>CM052890.1:5580925-5811449 GCA_028534135.1 Potos flavus | reverse complement strand
TTTTTTTTTTTTTAACGGTGGTTAAATATACCATTTAATTGAGTTTTCAGTCGAGTTTCCGAGTGTCCAGTTCTGTGAGGTTAAGTATGTTCGTGTTGCGCAACCATCACCACCATCCATCTCCAGAGCTGCTTCATTTGCCCCGTTCAGGCTGAAACTCCGTACCCATTTCATTGAACAGCTCCCCGCTCCCCCACCCCCCAGCCCTCTTCTACTCTCTGTGTTTCTTTTCTTTTCTTTTTTTTTTTTTTTACAAATAGGATTTTTTTTTTAAGATTTTATTTATTTATTTGACAGAGAGAGAGATCACAAGTGAGCAGAGAGGCAGGCAGAGAGAGAGGGGGAAGCAGGTTCCCTGCTGAGCAGAGAGCCCGATGTGGGGCTCGATCCCAGGACCCTGAGATCATGACCTGAGCCTAAGGCAGAGGCTTTAACCCACTGAGCCACCCAGGTGCCCTTGCTCTCTGTGTTTCTAAATTTGATTCTTTAGGAATCTCACGTGAGAGGAATCCTATGGTATTTGTTCTTTTGTGACTGGGTTGTTTCATATTGCATAATGTCTTCAAGGTTGACTCACAGGTCCAATTAAGTAGGGATGGTAGGGTGGGAAGAACGAACCCTACTCTGTCGTCCCGGGAGGCCTGCTTGAGTCCAGTGAAAGGGAGAGCTTTTCAACAAATGAGTCTCCTGATGACCCAATGTGCCGTAGAATGCTCCATCACCAGCAGCGGCCAGTTGCGGCTGCTTTGAAGAGATGCCCGTGCCGGGGGAGGGCCCCCCGCTCTAGATGCTCTCCAGAGCTGCATTTCCTGCTAGGATGCTGGCATTCTGGGCCTGAGTCCCGTCTCTGTCAGGGCATTTTGCTTCATCTTCCCATGTGCCACCGCTGTGAGAGCTACTCCCCCTTGGCCCCTCTGGTGGAATCCCCTCCTTTCTTCCCAGCATTGTGTGGAGTCTTGGACTTGATGGAAACTGTGGAGGCCCTCGGGTCCAGCCTCCCCACCAGCCAGTGAGGGGAGCCCCCGCGCAGCTCCCTAAGACCTTGCCCACCTGTCCTCGCTCGGAACCGCCGGGGATGAGCCGCCTC
Source organism: Potos flavus (assembly GCA_028534135.1). Taxonomy (NCBI): domain Eukaryota; kingdom Metazoa; phylum Chordata; class Mammalia; order Carnivora; family Procyonidae; genus Potos; species Potos flavus. The sequence goes on along the minus strand of CM052890.1, from coordinate 5,810,362 downwards.
CCGAGAGCCTCCTCTGCTGTTCCTTAGAGGGACAGGTCACTGCCACTGCCACTGCATCTATCAACCTCACTTCTACTTTATGGTGAGGGGAGCTCCTTCCTAGTTTGTAGCATAAGAATCTTCCCTTCTTGGTTCTTAGTTATGATGGGCTCCTCCTGATCCGTGGAAAAGGTTTGGGTGTTGATTCCTGTTGGGTAAACCAGCCCAGGGCGGCACTGGCCAGACTTACCTGCCCTCAGCCTTCCGTGTGCCCTGTCTTTGGCCTTGGAATAGGGCCTTCCCACCATCACCCCCCTTCTTCTGGCTTTCCCCCCAACATTGAATCCCTGGATTCTAGCCACCAAACCAGAGCCCTGAGCTTTTTCAGAAGGGAAGTGGTAGGTTTGCTCCCAGACTTCACTTGTAATTTTTTTTTCATAACTGATGTTTTCTGTCTTTAGAATACCTGTGGCTCTGATGGGTTTTTTGTTTGCTTGCTTGTTTGTGTTGAGCATGCCCACGTACCTCGACCAGCCGTTTCCCGAAGGCCGCACCGCACTGTGAGGGTGCTGAGACCAGTGTCTCACTCAGCTCTGCTGTGGGAGTTAGCTACTCTTGAGGCCCAATGTGGGGAGAGATGAGGAGGAGCGGGGGCTGTAGTCCTCTGCACTGGATAACTGGAAGCTTCCAGCATCTGCAGATCTCCGCATTATGCAGAGGGTCAGAAGGAAGGTCAGAAGTGGGGAGGCCCATCTGGCCCATTGGTTTAACCCCAGCTCTGTTTCCTCACCTCTTGGTAAGGATCTTTCCCGGATGTGAAGCTCCCTTCTCGGGCACCACTGCAGTCAGATCATCATCCTGTAGCTTGGGGACTTTGGTTCATTCCAGCATTGGCCCCTGCCTGAAGAGAGCCCGGTCCCGGTCCTACTTGCTTCCTGGGGGCAAGGCTGCCAAGTGAGTCTGAGGCGGAGGGAGGTGACCTCTGAAGGCTGCTGAAGCTGGGAAGGGCTCTAGCTGCCCTCTTTCCTCCTCTCTCCCAGGTCTTCCCTCATCGTGACAGTTCACTTAACTCATGGTGTGTGGCACGTGGCTGGCTTAGGTGAGTCTTTTCGGAGTTCATCAGGTGGGAATCTATACTTTATCCTCTTGTGGTTTTCCGAGTGTGCGGTCCCCGAGGCCTAGCGTCCCTGCGCCTCCACAGGTGTTTGGAGAGTGAACGAGCCAAGTCCCCGCTCCTCCCTTCAGCCCCTCTGACCTCGAGGACCCGCCCACCTCCATAATGGCAGCAGAGACCCTCAATTTTGGGCCTGAGTGGTGAGTTAGACATACTCTGGATGGCCTGCAGAAGTCAGAAAGAATAGGGTTGCTCAGACTCCTGTCTCTTTCCTTCCCTGTGTCCCTTTCCTAGGTTGAGAGCCCTTTCCAGTGGTGGCAGTGTGGCCTCCCCACCCCCCTCCCCCGCCATGCCCAAATACAAGCTGGCCGACTATCGCTATGGGCGAGAAGAGATGCTGGCGCTCTACGTCAAGGAGAACAAGGTGGGGGGAGGCGGGTGTGGGGGGTGTGGCCCAGTTGCCCGTTCCGTCTGAGCCAGTGGAGAGGACCCGAGAGCAGGTGGGACCCCGGCTCTCCTGCCCCGACTGCAGGTGCCTGATGAGCTGCAGGACAAGGAGTTCGCTGCGGTGCTACAGGAGGAGCCCCTGCAGCCGCTGGCGCTGGAGCCTCTGACGGAGGAGGAGCAGGTGGGGCTGGGCTGGGGTGGGGCAGGGTGCTGGCTCTTCCCCTGGAGAGGGGCCGAAGCTGGGGAGATAGGTGGTGGGGGTGGTGGTTCTGGGCAGGGGTGAGGGGGGCGGGTGCCTGGGTCCTCACTCCCACCCCTGGCTCCCTCCTCAGAGAAACTTCTCCCTGTCAGTGAACAGTGTGGCTGTGCTGAGGCTGATGGGGAAAGGGGCCGGCCCCCCCCTAGGTGGCACGTCCCGTGGCAGGGGCAGCACTCGGAGCCGAGGTAGAGGGGGCGACGGTGTTTCCCGGGGGCGGACCGAGGTGGGGGCGGCCTGCGGTTGTGAGGGTGCAGGGAGGGGGGCAGGCAGGTTTCCCACGTGTATCTCGTCCTTTCTCCAGGCCGAGGCCGTGGCGACAGTTGTTTTTACCAAAGAAGCATTGAAGAAGGCGATGGGGCCTTCGGCCGAAACCCCCGGGAGATCCAGCGTAGCCAGAGTTGGGATGACAGGTGCTGGCAGCACAGCGGCAGAGCGGAGAGAAGCCCTGCGGCTTGGATCTCTGTCGTTGGAGGGCAGCAGGAGACCCTCCAAATAAGCCCTGCTCACAGTTTCCTCTTTGCCTCGGACTGACTCCCTGCGGCCCTCTCCTCTCTCTTCTGATTCTCTTAGTACCTGTTTCCCCTGCGACCTTTTCCTGCGTGCCCTCTTGGGCTCCCGCCCAAGCCTGACATTCCCCTCGGCGCTCCTCCTGCCCCCCTGGCCCTCCCTCTCCTACCCCTCTCAGGGCAGAATGGACAGGGCGTGCAGAGATGCCGCGAGTGGGAGGGCGGGGTGGGCTCTGTCTTCCTTTCACCAACGTGTTTTCCTTCTGCAGAGGCGACAGAAGGTTTGAGAAGTCGGCCAGGAGGGATGGAGGTATGGAGAGTGGTGATGGCCAGGTCCTAAAAGTCATTGAGAGGTGGGGGGAGGATTTAAGTGGGTGGTGCCATTAGGGGGGTGTTTTCCTGAGGGAGGTGGTGGGGACAGGAGGGCCTGGAGCTGGGCTCCTCTTTGTTGGAAGGTCTATAGTAAGTCTTCTAGGGACTGTGGCTGCCGTTCCGCTGACTGTGTCTTCCCCCCACCCCCAAGCACGATCCGGGTTTGAGGAGGGAGGGGCTGGCCCGAGGAAGGAACATGCCCGCTCAGATAGCGAGAACTGGCGTTCTCTTCGAGAGGAGCAAGAGGAAGAGGAGGAGGGCAGTTGGAGACTTGGGGCAGGACCCCGGCGAGATGGCGACCGCTGGCGCTCAGCCAGCCCTGGTGAGGTTGGGGCCGGATGTGTGTTGTGGGGTCAGAGGGTGGCAGAAAATTTGTGTGAGGGTGGGCTCCAGCGGCCGGGTGGAGGAAACCAAAAGCTTTCTGGAGTGGAGTGGGTGGGAGGGCAGGCCTGGAAACGCTGGTTGTTCCGGGGGTGGAGGGGAGGTCCTGGCTTGACTGGGATACTGACCTTTCTTCTCTAACTTTTCCTGCCCAGATGGCGGTCCCCGCTCTGCTGGCTGGCGGGAACATGGGGACCGGCGTCGCAAGTTTGAATTTGATTTGCGAGGGGATCGAGGAGGGTGTGGTGAAGAGGAAGGGCGGGGTGGGGGAGGCAGCTCTCACCTCCGGAGGTGCCGAGGGCCTGACGGCTTTGAGGAAGACAAGGATGGGCTCCCGGAGTGGTGCCTGGATGACGAGGATGAAGAGATGGGCACCTTCGATGCCTCTGGGGCGTTCCTGCCTCTCAAGGTACTGGAGGAAACACAGGGAAGGTCTCCACTGGAGGGTGGTGAGGCCTACCCTGGCAGGGGCCTCTCACTCCCACCTGTCCATTCTCTGCCTCTTGCTCCCTCACCGTGTCCCCTCACCCTGTGCAGAAGGGCCCCAAGGAGCCCATTCCTGAGGAGCAGGAGCTTGACTTCCAGGGCCTGGAGGAAGAGGAGGAAGAGCCTCCCGCAGGGCTGGGCGAGGGGGTGCCTGAGGCAGGTGAGCCTGCGCGGTGGGGTGGGGGGAAGGGGGGGGCGCCTCAAGCGAGGCCAGGCGGGCAGAGGGGTCTTCACCAGGCTGTGCCACCCGCCTTTGGGCAGAGAGCAGGTGTTGCCGGGTGGGGGCGGAACGTAGCAGGGCTGTGTCTGAAAGGCAGAGAGTCCGTTCAAACGCCAGCGTCATCGAAATGATCTGTGCAGATCCTTTGAAGAATCTGAAGAACATGGTTTTAATAAGTCTGCACTGTCCAGGGTGTACAGCCCTGGACAGTGACAGGGACACTGTCACTGGGGCACAGTGTGTCCAGTGTTGGGAGGTGGGGTTTGTGGTGCTGATTTGCTGGGTGTTAGTGGAGTTGAGCAAAGTTAGGTGGGTGGATTCAAGGACCAGAGACTTAGGTTCGGGCCACAAATGGGATTTGTGTCAAGTCATTTTTCAGGCCTTCCAGCTTTTTGGTTTTGAATTCTTGTAATTACCTGTCTCTTTCAGGAGGGAAGGAACTGACTCCACTACCTCCTCAGGAGGAGAAGTCCAGTTCCCCCTCCCCACTGCCCACCTTGGGCCCACTCTGGGGAGCTAATGGGGAAGGTGATGACGACGCAGACAAGGACCTGCCAGCAGCTGAAGGTAGTGAGGGGGGGCATGGGGGGGACACTCCTCTTCCTTGTGGTAGGACAGAGGTACCTGAGGCATCTTGGGGGAAAAGGGTAGAACTAGAACTTTTCTGGAATGAGGGTGCATAGAGAAGCAGGTGCATAAAGAAGCATCTCATTCTCTTCTCTGGACGCCCCCATTCCACTTGCATTTTTTGGCTTCTAGATGATGTGAGGGGAATGCCGCTGAGTCCTGGGGTAGGCTCCCCGTCTGGCCCACCTGGAGATCTGGAGGATGATGAAGGCCTGAAGCACCTGCAGCAGGTGTGAGGGACCTCAGAAGGCTCTGGGATCCTGCCCCACAGGGGACAGAGAGCCACCGCTGCATCTGTCCCTGCCCTGTTCCATGCTTTCCCCATCTGTTCCTCTGCATTGTGACCTGACCTCCTGACCCCACCCTGATCTTCGCTGTAGCGCCATCCTGATGCTGCCATGATTGGGGTGTTGAGCCTTTCCTCTCTCCCAGGAGGCGGAGAAGCTGGTGGCCTCCCTGCAGGACAGCTCCCTGGAGGAGGAGCAGTTCACGGCCGCCATGCAGGCCCAGGGCCTGCGCCACTCAGCAGCCGCCACTGCCCTCCCCCTCAGCCACGGCGCGGCCCGGAAGTGGTTCTACAAGGATCCCCAGGGGGAGATCCAAGGTGCCCGTGGGGGGTAGGGGCCGTGCAGGAGGGGCTGCTGGGGGCAGGAGGACACCACCATTCTTGTTCAGGGCTTCTCTGGCACAGCTTTCTGACAGACGTCCTCCTTCCCTTGGTCCAGGCCCCTTCACAACACAGGAGATGGCAGAGTGGTTCCAGGCGGGCTATTTCTCCATGGCGCTGCTTGTGAAGCGGGGCTGCGATGAGGGCTTCCAGCCCCTGGGTGAGGTGATCAAGATGTGGGGTCGTGTTCCCTTTGCCCCGGGACCCTCGCCACCCCCACTGCTGGTGAGCATGGCCCCCTTGGTGAGGAGGGGGAGGGGAAGCGGGAGCTGGGCTGGGCCCGGACAGATGGCAGCAGGGGTGCAGAGTGAGAGGAAGTCAGAGCCACAGGAGCGCTCTGGCCCTCACCCAGGGCAACATGGACCAGGAGCGGCTGAAGAAGCAGCAGGAGCTGGCCGCGGCGGCCTTATACCAGCAGCTGCAACACCAGCAGTTTCTGCAGCTGGTCGGCAGGTACGGGGCGCCCGGAAGGCCTCGGCGGCCGGGCCGGGTGTGGGCTGTGTGGCCTCCGCCCCTGACGCCCGTCTCCGTGTCAGCAGCCGGCAGCTCCCGCAGTGCGCGCTCCGGGAGAAGGCGGCTCTGGGGGACCTGAGCCCGCCGCAGCAGCAGCAGCTCACGGCGTTCCTGCAGCAGCTCCAAGCTCTCAAACCGCCCAGGTTCGGGGGCCAGTGTCTTGTCGGGGGAAGCGGGGCAGACCCAAGAGGAACTCGGAGTTCTGAGAATCGCTGCTTTGCTCCTCAGAGGCGGGGACCAGAACCTGCTCCCGACCATGAACCGGTCCTTGTCGGTGCCGGATTCGGGCCCCCTCTGGGACATACATACCTCAGCCTCATCACAGTCAGGTGTGTGGCCCGCCTGTTCCCTGCCCCCGCATTCTGAGCCCCCCGCCCCAAGGCCCTGGGTGAGCGGGGTGGCTTTGTGTCTGCTCCCGCCCTCTGGCCGCTCCAGCTGAGCCTGAGCCGCTGCCCTTGCTTCCTGCAGGCGGTGAGGCCAGTCTTTGGGACATACCAATTAACTCTTCGACTCAGGGTCCAATTCTAGAACAACTCCAGCTGCAACACAAAGTGAGTGGGCTTTCTGGGCCTGGGGTCCTTGGGTGGCAGGGGCCGGGCCGAGGCAGGGAAGGCCAGGGGCCCCCCCACCCAGTTCTGCCGTCTGAGCTCGTTGGCCGTGCCAGTTCCAAGAGCGCAGAGAAGTGGAGCTCAGGGCGAAGCGGGAGGAGGAGGAGCGCAAGCGGCGGGAGGAGAAGCGGCGGCAGCAGCAGCAGCAGGAGGAGCAGAAGCGGCGGCAGGAGGAGGAGGAGCTGTTTCGGCGCAAGCAGGTGTGTGCCCAGCTGCGCCTGCCCGCGCCCGTCCTCGCCCGCCCAGGCCCGGGCCGCCAGCCCTCACCGCGCTGCTCTGGTCCAGGTGCGGCAGCAGGAACTCCTGCTGAAGCTGCTCCAGCAGCAGCAGGCGGTGGCCGCCGTCCCGGTGCCGCCGGCGCCCAGCTCCCCGCCCCCGCTGTGGGCCGGCCTGGCCAAGCAGGGGCTCTCCATGAAGACGCTGCTCGAGCTGCAGTTGGAGGGCGAGCGGCAGCTGCACAAGCAGCCCGCGCCCCGGGAGGCGTCGCGGGGCCAGGCCCCCAACCACCGCGTGGTGAGCAGGCTGGCCCTTCCCCCGCTGACCGGTGGTTTTGGAGCCCTCGGGAACCCCTTCCAGTCAGCTCCCAGGGTGTCTCGGGGTGGGGGGAATCGCTGAGCCCCGACTTTTGAGCCTGAGCCCTGGTCCATATCTGACTCTGAAGTGTTTCTCTCTTGGGCGGCCCTCACCTCGCCCCACTTGGCCGCCTCCATGAGCCTCCCCGCTTAGTTGTTCTAGTGTGTGTGTCCGTATTGGGGCCACTCTGATTTTTGCCATCTGTAGCAGCTTGGGGGCCTGGGCTCGGCCCCCCTGAACCAGTGGGTATCTGAGGCCGGGCCGCTGTGGGGCGGGCCCGACAAGAGTGGGGGCGGCAGCGGTGGCCCGGGGCTCTGGGAGGACACCCTCAAGAGCGGCGGGAGCCTGGCCCGCAGCCTGGGCCTGAAGAACAGCCGGAGCAGCCCCTCTCTCAGGTGGGTGCCGGGGCCTGCACGTTCCGTCCGGCCTCGGGCAGGCGTTGGAAGGACAGGGCAGGCCTCCGCTGATTTCTTGTCTCTGGTTCCTCCCCGGCCCGCTCAGTGACTCGTACAGCCACCTGTCAGGTCGGCCTGTGCGCAAAAAGACGGAGGAGGAAGAGAAGCTGCTGAAGCTGCTGCAGGGCATCCCCAGGCCCCAGGACGGCTTCACCCAGTGGTGTGAGCAGATGCTGCACACACTGAGCACCACGGGCAGCCTGGATGGTACGGGCGAGAGACTCCGGGGCCAGGCGGGGCCGGGGCTTCCAGACCTGCGTGGGGTGGGCCCTAACGGCCCCCCTCCTGCCCCTTAGTGCCCATGGTTGTAGCGATCCTCAAGGAGGTGGAATCCCCCTACGACGTCCATGATTATATCCGTTCTTGCTTGGGGGACACGCTGGAAGCCAAAGAATTTGCCAAACAGTTCCTGGAGCGGAGGGCCAAACAGAAAGCCAGCCAGCAGCGGCAGCAGCAGCAGGTGAGGCTTCGAGGGCCCCTGGCGGGTGGGGTGAGGCTGCCCCTCACCCTGCTGACCAAGCCTCCCTCTCTGAGCGTCACAGGAGGCATGGCTGAGCAGTGGCTCCCTACAGACAGCCTTTCAGACCAACCACAGCACCAAACTTGGCCCTGGGGAGGGCAGCAAGGCCAAGAGGCGGGCGCTGATGCTGCACTCAGATCCTAGCATCTTGGGTGAGTTTGGGGGTGTGGCCATGAAGAGGCTTTTTATTCAGCAGGGGTCAGGAGCCTGGGGAGAGCTCAAACCCAGCTTCTCCCCGGCTTCAGGGTACTCCCTGCACGGACCTTCTGGTGAGATCGAGAGCGTGGATGACTACTGACCAGCCCGTCCCACCAGCCCCTGGGCTGTAGGCCAGGGGCGGCAGCAGCGGCTTGGACCCTTGGGTCCCCAGCCTGCAGGCTCCCCACAAGGAGCGTAGGAGGAAGCAGGGGCAGGGTCCCCAGCACTTGTTACAAACCACACGATGCACCTTAACTCACCCACCACGAGGCACTTTACAGATTGGGGGGAAGGGTTTTTTGTTGTTTTTTGTTTTTTGTTTTTTTTGTTTGTTTTTTTTCTTGGGGAAAAAAAAACAAAAACATTTTAAACAACCCTGAAGAAAATGTTAGGAGAGACAAAAAAAATTTTGTTAAAAACTAGACTCTAAGCACCCCTTCCCCCTCTAGGGACAGTGAGGGTGACAATGGAAGGTCCACAGAGCTTTTTGGGATTTTTTGTTTTTTGGGGTTTTTTTTAAGAAAAAGAAAAAAAAAAAAAAGGTTAGGAGATTGAAAGAAAAAACACACTGTTATTTTGGGGCAGTGGGGACACAGGCCCCACGGACCTGTCCTGCCTGGCCCCCAAGGCTGCACTTACCCTCCCTGCCCCGCAAGGTGGGCCATTGGGGTAACTGGAAGCTGGGGTGCCAGCAGTTTGCACAGCGAGGCCCCCTCAGCCCCGCCAGCCGGACCCGCTGTGAACGGCTCCCTTTGTTGCTCTGACTGTGGCAGAGGCGTCCGGGGTCGGGGCCAAAGTAGCCCCTTTGCTTTGCTGCTTTGGGGGAGAGTTGCACAAATGGGCCGGGCCGCCTCTGCTCTCTAGGCTGCCATCCTTTGCTGGCTGACGAGGTAGAGGGGAAAGGGCCAGCCGGTGCCAACCTCATCTGGCTGTCAGGGTGGTGGAGGTTCCGCTCTGGCCCTGGTGAGGGGCTTCCCCCACTGCTGCCATTTGGGGGACGGTCTGGGTGTGAAGCTGAAAGCCTCAGCTCCCTGCCTTGCCACATGAATGTATTCTTTGGGCCACAAGCCCCTGCTGCGCCTTCTGCCTCCACCCTGCGAGAGGGGGAGAGTGGAGCAGTCCTCCAGGAGCTGGAGAGAGAGGCACCACTTCGTGACTGTTTGCTCCTGTGAGAGGGGCAAGAGGAGGGCCTAGGAGGCCACGGGAGTGGGCGGCACGGGGCTTCAGTTGTGGTGTGGGGGCTGTTGGAGGGGAGTTCCCTGCCTGCAGCCGGCCGTGCGGGCTGTGGACCACCCAGCTCTGCTCTGCCCCCTCCATTGACCAAACGGGAGAGGAGCAAGTGGCCTCTCCCCTTCCTGCTCCCCTGACGCGTTTTTAATGTTGGGTAAGGTGCGGGGGTCAAGAATAGAAGTGTCGGCTCTCCTGGGTCAGGGGTAGGCTGCCCTTCTGTTGCTCACCAACTTCTTATTCCCAGTCACCTACCTGGGTTTGTCTCCGTTTGTGGTGTTTTTTTTTTTCCTTTCTTTTTTTTTTTTTTTTTTTTTAAACCGTTTTCTCTTTTGGGTTTCTCATTTAACTTCTCCCATCGACCTCATTGCTCAGAGCGCAGTATTAGGGCAGAATTCTGCCACTGCCTCCCCTCCATGAATGTATTTATCCTTCCTGCCCTGGGGAAATGGGGAGTGGCCCGTTTTCTTTCCCCATCCATCCCCAGAGAGACCACATTTTTTTTGGTTTTGTTTTGTTTTGTTTTGTTTGTTTTGCACCAAAGTGGCAACTGGGTCAGTGTTGGGGGATAAAGCTGGCCTCGGGGGTGGAGGGGCACTCTCCACCTGCTTCTCCCTGGTTTCAACAGTGTTAGCGTCCGTGAAAAGACAATATTCTCTCTAAAGCAATAAGGGGGTGATGGGCCAGGGGGAAATGTCTTGCTGCTGCTGGCCCCCCAGCTCCCCCCTTCCTCACGCCAGTATTTGGTGGCTAGAGGTGTTGGGGGAGTACTGTTGTGACTGAATGTAACCGCCCCCACCCCTGCCGCAGCCAATGCAGGGGAGGGGGGTGACACTCTTCCCTGTCTCTTCCTTCCCCTTCCCCCCAGCTAAAGAGACTTTGAACTTAGGGGGCCCTTGAGCCTGGAGAGGCCTTAACCCTGTGAGGAAGTATAGGGGGAGCCCTCTCCCACCCCCATCCCCTTCTGAGAGTGGTCAATGTTTACAAGCCCCTGAGCCCCCCAGCCCAGGGACTCCAACCCCTTGCTGTCCTTTCCCACCCGTCTTCCTGGGCCCCAGCTGCTCTCCCACCCTCCCTGGGTTGGGGTGGGTGCAGGGGCTGTTCTGTATCCCCTTGTCTGCCTTGGACCCACAATCTCCCTACCCCCACCCTGTGTGACTCCCCTCTCTTCTCCCTGCCCCTGTAAATATTCCCCTTCCCCCAATAAAACTTGGTGTGTGTTCTCCCCTTCTGCCTCTGTGTCTTTTCTTGGGGAAAAGGGTCTTTGGGGAACTGAGACAGGGCAAAGCGCTGGGAACTGAAAGAGCTGTGGCCAGGGGCAACTGTGGTCAGCCAGCCAGAGTCAGAGGGCTGTGTGTGTGTGGGAGCATCCATGGCTCTGCTGCGTAGAAGATCCTCCTGCCTGACTTTAGCTGAGAACATGCGAGAATGTCTCTCTGGTCTCGACTTATAAGGGCCCATATCCACCCCACCCCCGCACCCCTGACACACACACTGTTCTGCCCTGGGAACAGAGACCTGGAGTGAGAAAGACACAAGGGTAGAGACCAGGTACAGAGTTGGAATTGGTTCCTTTATGGAAAAACTGAAAATATAATAAAAATTAAAATAAAACCAGTTTTAAAAAAGCCAGCCCCTGGAGTTTCTACCTCCTGCCTCTGGCCCTCCAGAGGGACGAGGCCCCAACCCCAGGGCAGCAAAAGGATGAGGGCTTTCTGCCCCTCCTCTTCCCCCATTCTATCCCCATCTTTATCTCCACAGTGGGGGCCCCCGGGAGGAACCAAACCTGGGTAGGGGAGCAGGGACCCAAGGCCCCGTGGCCCAGGGAGGGAGGCTTGGTGTGCACCCAGCCCCAAAGCTCCCGGCCTGTAGTGTGGGCATGGGCAGGGCCCCTCTTGGCCTGGGCCCAGTGGGGCAGTAGCTGTTAGTTCCAGATCTTGAGGAAGGAGTCCCAGGAGCCTGTGGCCACAGCCATACCATCATCAGTGACCCCAAGGCAGCTCACACGGTTGTCGTGGCCGGCGAGGACACCTGTGAGGAAGGACCGTCAGAACCCGGGCTCCCCGGGCCGGCCCGCCCCCCCAGCGCCCAGCACACGCACCTGCGCGGTCGCCCTTCATGGCGTCCCAAATGTTGCAGTTGAAGTCGTCGTAGCCGGCGAGCAGCAGCCGGCCGCTGCGGGAGAAGGCAACAGAGGTGATGCCGCAGATGATGTTGTCGTGGGAGTACATGAGCAGCTCCTGGTCAGCCCGCAGGTCGAAGAGGCGGCAGGTGGCATCGTCGGAGCCAGTGGTGAAGGCGTAGCCGTTGGGGAAGAACTGCAGGACACCGGAGCGCAGCGAGATGAGGGGATAACAGAGCTGGGAGCCTGGCAGATGGGCCAGCCTGGCTCCACCCAGAACTTACCGCCACGGCATTGATGTCCGACTCATGGCCGATAAAGGTCTGTCGGCACATAGAATCCCGCACGTCCCACAGCTTGATAGAGGCGTCACAGGCACCAGACACAAAGGTGCGGCCATCAGGGGCCAGTGACAGGGACATCACATCTCCACTGTGCCCAGCAAAGCCCACCGTCTGCTGGCCTGTCTCAATGTCCCACAGGGCACTAGAGACACGACGGAGAGAAGGAAGAGATCAGAGAGGGGTACAGGATAAACTCCCTCCCCCTCTCCTCTCCACCGTGCCAGCCCAGCCCTGATAGAACCTCCGAGGAGGGGGCACACGGAGCCGCTGGGTCACAGGAGAGGGAGACCAAGTGTTCAGAAGACCCCTGCTCGCTCCGGGCCCATACTACATGCTACACACCAAGGCAGGGGCACCCCAGGCAGGAAGTATTGGTGAGCCCCGACTACCGACCCCCCGCAGGGCCTCACCAGGTGGTGTCCCCAGAGCTGGTGATAATTTGGTTGTCATCCAGGAAGCGGCAGCACGACAGGTACCCTGGGGAAAGGGGCTGGTCAGCCGAGGCTCTAAGGGCGGGCAGCACAGCCCCTCTCCCCGCAACGGCGCCCCGAGCCCTGCCAGGTCCCTCTCACCGGTGTGGCCAGGCAGCTCCCGGCTGACCCGGACATTGCCCTCGCGGGTCTTGAGGCTGTAGATGGAGCAGATGTTGTCTAGCCCTCCACAGGCCACAAAGTTCCCTGAGGGCGCATAGGCACAGGTCATGACCCAGGAGGAGCGCAGAGGGATGGCATGGACCTGGAGAGAAGGGGCAGTGCCCAGGGTCGGAGCCAGCCAGGGCCTGTGGCCCCACCCCATCCGGCTTCAGGCACCACTTCTACCTTGTTGGTGGTATAGCTGTCCCAAATGATGAGCTTCCCGTCCTGGGAGGCGCTGACCAGCAGCCTATTAAAAAGGGGTGGGGGAGAGGCAGAGGGGTCAGGGTGGGAAGCTCCCTCTGGAGATGGGACACCTTTCCTCTCTCTCATCGGTGGGAGGCCCTCTGAGACAACTCCCAGCAGCAGCCAGGAAGTTCCTGCCAGTAGCTCCTGCTTCCCACCCCCTGGGGCTGTCTGGGAGTCACTGTCTTCCCGAACACGCTCAGCAACATATAGGCATCCCGTTCATCCCACCAGATCGGCCAGGTTGCAACCCCTGCCCCACTCTGCCTGCTACAAACTCAGCCCAGGGCAAACACAAAAGCTCAGCACACGGCCCCAACCAAACACACACCTTGAGTCTGTCCCCCAGTGCATGGCATAGATTTTTGCCAGGTGCCCACGGAGGGTCCTCCGTGTTCTCATCTGGATTCTCCCCACTGGGTCCAGCCCAGCTGTGATCTGGAGGTAGAGGCAGAAGGGGCTCAAGGAGGTTCAGGCGGCATGGCCCACCAAGCAGTATGCCTCAAACCCTTGCTCCTTCCCTAAACCCCAGGTTCAGCTCTGGATTCATCTCACCTGGGTCAGTGTTGAATCCCCACATGCTTTTCGGGCATCCTGTAAAAGATGGCAGAGCCCATCAGAAAGAGGCAGGAGGAGAGGGGGAGGAGGAGGCAGGGAAAGAGGTGACAGAGGAGTGGAGAGGAGGAGACAGTGAGAGACTGGGGTAGCCACACACCCAAGAATCCACCCCCCAACCCAGTACATGCAGGCCACCTGGCCCTGCCGGCTCAGCCTCCCCGGCCCCGCGGTCAGGCTCTCACCCGGATCTGGTTCCGGAGCTGCTCAGCCTCCTGTCTCAGTTGCTCCAGCTCACTCATGGCGCCGGGCCCGTGGGGCGGGGTTGGGGGCGGCTGGGGGCCGCGGGACGGGGGCTGGGGGAGACAGCTCCTCGCCGCTGGCCCGAGGCCTGGGGGATGCAGGGCTGACGTCAGGCCCAAGGCCGCCGGGGAAGAAGGGGGAAAAGGCGGGGTTGAAGAGCGGCCCGGAAGGGGTAAGCGCCGGTCGGGGGCGGGGGGAGGGGACAGCAGCGGTGGCCGCGGTCCCCCAGACAGAATCGGGGTCTCTGGCACGGGAGGGATGTTGCCCAGGAAGAGGTGACTTCCCCAATCTTCCTCCCGCCCCCCGGAAACGGAGCGGGAAGTGCAAGAGGAAGCGCAGGGGAAACCCCTCCCTCGGACAGCAGCCCGGGCGGGACACCCGCAGCAGGAACTGAAGGGGGGGACGAAGTGGGGGGGGGGAGGGGAGGGAGCGGGGAGAGTCCCTTCGAAAACAGACCTGGCGTCCGCCCGGGCCCGCACAGGCACCGCCCTCCTAGCACCTAATTTTAAAAGGGGCGGTGCCTCTTTAAATTCACCCCCACACGCCGCACACCCTCCACACACACCCCCAGCTTCGACTGGGGTGGGAGAGAGACCGGAGGGGGAAGCTGGGCTGTTCGTGGGGTTGCCTAGGCAACCGTCACCCGGACTGAGAGCACCTCATTGGTGAAGTGCCCCCACCCTAGCCCTGTTGCCAAGGCAACCGCATCCACGGCAGAGACCTGTAGGGTGGGTGACCCCACCCCCGGCCCCATCGCCCCCGCCCGACCCAGCCTCCCGCCCCGACCCAGAACCGGCCAGGGTGGCTGTTTACAGGATTTGGGAAAGCCGATTGGCACTAATAGGTTCGGGACGGCTCACCCCGGATAATCCCTGGGCCGGCTGAGCCCCATTAGCCGCCCCCGGCGGGCGGAGGGGAGGGTGGCGGGGAAGGCAGCCCCAAGCCGCTGGCTGCTCCCTCCAGCGCCGAGGCCGCCAGCCCCGGCGCGCCCGCAGAAAGCCCGTGGGAGCCGCTCTCGAGTAATTAGTGCTCCGAGGAGAGGTCTCCAGCCCCCAGGCGCGGAGCTGCTTTCTCCCAGACGCGGGCCGCCGGGCGGGCTGGCGGCCCCAAGCGGCCCGGCCCTGCGCCCTCTGCACCCCAGGAGCCCAGCCTCTGGGCTCCGCGCCGGGGCCCCAGGGGCCTGGCCGCTCCGGACACCTGTGTGATCTGGCCATGCACAATGCACTCTGCCGACCCAGACGTCCCCCACCCAGCTCCCACTTCCCCCAGGCCCTGGGCGTTCCTCTTCCCCACTGACATTTCCCCTCTGCCAGTTCAGCTTTCTACGCTAGCGTCGGGGGATGCCCCTCCAAAAAAGCGGGGAGCCGGTGGGGGCGGGGGGGCGGGGGGGCGGGCAGAGTCTCCCATTCCACGTCCTCGGCTCCGGACAAAGCCCCTTCCTTCCAGCTGCCAGCAGCCCAGGCCGAGCCGCAACGCCAGAGGCCAGGGGCAGAAGGAAGGCCAGGAGGAAGCCGCTGGGGGCGGGGGCCACGCTTCCAGCCCTGAGTCCCCATCACCCTCCAGGACCCCCTCGGAGGCCCCGGATTCTGGGCATACAGCAGCCGGGGCCCCAAGGAGAAATGGGGGTGCCACCACCTCCGCAGGTCTGGCGGGGCGAAGGGGAGGGGACATGGGAGGGTCCCGGATCTGGCAGCTGGAAGGCGCGGGCCGGTGCCGCGCAGCGAAGCGCAGTGGGCCTGGCCCTCCGGCCCCCACGACCTCCATTTTGCCCAAAAGAAAGCTAGGCGTGGGATGAGGGCGTCCGGGAGCTGGGTTTGGGGTTAGGATTAGTAGAAAGAACAGGGTGCCAAGGTCTCCGGTCTAGGGTAACGCGGCCAGAAAACACGGATAGAACCCAGATCGAGGGGAGGGTGGAGGCGAAGGGAAGGGTGGCCTCGCGGCCTTGCCTGCCTCCCTGAGGATTCTGGAGTTTTGCAAGGCGAATGCCGGCATGGGTGCAAAATGGGAGGACACGAGGGGTGCTACCCAGGGGCAAAAGGGAGGGTGGTGATGGGGGAAAAGGGGGCGGGACGGGGCCTAGAGGAAGCCCGGAATTTGGCCCCCCAACTTCTCAGGGAGCAAGAGGCAGGAGAGGATGGGATGAGGTCTGGGGTCAGGCAAAATGCCCATGACGGTGTGGGGAGAGCGCGCATTATTGGGGATGAGGGTCTCCCCAGTTCCCCTTCCGGGTTTGGGAGCGACGGGGCCAGAGGAAGGGAGGGGAGGTCTGGGGTGCTACGTCCGCTCCCAAGAGGCTAGACCGGGGCGACAGAAGGAAGAGAGGTTCCCCCATGGGAATTTGGGGCTGGGGGAGAGGAGGACTTCTTTTGTCAGCGGAGGTACCTGTGGCGGTGGGATTCTGCGAAGGGTCGCTCGAGGAGCGCGGGAGGTCCTGTCTTCCTCCGCGGCGGAGGCGGCAGCGGCGGCGACGCGGATGGATTTCCTCAGTCACCCCAACTCAACCGTCCAGCGCTGCTCTCCCCAGAGCGGAGGGATCCCGCCCGCCAGTGACGCGGCCGTCGCCGCCGCGCCCAGGGCCCGGCTGGGCGAGACCAACTCCTTAGTGGGGGGAGACCGGAAGGCAAAAGACCCCTTAACGGGCAAGGATTGACTCCGTCACAACAAAGATACCACGCCACACTACTTCGACGCAAAAATGACCAAAATTAATGCTTTGCTTCCCGAAAAGGAGCAAGACGTCCCCCGTGGGACTGACGGAAGTGGTACCGGCATGGGGGGGGGAGGAAAGGGGAAAAAAAAAAAAAAAACCCCGCTCGCTGGTCACGTGACCCACCCTCCCGGATTGGGCGGCTCCAGACTGGGCAGGGGAGCTTGACGCCCCAGTTCTTGGTTCGGCACGCCCCTGCCCCGGTGAGACCACGCCCCTCCACGGGCTGGGACAGAGCTGGTGAGGGTCCTGACCCGCGCGGGACAAGGCCAGCGGCCCTGACGCGGCTGAGGGAGAGAGCTTCTCTTCTGAAAGTTCCCGAGGAGTGGGCCCCTGAACCTGGGAACGGTGAGAAGAGTCGCGCCCGGGAAGTTCCCCAGCGTTGCCCGCTGGGCTTTTGTAGAATTCTACCGGAGCGCGTGACACTGTAACAATACCTCATATTTATTGAGTTCCATACTTATTTAATCCTCACGACAGTGCTGTGAATTTCAGTACTAGCATTGTCCCCATTTTGTAGTAGTGGAAACAGGTTCCTAGGACTGCAGAGTTGAGATAGGAACCAGAGCAGCTTTAGCGACTTAACTGTGCAGTAATATCAATACTAGCCTCTTGAGGAACGCTCCTGTGGACCCTCCCTGTAAAGGACTGAGAACGTAAGCATAGGCCTTAGTTTCCACATCTGTAAAATGAGTGTTGACTGCTGCCTGCCCTGCGAGTCACTTTGGATGTTATGAGATTCTGACAGATTGTGAAAATGCTTTGCAAGGTTCAAGTTAATGAACAGCCTTCACTGAGCCCTCATCCAATTTAAAAGTGAAAGTATCAAAACACACAACTTCTTGTAGCCTCCGTTAAAGGCATTACAAAAAGCTTTCAAAGCACAATATTTGTTTTAAGAAAATAAGAAACCGACGTCACATTCTTTGTTATGCACAAATTTCATTTATGTGCACATACCAATTCAATGATATATTAGCAGTAGATGATAGATGTCAGTTAGGCATTAGAATTTGGAAGGGATCTTGTAGATAATTCAATTTCCTGTCAATTCACAGATGGGTGAAGTGACTTTCCAAAAGTCACTTAGAAAACTGGCAGCCTAGGACTAGAACCCAATTTTGTTAATCTCTGTAGGGGATCTGATACTGTTTCCTCTCACTTTTGGCTTCACTTTTCCTCTCACTTTTGGCTAATATGCTTCTTTGTTTTAACTCATGCAGCAAACATTCTCTTAGTCTCAGTGATGTACAAGGCACCGTCCTAGCCACGGAGGATACAGCCATGAACATGTGCACCCTTCCTCCACCTGCAGGGACCTTACAGTCTACAAAGGAGACAGATGGTAGATGATCACTGAAATGACAATTAGCACTGCTGGCTTGGAAGTGCCATTTGCTAAGAGCAGAACATTTGAGAGGGGACATATTTGGGGAGGAAGATCAAAAGTTTTAAGTTGGGACATGTTAGGTTTGTAGTACCTAGGTGAAGTGCAAAAAAGAATATTCAGAAGGTGGCTGTCAAAGCAGGTCTGGGGCTCAACAGAAGAATATGAGTTGGAATAAAGCCTCAAGAATGAGTGGCGTTTTAGAGCAGATGAAGTCATAAAGAGGTTCAGGGAAAAGACAAGATGGCCTAAGACCAAGCCCTGAGGAACTCCAACGTTAGAGGTCAGGCAGAGGAGAACAAGCTGCCAAAGGAGAAGCCAGAGAGCTAACAGGAAAATCAGGAGAATGTGGAGTTCTGGAACCCAAAAGAAAAGAATGTTCCAAAAAGGGAATGGCAAACTGTTGAACCCTGCGGAGGGATGAAGCAAGACTGGACTGGGAAGTGTGCTTGAGATTAAGTAACGTGGAGGCCATTGGTGACTTTGTCAAGAGCACTTGCAGTGACTGCTTTGCTTGCAGTGGGCTGAGGGTAAGTAAAAAAAAAAAAAAAAAAAAAAAAAATGAGGCAGTGGAGATAACCGAAGTGGCCAAAGCTCTGGGAATCTTGACTTGGAGGGGGTAGGGGTAGAAAGGTAGGGCTACATATGGTGAGAGGAGAATTTGAAGTCAAGATATTTGTGTTTTGATGGAGCTACTGGAACTTCTGTAGATGATAATGGGAAGGATGGGGGTTGGGGGAGGTGAAGGATACAGAAGGGTAGGGGATGGCCAATGGATGACCAGTTTCTCTGAGAAAGCAGGAGCCCTAGAGCACATGTGGAGAACCTGGCTCTCATGGGACATGGGACACTTCCTCCTTCCTCTGACTCTCCTTTCTTGGGCTTCTCCTTGGTCCTCCCCTCCTCCTCCAGGCATCTGTAAACATTGTTTCTCCCAGGATCCTAGCCTCAGCATCCTTTTCTCACTGGTGCCTTCCTCCATTACTGTGACTGTCCTTGAATTGCTTATACCTCTCAAATCTCCATCTCCAGCCCAGAGTTCTTCCCCACTCCCCCTACCTCCCGGTGTAGACTTGGCGTATGTCTAACTGCAGCCTGAATATCTTCACCTGGATGCACACAGACAGTGGTGTGCTGGAGTCAGCTGTGCCGGTTCACACCAGCTCACAAGAGCCCAGTGTGTACCTCTCTTCCCAACTCCTTGTTCAGTGAAGTCATGTTGATAGTAGTAACTTTTAATTGTCATAGTGTATTTATTTACACCACGGGAAATTGGCAAAGGCTTCAGCTCAGGGCTCCCCTTTCCAGAAGAGCTGATTTTTAAACCATTTACTATACACCACTGGTCACAGACATGTCACCTTCAACACATTCAAATCTAAATTAATCCTCTTCTACCCCATCCCACCCTGCCCAACACTACCCTGTCTCTGAATCTCTTGGCCCAGTTAATGGCATCACCACCCACCCAGGAGCTTCTTACGCCCTCATTCCCCATATCTAAAGATACAGGCCAAGCTGCTATAACAGAGAGTCCCCAAAATTCGACAGCTTAAGAGACAACTTTATTTATTTATTTATTTATAGATTTTATTTATTTATTTGAGAGAGAGCACAAGCAGTGGGAAGAGACAGAGGGAGAAGCAGATTCCCTGCTGAGTCAGAAGCCAGACACTGGGCTGGATCCCAGGACCCTGGGATCATGACCTGAGCCAAAGGCAGATGCTTAACCAACTAAGCCACCCAGGCGCCCCAAGAGACAACTTTAAAATAGATCCTCCAGGACTGTGGGGGGCTCTCCGCCATCCTCAGCACCTAGCTTTCATCTCTGTGTCTACTGTGGCCCAAGCAGCTTGGGAATCATACCTGAATTTCATCCATTGGGAAGGGGGGTGGGGTGGAAAGAGGTTGGCCAGTTGCAAGGAAGGCTGGGAAATGTAGTCTCTAGCCATATACCCACCTAAAACATTACTAATAAAGAAAGAAGGGAGATGGCCATTGATGTAAGGCTAGCAATCTGTGTCACTGGTGGATACATCTTGTCCCTGCTACCTCTTGTATATTGCTTAAATTCATCCCTTCTGCCATATGCCAAGTACTATTACCCTGGTCCTAGCCTATCTCCTGGCCTCTAAGTTAGTTCTTCTCTATTCATCTGCCAAATAGCTGCCAGACATACCTTTCTAAAATGCAAATTAAATCATATAACTTTGTTGTTCAAAACTATGCGGTAGTTCCCCACTGATTCCATGAGAAGGGCCAAACTTCATGACACACAAGCTGGGTCTTGACCCCTCCCAGAATGCCTTCCACCCCTACTCCAATTCGACCTCTTAGTCAGGTGGGAAAATTCAGTTCCATTTTCGCAGGCTTAGTTTAAATATTGCCTCCCTGACCACACTGTTGTTTGTGCCCCACTGCAATGCTGGCTCCATTCCTATTGCGGCCTTTACTGGACTGTATTTCTGGGCACTCACCACCTTCACTAGGGAGGGGCTCCCTGTGAAGCCAAGACACTTGATTTTTCTGGCAGAGGACTGGGGGAGAGCTTACCAAGCAAGGAACAGACCATCACAAGATGCCAAATCATTTCCAAGGTGTGGGGTCTGAGGGTCCTGGCCCTACCACCTTTCACCTCATTACCAGATGTTCGGCTTTGGCCAACCTGAATGTGGGCTTGGAATGTGAGAACTTCCAGATGATTTTGTTGAATTAATTATTTAACCCTCCATCTTCCAGCATAGACATTAAACCCTCGGAGAGTCACATCAAGTTATGTGAGCCATTTTATTCCTGGTGTCTATCAGGCACCTAGAAAACATCTGTGAAATTAATAGAAGCAAGGCAACATTTTCTCCAGGAACAATACTTTTCACAGACCA
Organism: Potos flavus; assembly: GCA_028534135.1. Taxonomy (NCBI): domain Eukaryota; kingdom Metazoa; phylum Chordata; class Mammalia; order Carnivora; family Procyonidae; genus Potos; species Potos flavus. The sequence continues at coordinate 5,790,032 of CM052890.1, read as the reverse complement.
CAGTTGAAATCTCAACTCTGTCATTTACTAGCTGAGTGACCTTGAGCGAGTCACTTAATCTCTCCATGCCTATTTCCCCTACAAAGTGGGCATAATAATCAGATCATTATAAGGGCTAAATTACTTAACATTTGTAAAGCACTTATAATGCTTTACATCCAGGCACTGGATGTTTTGTGTTTGCCAAGTAAAAATAGAGTTCAGGTATGAACGAGTTGGTCTTTGGCCACTTTTCTAGTCTCATCTCCTCCAACTCTGGTCTCTACCACACCTTATCTGCAACCCTCCTTCAAGCCTGAGCTCCTAACTCCACGTATGTCAGAAATGTTCATGTCTCTAGAACTTTGCACATGCTATTCTCTGTGTGGAAGACCTTTCCCACCTTATTCACCAGTGAACCCCTATTCATCCTTCACAATTCAGCTCAAACTTCACTTCTGGAAGCCTCCCTGGACTCTCAGAGACAGGTAGGTAGTCCCTCCCTCCTCTGGGCCCTCACTTCCCCCCACTTTCATGAATGTCTGAGCTCCCCACTGCGCCAAAACCCCTTGAGAGCAGGAATAGATCTTATGCATCTTGGTACTCCCATGCCTTACACAAAGATGTTTGCTGAATCAATGAATGGATGGTGGAATATATTAATAACCTTTTACCGTAACTACTTACATAATGCAATAGAATCGTAATATAACAGAATGACACATGGAAATTGGCCACAGTTGACTGGGAGGTAAATCAAGTCCAGTCGTGTAGTCAGCCAGCTGTAGTTTCTCCAACCATAAGAGGAAAATTCAGTTCTCATTACAATACTACAGATTTCTAACTTATGAATAATAGTAGTAAAGCCCAAAAACTCCCCAGGAACATTCTTAGGACCAGTGTTTACTGAACAGTCCTGCATGCCCAGCTCTTAGCCAGACACTTGATTCTGGCATCAGATTGTGTCCTCACTCCCAGCCATCCTTCGGTTAGGGATGGTGAAGCTTGGACTGGGACACAGAAGTATTATGAAATAAGGTCATCTCTCAACTGGCTGATCAGAGATGTGAGTTCTAATCCTGGCTCTGCCCCAGTCGGCTGTGTGACCCAAGACAGGGCCGTGCCTCTGTCTAGGGAAACCCCTGTGAAATCCAGGGGCTGGATCCATTATCAGTGAGGTTTCTCCTGACTTGGGGCAGTCTCCGAATCTGAGACCCCAACTGGGTTAAGGGATGGGTGATGAAGAAGTGAAGCAATATCATTAAATGTCAACAAAAGGAGTGAATAGAATAGAATCCACGAATAGAATCACTTTCCATTCCAGTGTCTCTGTAAGCCTCACCTCAGCAATAATAATAACAATAATAATTGTGTAAGGTAAAGAAATGCAGGTGCCAAAAGATCAAGGGGCTCATCCAGTCATCCAGGTCTCATTTATAGAGGTCAGTGACTAAGTCACTCAGGAATATTTCAGTTTTCCTATAGAGTCAGCTCTCTCCCCTACAGCTCACCTCTCCCACTTAAGCCTGGACGCCTCCAGTCTGAGGTGCTAGGCCTGGACTCCCAACCAACTTTGGGCACGCGAAATGCCAGTGTTGCCAGTGGGTAATCAATGAGCCATCTTAAACCATCTGTCCTTTGGTGGGGAGGACGGGTGAAGTCTCTTCCAGAGTGGGCATCTGGTGAGCGGAGAAACTACTGGGGCATTGGCTGTCATAAGGTACCCTCTTCCTGTGCCATCCATGGTCTTTTGCGGGGGGGAGGGGCGGAAACCCACCATCCATGGTCTTATTGCTCCCCCCCACCCTCAGCAAGTAAGTGAGAGTGCCCGCAAAACAAACATATTCACATGCATATACATATACACACGCACACACATGCATATGCACACATACCCCAACACGTATAAACCCACACATTCAGGCACACATCTACACACGTGCTCACACAAGAGTCTCAGCTAAGCCAGGCTGCCGGAGCTGCTGCTTCCCCTTTGCTATTAAAACTGCTGTGGAGGTGGTGGCAGGCCAGGAAAAGAGCTGGGGAGAAATAATGAGGAAAGGAAGCTAAAGATGGGTTAGCTGAGCACGGGTACACGTGTATGTATAGGGCCCACGCACCCGGGATGGGAGAGGAAAAGAGGGGCTATTAGAAAGACAAGAGTGGAAAGAAACAGGGAGAAGATGGAGACATACCCCCTCCCGTACCTCTCCTTCTTCCCTTCTTCCTTTTCCTCCTATGCCCTGTGATTTCATTGATGCTTGAGTATGGCAGAACCTTGCTCAGGAGCCAGAGAATTGACAACTCTTCAAGACTATGGTGCTCTCTCCTCCACCCCATTTACAAAAGTAAGGGAGCAGGGGCCCTATCAGTCATCCCGCGGCGTCCTGGTCTCCAGGCGGACAAGGTTTCCATCTCTTTCGTACGCCTGCTCTCTACCTGGCTATCCCTTAGGGTCAGTCTCAAAGTCCTTGCTATCCTCTCCCAAATCTTAAAGTTGCGGCGTCTGTCCCTTTAAAATAGCAGCCCCCCGGTCAGGTTATTGTCTAGCCTTGTAGCCAATCGGCGGCGCCATTGGGGGCGGGGGATCCGGCCTCCTGATTGGCCACCACGCGCCCCGCCCCGCCCGGGATCCCGGGAGCTGTCCGGCCGCCTCGGTGCTGATCCCGCTGCCGCCCACGGGCCGTGAGCAACGCTGAGAGGGCATTATGAGCGGGGGCGTCTACGGCGGAGGTGAGCTAGCCTCGGGCTTCAGGTTCCCCAGCCTGTCGCGGCCTCACCGGCAGCCCTGCACCCCGAACCCGCGCGACCTAAGCTCTGGGCACCCCAGGGCCTGTCACCCCGGCGCTCGAACGGGTTTGGGTCCTGCGCCACTCCTACCTTGGTCTCCAGGGTTGGTCCCTCGCGCCACACGGGCTCACTCTCCACCATCCACTCACCTCCTCCCGAACCCCTCCTCCTCTGGCCCCTTCTTTCCCGGCAAAGAGAGTGGCCTGAATAAGGCCACCGGGCAAGAAGGGACTCTGGAGGCTTGAGCCCACTCCAAGGACCCCAGACTCCAGGCCGAGCTCCCACCCTGCCCTGGAAAGCGTTGAAGGTGGGGAGACTGTGGCTCTGCCCTGACCTCCTCTCAGAGCTATCCAGGGGGGTGTGGGGGGTGGCGGGGAGAGTTTGGGAGAGGTCCCCTCATACACCTGTCTCCCCGCACAGATGAAGTGGGGGCGCTGGTCTTTGACATTGGCTCCTTCTCAGTCCGCGCTGGGTACGCTGGGGAGGACTGCCCCAAGGTGAGCCTTCCAACCCCATCCCCAAGTCCTAGGGGCTCCAGACTCCCCTCCACGCTTCCCAGTGACCCAGGGTTCTCACAACACAGAGAGAAGCTCTGCAGAGCGGGAATGTGGAATAAACCCAGGGGTGGGCTGAGGGCCTTGCTGTGGGCCTGGACAGGGGCAGGAGGTTGATCCCTCTTCCTGCCCATGCCCCCCTCCAGGCTGACTTCCCCACCACGGTGGGGCTGCTGGCCGCGGAGGAGGGGGGTGGGCTGGAGTTGGAGGGGGAGAAAGAGAAGAAAGGGAAGATCTTCCACATCGACACCAATGCCCTGCATGTGCCTCGGGATGGAGCGGAGGTCATGTCGCCCCTCAAGAATGGCATGAGTAAGGAGCCCCTACCCCTACCCGTCTCCCGCCACAGACCCGGAGCCCACACACCACAACCCGGGACACATCACCCCTCACCCATGGAGTCTACCTTGCAGCTGCCCACAGCTGCCTGGTTCCCAGCCCAGGGGCCTGACAGATACCTAGGAAGGGGGGATTTCTGCTGGAACTGATCTCACTTCTCCTCCCCTGGACTTGGCCTCCCTCCTTGCTTTGTGTCCTGTCCCTGGACCCCTGTTGGCCCACCCTCATCTCTCCATGTCGGTCTCCTGGCCCTAGTTGAGGACTGGGAATGCTTCCGTGCCATTCTGGATCACACCTACAGTAAACACGTCAAGTCTGAGCCCAACCTGCACCCAGTGCTCATGTCCGAGGCCCCGGTAAGTGCCTCACCCAAACCCCAGTCCTGCCCCAGGGGCTCCCTGCCTCCTTTCTGCCCTTCACTTCTTCCCCCCACCCCCAAAGCATCTGCCATCCATCACTCCACTTAACTTTTCAGACTTTTCTTCCAACTCCACCATCTTCAAGCAGTTTTTTCCTCTCTGGTTTTAGTCTCTATCCCTCTCCCTCCTCCTGTTTTATCCATCCATATCTTTTATCCATTCTGGCTTATCCACTGCTGTTTCTCCCCTCCCCCTACCAAAGTCCTTTCTGGATCTTTTAACTTAAAGTTTTTGCCAATGTTATATACGTACATAACCAGTTTGCTTTATAAACTATGTTAAGGAAAGAACTGCCATTCATATCCTCTTCTTTCCATTCCCCTTTTCCAGAGGCAACTGCTTTTCTTTTAGATATGTTTTGTCATTCTTCCATATCTGTAAATATCACACTCAAAATGTTGCTTATGGATTTTATAGTTTCAGGCATTGGTTTCCCACTATGGAAAATCGGTAGAATGTTGGGACTCTTGATTTTGGCTCCGGTCATGATCTCAGAGTCGTGAGATTGAGCCCCACCTGGGGCTTCATGCTGAGCTGGATCCTGCTTGGGATTCTCTCTCTCCCTCGACCTATGCTCCTCCCCCACCTTGAGCGTGTGCACTCTCTCTCTCTAAGAAAGAAAGAGAGAGAAAAAAAGGAAGGAAGGAAGAAAGCAAGCAAGCATTGAGCTCTCTTTCCTCCTCCAGCTCACACCACACACTTCCCTCATTCCCTCATTTAAATACAGTTGTATTTTAGATTTTTTAAAAATCATTTTCTGTATTTACACAGTTATGTTTATGTATGCTAATCAGGTCTGAGGCGGGCAATAAACTACCATCACTTCTCTTTCCTGCACAGCTGTTTTCCCTAGAACTGAAAATTGCGCTGGTTTTTATTTTGCTTAGATTTCTATTTATTTAATAATATGATCCTAAATTATTCATCTGCTTATTACTCATCTGCTTATGTTATCTATGTCCTTTCTCAAAACATTAACTCCATTAGGTATTCTATCAATTTCATCTTCTTGAAGAAGTCACTCCAAAGCCCACTGATTTGCTCCACCTTGGACTTGTTGCCTTGTACACAAAGGACATAGCTCTCATCCTGACATCTCTCTTCACCATCATCTTAAGGCATCCTTCACCTCTCTCCTATGCTAGAAGTCCTATTTCTTGTATCTCATTACTCCTTTTCTTGATGTACTCCCTTGTTTTCCTGGAGCACATCCTCTAGTAACTGCCTTAGGTCATGAGAAGTAAAATTTTTAAGACCTTGCATGTCTGACCTTGATTGATAGCTTAGCTAGGTATAACATTCCAGATTGAAAATAATTTTTCTTTAGAATCTTGAAGGTACTTTTCCATTGTCTTCCAGCACCTGTTGTTGCCATCAAGAAGGCGGAGCTATCTAATTCCTGATCTTTTGGTGTAATGTTTTTCTTTGTGAAAGTTTATAGAATTTTCACTTTGTCCTCAGTGTTATATGATTTCTCAACATTGTATTGTTTAATTTTCGTCCATTGCTCTAGACACTCAGTATGTCCCTTCAATCTGAAAACCTATGTTTTTCAATTCTGTGAAAAAATAAGTCAGTAATTATTCAATTAAGTAGTTTTAATTACTATTTGATGATATATATATTTTTAAAAGATTTTGTTTACTTATTAGACAGAGAGAGAGAGACAGCAAGAGCAGGAACACAAGCAGGGGGAGTGGGAGAGGTAGAAGCAGGCTTCCCACCGAACAGGGAGCCCGACGTCAGGCTTGATCCCAGGACCCTGGGATCATGACCTGAACTGAAGGCAGATGCTTAACGACTGAGCCACCCAGGCGGCCCTTGATGATATATTTCTCTGAATATTCTCTGTTCTCTCTTTTGGAAAATATCATTTGGATTTTGCATCTCGTGAATTGGTTCTCTCATTTCCTTATCTTTTTTTCTTATGTTTTCCTTCCTTTTCTCTTTTCCTCTAATTACCAAGATATTCCCTTAACTTTATTTTCAACCCTTCTATTGAGTTTTTAATCTCCTGTATTTTCAATTTCCAAGAGCTCTGTTTTGTTCCACGAACATTACCTTTTAGGACATCCAGTCCTTCCTTCATGGGTGCAGTATCATCTGTTTTCTCACTCAGAATAGTATTAGTTTAGTTTCTGGTTTTTTTTTCCCAAAGATTTTATTTATTTATTTATTTATTTGACAGAGAGAGAGAAAGAGAGATCACAAGTAGGCAGAGGCAGGCAGAGAGAGAGAGGGAAGCAGGCTCGCCGAGCAGAGAGCCCGATGCAGGACTCGATCTCAGGACCCTGAGATCATGACCTGAGCCAAAGGCAGAGGCTTTAACCCACTGAGCCACCCAGGCGCCCCTTGTTTCTGTTTTTGAAAGTTTTCATTACCCTGCATGATCTCTGTTCTTCCAAATTGCTTTTCCCCCTGCCCTTTTTTGGGGGTCTCTGTCTCATTTGTGAGACTTTTCTCAGATTTCTGAGAAATCCTTGGTTGTCTGCTTATGTTTGCAAGTGGTGGACTGAAACACTGATTGGAAGCTCTGTGGGACGGGGCACTCATTGACTGTGGTGAAAAAGGATGTTGCTATAGGATGACTTGCCTGGGATGACTGTTAGGCAGCCTCTGATAATTGACATCCTTAGATCTCTGATATAACCCACAGGGAAGACTTGTACCCTACAGACAGGACTGGCCATCCCCTTTCTGGGAGCCAAGTGAGGAAATAGGGCTGAGGTTCTCACCATTTAATATGCATGGAATCACTTACTTCTCCTGTTTTAAGTATAGTGTCTTCACTCCTGACTGTGTCAGGTGTCTCACTAGTCCAGAGACCCTCAGTTTTATTCTAGGGAGTAAACTTCCAGTCTTCTGCAGAGGTTGGGGTGGGTAATATCCCAGTGACATGGAACTGGGGAGAGAGTTTTGGGAGCTGTTACTTGAATGGTTTTAAACAATCTTATTTTAGCTTTCCCTTGACCTTAACTGTCAAAGGTACCCGAAACTACCAATTCCTGAGCCCTCTGAGGATTCTATAATTTGACACAGGTTGTTCCTGGCTTTTTCCAGTACCAGCTTAGGAGTCTGTGTTATTATTATTATTATTATTTTTTAAGATTTCATTTATTTGACAGAGAGAAACACAGCGAGAGAGGGAACACAAGCAGGGGGAGTGGGAGAAGGAGAAGCAGGCTTCCCGCCGAGCAGGGAGCCCGATGCGGGGCTCGATCCCAGGACCCTGGGATCACGACCCGAGCCGAAGGCAGACGCTTAACGACTGAGCCACCCAGGCACCCTGGAGTCTGTGTTCTTGAATCTGTTAAGTCAGTTACCACTTAACCATCCGATTTCCAACCTTCAAAACTATGTTGCTGTTTTCTCTTTCCTTATTATTCCCAAAACTTGAGGGTGTCTGTCTCTTCCTCTCTCTCTTTTTTGAGGTGAAATTCACACAACATAAAATTAACTTTTTTAATGTTAACAATTCAGTGGCATGTAATACATTCACAATGTTGTGTAGCCATCATCTTTACCTAGTTCCCCAACATTTTCATCACCCCAAAAGAAAGTACATTTTCTTTTCTTTTTTTTTTTTTTTGATGATTTTATTTATTTATTTGAGAGAGAGAGAGAACGCAAGCAGGGGGAGAGGCAGAGGGAGAGGGGGGAAGCAGGCTCCCCACTGAGCAAGGAGCCTGATGAGGGGCTTGATCCCAGGACCCCGGGATCATGACCTGGGCCAAAGGCAGCCGCTTAACCGACTGAGCCACCCAGGCACCCCAAGAAAGTACATTTTCTTTTCTTTCTTTCTTTTTTTTTTTTTAAGATTTTATTTATTTATTTGACAGAGAGATAGAGAGCACAAGTAAACAGAGAGGCAGGCAGAGGGAGAAAGAGAAGCAGGCTCTCTGCTGATCAGGGAGCCCAATGCGGGGCTCGATCCCAGGACCCTGGGATCATGACCTGAGCCTAAGGCAGATGCTTAATCAACTGAGCCACCCAGGCCCCCCAGAAAGTACATTTTCTTTCTTTCTTTCTTTCTTTTTAATATTTTATTTATTTATTTGACAGAGAGAGAGATCACAAGTAGGCAGAGAGGCAAGTAGAGAGAGAGGGAGAAGCAGGCTCCCTGCCGAGCAGAGAGCCCGATGCGGGGCTCGATCCCAGGACCCTGAGATCATGACCCGAGCCGAAGGCAGAGTCTTTAACTCACTGAGCCACCCAGGCGCCCCGAAAGTACATTTTCATTAACCAGTTTCTCTCTACTCTCCCTGCCCTTGGCAACCATTAGTCTGCTTTCTATCTCAATGAGTGTATCTATTCTGGATCTTTCTTATAAATGGAATCATACAACATGTGACTTCTCATGTCTATATTCTTTCACTTAGCATAATATTTTCAAGGTTCATCCATGCTGTAGCATTTATCAGTATTTTATTCTGTTTCATGGCTGAGTAACATTCCATTGTATGGCTATACCACTATTTGTTTTTCCAGTTCATCCATTCATGGATTTTTGGGTTGTTTCCATCTGTGGCTATTGTGGATAGTGCTGTTATGAATAGTTGTGTATATAGATTTATTTCAGTACCTGTTTTCAGTTCTTTTGGATATATAACTAGGAGTGGAATTGCTGGGTCATATGGTAATTCTATGTTTAACTTTTTGAGGAACTACTGATTGTTTTCCATAGTGGCTGAACAATTTCACCTTCCCACCAGCAATGTACAAGGGTTTCAGTTTTTCTATATCCTTTTTTTTTTTTTTAATTATTATCAACACTCTAGTGGGTATGAAGTGGTATCTCATTGTGCTTTCGAATTTCATATCCCTAATGGCTAACAACGTTGAGCATCTTCTCATGTGCTGGTTGGCTTTTGTGGCTTTATGTCTTTTTTTTTTTTTTAATATTTACTTATTTATTTCAGAGAGAGAGAGCATGAACAGGAGGGGCAGAGGGAGAGGGAGAGAGAATCTCAAGCAGACTCTGTGCTGAGTACAGAGCCGGATGAGGGGCTTGATTTCACAACCATGAGATCACAACCTAATCCGAAACCAAGAGTCAGATACTTAACCAACTGCAGGACCCTGGCGCCACCCCCCACCCCCGTTTTAAAAAGTAACCTCTATGCCCAATGTGGGGCTCAAACTCATGACTCCAAGATCGAGAGCTGCATGCTCTACCAACTGAGCCAGCCAGGCGCCACGGGTTTATGTCTTTTTTTAATTGTGCCCCCCTTTTAAAAATTTTATTTATTTATTTGAGAGAGAGACAAAGAAAGAGAGCATGAGTGGGGAGGAGAGGCAGAGGGAGAAGCAGACTTCCCACTGAGCAGGGAGCCTAATGCAGGGCTCGATCACAGGACTTTAAGATCATGACCTGAGCTAAAGGCAGATGCTTAACTGACTGAGTCATCCAGGTGCCCCTAAATTACCCCTTTATTATACTTTTGTGGGATCTTGGAAGAGGATAAAATTGGATGTTTTTATTCAATCCACAATTTCTACCAGAAATCCTCTTCTCAGCTTTCTTGCCTCTGAGATGATTAAAATGAGGAAGAGGGATAAACTGGAGGCTGAAAGAAGCCAAAAGTATATATTGTACAGTAAAGAACAGTGGGCCAGAAGTCAAGAGACTATGACTCTACTAAGGGCTTTGTATATGAACTTGATCAAGTTACTTTCCCTGAGTTTTGATTTCTTCAAAAAATCCTAGGTTTGGATTATAATCTTTAAAATTCTTCATAGTTCTCACATTGTAAAGGTCTGTGTGGATCAAGAGACCTGACGTCTGTCCCCAGTCCAAGTTTGTGTGTATGTGTGTGTGTGCGCGCACGCGTGGGTCTGTGCCTCTCCCTTTTTGAAGCCTCCCCTCCTGCACTTTCTCCCCAGTGGAACACACGGGCCAAGCGGGAGAAGTTGACAGAGCTGATGTTCGAGCAGTACAACATTCCTGCCTTCTTCTTATGCAAGACGGCTGTGCTCACCGCGTATCCTCCCGCTTGAGCTGCTCTGGCTGGGAGGGCCAGGGTGGGGTTTGTGATGTGCCGAGCGGGAGGCTGGGCCTGATTCTGCGGAGATCAGTGTCCTGGAGGGTCAGACACCCACCTTGTGCCCCATTAATGCAGAGGGGCCCCTGCGGACTAAGCGTCTTTGACCAAGGGGTGGCCAGAGCAGCAGTTCTTTCCTATTCCTTGGATCAGGCTGAACTGGGGGAGTGGGGGTGGGGGAGAATTGGACCACATTGACAGCAGGGGCTGGGACTGGAGAGAACAGGGAGAAATATCTAACGCTGAGGAGGTTCCTCCCCCAAACAGCCAATCAGCATTCATTTTTTTAAGGCTCTGCCTTGCATTGACCCCTGTGCTAGGCACTGGGGCAATAGGGCCCCTCATCTCAAGGAGCCCACAGAGCACTGCCCCAAGACTAGAGAGAAACTGGGAGCTCAGAAGGAAGGAAAAAGAGGAAGAAGTTCTGATTCAGGCAGGGAAGAAGAGACCGGGGTCTCAGGAGCTTTTCTCCAGTGATGGGTCATAAGCCAGAATGAGAGATTTGCAGACTGTGGATGGGCTGGACCAGGAGAGCAGAGAGTGACCAGGCCAGACCTGAGCCCCAGTCCCCTCACTTGCTGCTGCTGTCTCTTTGACCTACCCATCGCACACCAGCTTTGCAAACGGACGTTCCACGGGCCTGGTGCTGGACAGTGGGGCCACCCACACTACAGCCATCCCAGTACATGATGGCTACGTCCTGCAGCAAGGTGGGGGCCTCGACAGGGGTCAGGGATGCCTTGGTTGGGGGGGAACCAGCCCCTAACACCCCCTCCCTTTCCAGGCATCGTCAAGTCACCCCTGGCAGGGGACTTTATCTCCATGCAGTGCCGGGAGCTCTTCCAGGAAATGGCCATTGACATCATCCCACCTTACATGATTGCAGCCAAGGTGGGGCCTCCGGGGAGTCTTGGGCACTCACCCTATGACTGTTGACCCACTGACCCGCTAGATATCAGAGAGGGGAGCAGCAGGGTCCCCAGAGGACCCTGGGTCCAGTTCCATAATTTACGGCTGAGGCATCGGAGATCGGACAGGCTGAAGTACGTGGCCAAGGTCATACAGCTGGCTGGTAGCAGGATGTAGGAGGGCAAGTGGTATAGACCCAGGTTCAAAGTCTGCCTCTGCCATGTGAGAGCTGTGCGACCCAGAGCAGGAGATCTAAGCTCCCTGCACCTCGGTTTCTTCCCCTGCAAAGCGGCATTAACAACATACAGGGCTGCTGGGAGTGTTGAGACACTGCCTGCAGGGGTCCACCCTGGACCCCCACATGGAATGTGGCTCAGGAAAAGGCTGCTTCTTGAAGGTTCTGGTCTCCCACTGTATTCCCCATGCCCTCAGCTTTCTCTGGCTGGGGCCTTTCAGATCAGCCATACCTGCTGCATGAGTGGCGGACGTGGGGACAGGCTCTCCCCGTTCTCTCTCCTTTGACAGAGAAGGAGGAGAGACCCCTTTTGTGGGCAACAGAGCAAAGAACCCAGTGCCTGTTAGCGGCAGGAGCACAGGTGTGGTCAGGGTGGGCTGGGCAGGGGTGGAGTGGGGAAGGGCGCTCAGAGGCTTCGTGCCCCCACAGGAACCCGTACGGGAGGGCGCCCCTCCAAACTGGAAGAAGAAGGAGAAGCTACCCCAGGTTTCCAAGTCCTGGCATAACTACATGTGCAATGTGAGGAGACAGTCCCCCGAAACAGCCCCAGGCCCTCCCCAGCTCCTAGTCCCTGCCATGAGTAGAGGGGAAGGGACAGGGAGGCCCAGCAGGTGGGCGGCTTGGGGTGCTGCGCAGGGAGCCCGGGCCCTAACCAGCATCCTGGGTCCTCAGGAGGTGATTCAGGACTTCCAGGCCTCTGTGCTGCAGGTCTCAGACTCTCCCTACGACGAGCAGTAAGTGGCGCCCACGGCCCGGGGGTGGGCAAGAGGGCAGGCCTGGGACTCTGGGGGTGCCCCTGGTCCGCTGTGAGCACCCCCAGGCAGTGTCTCTCTCTTTCCCGGGCAGGGTGGCTGCGCAGATGCCCACAGTGCACTACGAGATGCCCAACGGCTACAACACAGACTACGGTGCTGAGCGGCTCCGCATTCCTGAGGGCCTGTTTGATCCCTCCAATGTCAAGGTTGGCCCTGGAGGGAGGGTATTAGGTGGGGGCTGGTTGGATTCCCGGATGCCGGGGTGTCGGGGAGGCTGGGATGGATTCCTGGGGTCTGGGGAGAGAAGGCAGAGGCCCAAAACCCCAGGTCACCTTTCTCGGCAGGGCCTGTCGGGAAACACCATGCTGGGTGTGGGCCACGTGGTGACCACCAGCATCGGCATGTGTGACATCGACATCCGCCCGGTGAGGCCCGAGCCTGTCTGGGCAGAGGGGCCCGAGAGCCGTGGGGAGCCGGGCAGGGGCTAGGCCCTGAAGGCGCGCTCCTCTCTGCTCCCAGGGCTTGTATGGCAGTGTCATTGTCACCGGCGGGAACACACTGCTCCAGGGCTTCACGGACAGGCTCAATCGAGAGCTTTCCCAGAAGACCCCGCCGGTAGGGGCCCACCCCAACCAGGGTCCTGGCTTAGCTCTTCAGGACCCCATCCTTTCTCCTTCCCCAACAGCAAGCCTTCTGGCCAGCAGAGCAGACCCCTCCCCTGTGGCTTCCCAGTCTTCCCCACTTCCAGCCCTGTCCCTTCCCGGAACCCAGGTGTCTGCTTCCCCCAGCCCCTCTTTCCCCCCAGAGCATGCGGCTGAAGCTCATCGCCAGCAACAGCACCATGGAGCGCAAGTTCAGCCCCTGGATCGGGGGCTCCATCTTGGCCTCACTGGTGAGAGGGAAGGGGCCCGGCCTCACACTGACTGTGGGAAAGGGGCCGACCCACACAGCCCCATACCCTTGCCCGCCTCCTTATTCATTCATCCAACAAACATTTATTTTTGAGAAAGAGCAGTCAGTGCTCCCAGGAGGGGAATCCGCCATCAGGACAAATCAGGGAGCAGAAGGACAGGAAGCTGGAGAGACTGGTGGGGGTTGAGATTGTGGCTGAGACTCCCACTGTACTTAGCAGAGGGGAGACACTGAAGGTGTGCGGCGAGGAAGCAGTGTGACAGTCCCAGGCATGTTTGGGAAGACTATGTCAGGCATGAGTCTTTGGAGATCAGGGCGTGAGCTGGACACGGGGGGACCTTGCGAGGAGGCCCCTGCATTGTCCCGGAGTCACAGAGTGAGTAGCAGTGAGGACGGGGTGGTGGGTAAGAGGCAGATAGAGAAGGAGACAGGCAGGCCGGTTCTGGGGCAGTAGGTGGGCAGTTCTGTCTGGGCCTGCTCTTGGGCACAGGCAAGACGCTGAGTAGGGAGCTGAAGGTGCAAACTTTATCTCACGGATGTCAGCCACACGGAGGGGTCAGTGGGGCCATGACAGAGCGGGAAGGACATCTCCTAGAGGGGCAGCTCCCAAGGAGACAGACAAGGGTCAGAAATACAGGAAGCTGACAGTGTGAAGTCAGCTGGGGGCCAGGAACCTGTCAGCCATACAGTTCCTGTGGGCCCACCTGCGTGCCCGACCTAGTCCCCGCTCCAGGGGCAGGCCCAGTCCAGAGGCTGAGAGCACTAAACAAAGTGTGGGGGTGTTCCTTCAAGGGAGGACCTGATCTAGTTCAAGGGTCATGAAGGGCCTCCTAAGGAGCATTCAGGCTGAGATGGAAGACTCAGTAAGAACTCTTGAGGCAAAGAGGGAGAGAGGGTGCCTGGGCCATGGAGGGAGGCCGGCGAGACCACAGCAATGGGCAGACGCGGTCGGACCCGAGGTCAGGAAGCTCACCAGGGCAGCAGAGTGGAAAGTGGCTTGAACAGGGCTGCTGTGGTCTCCACTGTGACAGGGGCTTGACAGAGGAGTGTGTGTCAGGCTGTGGAGCCTGGAGCTCATCGCAGGTCCAACAGACGGAATGCAGGCAGCATTTGGATACAAGAAGATAGAGGGAAGGAGCCCAGGATAACGCCCAGGGTGCTAGCTCCTGGCAGCTGTGTCCAACAGGAATGTAACGTGAGCCACATATACAACTTTAAATTTTCTAGTAGCCGTATTTTAGAAAAGAGCCCCAAGAATCAGGTGAAATTAAGTTTAAAGAATGTACTTTATTTGGGATGCCTGGCTGGCTCAATTGGTAGAGCATGCAACTCTTGATCTAGGGGTTGTGAGTTCGAGCCCCATGTTGGATGTGGAGATTACTTAAAAACTGAGTCAGCCGTGGGACACCTGGGTGGCTCAGTCGGTTGAGTGTCTGCTTTCGGCTCAGGTCATGATCCCGGAGTCCTGGGATCAAGTCCCACATCGGGCTCCCTGCTCATCGGGGAGTCTGCTTCTTGCTCTGCCTGCTGCTCTTTCTCTCTCTCTCTGACAAATAAATAGATAAAATCTTTAAAAAAAACAAAAAACAACGGAGTCAGCCAGATGCCCCTCCTTAAAAAATCTTTAAAAAATGCACCTTATTTAATTCATTATATCCAAAATATTATCATTTCAATATGTGATTAATATAAAAATGAGATTTTTACATTCTCTTTCCTGGACTTAGTCTTCAGTATCCGTTGTGTATTTTATAACTGTAGAGCACATCTCAATTCCAACTAGCCACATTTCAGGTGCTCAGTGACCACTGTATTGGCTAGCACTAGTGTAGAAGGTGAGAAAGACCACCGAAGCAGGTCTGGGTCAGGCCTGGGGGAGCTCAGTGGTGGGCATGCTGAGTTTGCGGCCCTGAGGGACTCAAAAGGAAGTGTCCAAAAGACAGCTGAGTATTTGGGTCTAGTATTCAGGTTCAGCAACGGTCGATTGAGGGAGGGTTTTAGTGCATGAGCGGAAGCATGGGGGGTGACATGCAGAGTGAAGACAATTCCAGTGAGGGTGGAGGAAAGATTCTTCTTGGGAATGTGGGAGACTGGACAAGTTTGTAAGGCCTGATGGAGTGATAGGTACAGGAGGAATTGGGGGAGAGGGGTTGGGGGGCAGGCTGGCTGGCCTGAGGCTGTAAGCTCCACTACCCAGCTCTAGCCCATCGCAGGGCCCAGGGCAGATGTGCAATAAATACTTGTTGAATGAATGAATCAACGTCATGATCGAACATGAGCCGGGGTATTTACCTCTGAATATGAAGGAGGGCTGGGAGGCTTGGGGAGGTCGCTGCAGGAGGAAGGGATTGGGCCTGAGAGGCGGGGTTAGAGGGCAGGAGGAGGGTTTCCGAGGGGCTGGGCCAGCATGGGTGGAAAGTGCAGAGGCGCGATCCCCCCCTTCCTCCAGGGCCGTCATGATGGCGCCTGTCTCCCCCACTCTTCCGCCCCCAGGGCACTTTCCAGCAGATGTGGATCTCCAAGCAGGAATATGAGGAGGGAGGGAAGCAGTGTGTGGAGCGGAAGTGCCCCTGAGGGAGCTCCCTGAACACCCGCACGTCCGCCCGCCGAGGTGGGGTAGGGGACGCCAAAAGGCGGGGAGAGGGTTTCCCGGCTGGGCCTCTGCCAGCGCAGATCGAAGCCCCCACCCCCATGCCCTCGTCTCTTCCCCTACCCTCTCGTCCGCTTAGATTGTGATGTTTCTGGGATGAAAGGAGTAAAAATGTTTTAAGAAAACAAAGTTTGGCCTCCTTGGGCGGGGGGTGGGGTGGCGGGAGTGGGGACAGGGGCCTGGGGGAAGGCGAGGAGAGGGCTACACCTACGTCCCTTGGTGATCCCACGGTGGACGCTGGGGCAAAGTCTGCGGGCCGGGGCTCAGGAGCCACAGAAGCCTCAAGTTTCAAAGGGACCGCGACCCAGGGAGGATCACGCAGCGAGGATCCAGCAGAAGCCCGCCAGAAGGCCCCCAGCTAGGAGCGGAGCTGGAGCGAGAACGGGGTGCTGGAGACTGGACTGCGAGGCAGGGGTGGGCGGAGCCGGGGGCCAGTCCCGGGGCTGGGTTTGGGCGGGGCCGGAGGCGGGGACTGCGGTGGGCGGTGCCTCACGTGGGAGGCGGCGCCTAAACCTCAGCGGACTTGCGCTCAGGTGAGCCCGGCTGCGTTGCGTCTTCCTTCTTCGGGTCTTGGCTGTGGCAAGAATGGGGCGGAGACTGTGGCACTACTGTGCCCCAGCAGCTCTGAGTTTCTCACCCAATTTGGGTAGGAGCTGAGGTTTCCCAAGGGAGACCCCGACACTGGGCCCATGAGCCCTTCTATTCCAGAGCTACTTTTCTGGGGGTCCTCAGTAGGGCTTGGGGACCAGCACCCTTGCGTGAAATTCTGGGTAAAAATTAGGAGTTTGTGCCTGTGATGTGTTCCTGGGGTGCCCAGACCCAAAAGAGGTAGAAATCAAGTTCTCCCATCACCAAAGAGACTCAGGTGCCCAGAGAAGACCATGAGTTGTTGAAGGTCATCCAACTGTGCCCAGGCCTTGACTAGGACTCGTTCCACCAATGCCTGCTGGGCCTTGACCCGCAGATCCTGGAGAACCCCGACTTGGAGCACTCACTGGTCCTGCTTGACCATATGCTCCCACCCATGCCCTTTCCCTTCCCAGAAGTTAATAGGAGCCCGAGACCCACTTTTCAGGCTGATTCCAATGAGATAGGCATCTGCATGGCCAGACCAACCCCTAGGTCACACCACTGTGGCAAATTCAGTTTAGGATTGCCTGGGGGCAGGTGTTGGAACAGGGATCTAATGTGTTACAAGGCCCTGCTAGGCACTCACTGGTGGGCCTGCAAGCTAGGTGACTTGAGGGAGAGTGAGGTTTTCATGGTGGGGAGCTTAGAAAGGGGTCCCGAAGGACACTGGGAGGGATGGAAGCAGGAGAGGGCATTCTTATCTTTTTGCCCTCCCCAGCAATCAGCCCCCCTCCCCCACCCCTGACGGGAACTAGGAGGCCAAAGTCTGCCCCAAGGTCAAAAAATTGATTGTTTTGCAGGGAGGGGGCAGGAGTAGGACTGTGGAGGGATTGGCAGGGGACGGCACAGCCCCTTGTCCTCTAGCCTGGGCAAGGGGCTCATATCTGGAAGGCTGGACTGAGGCCAGGACTGTGCCCCCACCCTTTCTGGGGGGAGAAGAACGGCTTGGGCTCAGGCTGCCTGCCAGGGCTGATAAGGGGCCCTCTTGGGGCTCCCACAAACGGTTTATCACTGTGGGGGGAACAGCCTGCAGGGCTCAGGAGGGGGCATGAGCATGGAGCGACTTTGGGGTCTACTTCAGAGAACGGTAAGACCAAATGGGGTTGGGGGACACTTTAGGCCTTCTCTCCAGGTCCTTCACCCCCTCCCAAACCCCAAGCCTGGCCCCTCCCTTCCCGTCTCCATCTCTCCTCTCCAGCTTGCCTCTTGACCCTTTCCCCTGCCTTGTGCTCCTTTGGCACTCCAGAGTCACTGACCGTTATGGCCAGATCCTACCCCATCCCCCATGCCTCCTTCTCTAGTCTCATGCCCACCGTGCTCCCCCCACCCCCCGCAGCAGAGGTTGTCCCCACGACCCTCTCAGACCATCTACAAGCGCGTGGAGGGCACCCAGCAGTGGCGCCTGGAGGAGGAAGAGGAAGAGGGGGAGGAGGGGGCTGAGCCAGCAGCCCACTTCTGCCCCATGGAGCTGAGGGGCCCCGACCTGGGCTCCGGAGCAGGGAGGCAGAACCTTGGACTCTGGGCAGCAACAGGACGAAAGGCTGCCCCCTACCTGGTCC
Organism: Potos flavus; assembly: GCA_028534135.1. Lineage (NCBI taxonomy): Eukaryota > Metazoa > Chordata > Mammalia > Carnivora > Procyonidae > Potos > Potos flavus. Next base: position 5,772,260 of record CM052890.1, on the reverse strand, counting down.
TGACAGCCCTGCTGATCTTCACTGGGGGTGAGAGTCTTCCCGCCCCCACCAGGGAAGAGCCTGGGTTGGGGGATTTATGGAGTCCAGAGTGGGGCACAAGGAGAATCTGCATCTTGCCATCCCTCAGCTTTCCTTCTGGGCTACGTGGCCTTCCGAGGGTCCTGCCAGGCATGTGGGGATGACGTGTTGGTGGTCAGCGAGGACATAAACTATGAGCCGGGCCCAGACTCCCACCAGGGCACATTGTACTGGAGCGACCTCCAGGCCATGTTCCTGCGGCTCCTGGGGGAAGGGCGCCTGGAGGACACCATCAGGTAGGGATCGGCCTGCCCCCATCCCGGCCCTTGAAAACCCCCAGTCACTCGCTTGGACTCAGCTTCCCTTCCTCTCCCGCTAGGACCCTGATGTGGGGTCCCTTCTGAGTCCTTCCAGTTGCGTCCCTGGCCTCCCTGTTCCACGGTCCTGGGAAGGATGTCAGTTTGGAGCCCAGGGGAGGGGGAGTGTTCCGGAGTTAAGAGAGCAAAGGGCTCGGGGTCTGAACAGCACACTTGGGAGATGCGGGAGCTGACTGACTGAGTGAGAGCAGAGGGGTCCAGTATCCAGACAGGAGGCAGGACGGATCCAGAAAAGTCCTGAATGCCACATCACGGAGCGTGGATTTTGACCTGTGACTGCAGGGAGCTCTAGGGGCCAGGGGCGGGGAACTGGGAGCTCTGAGGAGGGACATTTAAAGGAATCAGAAAAAAAACGAGCAAGCAAATGCATTCATGAGCACAGACCATCCCCCTCCATCTACGTTAGGAGAGGTGCCAGCCAGATGCAGACCCTGCACAGAGCAGAGCACAAGCAGGTCGGAGTTTCTCTTCTTTTGCTGAGGTCACTTTCCGCATTGGGAAGGAGCCACCCAGGCAGGTCCAGAGAAGAGATAGGGCCACCAGGAGCCCTCTCTTGAGTCAGGAAGATCGTTCCAGTGGACTCTCCTGGGTTTTCTAAGTAGAAACTCATATAAGCTATAGACAGTGAGAGATACGTAGTTTGTTTCTCAATGCTTATGCCCTTTCTATCTTTTTCATTGCTTTATTGCGTTAAAGAGGACATGAATTTAGGTAATGATGACTGACAGGAGATAGGCCTATCTCCTGACTTTCATAGGAATGTTTTTATACAACTTTGTTATTGAGTGTGAAGTTTGCCGTAGACTCTGGATAGCTTTTAAAAATGAATCAAAGAAGCTTCCTTCTACTCCTAGCTTTCTTCTCCTTCTTCTTCCTCCTCCTCCTCCTCCTCCTCCTCCTTTTCCTTCTTCTTCATGATCAGGAAAGGAGGGACAGATTTGGATTTTTTTTCAAATATTTTTCCAGAATGTACTGAAATGATCATCTGATTTTTCTGCTTTAATTTATGTCTGTATGTTTTTAGTTTATGTTTCTGTAGTGATTGGTATTGATAGATTTTCTCGTCTTCATGGGATCAGTGAGAAATTTGATCAAGGCGTATTACTACCCTTTGGATACATCCTGGACCCACCTTGCTCAAAGACCTTGCATCTGTGCCATCAACAACATGCAGGCCTTCTTATTTTCTTGAGCAACAGTCTGGGGGGGGGAAATCAGTACTGAACTAATAATCACATTCATGACAACATATTTATTACTAGGGTCACTGTTTTGAAGGAAAAGTAAAGGATGCGGGGAATGACTATAACCAGGGGGACCCGACTTAGATTGGGGGCCAGGGAAGGCTTCCTGGAGGAAGTGACAAGCTGAAGCCTGAGGGGTGAGTCGTTCACCAGGCAAAGAGAAGGTAGAAAAGCATTTCAGGTCAGAGAAGAGCAGGTGCAAAGGGGCTGGGGTGGGAAATGGTGGCTTCTTGGAGGAAGTGAAGGAAGGTAAATGTGGTTGTCTGAAGGAGAGCAGAGGGGTCCGGTATCCAGACAGGCGGTGGGACAGACCCAGAAAAGTCTTGAAGGCCCCATCATGGAGCTTGGATTTTGACCTGTGGCCTCAGGGAGCTGCGGTGTCAGGGTGGATATAGCTCAGGCCATAAAAGGCCTTAATGGCTACACAAACTGCTTTGGGTTTTATTCTAAGAGAAAAGAGAGAAATGAAGACTTTAAAACAATAGAATATCATGATCAGATGGAGGGGGAGGGTTTTTTTTCTTTTTTTAAGGTTGGTGCCAAGAACAGAGTTTATGATACTCTGACGCGGTGGTTCAGTGTCTCAATGAAGGGTTTTCTTTGGTTTGGTTTGTTTTTTTTTTAAGATTTTATTTTTAAGTAATCTTTACACCCAACATGGGGCTTGAACTTACAACCCTGAGATTGGGAGTCTCATGCCCATCGACTGAGCCAGCCAGGTGCCCCAGTGAAGGGCTTTTTTAATTTCCCTCCCTAGCCCGGAGTCCTCTTTCCCATCCCCTGCCCCAGAAGCACCTCATCTGATGTTTGCTGTGTGCCTTTAAATCCACACGTCGCTTTGCCATATATGTAATGTTTTATGGGCATGTGTAGATTTTTCAAAACATTAATGTTTGCCTAAAATCCTCTATGTTCATTATAGAGGGGGCACTTAAAAGTTAAGCCATATAGAAAAATACAAAGAGGAAAGTTTAAAAAAAAAATCACTCCAAGAGGCACTATTTGGATATAGCTCTCTCTGGTGTGTGTTTTTAATTTTGATAAACCTTTTTTTTTTTTAACTTAACATGGTGTTTTCAAGGTCTATCCATACTGCAGTGTGTATATCAAATTTATTGTTTGGCACAGGAATCCACAGTGCACATCATCTATTTTACAAACACACTGACAGATAGTTTCTTTCTCTTTCTTTCTTTCTTTCTTTCTTTCTTTCTTTCTTTCTTTCTTTCTTTCTTTCTTTCTTCTTTCTTTCTTTCTTCCTTCCTTCCTTCCTTCCTTCCTTCCTTCCTTTCTTTTTCTTTCTTTTTTTAAGATTTTATTTATTTGAGAGAGAGAAGAGGGAGAGCATGAACAGGGGGAGGGCAGAGGGAGAGGGAGAAGCAGACTCCCTGCTGAGCAGGGAGCCTGAGGAGGGGCTCAATCCCAGGACCCCAGGACCCTGAGATCATGACCTGAGCCAAAGGCAGACACTTAACCGACTGAGCCACCCAGGTGCCCCCGACAGATGCAGTTTCAAACAAATGCTTGAGCTCCTGGATTGGGACAGGAGGGGGCAGCAGGAATGGTACTGAGAAAGCCACGGTGATCAGAGTCCTGGGGTGCAGGGGTCCTCTTGAGAACTGGGACTAAGGCACACCCTGCATGTAGATTTTGAAGGGTGACACAGAGTGATGGTACCATGGTGTGGAGAGGAAAATGCTAAGCCAGATGCCAAAGTCCTTGATGAAAGCGGACAAGTGACCGATTGGCTGGAAGAAGGGCAGAGGAGGGGAGAGCTGGATGGCACAGGCTTCAAAGGAACCGAGGTTTACTGGAGGAGAAATGACCAGAAATTCCAACAGTGGAGCGGGGAGCCTGCCCCGGCTCCAAGCCTGGTGGTATGAGAACCTGAGTTCTCTCCTGAGCTCAAGATCCCCACAGGAGACCTGGCCTCTCAAGGGACAGCTTGGGTTTCTGCCAAGGCGAAAGGTAGAGGGGTATTCAGTGAAGATGCAGAGGAGGGAGGAGTCTGCCTTGGAGAGGGCACAGGTCAAGCCTGTTGGCGGAGCGGCCATGTGGGGGCAGCCTGTGACAGGAGTGAGATGGAACAGGGGGAGCTCAGGGGACAACAGGCTCACTTAGATGGTGACTATGGAAGAAGACAGGGTGAGGTCTCCAAGACAAGGGACCCCGCTATCCTATCAGTAACCGTAGTATAAGATGTCTCTGTGAGGCGCAGCTGGAGGACAGGGCAGATGGAGGGTCGCCTCTGCCCACTTAGTCCTTTGGAAGAAAAGCATTTTCATGCGTCGCCAATGTGCATATGTGTGTGTGTGTGCGCGCGCGCGCCCGCGCGCCCGCGCACGTGAGGGGGCAGTAGGTTGGTGAGTTTGGCCTGGGCCGGGAAAAACCTAAGGGGTGGTGGGCAGGATAGCACGCTATCAGAAGCTAAGGCTTTAAGCAGAAAGAGGCGGCCTTAGAGACAGCCCAGGTGGTGACCAGATGGATGGTGATCGCCAGGGTCAGGCCGCCCTGACGCCCTGGCCTCACCGCCCAGAGCCCAGGGCGACCCCACGTCTCTGGCATCATTCCCTCCTCCCTCCCTCTCCCCCAGGCGCCCAGAAGTCCCTCTCCCCTTCCGCGCCCCAATCCCACCTCTTCCCGCTCAGGCAAACCAGCCTTCGGAAAAGGATGGCTGGCTCAGCCGGGATGGCCGCTCTGGCTCAGGACATCCGGGTGGCGCTCTCAAGCCAAAAGCTGGACCACGTGTGGATGGACACGCACTACGTGGGGCTGCAGTTTCCGGACCCGTGAGTGCGCGGGGGGCGCGCGGGGGGCGCGCGGGGGGCGCGCGGGGACGCTCACCACCTCTGTTCTTCAGGGCTCATCCCAATACCCTGCACTGGGTCAGTGCGGCTGGGAAGCTCGGGGAGCCCCTGCCACTGGAGGACCACGACGTCTACTGTCCCTACAGCGCCACGGGCAACGCCACGGTGAGCGCCCCTGTCCAACCCTGAGGTCGGGAACAGCGCGCGCCCTTTCCCGGGCAGCGGAGGAGGGACCCGGAGAGCACGGCTCATCGTCCTCCCGATCCCCAGGGAGAGCTGGTGTACGCCCACTACGGGCGGCCGGAGGACCTGCAGGACCTGCGGACCCGGGGCGTGGAGCCGGCGGGGCGCCTCCTGCTGGTACGCTTGGGGGAGATCAGCTACGCCCAAAAGGTGAGGGTCCCTGAATGGGGGGATGGCGTGGAACCGGGAGGGTATGGGGCTGGGGAATGCGAAGATAGGATAGCGGCAGATGGGAAGCATCTAGGAGGCTGTCGGAGAGAGAAAAGAAAGAGCCAAGTGGGTTGTAAGAAAATGTTGGCGGGAAACAAAACCGGGAGTTTGGGCTGGGGACCAGACACAGAGGAATGCAGAGGGCAGTGGGGTTTGAGGGATGCCAAGACACTGGGGGAAGGTGGGAAGCTGAGGGTCAGATGGTGCCCGCAGGCTCTCTGGCTCCATGAGAGCGGGGTGGAGCCAGTGCTACTTCCCTTTTCCTTGCTTCTCCTGCCCTTACAACTGGGTGTTCTCCGGGAGAAGGAGTCCGTTAGCTGCTTCCCTTCCCCAGGTGGCCAGTGCCCAGGACTTTGGGGCCCGGGGAGTGCTCATATACCCCGATCCTGCAGACTTCTCCCAGGACCCACACAAGCTCGGCCTGTCCAGCCACAGGGCTGTGTATGGACATGTGAGTCTGGGGACAGCCAGCAGTGGATTCTTGGGGTCCCCAAAACTGGACCTCCTTTGGGATGAAGCTGGTAGGCTACTCTTGGGAGCCAAGCTCATAGCTTCTGTGTGGACACCCCTTTCCTCACAGGTGCACCTGGGAACTGGGGACCCCTACACGCCTGGCTTCCCTTCCTTTAATCAAACCCAGTTCCCTCCAGTCCAGTCCTCCGGCCTCCCTAACATCCCCGCCCAGCCCATCAGTGCGGACATCGCCTCCCTCCTGCTGAGGTGAGGGGCCTGTGGGGGCCAGGAGGGGATGAGGAAGGGACACATTGCTAGTCTGTAAAGTGCTTTGGGGTGACCTAGAAAAAGATGGATCTTCTGGGTGGGCCCAGCCTTACTTGGAGCAGGACACAACCTGCACAACTGTCCAAGGCAGCAGGCAGAGTGCAGAAGTAGAGCTGGGGCCAGAAGGTGGGAGGGAAAGAGCAAAGAGGGAGCTCTGGGCTCTTCTATAGCCTGGGGCTTTGTGCCATTTCTGACCCTTTCTGCTCCACCTCTCTCCAGGAAGCTCCAAGGCCCTGTGGCCCCCCAGGAATGGCAGGGGCACCTCCCAGGCTCCCCTTATCGCCTGGGTCCTGGGCCAGGCTTGCGCCTCGGGGTCAACAACCACAGGGTCTCTACCCCCATCAGCAACATCTTTGGCTGCATCGAAGGCCGTTCCGAGCCAGGTGTGCTAGCTTGCCCAGCATCACCCACAGCTGGCAGGAGGGGAGCCCCCACTCATAAACCCCGGCTAGAGATGGGGATGGGGCAGGAGGCTCCGGGGGCGTGGCCAAGAGTGGTGCCCAGTGGAGGGGGCAGCAGGGCTGAGCAGGGAGGGAGGATGGCGAGTTGAGGCTGATCTGGGACTGAGGGGAGTGGCAATGAGTAGATCCCATGGTCAAATCTGTTCAGAAACAGGATGGGCAGTTCAGCACAGTAGTGAGCTCTCTAGCACTGGAGGGGAGCAAGCATGAATTGGGTGATATTCCAGCATGAACGGGACTTCTGGTGAGATAGATGAACCTTTCAAGCCTAACTAGACGTGGATAGCAGTGGGCAATCAAAGTGGGTTCTTGAGCCGAAGACTGTGGTACCTACAAGCACTGAGGGAGAGACACAGGGGGACGCATGATGCGGCTCAGAGGAGAATGCTGGAGCAGGGGTGGGGGTGGGGGATTAGAGAGAAGCATGAAGGAGGAAAACCTGTCAGGACTTGTGCGGGACATGGCCAACCAGGGAGGTGATGGAGTCCAGCATGAGGCCAGGCACCCCGCTGAAGGAGCAGGCCATCCAGGCAGGGCCGAGGGGAAGAGGGGCACTCTCCTTGGGGACAGCAGGGATCTCAGGGCTGGGGCTGCACAGGTGTGAGGGGCTGGGAGGTGGAGAATGGTGGAGGGCGGGGCTGGGAAATGGTGGGGAGGCCCCGCGAGCACGCACCCTCCCGGGTAGTCTCTGTAAGGACATGGACCCCAAGTCTCTCCTCCTGCAGATCACTATGTTGTCATTGGGGCCCAGAGGGATGCGTGGGGCCCAGGCGCAGCCAAGTCCGCCGTGGGGACGGCCATCCTGCTGGAGCTGGTGCGGACCTTTTCCTCCATGGTGAGCAATGGTAAGGTCAGGGCCTGGGCGGGGGAGCTGGGGCTGTGGTCCAAGCCAGCACAGGGCAGAGAGGCGGTCAGGGGCACAGGCTAGAGGGTGGCCAGGCAGACCTGGGCTCCAAACCTGGCTTCCTCACGTCCCAGCTGCATGGCCCCGGGCAAGTCGCTTCTTCTCTGTTTCCTCATTCCAACACGAGCGTAGAGTTGGCCCTTGAGCAACGCCAAGGTTAGGGGTGCCGACTCCTCCGCTCAGTTGAAAATCTGCATGTAAGTGGACCCAAGCGGTTCAAACTCACGTTCAAGGGTCAGCTGTAGTAATAGTCCTTGGTCTGAGTGAAGCATTAGGCAGGAGACTCCGGATGAAGGCAAGCTCCATCACTGTGATAGTGGAGTCTGGGCAGACCGGGTGAGGTGGGCTGGGCTGGGGGCGTGGTGGGAGGGACGCAGAGACCCCAGGGCCGCAGGACAGAAGACAAAGATGGGTCTTTGCTGGGCCTCCAGCGGAGCCCTACCTCCTGACCCACTCTGCTTCCAGGCTTCCAGCCCCGCAGGAGTCTGCTCTTCATCAGCTGGGACGGAGGGGACTTTGGGAGTGTGGGCTCCACGGAGTGGCTGGAGGTAATGTGGGGCCCGGGACAGGGGGTCAGGCAGTGGGGAGAGGTGGGGGGGGTTCAACTCCACGTCCCTCACCCACAGGGCTACCTCAGCGTGCTACACCTCAAAGCCGTGGTCTACGTGAGCCTGGACAACGCAGTGCTGGGTGAGTGGGGATGCGGGCACCCGCTGGGCCCCCCTGGTGCACGCTGACCACGGGGTCCAGCCTGGAGCCTGACATCCCTTCTCCTCCCTCTGCAGGAGACGACAAGTTCCATGCCAAGACCAGCCCCCTTCTGATCAGCCTCATAGAGAACATCCTGAAGCAGGCAAGAGCCCGGCCAGGAACAGGGGACGAAGGGAAGCTGGTGGCAGCCAGCGCCTGACCCGAGCCCCCTGCCCTGCCCCCCAGGTGGACTCTCCTAACCACAGTGGGCAGACCCTCTACGAGCAGGCGGCCTTCGACAATCACAGCTGGGATGCCGAGGTGTAAGTTGGGGCCAGAAGGGCGGGAGGACAGCTGTGGGGGGAGCCGAAGCCACAGAACCCTCCAACCTGCCCACTCCCAGGATCCGGCCGCTGCCCATGGACAGCAGTGCCTATTCCTTCACGGCCTTTGCGGGGGTCCCTGCCGTCGAGTTCTCCTTCATGGAGGTGAGACTTCCCGGCCCTGCCCCCGAGCAGCAGCCCCCCAGCCTCTGTGCCCCATGCCCCTGCGCCAGCCCGCGCCCTGTCCCGGCAGGATGGCCAGGCGTACCCGTTCCTGCACACGAAGGACGACACGTACGAGAACCTACACACGGTGCTGCGGGGCCGCCTGCCCGCCGTGGCCCAGGCTGTGGCCCAGCTCGCGGGGCAGCTCCTCATCCGGCTCAGCCACGATCACCTGCTGCCTCTGGACTTCGGCCGCTACGGGGACGTGGTCCTCAGGCACATCGGCAGCCTCAACGAGTTCTCTGGGGACCTGAAGGTCCAAGATACCAACCCTGCTCCTGGCTTCTGGGGCTGGGGGGCGCTATATCCCCTTAAAGTGTTGCCCAGTCCGGAGGTCTGGCCCCTGCTCTCCACAGTCCTTAGGATCTAGTCCCCTCTGGCAACCCGGCCCCTTGACTCCTGCCCTAGGACCCAGCTGGTACCCTCCCAACCGCCCAGGTCTTCTTCCCTCTCCCAGCATCCCGTCCCCCTACAGCCCCTCCTCCTGCCAGCCCAGGGGTCCCAGCCTAGGCCGGGGTCCTGGCCCCCGTGTCTGGCCCCAGCCTGCATCTCCACCCTCAGGCCCGCGGGCTGACCCTCCAGTGGGTGTACTCGGCGCGGGGGGACTACATCCGGGCGGCGGAGAAGCTGCGAAAGGAGATCTACAGCTCCGAGGAGAGTGACGAGAGGCTGATGCGCATGTACAACGTGCGCATCATGCGGGTGAGGCCCCGCCCCCCTCCCCGCCCCCTCCCTCCCCTCCCACTCCCCGCCCCCTCCCTCCCCTCCCACTCCTCCCCGCAGCGTGGAGCACTCGGTTCCGCCCCGACCTGTGCACTCCTGTCCCCTGTCTCTGCTTTTACTCTGTCCCTGTCCTCCGGCTCCCAATCCTGGACTCAGCGCTCACAGACCGGCCACACACACACACGCACACACGCACACACACACACACACACACGCACGCACACACACACACAGCCCTCCACTGCCTCCTCACCCCTCTGGAGGGAAAAAGCATGTACATGATTGTCCACGTACAAGAAGCACAAGCTTATGGCCCAGGAGGGGCAAAGGCTTAAGAAATTCAGAGCAAGGAGAGCTCTCTTCCTTCTGGTAATAAGATGGGTGAAACCCAGGGAAGCTGCCTGGGGGAGGAGGTGTATCACCTAAAGTTATAGAAGACCTTAGTCCTTGGCCCATTCCTCCTGCTTAGTTTTGAATACTTTGCAACCCACACTCCATCTCCTGTTCCAACCCCTCTCCACTTCCTTCCATTTCTTTACCCCAAGAACTCAACCTGGCCACCCACTGATTTTGGAAAATGGGATAAGTAGGGGCTGTGAGCATGGGGAAAAGTGTACAGGGCGAAATTAGAAACAGGAGCATCGTCTGTGAGTATAGGGTGGACAGGGGACCCATCGTGTATGCACGACCATGGTTTCGGAACATGTCTGCCCCCTTTTTTTCCTCCTCGAGTCCCTGCCTGTTTCCCTTGGCATCGCTCATTCCTTCTTTCTGTTCACAAACCCGCTCCTCTTGCTCTTTCGTCTTTGCTCCTTTCTCCTGTTCCCCCTCATTCTCCTCTCTCTGCAGTTTCCTCTTCCCCACTTTCTGACCTCTCCACCTCTCCTTCCCTTTGTCCCCTCCACTGAGACACCGGTGATCCTGCACGTGAGCCAAGAGATGGGGCCTGGTTCATTCTCATTCACAGATCTTGCTCTAACCCCTGCTGTCGCAGACTCCAGGAACACAAAAAGATACTCCCCTCGCCCAACCCCCTAAGTTGCCACATGCCCCCCATCTGTGCGTAAGGGGCATGATTCAGACTCAGGGCTGGAGAGTAAAAGACTCAGGACTTCAGAACCAGCAGCCCAGAGCTGGGCCAGACTCGGAGGTTTGTGGCTCTAGACCAGGGGTTGGTAAACCATAGCCAGCGGGCCAAACTTGGCCTGCTGCCTGTTTCTGCAAATAAAGTTTTATGGAAATACAGCCATGCTCATTGATTTTCGTATTGTCTGTGGCTGCTTGTGTCTGGCTGTAGTGGCCAAGTTGAGTGTTTGCAACAGAAACAACATGGCCTGCAAAACCAAAAATATTTACTGTGTGCAGAAAAGGTTTGCCAAGCCCTGCTTTAGACTATGATGTTGGTCTTGAAGAAGGGTCAGAACTTGGGTCGGTGCAAAGAAAAGACATTTCAGAGTGGAGAGGCCCAGAGTAAGGGTGTGGTGGGGAAGTAGGCCTGGCTGTCCTTGGGATGTCCCAGCAGATGTCCCAGCAGAGCCAGAACAGAAGCCGGTGGTGAAGCAGAGGGGAGAAGTGCACCAAACAGTGGGATAGAGCTCACCTATGGGGAGCCTTGAATGCCGGGATGAGAAGTTTGGATTTTTAGGGTTCGGGCATCAAGGAAATTAGGAAGGTGTTTGAGCAGGGAGGTGATGTGGGCGAAGTGGAGTTTTAGGAAGGACTTGGCCAGGGTGTAAATGGTGAAGAGGGAGTGAAGTTAGTGAAGACTGAGGTCTGGATGAGAGTGGCGGGTCGCAGAAGATGCCACCTGTGGGTGAGGGGATTGGAATGACGTGAGACATTTGGAAGGAAAATGGACAGACAGGGCGTTGAGGGAAGAGGAGGGGGAAAACCATGGCATAGCTGCCATTTACTGAGGGGGCTGTGTGTGAGGCCATGTAAGGTGACCCCTTACCCACTGGGGAGGTCCAGAACGGTGGAGGGCAGGATTCCAGTGCATGATTTGTCAAGTAGGCTTGGCAGTTATCCCCACGAGGTCCTGACTGCAGCCAAGGGCATGGATGAGCCCTTGGAGTGAAAGGTGGAGACTTGAAAAGATAGGCCCTAATGAGCCTAGAGACTGCAATTTTCCTGGGGAGGCAGCCGCCCAATGGTCATTGAAAAGCTCCCCAAGTGGTTCTTTTTTTTTAAGATTTTTATTTATTTATTGAGAGAGAGAGAATGAGAGAGAGAGCATGAGAGGGGGGAAGGTCAGAGGGAGAAGCAGACTCCCCGCTGAGCAGGGAGCCTGATGCAGGACTCGCTCCTGGGACTCCATGATCATGGCCTGGGCCAAAGGCAGTCGCTTAACCAACCGATCCACCCAGGCACCCTCCCCAAGTGATTGTAATATGCAGCCAGGGTGGAAAACTACTGGAGTGTAGGTAAGGAGAACAGAGGGTGGAGGTCAAGCCTTGGGCCTGCCCATGGGTGGGAGCAGAAGGAACCAGAGAGGGTGAAAGAAAGGTGGGAGAATTGGCTAGGAGAGAGGCCGTCTCTGGAAAGATGAACAGCATTTGAGTTATGCAGGGAGCACAGAGAGTCAGGCACTTCATCAGGGCTGGCCGGTCCCTTTGACCTTTGACTCTGGGCTGTGAACATTGGTGGTGCTGAGGGAGGATGTAGGAAAGTGAGGAACAGCAGGACCATAGACTGTTCTTTGAGGCTTCAGCCGGGTAAGTGACTGAGTGAAGAGGGAAGACTGGGGAGACGTGGATGCAGGCTTGGAGGCCCAAGGTTTAAAAAGATCAGAATAGAATCCAAAACACAGCATCCTACCCAGCTGCTGGTGACGTCAAAGAATGGCCGCTCCCAATTGGGCAGCCGCAGGGAGGTGGGACTTAAAGAAACTGCTCTGCAACGTTCGCTATCCGCGTACCAGGTCCCAAGCTGGGTAAGGAATTGCTGTTCAGCCGACCTGATCCCCTTCTTGGCGCAGGTGGAGTTCTACTTCCTGTCCCAGTACGTGTCGCCGGCCGACTCCCCGTTCCGCCACATTTTCCTGGGGCGCGGAGACCACACGCTGGGCGCGCTGCTCGACCACGTGCGGCTTCTGCGCTCGGGGGGCTCCGGAGACCCAGGGGCCGCCACCTCCAGGGTGGCTCCCGGCCTAGGCTTCCAGGAGAGCCGCTTCCGACGCCAGTTGGCCCTTCTCACCTGGACGCTGCAGGGGGCCGCCAACGCACTTAGCGGGGACGTCTGGAACATCGATAACAACTTCTGAGGTCCGCGGGGGGAGGGAGGGGGGGCATATGCCCGGAGCTCCTGCTCTCCTGTTAGAGTGATTTCTGGGTGATGGAGGTGCCTGGTACCACCTGCCGTTGCTGACCGATTTCTCATGAGCCCTTCCCGTCTTTGCAAGGGCCCAGCCAAGATGCCAGCGCAGACACCCACCCCCACGCCCTGCAGTGTAGGCATAGGCGAGCGGTGCCTTCCACAACGGGCCGGCCATACTGTCAGCTAATCTGAGAGCATCTGCTTCCTCATCGCACAGCCCCTTCCCCTTCAGGAAAGGGGGTCCCCCACACCTAGCGACGCCTCTGGAAGGTTTCCTAGGCCCTGGGACGTGGCCAGCCCTCTTGGTGGGAGAATGGCTGCAACAGGTGGTCTGTGGTGGGAGGGGCTAGGGTTTGGACCTTAATAAACCAGATGGTGGCATCTGTTGTTTATAAACACCTTTATGTTTCTTCCTTCCTCTCACTCCACCCAGTCATCCCTCCCTTGAGACAGGGAAGGGTTGGGCAGAAAGGCCAGAGATAGAAGTAGGAACGCTGTCTCTCCACATCTTGGGAGGCCCTCACTCCCAGGGCAGCTGCATAAATCCTCGGGCTGGTCTTTGGGCTGCTCGGTCCTGTTTTGGTCCCAGTATGGCATGACAGGTCCTACCCTGGGTCCAGCATGAGACTCTGCCTTTCCCCCTGCCCCCTCCTTGAGCCCCTTGATCCTGACTGGGTTCTCAGGAGCCTGGATGAGGGTCAGACCCTCCTCAACTATTTGCTTCTCTGACATACTGTCCAGAACAAATTTCCCAAAGTGGTTTCTCAGCCCTTCGCCTTGTCTATTTTCTCCTTGTAGCACACACAATAATGGTCTGGAAAAAGATGTTCACGTCCTAATCCCCAGAACCCGTGAGTGAATGTTACCTTACACAACAAAAAGGACTTTTTGGATGTGATTAAATTGAGGATCTTGAGATGGGGAGTGTTTCAAGCTGAAATGTGTCCCCCTCACCAAGTCCGTACATTGAAGCCTAACCCTCAGTACCTCAGAGTCTATTTGGAGATAGGGCCTTAAATTCAAATGAGGCCATCAGGGTGGGCCTAATCCAATCTGATCAGTGTCTTTTTTTTTTTTTTTTTAAAGATTTTATTTATTTATTTGACGGAGAGATACAGAACACAAGCAGGGGGAGTCGGAGAGGGAGAAGCAGGCTTCCCACCAAGCAGGGAGCCAGATGCAGGACTCAATCCCAGGACCCTGGGATCATGACCTGAGCCAAAGGCAGACGCTTAACAACTGAGCCACCCAGGCACCCTGATCAGTGTCCTTATAAGAAAATTTGACACAGGGGCGTCTGGGTGGCTCAGTCAGTTAGATGTCAGACTCTTGACCTCAGCTCAGGTCTTGATCTCAGGGTCGTGAGTTCAAGCCCTACACCGGGCTTTGCACTGGGTGTGGAGCCTACTTAAAAAAAAAAAAAAAAAATGGGGGTGCCTGGGTGGCTCAGTCAGTTGAGCATGAGTCTGTCTTAACATTATCTTGCTGGTTTTTGTCCCCAGTCTACAACCTGCCAGTGTCACTGGCTGCCTCCCTTCCTTTCTTCTCCCTTGCCCTGCATCTGAAAGAGGGCTGGACACATACCTTTTAAGGATCCTATTCTTTTCCTGTGCCTACTTTCCTTGCCTGGTTAAGTTGAGGTAATATCAGGCAATGCCACTGCCCCCAATCTTTGCAGGGACCTTGGTGTTTCTGACCCACTGGAGCCTAAGTCTTAAAGGGAGAGACAAAATAAGGCAGATAAAGGATCAAAAAGCAGAAGAGGATTCTGGGTATTGGAAGCATCTAGGCAACCCTGGCAAGAGGCTCTGATGGCTCAAGACTATGAGACCGGATGTCTGCAGTGGGTGGGATCAGGCAAGATTTGTTTCTTTGTAGTTTAAGTATATTAGCTTAGGGATGGGACCCTATTTGGGGGGCTAAAGGGGACTTTAAAAACCTGCTTGCCCAATTCCCTCATTTTAGAGGTAGAAATAGAGGCTCAGAGAAGTTCAATGACTTGCTCGAGGTCACACATTTTCCCAGTGTGGCACAGGACCAGAACTCAGGTCTTCTATATCCTCACTGGGCCCCTTGACTGTGCCCCCTTCCTGGGTCCTCTGCGGCCAGGAGGAGAAACTGGAGGAAAGAAGTGGGAAGAAAGGGGCTGCTCCCTCCGTTTCTTGGTTTAATTTTAAAAATTTATTTTATTCAATTTGGAAAATGAATACAAATCCCTGGGTGCTGGGAGAGGGAGGATGGGTGGGAAGAAGAGAGAGTAGGAATTGAGGCGAGGCATGAGCATCACAGTGGCTGTCTCATGTGCACGTCCAAGTCCCTGCCCCAGGAGGTGGGGGGAGGTTGAGCAGAGAGCTCAGGTCCGAAGGAACACCATGGTGAGGAGTCCTGGAGTGGGGAGAAAGAAGAGCAAGGTGGTGGTGAGCAGCCCTGGGGCTCTGCTAGCCTTCCTCCTAGGCCCCCACGCCCCTAGCTACTACTTTGCTCACCCAGGATGTAGGCTGCCACCAACTTCTGTCCCAGAGAGACATGCAGGATTTGGGGCAGCTGGCTGCCGAGCTCGTCCTGGAGCGGGAGCAGCAGGAAGGCCACAGAGACTATGCCCGTCAGCAAGAAGAGGAGGAAGGAGCTGGTGGCCAGTTGTGGGGGGCGGTCTGGGAAACAAGGCTCATCAGAAGCTCCACCCCCCTCCTGCCCAGCCCAGCGTCCTCCAGGGAGGAAGCTGGAGATGGGAGGTGTATTTTTATTGCCCTCCAGGGGGCATACTGCAAGTGTCCCCTCCTCCCTGGAGCCTCCGTCCTCACAGCCAAGACAGACCCTCTCCCTTCTGGTCCCTCAGCACTTTTTTCTCTTCACCCTGCCTTCATTATTGGCTCCTGTGTACATGTCCATCAGGCAAGGAACTCTCTCTCCCACGTGCTGCCCACAACTTGCTACAGCGTAGTTGCTCAGTACGGGTTTCTTTTGGAACTGAGCGGATAGGAAGCACATGATAGGAAGTACTGAGGTTAGAGCTAAGGAAGAACTTTTCCCTCTAAGTAGAAGCCAGAAACCAGGGAAACTGCAAAGGCTGCTTTTTGCCTAACCTGATATAAAATCTGAACTCCTAGGAATGCTGCTACCAAAAAGACCGAGCCAGAAGACCCCTTCAACTCCAACTGAGGACATCTCTAGGGTAATGCTCAAGAACTTAAGAATTCCCATCCCCCAACTCACTCTCTGGGAAGTGTCTGGCCGCAGGTGGTGCTGTCCAGGAAGGAGGCCCTGGGTGGGGTGTTGGGTCAGGCTGTCCCTGAAGCTCAAGGGGGTAGGCTGGGGCCCTCAGAACCGAGGTGATGTCTTTGCGCCCCACCACTCGACCCTCAGCTCCCTCCTCAGACAGTTCAATGCGGAAACGGTCCTGGACGTCATAGTGGCTGGGAATGGGGGCCACGTGGCGAATCACACTGGTCCCAAAATAGGAGAGAGACCCAGTGAGAGGAAGTGAGTAACAGGCAGTGATCCAAGTGGATCCAGGCCCCACCTCCCAGGAGCCTTTCCCTTAGGGAAGCAGACAGAGGTGGAGAAAAGGTTGCAGAGCACCAGGTCTGAGCTCTATGACACCAGTGCGCTAGTTGAGACAAAGGTGGCAGTGACCCCTGGCTTCCGTGAGTCCCCTCCACCCTCCTCACTCACATGTCAATGCAGGATTGAGGTTTCACATATCCTTCTGCGTCAAACACCGTGTATTTGGCAGGTGCTGTGCACAGGACTGAGGGGTAAAGGCACACAGAGACCAACTATTGCTTCAGAGACAAGCTTGCCCATGGAGGGACATTAGAGTCCCCCATCCCTTCTAACCCAGGTCTGGACGTGACTCTTCCAGTCTGCCAAGGTTGGCTATCTGATCCCACTCATCTCACTCCTCCAGCCCACACATCCCCCCAGTGTCTTGTCGCCAGACCCAGATCCCTGGCATGAGGCGCCCATCCCTTCACCTCGGAAGCGAAGCGCAGCTCCCGTGGGGTTATAGAGGGTCAGCAGCTGCCGGGGTCCGCTCCGCTGGTCCGCCCTGAATACTAGGTCCGGGGGAAAGACGAGGACCGGGACAAGTCCCGAGGAAGGAGGGGCGCCCCGGGACCCCCGCCCAGGAGCCCCCGGGCCCACCAGCTCCTGGTCCTGGGGCGCCCCACGGCGCATGCAGGCTGTGGACGGTGGACATACGAGGGCAGAGCTCAGGGGACAGGGCCTGGAGTCTAGAGCTGGGGGACGAGAGGGGAGAAAGGGATTGGAATGAGATCGGGGGGCAGGGCCTGGTCTGATGCTGCCGCCGCCGAGTCGGAAGCCCGCGAGATGACGCTCCCGCAGACCAGGCTCAGGCCCCCCAAACCTTTCCCCTCTCCAGCTCTGCCCGGGGTCCCTTTAGGCCCCGCCCCAAGTCCCACCTCATGGTCACGCCCACCCCATAAACCCTGCCCCTAGCTGCTCCCAACCCGGGCCTTGTCTCCAGGCCCGGCTCCAGATCTCCAAAAGCCCCGCCCGCCCTGCCCCGCCCCGCCCCGCCCGCCCCCCCGCAGGCCCCGCCCCTTCCGGGCGTCCCCGCTCTCTGGCCAGACCCCGCCTGCCGCAGCGTCCCCCTCCCGAACCGCCCTTTCTCCAATCTCTCCAGAGACCTTTGTTTGTGCCTCCGACTCCTCCTTGAGCTCGGTCCGCAGCGCCTTCGTGCCTCAGCCTCCGAATGGCCGCTCGTGCTGTGAGGCTTACGTTCTGGTCAGTGAACCTGCCAATCAACTTTTGGCCCGGCCGAGGCTGCCATCTTCCCGAGAGACCATTTCTACACTTCCGCCGTACGGCCCCTGTCATTGGCTAGGGTGGCCTCGTTTCCGCCGTCAGTATACGCCGATTGGTGAGTTTAAAGACGTGATTGGCTTGATCCCAGTGACGTAAAACTTTACGGGCGACTCCGGCCAAAAAGCTCTACCCAGAGTAAGTCAGGGGGCCTGGCGGGTTGGGATTTGGAAGCTGGGCCTTGTTCTTCCCCACGGAGACCTCCAAGTCACTAGAATCACATCCCATAGGGAAGCCCTCTCTCTCTCTCTCTCTCTTTTACTTCCAGGCTCTCCTAGAAGCCTCTGCAGCAGTCATAGTCGTTTTCCATAGTACTAGTTGGGAGGTTGCTTCCAGTTGGACTAGGATTGAGGCAGGGAAACTGCAGGGACCACATTGTTTTGTTTTGTTTTTGTTTGTTTTTAAGATTTCTTAGAGAGAGAGAGAGCACGAATGGGAGGGGCAAAGGGAGAGATACATGAAGTGGACTCCCCGCCGAGACTCATGAAGCGGGGAGCCTGTTGCTGGGTGAAGCGGGGGCTCGATCCGAGGACCCTGAGATCATGACCTGAGCCAAAATTGAGAGCTTAACCGACTGAGCCACTCAAGCGCCCCCAAAGTCATTTTTTTCCCCTTTGATTCTTTTCCAGGTTCTGTTCTTGCTAGGACCTGCACCCCCACCCCACTCTACACATGCCTCCTGTTGCAAAAAGCATATGTCCTCCTTGTAAGGGACAAAGAGATAATGATATCTTTGGAGGCTTCCAGTGCAATAGGTGATACCTAGGGAATGACCTGACAGAGCCATCATGTGCCTATTTCAGGCCACTGGCACTAGATATCTCCAGGCCAAGAACCCCTGGCTTCAGGGAATGAATGACTTATGAAGGACACCTGGACCCTATCCTTGTTCTGACCAGTTTCTGGATGCCTGAGAGGACAGGTGTACTGGACCCCAAGAAAAGACGAGACTCATGCTCTCTTCCTTTCCAAGTCTTTGGAATGCTCGGTCCATCTCTCTTTCTCTCTCTCTCTCTCTCTCTCGATATATATAGATATATATATCTAATGGATCTCCACACCCAACCTTTCTGCATCAGGATCTCAGCCCACGCTCCTCTCCTGAGTCTCCCTTTCTGCATGAGACTCAGAAATCACTCACATTTGCATAAAGTAAGTAGGATTTACCAGCCCTGACACTGGCACCATCCCAAGGTGAAGAATCTCACTCCAGGCCCCGCGATTGGTTAGCAGTAGAGCAAAAACAAAGTTCATCTTATCCCAGAGCACCCCAGCAAATATAGAAACCCCTTTATCTTCTTAGGCTTTTGTTTTCTTGATAGCATAGCTTCACTTGATACCGTGTTTATTTTATTATCTGCTCCAGTAGAATGTACTTTTCCTCCCCACAAGAGCAGAGACTTTGTTTTCTGGTTCACTCCAAAGTGCCTGCCATTTGAAATGAACAAATGAGTGACTAGGAATAAACTTTGAGCTGAAATCTGATCGAAGTTAGGAAGCGAGCCATGAGAAATCAGTGGAGAGCATTCTGGATAGAGGGGATAGCTAAGGCAAAGCCCCGAAGCAGAAGGGTACTGGAAATGGTCCAGGAGCCACTGGGACTGGAAGAGCGGTTGCAAGGGAGACAGCAGTGAGAGATGACATGAGGCGGGAGGGTTGGATGCAGGTCACCGAGAGCCTAGAGTCTGCAGTAGGACTTCGGATTTTATTCTGAGACTGATGGGAAACTATGGGAGAGGTTTTCCTTATTTCTTTTTCTTAACAGCTTTATTGAGATGTCTTAGACATATAAAAATTGTTTCTTTTTAAGGCGTACAACTTGAGGGGCACCTGGGTGGCTCAGTTGGTTAAGTGTTTGATTTCAGTTCAGGTCGTGATCCCAGGGTCCTGGGATCTAGCCCTGTATCGGGCTTCCCACTTGGGGGGTACGGTTTGCTTGTCTCTCTCTCTCTCTGTGCCTCCCCCTGCTTGTGCTCTCTTTCTCAAAGAAAATCTTTAAAAAATACATACACATTGTGAAAAGATCACCACAATCAAGCTAATTAACACATCCGACACCTCTATGGTAGTTACCATCTTTTGTGTGTGTGTGTGTGTTGAGAATAAGGGAGAGTTTTGAGCAAAGGCACTGACAAGGTCTTACATTCTTAAAAGATTATTCTGTATAGTAAACATGTGTTGAGTTTAACGAATGAATGAAATCTCCTAGATGGGCCCCCAGACTATAGAAATGGAGATGTGACCCCTTCACTCAGTCAAGAAGCATTTATTTGGATAAGAAAGGAGTCTCTAAGGCTCCGGAAGGTAGCCTGGGTTTCAGGCCTGGGACCCAGCAGCCTGAACAGGCTGGGAGGTACACTTCCTCTTGCTGAGGTTGGTGAGGATCTGGTCCTGGTTGGACCGGTAGAGAACCACGAAGCTCTCTGCAGGAAGGACAGGACCTCTGTTCTCGTCCACCTGGCCCATGATCAGATAACTGGCTCCTGGGGGAGGAGAGGGAGGGATCGAGAGTGTGTTATTGAGACCTTGTAGATGTACCTCCTTGTCAGAGTCCTTCAGATTCTATCATTTTCATGAGGCTACGTCCTCTTCCCCATTTTGCCACATCCATTACCTTTCTTCATGGGGGGGCACTGCTTGCAGGGCACATAAAACTTCAGGGGGGTGTCAGTGAGTGGAGAGGGCAGGTCCAGGCCTCCGGTTTTGTAAGCACCAATGAGACTGACGGTGACAGTGAGGCCCTCTCCTGGGCCCCGAACCATGGACTTCACTGTTGCGGTCACCACTGTGGGAGAGTGGGGGTGAGAGGTGAGGAGACAGGAGGCCAGCTCAGGGCTGGAGGGGGACTCTGAGGTCAGGAGGGGAGTTTAGAGCTGCTGGCAGGTGGGGCTTCTTACCCAGGCTGCTGGAACAGAAGTTGCTCTGCAAGGTGCCTGTCCGTCGGCACTGCTTTGGGCAGGACACAGCAGGCGTGTCTAGGAGGGAGAGGGGGTGCTATTTGTGGAGGGGAACCCATCCAGCAGGTAGGAAGGGCCACTTCCCTCATAACGGCCTCATTGATTTGAATTCATTCAGAGCTCTATGCAGCGCTGGCCCCCAGCACCCAGTACCAGACATCAGTACAGAGGAGGCACCAGTAAGTGACGTATGAATGAATGAATGAATGAATGAATGAATGAATTCAGAAAGGAGGTCTTTGAAACGGCTCTCTTCAGTTAGCGTCCCTTTCCTCCCCCTTCCCAGACTCACCGGGGGCCCCCGGAGTTGCCTGGGCCTCAGATGAGGCCTTTGGTTTCTCCGCAGATGGGAGTCTGGGCTTGGGGAGCGAGGTACCCGACCGGGCATCCTCCCCTGGGCTCTGGGCCTGCCCTTCGGCACCTCGTGGCAGGGTCTTGTAGGAGGCGGAGAAGCCATCTGCCGTGACACTGAGGTCAGAGACGAACTGGACGAGGAGCTCGTTCCCTTCGGAGGAGATGGGACTGCGGGTGGTGGGGCACCCGGGGGAAGCGTCAGGCGGGCCTTGTCATCTCTGACTTGGGTTGGCTGTACCAGTTTCCCGACTTTGCAGAACCTACTCACCTCTCGGTCGATGGACCCGTCCTGGTGCCAAGCGGGGTCTCTAGCCTGGTGGCCTACTAGCTCCGCCCACCCGTTTGGGGCTCGCGGGTTCAGATCCCACCTCTTCAGCTGAGTCTGGTCTCCCTCCCACCCCCCACCCCCTTCCCTAGAAAGGTGGAGATGCTGGGACCCACCAACCACCGGGTCCATCCCCTCACCCCGGGGCCGTATCGCCGCAGAACTTCCCCAGCCTCTTGGCATCATCGCTCACGGCTCCGTTGAACACGCTGACCGAGTCGTAGCGGCAGTAGGTGTCGGGCTCCAGGTCAAACTTCCCGAAGGTCAGCGAGATCACCTGTCCCCCGGGAGAGAGGAAGCTGCGCGGCGGGACCCCGGGCGCCTGGAGGGCGCGTAGGCGCGGAGGCCCGGAAGCTCGCGGCAGCCTCCTCTTCTCCCTCCCGCGTCCCCCGGAGCCCCCCTCTTAAAGCATTCACACCACCGCTCGGAGGGTCACACACCCAGGGGAACCCTTCGGCGGCGTCTTCCGTCTCGGGCAAGGTCTAGTCCTGGCTCGCGCTCAGGGAACAGACCCAGCCTCCCCCGCCACCTCCAGCGCGGCCACAGACACACAACCCCGTTTCCATCGGATCAGCATCGTGTACCTCGCTCGCGTAAGACTCGTCACGGGTGTGATTTTATGTTTTTTGTTTGAGTGCAAGCAGTTCTGGGTCTGTTTTTGCTCCCTACCAGCGCGAGCTCAGTGGTCGGGACATGGCAGCTGGTCAGTAAATCTTTGCTGGCTGCATGCTGGAGAATGGCGCCTGGGTCCCCGAAGGCGGCCCGGGCAGGGGGTCGGTACCTGGTCCGGGGGCGCGATGATGTGCCAGGAACAGCTGATGCCCGGGGGGTAATCGGACTCGGGCCAGTTGGGCGTGGTCAGGGTTCCCTGGGCCTTCTCCAGCCGCCCCCCGCAAAATTGGTGCTCTGGGGAGGGGAGAAAGGGTTGGGGGTGGGAGGCGGTGGAGACCCTCGGTCAGCTCGAAGAGAGCTCCAGGCTGGAAGCCTGTGCTGGAAGCTCGGACGTCTGGGTCTCAGCATGAGGGGACAAGAAGAGGGGTAGGAAAGAGGGGGTTGGTTAGCAGAGGGGGGGCCTGGAAGAGCAGGGCTCAGGGGAGTCTTGGACCTCCGGGCGCCCAGGCAGGCGGTGGAAGGGGGAGGAGGCATTGGCTGGACACGCTCCCTTCTCGCCCCTCCCCCTGACCCGCGGCCACATCGCTCCTCTTCCCCTGGGAGATCCCATCTCCCCGGTCCGGCGGAAAAGGCCCCTTTGCAGGCTAGGGAGTCCTCACGTTGTGAGGGTGCCCTCAAATTGGGGCACAGCCCAGAGGCCTCTTTGGAGAGGTCTCTGCCTTAAACATTTTAGGGGAGACTTCTGCCGCCAGGAGGGGGTGATGGGACCGCAATCGGGAGCCCCGGGCTGGGTGTAGGGGGCTTCGAGTCGGGGGAATCTAGTCCCCCAGCCCGGGGGTGCCCCCTCACGCCCGTCTGAGGGAGCCCGATTGCGGACGGGGGCGGGCAGTTACTCACCGTCCCAGTAACCCCAGGCCGCCCATTCCACCCGCGGGTCGGTGACCCATTTCCGCCTCGCGCCTGGGGGGGGGCCTGGAAGAGGGGGTGGGTGGGAGCGGGAGGGGGGAGAGAAGACGGGGAGGAGGGACTGAAGGGGCAGTTAGTGAGGAAAAAGGGTAAGGGAGGTAATGGGGGCCCTAGGCGCTCGGGTGCCGGGTTTGGCGCGGGGTGGAGGTTAAGGCTGGGGGCGGGGCCTGCGCCGGGGGCGGGGCCAGGAGAGGGGGAAGGCGGAGGTGAGGGAGGTCTCACCAGTGCCTGAGGTGGCCCTCCCGCTGTACCAGAGCAGGAAGCCTCGTCCTCCCGTGCCCTCGTCCGCCGTCATCCTCAGGGTCACCTGGTTGCCGGGGGCGACTAAGGGCGCAGGCCGGAAGGTCCCGCAGAAGCGTCCGAGCCGCTGGCCCGAGGTTCCAGACCCGGCAAAGACCTCCAGAGCATCGTAACGGCAGGCCGAGTGCTGCTCCAAGTCAAAGACTCGGAAGGAAAGGGACACAGTCTGGCCCTCAGGGACCTGAAGGCGGGGACAGGGAAGAGGACTCGCAAAGTCAGGGCACACAGAACCCAGGCGGAGGGTACCTCTCTTTCCCCAAGCATTTCATACTGAAAGTGGGCCTGAACAGGAAGGGACCCCATCAGGGCGCAGAGCAGAGCTTGTGGCTCGCCCAGGGGACGAGACCTGAGGGCGCGGAGAGACTGGAGGGCCGGGAAAGGAGTTGGGAGTGGAGGAGCAGGCCCTGAGTTAAAGAAGGTGTGAGGACACTTTGCCACGTGTTATTGTGGGCACTGCTGCTCTCAGTGACGGGAGGGGACGGGGCTTGGACTTCCCCGGGAGAAGTGGTGGTGCAGGGATGGGAGGGGGCCAACAGACTAGGGTTCCCTTAGCAGTCAGGCCTGCGAGACTTCAAGGGTGTAGTGATCAGAAGGGCCTTCTCACCGTTATTTTCCAGATGCACTCCTTATTGGGGGGGTAGAGGTTGGGGAAACCCTCACTTGCCACGTAACCTGACTCCCCAGTCACATCCCCTCCACACAGGAACACGGGTCTGGAGAACAGAAGAGGGGTCAGCCATGAATGGAGGAGAGCTTGGGAAGGATAGGGTAATGAGGATGGGGGGGGGCCAGGGAGGGAAGCCAGGGGGATAGAGGAGAAGGGCCTAGGGGATCTGGGGCAGCCTCAGTCAGCCAGACCGGGATTGAGAGGATTAGGAACAAGTGGGGCCAGCAACTTGGCTGTCTTTCCAACAGCCCCCAGTCCCCACCCCCACCCCAACAGGAATTCCCGGAATCCTCCCCAGACTGTTCCTCACTCTCCCCCCTCGCCCTGCCTGGCAGTCGGGGACAGGAGCCGCCTAACTACTTCCAGATGTGGACACAGCCACGAGGCCATGGGGGGGAGGGGGGCGGAGAGATGAAGAGCAGCGGCGATGGCCCTCACGTTGAACCTGGAGACCAGATTTCCCCAGATCCCAACCTTTGCCCTGCTCCTGTTCCTGCTAAGTACTTGAGTATCCAACTCCCAAGTCTCCCACTCGCTTCCCCCCCTCCTCCCCCCACCACCTCTGATTCCCTCCTGGAATCCAGATGTCCAGCTAGCAGGCAAGTTCAGAGTCTTGGCGCTCTCAGGTTCCACGGGGGGCCAAAGGTCTGGGTGGATGGGGAGACTTAGAGGACAGGGGACAAAGGGTGGACGAACAGTGGGGGGGAGGACAGTGGTGACCCACAGAAGATCGTGGTCTTGCAGTAGGGAGGGAGAACTTGGGGGCTAGGGAAGAGCTGGGGCTGCGGGAGATCTGGGGGGTGGTGTGTGAGTGAAAGAATCCACAGGATCCACAGGCAAACCCCCCAGGAATCCAGGCTTTTGCAGCTCACTCAAGCTATCTGGAAGGTGCCAAGAGACCTACCTGGTATAGTTGGGGGTCTGGCCCTGGGCGAAAGGTAGCAGGGCCCAGGCAGTGAGGAGGGGCCCCAAGAGGGAGGCGGTGGCAGCAGGCAGCATGGCTGGGGGGAGAGGCGCTGGGGTCCTCGAGTCAGTGGCAGCAGCCGAGTTGAGCAGCGGCAGCGGCAGCAGCGGGGATAATCAGGGCCAGATGAGGCAGCCTGGGGTGTGTGGGCGTGGGGACTGGCCAGCGGGGCGGGCGGTGGGGAAGGCGGGACAGGGAGAGTTGAGTCGGGACAGCGGTGAGTCCAGGGGCCTCTCTACGTCCAGGACACATAAATATTGACCCAAGTAGGGGGTGGAGCGGTGACGGGCAGAGGGAGCATCAAGCCTCAGCCACAATGCAGGCATCAGGTCCTGTCCTCCGGAAGCCCGCTCTGCCGGGTGCCCGAGCATCCTGCGAACACAGCCTCTGGTCCCTCCTCATGATCGTCCCCATGCCCGCCTCCTCAGCACCCACAGGAGGTCCTTCCCTTGACCCCCGACGTCCAGTCCACTCCCCCCCTTCCTGACCACCCCCTGCTCCAGTTTATTTTCCACTGCAAATTTCTATTGTCTTCTCCCCAGCCCCGGGCCAGACTAGGCCAAGGAGCAAATTCTTCCCGCTCACCCATTTTCTCTCCCCAATATTTGGAGGTGGGGGAGTGGCTTAGGGCCACATGGTATGCGGGCGGATAAAGGGATCATCCTCCTTATTAAGGAAGAAGAGGATGGAGTAGAAAGTGAGGGAAAGGGACAACACGTGAGACTGGACCTGGGAGGTAAACGGGAGGAGAGGAAGAGAGGGCCGACTTCCCAGGGACCAAGGGAGATGGGTAGGAGGCTCAGTGAGGTCAGAAGCAAGTGGCCTGCTCAGGATGGGAGCAAGTCTGAGGGGCAGAGGATCGCAGTAAGAGGACCAGTAGCATATGTTGACTGCATTGTTCCAGAAGGTGGCCCTTGGACTTCCAAGTCCAGAAGCCTGGGCGGGCAGGTCTTGGGAGTGGGAGGGGAAAGCGAGCTGAGAGATGTAGGTGGTCAGGTCTGCAGCACCTGAAGCTTGAGCCGCTTCTGCTCTGCCCGCACCGGGCCACGCTCCTGCCCTCTGTTGCCCACCGAGCCAGGCATCGGGCCCCCGTCCCCTGCCCCATTTTCCTCCCAGGCCCCAGGGCTCCAAACGGGGCCTCGCTTCAGCCTTTTATTCTATTTGTCTATCAAATCTCTTGTCCATGATAGTCAGATTGGGGACCCCTCCTGGGCAGCCCCCCGAACATTTTACAAAACAGCTCCCTGTCCACCCTGGCATGTCTAGCAATCCCCACCCTCTCCCCATGGGCACATACAGCGTTTATTGCTACCACCCCATGTCTCCTTAGCTCCTGGCCCAGGGCCGGACTCTCCCTCCAGGGGTGAGACTAGGAGAGGGGGGGTCAGCTCTCAGGGGTTGGGGGGCCTGGGCCAACCCCTGCAGCAGCCCTCTGCAGCATGTCTAAGGCCTCCCAAAAGAAATCCTTCTGTGCGGCCATCAAAGGCATCCAGCCCACGATCTCCTTCATCTTTTCCATCCGATCCTGCAATGTGGGGCAGCTGTGGATCTGGCTGAGGTACTCCTCACAGGCCCGGGCCGCCCCCCCAGGGTCCTGGGATGCTCCGGCCCCCGGGCTGGGCTCGGGGGTCCCCACCACCCTGCTGGCTGGTAGGTCCCGATAGGTGGGGTGGTGCTCTATGTCATGGCTGGACAGCATGTAGAGGCACTCTCTGGTAGAGCAGAGGGAACAGGCACACAAAGGGACCTTGGAGGAGAGAAGGGGCGTGGCTGAGTGGGGCCGCTACTGAGGGGCTCCCAGGAAGCCCCAGCTGTTGTGTTCCTCCCTCTCGGACCAGCCCTGAGCCAGCAAGTGAGCTAGGGCTGGCCGAGCCCCAGGGTTGTGTGAGGTCAGAGAGGGCCAGCGGGGTCTGCTGAGGGAGAGCGCCAGGGGCCGCGGTGTGTGGCGGGGAAGGGAGGCAGGTGGTGCTGGGGCGATGGGGCCCCCCGGATTCCTGCAGGAGCCCCCGCTACGTTGCCGTGTGCCGCCTAGCTCTACTGCTCCTGCCCTCCCTGGTTGCCTGCTGGTCTGACAATGCTCTGACCTTGACGTGGAGCTTCACGAAGGAGGCACTCCCCTTAGGCCAGCCGGGGAGGCGGCCTCCAGCCCCACAGCCGCAGCCCAGAAGCTCCTTGCTGAAGTCCGAGCCCTGGCTCAGCACCAGGGAGTGGTTGAGGCCACACCACAGGGCAACGGGGCGTTGCAGATAATGCACCTGAGGACACAGGGCCAGGATCCCTAAGGTGGGAACGCCAAGCATTTGGGGGCCCAGATAGGACAGGAAGGCTCAGGGAAGAATCTAGGGAAACTAGGAGAGGAAAGCGAAGGGACTCAGCATCCCCCCTTCCCCACCCCCTGCCCCCCAGCCAGGAGGTAGACCAGCAGCAATCTCTCCCTCCTTGGTTCTCCTGCAGCCCCAGTCGGACTGCATGGGGTCTAGCACTTCTGTCGGTTCCTCTTTTTTTGCTCCCCAGAAAACAGGTTACTTGCCTGAGCCCAGGGTCTGCTATCTGCTCCCTCAGTGTCACCCCAGGCCTGTGCCAGTGCAGCCTCTCATCCTGCCTTCTAGCCCCAGGAGGAGGGGTGTCCTTCCTCTTCCCAAAGTTGAAAGACTCCCTCCCTCCCTGTGCAATTCCAGGTCAGCCCCCAGGAAGGACTCTCCCACTTATTCCCCCCTTCTCGCTCCAGCACCTTCAACTTGTCCTATCCCTGTCTTGCAAACTGGCTACCCTATTTTGAAAAACAACATTGCCACCTGATTTCTCCTGCTTCCGACTTCTTTTAGGCAGCAGAACGGGTTACATGACCAATCTGAGGTCGACCCCATGCCTGGTCTCACCACGGCCAGGCTCTCCTGCACCTTCTTGTGATCTGGCTTCTCTCCTTGCTAAGCTACTGACATGTTCTCTCCAAACGCACTTGACCTCCCGGCTGCCAAATCCCAGGGCCTCTCCTGCACACTTTCTCTTGAGATTATGAGGACTTTAATTTTGAAGACACAGGCAAGTAATTTATGGTCATCATAGGAAAATTATAAAATATTGGCAAGCAAAGATTAAATTAAAAATCGCTGGCAAGGGGCGCCTGGGTGGCTCAGTCCGTTAAGCGCCTGACTCTTAATATGGGCTCAGGTCCTGATCTCAGGGTTGTGAGTTGGAGCCCCTCGTTGGGCTCCATGCTCGGTGTGGAGCCTATTAAAAAAAAAAAAATCACTGGGAATCCCACCACCTACTATGCACATCTTGCTGGATATTCTTCACCACCGCTTATGCGTGTGTATATGTACATTTATGTACAAATTGTATATTTTTAAACAAAAATGGGATTGTGTTATATAAAATAACTTCATATTTTTTTTGTCACCGAAAAATATGGCCTGACCATCTTTCCATGTCAGTAAGTATATTCCCGCATTATCTGTCAGCATGAGTCACTCCCTTCTGGTTAAAACTCTCTGAGTCCACGGCTTCTGGGATTTGCCATCCGAGAGTGTGCCCCTCCTGTCTCAGAGACAGCCTTTTCATTGCCTCTGCCTAGGACATTGGCTCCTGCCCGGGCTTTGCTCCTCTATCCCTACTTCTGTCCGTGTCAACCTTATTCCAACATGGACCCTAATGCCAGCAAGACATTTCCACTTTAGAAAAAGTCCAAATTCACGCTCTTCCTCTTTCCTCAAGCCAGCATCCCTTCCCACATTTGTAGGCATGCCATCTTTCTTCAAGGGGTCTCGTGCCAGAGCCCCTCTTGTTCTCGGGGCCTTCTCCTCACATCTCAGCAGTTTCCAGGGCCTGTTCATTTCCTTCCAAAACATCTCCGGGATCCATTCTTTTGGGTTCTCAGTGCCCCAGGCTCTTGCCTCAAGTGCTGCTGGGGCTCGACAGTCTCCCGATGGGCTTCTCATTCCGCGGCCTCCTGTTCTCAGTCATGGGGGGGTTACCTTCTGCTCCCAAACCTGCAGTGACTCCTGCCCAAATCTATGCCTCTCCGGGCTCACCCCCACCTGCACCGCCTCCTATCTACCGATTTCCGAAACATCCTGTCTGCTTTTAAGTATGTGCAAGCTGCGTTGTCTACCCCACTATACAGAAGGCCTCTCCCTGTACCCGCCCGAATCCGATCTGACCCACCAGGCCCTGATCACAGCTCACCTCTTCTGGTTAGATCAGCCCACCACCCGGTCTCCCTGCTTTACTAAATTCCTATCGCACTTACAGCAAGCACCGCACAGAATGGACCTCACAGTGCCAACCCTGGGAAAGACATGCACCAGTAGTATCACAGGCATTATGTACTGGGTGGCTTAACTTCCCCAGGGAGTAAGGAGTGGATTCTAAAGAGAGTGGAGAAGTGGAGAGATCCAGGGGATAAGGAATTGGAGGAAGGGGGTCAGGATGAGAGAAACTGAGAAACAGTCTCACCTGTGTGGGTTCCCCTCGGTCCATTTTGTCCCCTGTTCCCAGCTGCCCATATCTGTTATTTCCCTGCATGAAGATTCGGCCAAATTCGTCCACCAGGCCAAGGTGATTGTAGCCAAGAGCACAAAATAGGATCTAGGAAGTAAGACAGAAAGAGGAGGTGGGCTTTCAGTTCCCTCCAGGGGAACCCTGAGCTCCGGAATCTCCCAGCCACGAACCTGCCATTCCCAGCTTCATTCTTTTGGCCTTGCCCGCTGCCTCGCCCCTCTCTCTGGGTCCCCTGTCCCTCCCTGAGCAATCATTTGATCCCTGCTCACATTTCAGACCTCTGGTACCTTTCAAACCCTAACCCTCCCGCCCCCCGCCCGCCCCCTGGTCTGCCCCTTCCCTCCAGGATCCTACCTTGGCAGGCAGTGAGAGAGCAAGCGGCATCTGCTGATCCAGGGGGTCAAAGGCTTGAAGGGTCCCAAAGAGATCACGATACACCCCTGGGGTATGCACCTCAAAATACACTCCCCCCTGGTCTGGGGGGTCAGGAGCCCTCAGCTCAGCAGCTTTGGGCACCTATTTCCTAGAGACTTATAACGCTCTACCTGGGATAAAAGCTGCAAGATCTGGGGTGTCTAACACCCACTAGCAATGTACCAGTGATGATGTCTGGGAACCTAAACTCATCTTTTCACTAGGATGCCCGAAAAGGTCCACCACAGAGCTGGAGTAAGTATCAGGGGGCTCTGTCCATATCTGGAAGGTCTGTTGAAGATGAGGGTCTGGAGAGGAAGGAAGGTGGTTCTTACCCGTGATGTAGAGAGTACTGCTCTGGTTGGAAGCCATGCAGGCCACACGAAGGTGAGGCAGGCAACGGGACACCTTCCTCAGGGCCAGCTGGACTGTGTAGGAGCGCGGCTGGTCCAGCTGGGTTTCATTCACTACCAAAGAGTAGATCTTTCCTTCCTCTGGGAGATGGGGGAGAGGCAGACAATTATGTGGGGGAGGGGACCCCCCAATAGTCACATTAAGTTCCCAGGAGACTCTCTACGCCATACGGATGAAACGTTTACTGCCCTAGAGTGGGGCTGGAAGAAAAAGGGTAGAAATGGAATAAGGGAAGAGTGACCCTGACTTGTCCAGACTCTAGCCCTTTACCACCAAAAATAAATCAGGCAAGTCCTTGAGCGTGAAAGATGAGTGGAGAGAACACCTCGCAGTCAGAGTTGGCAGAATCCAATTGGAGTGTTAGGAAGAATGATGCTGGGAACTCGGGGCCCTGCCTGGCATGAAGAAGTCCAGAGTCTCAAGCTTGGGAGTGTGGTCAAATAAAGGGGACAGGGACGCGAGGCTGACTCAGAAGAGTTTGTGACTCTTGATCTCAGGGTTGTGAGTTTGAGCCCCACATTTGGTGTAGAGGTTGTTTAAATAAAGAAATAAAAATAAAAACTTAAAAAAAAAATCTATATGACAATGAGCAAGTGGGGGAAAGTTTGGGGAACTTAGTGTCTAACAGGGAGGTGACAAAGGTTAGAACTTTGAAAATTGGCCTTTTGCTAGAACAGTGGTTTCCAAACTTTTTTTTTTTTTTTTTTTTTTGCAGCGCCCTTTATTCATATGAAACACACAGCATCTTAGGCTAGGGGGCAGACGAAAAGCAAAGCTCTTGGATTTGAGAGCAGGATGAGGTAGCCTGCAGAATCCCATGTGAGAGGCCTCCCCCGCCCCTGCAGCAGGTCCCAAAGAATCTATAGAAAGCAATTTGCAAACCACTGCTCTGGGCCACACCTGTGAGAAGCAGCAGAGCCCGCTGGGTCTCCTGACCGACCAGCACAATCTGTTTGAAGCTCATGGAGTGGTGGAAGGTCATCTTGAAGACCCGCTGCCCACTGGACTGCAGATAGACCTCGACACAGTCACAGGCCCGGCTGCCCGTTGTGCCCACCACGCCTGGCTGCTCCCGAGTGGCCAATACATAGAGGTATTTACGGTAAACTGTGTCACATCTTGGGTCCGAGGCAAACTGTAGGAAGAGATGAAGGTGTCTGGGATCTAGGCCTCGGAGTGGAATGAGGCTGGGCCAACGGGAGCCTGGGGTGAGAGATGAGGTGCTTGGGTTCAGGGCTGGGAAGCAAGGGCTTGTTTCTCAGTTCCTGGGACAGGAGGGCGGCTGTCCCGAGGAGACGACCTCAGGGCTGCTGTGGGCCCTGGGTCCCCGCAGGAGGGGTGGGGTCTCAGCCGCCAGGGTTCTGCTACTCACATCCTTGGCTCCGCGACACAACACAACATAGCGGCAGGCTCGCTTCCACTGGATCTGGCCAAGGGTAGAGGAGACCAGGGCATTTTTGAGGAAGAAGAGGGTCCCCGCGTAGTCAAGAATGAAGACGTGGTCCTTGGTGGGCAAGAAGCGGCGGTAGCCGTGGGCGAGCAAGGGGGCTACACTCTTGCTGAGACAGCGGCGGCGGCCCCCGAATGCCTGGAAATACAGGCCCTTCGTGTCTGGAGAAGGGAAGGAGAGGGAAGGCTCAGGAGGTCAGGATAGCACAAGGGAGAGGAGTCAGAGCTTGGGCGGGCTAGATTTCTTGGGTAGTGTGGTATTTCGCAGCTCCCTTACCTAAGACTGGGGAACAGACCCCTTCCAAAGGACATTGGAAAGCTCAGAGGATATCTTTAATAATCCCTACATAGGATGTCTTTAATAATCCCCCATGCCTGAACTTGAGTTCTCTGCCCCCCTCAGCCCAGGGCACTCCACATGCTCCTGAGTGCTTCTTCAGTCCAACCTTGCATCAGAGACATCAAAGGGAAGATAATACATAGAAAAGCAGCAGAAGGAAGAGTGAAAAAGAATGACCAAGGAAGGCCAGTAACCCCCCTCAGCCCAGGCTCTGGATCTGGTGTCTGGATCAGAGCTGGATCTCCCTTAATCTCCAGTGTGTGAAATCAGGTACTTGGATAGGGGCTCCCTGGGAATGGCTTAGAGCATGTTTCTCAGCCTGGGGTGATTTTGTCCCTCAGGGAACACTGGTTGTCGCATCAAAGGGGAGGTCTGCTCGTGGCATCTAGTGGGTGGAGGCCAGGGATGCCGATAAACATCCTGAAATGCACAGGACAGGCCCCCACTCCAAATAACTATTTGGCCCCAAATGTCAACAGTGACAAGGCTGAGAAACCCTGGTTTAGAAGACGGAAAACTCCAGGTTTGGGGAGTGGAGGAGGTGTCCAGGGTAAGATTTTGGAGAGAGTTTGACTATGGAGGGAGGTTTGTCAGGGATGCTAGTAATGGGGGTCCCTCAGAGGGTAGAGCTAGAGGTTTGCAGCGCTGAGAGCATATGTTTGAATCTAGCGGGTTCTTCCAGAGAAAGGGGCCCCGGAAGTTTGGCCGGGAATGCAGAGGCAACTCTATGGAACAGGAGGGACCCCAGAATAAGGTAGGACAGAGGCAAAGACAATGGGAGTTTCTGGGGAGGTGTACAGTTAAGAATGGCAGCTCTCTTCCAGGGCCGGACCCCAGATCCCTGCTCTCGTAGGCGAGGACTGAGCCTGCGACAGATGCGTCTCCACACGCCCTCGGCGTCGCACACTTCGTGGAAGTAGTGGCAGGTCTGGCCCAGAGTGACTACATCTCTGACTGGGAGGAATGAGATGATATGCTCCACCTGGGGGGGCAGGAGGGAGGAAGCAGGGATCACGGGGGCCTCTCAGTGGTCTGGCCCCCTGTCCTTTATTCTTAATACCTCCCTACGGAGGACTCACCAGCTCTGGGGGGAACAGCTGAACAGAAATAGGGTTCCCTCTCCCCTTCTTCTCTTCACCCCCAGGCTCTGGGCCACATGAAGGGCAGCTCCGCTTCACCTACCCAAGGAGAATGGGGAGCACAGGGGTTCCATGAGAGTCAGGCCTCTTTTGCTGCCTTCTCTCAGCCTGTCTTTCATTAGCTACTTTCTTGGGGGCTCACAGCTCTGTCTTCCAGCTCTGTGTTCTCAAATCCTCCCATCTTTCCCTCTAGGTCCATGGGTCACCCCTCCCTGTCTGCCATGTTCCTTGGTCCACCGGCTCCAAAGAACCCCTCCCCCGATCTCTGGCTGCCATCTTCTTGTCCTTCCCTTGGCTCGCTCCCCCCTCACCCGGAGCCCCTCCTCCCGTCCGCACAGCCCGGTGACTTTTTGCAGCTTTCGCCTCCGGCTTCTCCTCACCATCCTGACTGCCCCCTCCCTGCTCTTGCCCTCATCTCTCCGGGCCCCTTGGCCCCCCGTAGTCAGCTCCCTGGCCCCCGTCCCTGCTGCCTTTCCCACACCATGTCCCCCGCCTGGGCTTGGGGGACCTCTGGGGCCCCTCTGCCTCCTAGGCCCCTCCCCCATGGAGTCTGGGAAGACAAACCTCTCTGTGACCTCACTGCCCAGCCACTGTGACCTATTTTCCCCAACCTGGCCCGGGATTTTCTCTTAGACAGCTCCTGGGTTCCAGCTCAACTTTAGCCCCCCCAGTGGCTCATGGGATATGCATTTTACAGGAGAGAGAAAGTGTGAACTACTGGTAGATGAGGCCTTTCCTTTTGGGGAGTAGTTGTAAGGTACCTCCATTTGAGGCCCTTTTAGCACTAACTCTGCTCCGTAGAGAAACACTGGTGAATTCTTCCTATCTCAGCAGACCAGGGCCTCTAGGGGACTCGAAGCCCAAGAGCATTAACTCAAAAAAAAAAAAAGGATCAACTCAGTTTGACAGCTGAGGGGGAACAGTGACCCTGCTAGGCTCTCTTAGAGGAGAGAACATGCACCAGATGAAAGTGGGAATAATTCAGCACAAACTCTTTAGTCTCGTAAAAACATGCCCAAAGCAGATTTCCTGGGACAGTAACATCAATGCATGTATGAAGGACAACCTATCAAGGTGGAAGAAAGGGCTAGAATTACTCTGAAGCTTGGTATCTCCCAGAGTCTAAGCTTTTAACTAGTCTTATGGAGGGAGAGGGGTGCCATGTACCAGAAACAGCAGGAGTTGGGGGTGTGTCTGTCTAGGTAGGACCAAAGGATCCACACCAATAAATCCGAGGAGTAACCGGATCTTCCAGGAACTTAAAGCAATCCAGTCCTGGAAAACCAGCCCTCAGCTGCCTAGTATTACAGACTTTATTGTGCTAGCTAATCGTCAACCACTACAAACTCCCTTATTCATGGTGACTAGTAAACAACTAGTTTGAGACACCGGGGATGGAATTTTAATCATTCAATAAATGTTTAGGAATGTCAACATTTGAGATGTGATTTATAAGAAACTTTCAGTGGTTTGCGGTCAGGCAACTCTGAACATATTAAATGGACTATGTTATGCCACGTAAGAGGATGCTAAGATCTCTCAGCAGACAGAAAAAGGATTGTCGGCTTCCTCTGGTATCTGGGTCCCCTTTTATCCGCTCCATTGCAGCTCAGGAGGCAAAGAAGAGGGTGTGGATAGAAAAAGCCCACCGTAAAAGCCGCTGGGAAACCGGTGGGAAACCGGGCTTCTAGAGCAAGCGGTCAGTAAATTGCGGTTTGCTCTTGCCAGCCCATCAACTTCCCTCCGCCTCAGTTTCCTCATTTGTAAAACGGAGGGCTTCTTCTAGAGCGCACGGTCCCTTCTGGACTATCCCCCCCACCCCCAGCCCCGGGGTCGTCATCACAGTTCCCGCCCAGGCACGCTCTTCGGGGCAGGCTGGCCGGCCGGGCGGCAGCTCTGGAGGCTCTCCGGTCTCCCGTAACCCTTCCTCCAGGAGTCGAGCTGAGCATCTCCGGTCTCTGGGAAGCCCCCCGCCCGCTGGGGCTCCGGACACCGCCGCAGGGCCTCAGCCTCCGCGGCCGGAATGGCCTCCACGGTCCCTTCGGGTGCAAAGACCCCCTGCGCACTGGCCTCAGGCGTCGCCTGGCCCCAGCCCCCCAGCCCCCCAGCCCCGGCCTTCCTCGCGCCCTCAAAGCGGACTCCCTAACATTTCCAGCTCGCACGCGCTACTCCAGCCCCTGCACTGTTCCCAGCCGTCCCGGCGCGCAGCGCTCACATTCTTTACCTCAGTCTCAAAGTTCTAGCTCACCCGCCTCCTCCTAGGCGAAGGGACCGCCTTCTCGCCCATGCTATTGGTAGGTAGAGCCGTCCCTCAGAGAAGAGGCCGGGCCAAGTTCTCTCCGGAGGATCTAATTGGCCTTTGTGACAGTCAGTAGCCTGTATCTGGCTTGCGATTGGTCTCCATTGGAAGAAAACCAGGAGCCCCGGCTTGCGGTCACTCGGCCTCTATCCCTTCTAGTGGAGCGCCGGCGTCCCCGTCTCCTGGTTAGACCTGATTGGCTCCATCTCCAGCCCTCGCCATTGCGATTGGATGCGGCTGCGCGGGGCGGGCCGGCCTGGAGCGTCGGCCGTTGGCGAGCTCTCCATTCTAGCCCCCTCCCTTCTGTCGCCTCACTCCGGCGCTGGAGTCTCCACCCCCGCAGCGGGTTCTGATTAGCCACTTCCGACGCGTCTCGGGGCCGCGATTGGTCCGCGGGGTCCCTGAGCCCGTTTCCGCCCCCTTGAAGCGACTACGGCGGCTCCAAGGGGGGGGAGGGGGAAGGAAGGACGGCCGGTCCCGTCAGTCAGGCAGCGGGAGCCGCCGAGAGCGGATGGCGGCGGCGGTAGCGGCCCCACTCGCCGCCGGGGGTGAGGAGGCGGCGGCCACAACCTCCGTCCCAGGGTCTCCGGGTCTGCCCGGGAGCCGCAGTGCAGAGCGGGCCCTAGAGGAGGCCGTGGCCACCGGGACCCTGAACCTATCTAACCGCCGCTTGAAGCACTTCCCCCGGGGCGCGGCCCGCAGCTACGACCTGTCAGACATCACCCAGGCTGGTGAGTGCACCCGGCCCCCCTACCCGGCCGGGACCCTCATTTGCATAGCCCCGCCCCTGGCTGGTTTCTCACCGGGCTCGGGAGTCTGTCCCGCCCCTTCACCTGACCGTCGGGGTTCTCGACCCCGCCGATTTGCATAAGCCTGCTACCTCCCCCTCCCCACATTGAGAACTACCAGACAATGAACGCATTTCTCATTTGCATGGAACGCCCAGCGCCCCGGCCGAAGTTGTGAGAATTCCCCGTCTTCTGCTTCTCTTTATTTGCATATCTGCGCACCTGTAGAATGGTCCCTCCCCTCACCTGGTTGGCTCATTTGCATGATCTCTTCAACCTCAGTTTTGATCGTCCCTTAAAGCAGCCCCCACGAGCCCCTCTGAGGACTCCTTTATCTTCCTCCACTTCGTCTCCCAACTCTTTCCCCTCCCCCCCACCGTTCCTCCGAGATCTGAGCAGCCTTAGGCCCCCCTCTTCCCTAGGATTTGCCCCTAACAACCTGGTGTTTCTGTTTACTGTGCTTGTTGTCCCGCCCCCTAAGGTCGCTGGCCTCTCTACTCTTCACCCAACTAGCTTATGGGAAAGAAGCAAATCTTCCATCTCCCCTAACTTTTCTCCTCCGAGCTCTTCCACCTTTTATCCCCTGACCCCCTTATCCGAGACTCCTCCTGCTTCTTGCGTGTGTGAGATCACTGCGGAGCCTGTGACCTCATAGGGACCCTAGAATTCCCACTTCAGCTTCTGCTTTCCCTAGAGGGAGGGACTTGAGGCAGTTGCTGAAAGGAAGGAAATCTTATCTCCTGGCTAGAAGTGCTGGGAAACTAGAGACTGTTCCACTGTCCGTCCACTCCCCCACTCACAGATCCCTCTAATCATGCTCCTTCCTCCCTGGTGTCTCTTGATGGCAGGGTGTGGGGGACTCTACCATGACAGGTGAGTCAGGCCTCAGCTGCTCAGGAGGCAACAACCTATGACCTTGGGCTGGCAGCTGGGGGGTGGAGATTGAGAGTGGGGAGGAGGCCGGCATTCCGGAAGCCCCACCCCAGCCTAGCCCAGGGTGGGACTTGGGGCTGGGTGAGCGTCCTCCTGTCCTTACGGAGGACACTGCTCTGCGACTGCATGCATTTCTTCTCCAGCAGGTGCCTCCTCACGTGCAAACACGCAAGTGGGCACACTCTCTTTCCTCCACTGTTCTGGGGAGGACCAGTTTAAACCTCTCCACTTTTCTTGGATTGCTGGGTAAATTCACTTGCCCACCACTTGCAGTGAGTGAGTTCGGGGAATGGGTGAGCCCCAGGAGCCATTCCTCTCCCTCTCAATCTCCCCCAGCTGCCTAACCCCCAAGCTCCAGATTGACCTCAGCAGCTGTGTGACACTTGCCGTCTGTTCCCTTTCCCCTCCCCCTTGCTTGTTTTTTGACAAAGACCAAATGTTATTCTTTACTTCCTTAGGGCTCTGCCTCTGTGAGTGGACTCCTGGGGAAAACTACCAAGAACTCCCTGGCCCCTCCCAGCTCCTACCCTCTCCCACCCTCCTCCACCAGCATTCCGGCTCAGGGTGCAGGCTCTCCTGAGTGAGCTTGTGTGTTGGAGCGGGGAAATCCCAGCTTCCTGAGGGCCTCTCCCTGTCCTGCTCACTACGCAGAAATCCTGAGTCCTTTCTGGGCCCAGGTTGTAGGCCAGGTGGAATCTGTCTCATCCAGAACGTTCTCCTCTGACCCCTCCTCCCAAACAGAATGCTTATAGTTTGGGGTAGAAAAGGGAAGTGACAGTCAGTGTTGCCCATACTCTGTCCCCTACACCTCCTTGCCCTACAACCCAGACTAAACACCTCAACACTCCGCCAAATTATTTTGAGTCCTCTTCTGCTTTCCCAGCTCTTTCTGAACCATTGTTTTCCCTGCATACTTCCTATGGCACAGGTTTCTGATATCCCCTGGACTCTGTTCCTTGGGGCCCCCGAAAGTAGGATGAATCCTGAGATGGCGGGGAGGGGCGGCTCTCGCAAAGGAGAAGTGCAGCTCACTCTCTTACAGACCACATCCTGTGCCTCCTGTGCCCTGCCTCCTCCAGGCCGGGCTCCCTTCCGCTCCTAGCTTTTGCCCCCACCACTGACTAGCCCATCTTGCCCTCCACCCTCTTCATCCACAGTGTGCATGCATGCGCACGCACATTTGTAGATGCAGGCAGAGCAGGCAGGTGGAGGGCGAACGTAGGACTGCATCTGGCGCCTCACCCTCGCTGCAACTTGGTTTTCTCCCTTGAGGGGTCTTCTCTCTTTGCACACCAGGGCTGTGAGTGGAGAGGGAGAAAAAAGGAGGCCTGGTGCATCAGGCTGTCATCTGCCCTGGTAAACATAGAGGGCCCACCAGACACAGAACCTGACAGATTGTTTCTACTCTATTTCCTGTCACAAGACTCATTTCCTTGGGGGATAGACCCCAGCTTCCCTCCCACCAGCTTTTGCTCACCCCTTCCTGGGGAGGGCTGCCTGAGAAACTCGCTGAAGTTCTATTGCCAGGGACATCCCCCTGCAGGCCCTGGGCCCCTCCCAGTGCAGGCGAGGAGAGGAAACAGAAACCCAGGCTTGCAGAGGTCTGGGTGGTGAGTGTCCCCAGACTGGCAGAAACCCCATGCCTGACTCCTTTCACTGGAGTAGCAAGCGACCACTTGAGATAAGGGGTGGTTGTAGGCTTTACCCTCCCTCCCTCCCTCCCCGCTCCTGACCCACACCAAGACACAAGCAAAAGAGCTGAGCGCCTGAAGCCTGGGTCAGTAAGAGAGGAAGTAGAGGAGGGCCAGTGGGGCTGGAAGAGGATGGGAAGGAGGCCGGTCCTGAAGAAGGTGTCTCCAGATGGGAGGGACCCGAGGACTCCAGCTTCCCCCTCCAGCCTGGTCAGCTCACCTTCCCCTCCTGGTCCTTGGGAGTCTGTTCCTTCACAGACCCTTGGACCTGGCTTGCTGATCCCAGGGGCTGGTGAGCAACCATTGTTCAGTGTGTCAGGAGCCTTACTAATTCTCTAGAGCCAGACTCTAATGACCCTTGGCTTCTCCCCTGTGTTGAAAAGAGGTTGAGGCTGGGGACAAGGCCCCCACGGAGGGGCGAAGAAGGATGAGCTTTCTCAGTGGTCTCCCCAGGCAGCTTCCCATATTCTTATCTCGAGCCTCCTAGCCCATTACATTGCTGTTTTCTTTGGAGCACCAGTCTTCTCCATAGAACAGCAGGAACCACAAGAGTTCTAGAAGCCAGTCACCCTTTCCAGGATAGCCCTTTGTTCGTGTATTTGAAGGTGGTGGTCATGGTTTGTCCTCCTGAGTCTGGGCTTCTCTAGCCCAGTGACCCTACGGCCTTTGCTGTTCTGGTAATGCTTGGAATGTGCTCAGTTTTGCAGAAAGCTTTGTTCTCTCCAGGGAGCCCAGGTTTATAGGCCTGATTCTTTAGGTCCAATGGGGAGGCGGATGGCTGGGCAGCTGGCTCTGGGAAAGTTGAGGGCCCTCCGGTCCAGGGCTGGGCCTGTCCACAGTTCTCGCCTGACTCTTGCTTCTCCTAGACCTGTCTCGGAACCGGTTCCCCGAGGTGCCAGAGGCAGCATGCCAGCTGGTGTCCCTGGAGGGCCTGAGCCTCTACCACAATTGCCTGAGATGCCTGAACCCAGCCTTGGGGAATCTCACAGCCCTTACCTACCTCAACCTCAGGTAGGGAGGCGTGGCCAGGGGAGGGTGGAGCCCCAAGTCCCAATGCACGGTACCCTGGGCGCCCCTCCCAGTGCTGCAAAGAGGGCAACACTGGGCTACCAGGCCTGGGGAGTCAGCCATATGCCTTTCTCCCTTCCACAGCCGAAACCAGCTGTCATCGCTGCCACCCTACATCTGCCAGCTGCCCCTGAGGGTGCTCATCGTCAGCAATAACAAACTGGGAGCCCTGCCTCCCGACATCAGCGCCTTGGGAAGCCTGCGGCAGCTGGTGAGGGCAGGGCAAGAAAGGGGGCTGTTGAGCCAGGCACCAGGGACCTTTGGGGAGTTTGGGAAGAGGGGCACCGAAGGAGGTGGCCAGAGACCAGAGACAGTTTCTGATGCCCCTGGTCTCGTGGCTCCTGGCCTACGTCTTTCTTCATTGCAGGATGTGAGCGGCAATGAGTTGCAGGCCCTCCCGGCAGAGCTGTGTAGCCTCCCTTCCCTGAGGGACCTCAGTGTGCGCAGGAACCAGCTCAGCACCCTGCCCGATGGTGAGGAGAATAAAGATCTGGAGGGAGGGGTGGGGGGGAAGAAAGTATATGTCTACACTGGAGAAGTCCCAAAGACTCGTCACAGAACATCACTGTCCTAGGTGCCCAGGGTTTTGCAGTGGATACGACAAACTAAATTATTTGTTCTTGACCAGCATCCCTCTGATGCTGGCAAGGCATGGGTCATTAGCTCTATTTTCACAAATGAGGAACAAGGCACAGAAAGGAGAATGGGTAAGTGTGTTGGCAGCTTGTAGAATCCCAAGGTTGGAAGGGGCCTTCGGGGTCACCCAGGGCCATCACTCACCCAGGGGGAGCTCTCAGGCACCTGAGTCAGATGATGCCCTGTGCCTCCTCCCCAAAGATTCTGAGTCAGTGGAGCCTTGAGCTGGAGCCCAGGCAGCCCCCAACCTCGTTTTAACAAGTTGAATGTGATCCACTCCAATATTTGATAGCCTCTGCTCCAAAGCAGGTACCCCTTCCCTTATTCAGCCACCATTGTTGTGTGGATCCTGTGTTTTAGGTGGGGGTTAGGTAGATGGGGATGATGTCACTCACACCTGGGGCCAACTCTGAAAATGTCTGGGCTTCATGGGGAGAGACAAGTGGAGGGACGTGCGAGAACAGAACACGGAAAGAGCTGCAGGAGCTAGAGGGAGGCATGTGGCTCTGCTTGGGGAGCTTGAGGAAGACTTCGCCCCAGAGGCGTGGCAGGAGCTGACCTGTGAAGGAAAGTTCTCCTTCTGCATCCCAGGCAGAGGAAACCCATGTGCAAAGCGTGTGGATGGGAGGGAGCACGGTCAGGCACGGATGTGGTGAGAAACGCAAGCCAGGGCCAGGTGGGAAGGACCAGAGCCATGCTCATCTTGGTTTTAAAGAACAAGAGAGGGCAGTCAGGTGGTCACCCATTTTCTCTGGGCTCTCCTTACTTCTACTCTGGCCCTCTTTCCTTCTAAGTCAGTAGCAGTGTAAACAAGCATTTGATCAGGGTGCCCTCTGGGTCATAGGAGAGACCCTAGCAAAATGCCCTGGGGACACAGAGGAAGGAACAGTGAATTCTAACCTGAGTATCTGGAAAGATTTCATGGAGGAGGCAACACATGAGCTGAACTTTGAAAGATGGTCACAAAAATGAGTGTCCCAGCTAAGCAAACAGCATGTGGAAAGGTCCAGAAGCCGAGGGGCTGGAGGGTTGTCTGATGTAGTGTAAAGGTGGGTAGTGAGATGGGAAATGTGAACTGAGCCAGATCATGAACACCTTGACTGTGCTGGGCCAGGGGGTGGTGAGTGTTCTTCTGTGTCTCTAGTCGCCACTCATCCAACTGCATGTTTGAGAAGTAGAAAAAGGCACCCTTTCATGTGGGTGGGCACAGCCTTGCCTGGGGTGGGAAGGGCTTAGCTAGTAAGTTCCTGTGGGATTGTAGGCCCCTCCTGCGTGGGTGTCTTTGCGCAGGGCACGGTCCTCTCACCCTCAGCACCCTCGGCTGCAAGTCATGGAAGGCTTCGAGCCGTGCAATGTCACAGTTTGGTTTGGGTCTTGGGATGGTCAGTCGGGGATGAAGGAACGGTTGAAGTATGCAGTGGGCCAGGTGGGGCAGAGGAGAGAAGCACATGAGATGGACAGGAGCTCAGGGAGGGGAGGCCTGGGGGTGGGCCCGATTCAACCAGGAAGGGAAGCAGGGAGGTTGTTCCTGGGGCATGCCCTCAGCCAGTCAGGCCAGAGGACGTGGTGGCCCCAAGGGTGGTGAGTAGGCCAGAGCAGAGGGCAGAGGAAGTGAACACAAGGCCCCACCCTTGGGCAGGCTCCTGACTCTTCCCTCACCCACCCCCAGAGCTGGGGGATCTTCCTCTTGTCCGCCTGGATTTCTCCTGTAACCGTGTCTCCCGCATCCCGGTCTCCTTCTGCCGCCTCAGGCACCTGCAGGTCATTCTGCTGGACAGCAACCCCCTGCAGAGCCCTCCGGCTCAGGTGAGGGGGGGGGGGATTGGGCTAGACTGCGGGGACAGGGCTGAGAATGGGTAGGATTTGGGAGGTGAGTCCCTTTAGTAGCCAGGCAGGATCTGGGGGAGCCCCCTACCCTTAACCCCTACAAAACCCCTACAGTGTGCCTCCTTATACCTAGATCTGTTTGAAGGGGAAACTTCACATCTTCAAGTACTTGTCGACAGAAGCTGGGCGGCGTGGGGGATCTGCACTGGGGGACCTGGCCCCTTCCCGCCCCCCGAGTTTCAGTCCCTGGTAAGTCCCAAGTGGGAAGGAAGCTCCTGGTTACTTCCTGCCCCTTCCTGGCAGCATTGACTCCATGGTTTCTGGTGGGAGGATGAGAGGGCTTGTTGCCCAGTAC
Source organism: Potos flavus (assembly GCA_028534135.1). NCBI lineage: Eukaryota > Metazoa > Chordata > Mammalia > Carnivora > Procyonidae > Potos > Potos flavus. Next base: position 5,730,115 of record CM052890.1, on the reverse strand, counting down.
TAGACTGACGAGCTCTCCCTGGCTGCCACCAGCCCCGCTGAGGACTTATTTCCGGGACGTCGGTACGATGGCGGGCTGGACTCAGGCTTCCACAGCGTTGACAGTGGCAGCAAGAGGTGGTCTGGAAATGAGGTAAGGGCCTCCCTTCCACGGGACATTGGAGGCCTCGGCCCTGGGGGAGGACCTCTGAGTCGGGCCCCTCTGCTTGGTGCCTCGGAATATCAGAGTGACAGTTGGTGTCTGGAGTGGTCTTCTTCCCTTGCCCAGGTATCTCGGGGAAGGGCTGGCTCAGCAGCAGACCCCAAGGGCATGAACCCCATGAACCCCTAGCACTACAGCACAGCTCTCTCCCATTTTTGCATTTCTAGTCGACAGATGAATTTTCGGAGCTGTCCTTCCGGATCTCGGAGCTGGCCCGGGAGTCTCGAGGGCCCAGGGAGCGGAGGGAGGATGGCTCTGGTGAGTGGTGGGGTCAGGGTATGGGGTGTGGGGTAATGTATGAGTGCCTGAAGGCCCCCGGATGCTTGCTGACATGCCCTGGCCTCTCCAGCTGACGGAGACCCTGAACAGATTGACTTCATTGACAGCCACGTGCCCGGGGAGGATGAGGAGCGAGGCGCTGCCGAGGTGAGGGTCCAGCGCCTGGCCGCGTGCGGGTCCTGTGCCGTGTGCACATGCCCTGTGGGGACTGGCACAGGCTTGGGGGAGCCCTCCCTCGACCCCTCTGCTGCTCTTTCCTTAGGAGCAGCGGCCACCAGAATCCAGCCCTGTGTCAGGGGACGCCGAGAAAGCTCCAAGCAGCAGGTACCCCGGAGCCGCCTGAGCCCGCACCTCCTCCCTTTGCGCCTCCCTCCTGTCCCTGGACCCGGCTCTGCCTCACTGGTCCTGCCCTTACCCCGCAGGCGGGAGGAGCCGGCTGGGGAGGAGCGGCGGCGCCCTGACACCTTGCAGTTGTGGCAGGAGCGGGAGCGGCGGCAGCAGCAGCAGCAGCAGCAGCAGCACAGTGGGCTGTGGGGGGCCCCCAGGAAGGACAGGTGTGGGCAACGGGCAGGGTTGGGCTGGGGCCTCTGCTGGGCGGGGGGGGGGGGGCTGGAAATGAGGGGAAATGAGCCCTCACAAGCTCCTCTGCCCCTCGGGGTTGGCGGGTCCCCTGCCTGTGCTGCTGACCCCACGTCTTTCATTTTCCAGTTTTCTGAAGCTGGGGATCAGGGCTGCTGGCGGAGGGGCCGCTGCCTCGTCCACTCAGGCCTACGAGTATGTGTCCTCCCAGATCCGCCTCCCTGAGCTCTGTCCCTGCACACCGTCCCCCTGCCATCCCTGCTAACTCGCTTCCCGTCTGTCCTCAGCGGCATGCCGAAGTCCAGTGCCTCCCACCTGGGAGCTTCAGGAGGGCAGGGAGCCCCTGCCCCCGCCCCCGCCCCCACCTCCACCTCCCAGGAGCCTCTTCCTACAGCTGGACCAGGTGGGACAGGGACTGGGGAAGAGCAGGGGGGACTGTGTAGGTGAGGGGGTGGCTGGGGCCTGGTGGCCTGAGGGAAGAGTGGGACTCTGAGGGCTGTCTTTTCTCACCTATCCCTGACTCTGGCCCCCAGCAACAGTGCCTGCTCCCCGGCCACTCGGCTCCATTCAGAGACCAAACAGCTTCCTCTTCCGTTCTTCCTCTCAGAGTGGCTCAGGTGGGTTTCCCCTGTCCCCAGTGCTAACCCAGCCCTCACCCCTGGACACCCCTTCTGGCCTGGGAGTTCTCTCGTCTATTGTCCCTTTGTGTTGAAAATCCCTCAAGCACAGGAGATGTGAGTGCCAGACACTGTGACCCAGCTAGGAGGTCGGCGGCGGGTGGTAGACAGAGCCCCCATTCCTTCTCCTTCTCCAGGCCCTTCCTCACCAGACTCGGTCTTGAGACCTCGGCGATCCCCCCAGCTTCTGGATGAGAAGGAGCTGATGGCACAGCTGCGCCAGGTAAGAGAGGTGGGATCTGCGGGGCCGGGCGGGGTGGGGAGTTGTGGGGTGCACTCGGCCTCCTCGAGTTCCTGGCACCCTCCGCACCCTGTGGGTGCTTCCACTGAGGACACAAGGGGCAGTCAGGAGTCCTCGCTAACTCTGACCCCTCCCCCCACCCTCCTGCCTCCCAGGTCCTCGAGTCAAGGCTGCAGCGGCCCCTGCCCGAGGACCTGGCAGAGGCTCTGGCCAATGGGGTCATCCTGTGTCAGCTGGCCAACCAGCTGCGGCCCCGCTCCGTGCCCTTCATCCACGTGCCCTCACCTGCTGTGGTCAGTTCGGTCCCCGGGTGGGAGGTAAGGGATGGGACAGACGGCAGGGGCCTCTCCCTTACTCTCTTCTCTTTTTCCTTTCTCGCCCTCCCCCAGCCAAAACTTAGTGCTCTCAAGTCTCGGAAAAATGTGGAGAGTTTCTTAGAAGCCTGTCGAAAAATGGGGGTGCCTGAGGTATGGGGGGTATGTTCGTGGGAGCCCAGGGCTGGTCTCTACTATAAAGAGTGGCAACATCCTGGGCTCAGCTGAGCACTCCGCATGGGTGGCAGGGTTCCATTCACAGGGGTGTCTGCTCCCCAGAAGGAAGCATGTCCGCAAGTCCCCGTCCTGCACATCTCCCTGCCCTGCATGCCTTCCCTCCCTGCACTCTGCATGTGGGCGTGGCCCAGGCCCTGGCACAGCAGGGCAGGGGGTGGGAAGGATTGTCTTGCTGCTGCTGCTGCTGACGTCTGCTCTTCGTCCTTGTCCATCTGTCCCTACTCTCCCTTCCTAGGCTGACCTGTGCTCGCCCTCGGATCTCCTCCAGGGCACCGCCCAGGGGCTGTGGACCACCCTGGAGGCTGTGAAGCGGGTGGGGGGCAGGGCCCCCCCGCCCCTCTGGCCCCCCTCTGGTCTGGGCGGCTTCATCCTCTTCTACGTGGTCCTCATGCTGCTGCTCTATGTCGTCTACACTCGGCTCCTGGGTTCCTAGGACCTGAAGTCACCCTTTCTCCCTGGCCCCATCGCCCTATTTCTATTTATGACTCCTGTGCGACCCCAGTCCCTACCAGTGGTGCCTTCAGCCCCTACCAAAGACACTAGTGAACCCCCTCCCCTCACAAACACTGACCTCAGAGGCCCCACTCTGGTGCACCCAGACCCTGGGCCCCCAGCCTCTGGCCACCCTCCTGTAGCCCCTTCCCTTCCCTCACCTCTGAGTGCTGACGGTGCCTTCATTCCCTCCAGGCCCTGCCCTCTGCTCCCTCAGAGGGTCGATCTCAACCTCCCTCCTTGTGCCGTCCCCCCCACCGTCCCTCACTCTCATGGGGAGCTAAATTATCTATATTTTGTAGAGAGAACTCTATATTTGTAGGGGATACAGGGGCCCAGGCTGTGTCCCCGTCTCTGTGTATAAATTGTACAGACTGTGGCCGCCTCTGTGTGTGTGTGTTTGCGTCTGCTCCTGCTGTGGCCAGGCCCAGCCCTGGCCATGCCCCTGGGGCTCTATTTGTTAGCCTACCTGTTCCAGCATTTCCCTTTGGAAATGACAGGTCTCCGCTCCCCTGAGCCTTGGCCTCCTGTGTCATCGCCCTTCTGTTACCTGCTGGCAGCCTCCTTGTATCTCGTTTGTCCCCAAGCCGTGTCCAGGGTGCCCCTGACCTTTGCCACTTCCACCTGGAAGGGCCATCCTGTGAGCCCTGTTTGCCCAGGCTTCTTTAGGGTTTCTCCCACCCTGCCCTCTGAGAAGGGCAGGGAAGCCAGAGAACAAGGTGACAAGGGGAACTTAACCTGGGCCCCTCCCCCCAGGAGTCCCTGTGCCAGCCCCACCACATCTTGGAAGAGGAGGGGGCCCCGGGAAGGGGCCTCCCCTACATCGCTGCTGTCATCCACGCACTGCTGGAACGGCCATAGGGGTCGAGGTCGGGGCGCAGGGCTCCGACCCGGCCGGGAACCCAGGAACAGAGAAGACAGCCGCGCCGGGCTCTGCTCACTAGCAAGGACTCTGGTGAGGGCGGCCTCGGGCTTGGCCCTGTTACTTGGGCGCCCCTCGGGCCGCCCGAGGGGTTGGAAGCCGGCCTGACCAGCAAGGTCCCTGGCCGCCTGGCGGTCTGGGATAGAAGACGGGCGCCGGATGTTGTGTCAAGTGCAATAAAGAAGCCGGGCCCTCTAGGTTGCCCCTCGGGTGTGCGTGTGTGTGTCCGTCTGCGAATGAATGCGGTGCGTCGCGGGGAAGGAGGCGGCTCCGCTGCGTGGGGCGCCGCTCTTCCGTGTCGTGCGGCGGGCGGCGCGCGGACCCCGCCAACCCCGCCGCGAGGGGGCGCCCGCGAGACCCCAGCGGGAGCGCGCGCCACGTGGCCCGGAAACGCGCTGGGCGCCGGCGTGGTCGCGAGGCCCTGCGAGGTGGGCCGGCGACGTGGATTCGTGGGCCGAGAGGGCGGGCCGCTGCGGGAGGAGGGGGCCGCGTGGGGTCGGGAGGGGCGAGGTGGGAGGCGCGGGCGGCGTGGACGGCGCAGACGCGGGGCGCGGAGGTGCTGCCCCGCGCTGCCCTCCCCGCAGACGCGGCATGCTGCCCCGACCGCCTCGGCTGTGGGACGCGGGCAAAGAGCAGGCGCCCGAGGAACAAGGGCCTTCGGCGGGCAGTGACCCCGGCGAGGCCTGGACCTCTGGAGAGGAAGAACTCGGGGAGCCAGGAACTCCCCCACAGGACAGGTGAGGGGCTCCGCCGCCCGGAAATCCGACAGGGGGCCCACCGTGTGAGGAAACCTCCGTCGCCCACACTGAGGACCGGGTGTGCTCAGACTCCCTGCCCCAGGCCCCCTGGGCCCTGCCTCCGAGATAAGGGGGAGGCCGTGACGGGTGCACCTCAGTCCCTCCCCCTGCCAGCCCGCAGCCCCGGTCCCGAAGGCCTTCCTGGACCCGGAGAGAGCCGCTGCTGCCCCGGGTCCCCCCAGGCCTCACTGCCGAACAGTCCCCGGGAACCCCAGGTAGGTACAGGCCTTGCAGTCTTTACCCCCTCAGACACCTTTCCACCGACTCCTGAGCCTGTTTTAATCTCTTCAAGTGTTTCCCCCCCAGTGACTCTTCCCCCCCACATGGCCTGGGAGGTGGCCCCCTCAAGGATGACCGTCCTAGCACCGTGGGACCCCAACTACAAGGCTAAAGCAGGACCTCGGCTGGTGTGGGTGAGTTGGGAGTTATCTGTGGCTCTGGCCTTGGGAGGGGGCAGGGGTGCTCTGAGAGGGGGCAGGGGTGCTCTGAGAGGGGACCGAAGCTCCAGTGATCTGCCTCTTCCACAGGGGCCCAGCTGTGCGTCAGGTGCCTCCTTCTCAGGTCGGACCTTGTGTCATCCCTCATTCTGGCCACTATATGAGGCAGCCTCAGGCCGGGGCCTCAGGCCCCTGGCCCCAGCAACAGGGCATCAGAATGGAGAGCACGCGCCCAGGGATGCAGGTACTTTGCTTGACCCCCCAGGCTCTGGAGGTGCCCTGCGTGAGCCTTCGGGAGCCAGTGCGGCCCTCGCTGGTGTGGGAACCCCAGCCTGCTGCCCTACTGGCTTCTCCTCTCCAGGGTTCCCAGTGATGTGCCGTGAAGATGTCTTTCTGTCAGACCCACTGCTGCCCTGTGGCCAGCGTGTCCCCCTGTATCTGTCGGAGGCCTCTCAGCAGGTGAGCGCAATTCCTGCCCTGGCCTCACGCTAGTCCTCCTGCAGGGCGTGGGAGGAGACACTTCTCCCTTTTCTCTCCTCAGGTCATGGGCTCTCTGAAGTTGCTGCTCCCACCTCCTATCATGTCTCCTTGGGTCCTCCGCACCCCGTCCCCGGGCTGCTCCACTGCCTGGCTCAGTGGGCCTGAGCTGATCGCCCTCACTGGCCTCCTGCAGATGAGCCAGGGGGCTCCGAGACCGGCCTCCTCGGGGGCTCCCACGCCCCCTGCTGGCTCCCCAGACCCTGTATCTGACCACCCAGGCCCCAGTGGCGGCCCCAGCTGTTCTCCCTGCACGGACCCATCTGTCCCACGAACCCCAGACGCCCACTGAACATAGCTCTTCTGTGGGCAGAGTGGGTCCCCTACTCCCCCAGGCAGGTTCTGTTGACAATAAAACAGTGTTTTGGTTTGCAAACGGGCTCCTTGTAGCAAGTGAGTAGCTGAGTGGGGTGTGGTTCCTCTACGTGGCTTAGGCTGTCCTCCCCTCAAATTCTCGTTACTCATTGGTCACCCCTGCAGCGGGGCAGGGGAACCCGTGGACCTAAGACCTTTCCAGGCTGACCAAGCAGGACCACTTTAATAGGGCATTGGGCATGGGCTGTGGGGGGTCCACAGTACAGTATATGGAAGACAAGTATATGGAAGCAAGAAGGCCATTAGCTCCACCAGGCTCCAGAGAAGGGAGGATTGTGTGAACTTGTGGTTGTCACTGGAAGAGGGATATTAGGGAGGAAGGGAGCGGCACCGCACTTTGGGAAAGCAGTAGAGATAAGATACCTACTGCTTCAGCCCTCTTGTTCTGGGGCCCTGGGGCAGGGACTGGTTCTTTGGCTGGGAGGAGACACAAGGCAGGCCCTGCAGGTGTGGGGTGGGGAGGAGCAGGTCCATGTGGGACAAGTCATTGGAGGCAGGGTTGGGGGCCAAGGCTGACTTGAGACTCTGGAGTGATGCTACAGGAATTCTGCCAGGAAAGAAAGGATCAGGGCTTTGGCTGAGAAAGCCTGGAGTTCGTAGGGGTTTGTGGGTAGGAAGGGGGGAGGGGAGTTCTAGAATTTTCTCCATTAAAAAAATCCAGCTTCTTGGGGAGCCTTTTCTGAAGATTTCCCAGGTACCACATCTGGAAGAGTAGATGGGCAGTAGGCCCTAAGGGGCAGCTCAGAGCTCCAGCAAGTTGCAGGTTCTAGGGGGCCTGAGAGCCCCTCTACTTTGGGAACAGGTTGAGGGGGTTCAGGGGAGCAGGCAAGAAGGCATTCATAACTTTGTCCTGTTTTCTCTCCTCCTCCCCATCTATCCCTCAGCTAGACAGGGCAGGGCTGCCCATACATCCTCACCGGAGTCTCTCTGAGGTTCTGGAACTCGATGCGGGCATAGCTGTGCTGCGGGTTCCTGCTGGCACCCGGGTTGTTGCCTCAAACCTCCAGTGAAGGGATCAGGTCCAGGTTGGCGTAGTTGAGGGGGCCGTTGGGGGGGTTCTTGTGTGGCAGTGCCCATTCCTAAGTATTCGGGGGCCACATTCTTGATGCACACGTACTCTCCTGCTAGCTCTGAGGGTGGCTGCAAGGAGGGATGCGTCCCTGCTGGTCCCCAACGTTCCCCGATGCTGCGACGGGGGCCTGGGAAGGAAGGTCCAGGCTCCCTGGCCCCGAGCTTATAGGAACGGGGCGGGGAGCTCGAGGACAAGGACCCTGGCAGAAAGCAGCTCATGGGCACATATTCGGTGCCTCTGCAACCTTGGAGCTGGTCGTGGGGAGCGGCGTGGGCAGAGGCCGCAAGGCCAGGGGGCGCCATCACCATGTAGCCACCCGCTTCGCCACCCCCCATGGGCTCAGAGACGCTCCCGGCTCCCATGGCTACGTAGCCGCTTCCCGGCTCCAAGTCCTCAGGGTGTGAGGCTGCCGCCGCCAGGGTCTCGAGGGTTGTTCTCCTGCTTCTCTCCCCCAGGCCCCCTCCACGGCTCCGGCCACTTGACTGGGCTCTCGACGCCAGGGTCGCAGAAGGTTGGGAGGCAGAGGTCTGTAAGCGCTCTTTGGGGGGAGCCTTTGGCAGAGGCTCAGCTCTGCCAGCGGCACCGCCCTCGGCGAGTCGCTTCATGGCGGCCAGGACGGTCTCGTGAATGCTTTGGGCCCCCACGGCATCAGGCGCCTGTATCCACAGCTCCCCCAGACCCGTAGGGGAAGAAGAAAGAGTCTGCGTGGCCGCAGCGGTGCACACTGAGGAGGGACAGGCACAGGGCCGGCAGTGGCGGCCAAGTCTGGGTGTCCCCAGAGCCTCTGACCTTGGGCTTCCGCCGGGGTCCTCCTGGAGGCTGGGGCCTGGAGAGACAGGTGGCCGGTCACAGGGGGCTCTTGGGCCAGGGGGTTGGAGTCACTGTGTCCCTAGAACTAAAAACGTATAAACACTTCATGTTTGAACGTGATTTCGGAGACTTACGGGGAGGGACAACCCATGATAAACTAAACTCCTGATCGCCCAACCCCGGGCCCTCTGGCCCCGGCTCCGCCCGCCCCGGGCTTGGGCCTCACCCGCGGCCGCGAGCGCCTCCAGCAGGGCCGCTGTACCACGCCTGCCGCTCTGCCTCGCAGGCCGCCGCCACGCCCAGGCTGCGGTCGCGCGTGTAGAGGACGATCAGGTGGCGCTGGCACGCGTCCACGCGCTTGCTGATGGTGCACGCACCCGCCAGGCTCATGATGAGCTTGGGCGGCGCTGGGCCGGCGCGGAACTTCTCGATCTCATAGCACTCGAGGCGCGGCGGGTTGGCGGGGAGCACGAAGAAGCGGCAGCGCTGCGACTTCTGCTTCCGCAGGTGGCCGCAGAGCCTCACGTCAGTGGGACAGGCCCGGGGCGGCGGCAGAACCAGCGGCATGTCGGCTGGCTTGGACTCCGCGGCCACCGTGGGCCCACCGCCTCTGGGCTTCATCCCGGGCCAAAGGCAATATAGGGGCCGGAGTAGGGGCTGAGACTCAGCAGAGGCGGGGTGGAGGTGGCGGTCTCCCAGGAGGAGGGCAGCGTCCTGACAGGTTGCCACCCGTCTTGATGGCCAGCGTCTCGCTCCTGCTCCGGACTTGAAGTTTGAAGCAGGGGTTCTGAGGTGGCCCCTTGCTGCGCGCAGCGTGCGCCCCGTTGGCTGACTGGTGGCCTGCGACCCGCGGGGCTCCAGCAGGCTCCTCTGAGGCTCACACCCCCCCCCCGCCCCCCGGGCTGGCTCCCCACGCCTCCAAACGCCTCCTGTCCCCTCCCTCCCTCTGCAGACTGCTCCAGAGTCCCCACCCCGGCAGGGTTAAGCCTCGAGCACCGTGGGCGCTGGACGTCGGGCTGTGGAAGCGAAGTCTGATTGGGAAAGTCTGGGAGAGGGGGCCTCCGCCCCACCCCAAACACCCTTGGGCTGGGATTGCAGAGGCTGGGAGTGTGTGGCTAGGATCTGGGCTGACTGCTAAGGGAGCAGCGAAGTGAGGCCAGTGTGAGTGGAACTGCGCCGGAAGTGATCACGCTGGTGGCGGAGTCCACAGTCCTGGTGTTTAGGGGATGGCCCTGACAGGTGTCCAGGACCTGTGTTCCCCGCTTCCCCAGTGGTTCTATACTCTTCCTTCCCAAGCCAGCCTAGCTGTCAGAGCCCCCAAGCACTGGGTTGTGCTGATTTCAGAAGAGCTGGAGGTTCAGGTTCCCTCTGGGTTTAGGGTAACAGGAGGGGTCTTCAGATAAGTTCGCTTTTGGATCGGTCCCTGTGTGTAGACCATACCACCAGAATTCCAGTCAAGGAGCCACTGAAGGAGAACTTGTGAAGAAACCATCTCTCAGGGGCACTTCCCTCTCACTGCCCTCAGCCCCTTCTCAGCACCACTGTCCAAAAATGCCACCATCGGCCAGCTGAAGGCTCTGATTAGAGGTGCAGACTCTCTGGCGGAGGTACCCTTTGCCTCTTACGTCCTAAGATTTTTTTTTTTTTTTAAGATTTTATTTATTTATTTGACAGAGAGATCACAAGCAGGCAGAGAGGCAGGCAGAGAGAGAGGCAGAGAGAGGCAGGCTCCTCGCTGAGCAGAGAGCCGGATGCGGGGCTCGATCCCAGGACCCTGAAATCATGACCTGAGCCGAAGGCAGAGGCTTTAACCCACTGAGCCATCCAGGCACCCCACTATGTCCTAAGATTTTGAGGTAGGTTTGGGATTCAGACATTTTACAGGATCCCTCTTCTGATCCTTTCAAGGACCACAGACTCCTGTGGGGGTGATGGTGCTGGTCACTGCCCACTCTGCGAGACACACCAGGAGCTGACGCATGGCTGGCAGCCTTAGACGACCTTGTGCTATCACTCTCATGGCAAGTAAGAGCTAAAGCGGGGCAGGGGGGGAGGGTGGAGGAGGGGGAGTGGGCAGCCGAGGCCCCTGTTGAAGATGGCATATGGGGAGGAGGGGCTATAACAAGAATACTGAAGCAAGGGAGGCCTGCCGTCTGTCTCAGACTAGTCCAAAGGCCATGACAGTTCGAGCTGGGAGGGTGGGCCGTCCCATGCACGCTTCTCCATTTCCCAGGCCTGTGAGGAGGGGACTCTTCTGGAATACTGGGGAAGCCATGGTGCAGTGTGCGTGCAAGCTGGGATCCTTGAACATCTTTTCAAGGGTCATGTTGAGAGTGAGATGCGTAGAACCGACTAGCATGGTGAGGGTGGGCGTCTGGCTGGTAGGCAGGTGATGCCCAGGGCCCCCACCAGGTGCATCCGGGTCAGCGATAGCTTCCCAAGGGGCAGGGGAGGTGCCAGCAGCTCATGCGTGCACCCACTTTGGTGAGTATTGGCCAGGGAGAGGCAGGTCTGCGACAGATCTGGAAGTGGGCACCCAGACAGAAGTATGTTCAAGGCCACTGCTTCCAGTGTGGTCTTGACCGACGGACCGTGTACAAAGTAGCAAGCAGAAGAGATCTGCAGGCCCCTCCCCTTCCCAGGCTTGGTGCTGCTTGGAGGGACGGGGTGTCCACAGGGCCTGTGACGGGCTGTGCTCCTGCGCTGGAGCCTTACTCTCCAGGCTTGATTTGCAGCTACCCACAGGAGGCCCTCTTCATCCCTACTCCTTCGCACTCCCCATCAACTAGGCCACGGTGCAGCACCCCAGTCCTTGTGCAATCACGACTGCCTCAGAGAGACCAGCTCCAGGCCACCTAGTGTCACTGAACCCCAAAGGAGCAGGGATCTGAGTACCTGGGTTCCGGGCAAGCAGCGCCAGGCGATTTAGCGTGCTGGGTACCAGGAAAAGCCTGGAGCCAAACTGGCCTAATCAGTTGCCCTAGCAACAACATTGCCCTTGGACCTACCCAGATGAGATTTATTTTAGCCTGTTGCCCTGGTAACTCCAGCTGCTCCCCAGGGACAGAAAGTGGCAGAACCTCAGCTCTGCTGGGTGAGAACAGCTCCCCCAAGCCGAGGGGTCTCCCTGTGCATCCCTCTGCTGGGTGCAGGGTAGCCGTGGGGTGGAATCTCCACATTCGGAATCCCTATGGAAGAATCGCGTTACCAGTGACAGGAGTCTAGAGGGAGGAGGCTGGGGAACTCAGGCGGGGCTGTTCCCGTCAGCCCCTCCCTCCCCCCTCGGGAGTTCTCCCCACTCTGTGGAGGGGGACACAGGGAGAGCCTCCATCTCCTTCCTTCGGCCTCCCCCCCGCCCCCATGGCTCCTAGGCCCCAATGGGGAGGGAATGGAGCTCTTCACAGCGGTCCCGGGGTCTGGCTCCTGCGTTCTCACCCACAGGGGCAGGTGACCTGCCGAAGGCTGGGGCCAAGCCCCAGCACTCTTTGTCTGCAGAGCACGGCCACAGCATCGGCCGCTTGGTCAGAAGCCCAGGGAGTCTGGGCGAGCTCCACAGTGTGCCTGGGGCTCCACGGTTTGCCTGCAGCGGGGATGGGATGTGTGACCACAGACAAGGCCGAGCAAGGACGGGCTGGGGTGAGGTAGGAGGAACACGGCCCAGTCACTCAGACATTGTCTAGCAGGCCAGGGATTTTCCCATTCTTTGCTGCACGCCTGGATACAAGAGGCCCCAGGGAGGCGGCACTGTGGCTACTGCGTGCCAGGAGAGGCAGCTGCGGTCCTCGTCTTGGCCTGTGCCCAGGGAACTTGGGTTTTCTGTCCTGGAGTTGGAGGTTGACCCCGTGTAACTTCTCTGATTGGTCATCCTGCCCTGGCCAGCGAGCTGGCGGGGGTCCATGTTGGACAGAGTGCTCCCGGGGCGCACAGAGGGGGACCGCAGGGAGGTCCTGGGCCCGGACACTGAGCAGTAAGGAGATCCTTGGGAAACAGCAGGAGTGTGACTGAAGGGCCCTTTCGATTTCACCTCCAAACCTCAGTGCTTTGGGTTAGGAAAGGGAGCTGGGGTGGCTGGGGACGAATGAGAAAAGGCTCCTCCTCCTCCTCCACACCAGACCAGCTTCCTCCTCTTCCTGGTTCTAAGCAGAGAAAATGGGAAACAGAGACAGGGACAGAGAGGTAATCAAGTGGGATAAAGAAAAATACTGGGAGAAGGGGACAGAACACGAAAGACCCGGGGATGGTGGTCCACCCTAGGAGATCCAGGAGACGGAAGGAGGGGAGGGGCCGGGAGAACGGGAACACAGACCTAAGACAGGATGGGTTCTGAGACTTGCAAAGGTGGGGCGGCCACGCCTGGCGGGGCAAACAGCAGCAGCTTGAAGTATTTCTAGAGAAGTTCTCAAAGTAAATAAACTGATAACGCAGTCCCCACCTCTCCTTGCTGTTCTGCCATTAAAAGTCATTAGGTGGAAAGACCCAGAGAATCCCAAGAATGAACAGCTGAAGGGCCAGAGTCCCTGCGCAATGTGGAAAAGGGAGGAAGGTCTCTTGAGAGCAAGGCTGAATGCTGGGCCTCTCCTCTGCCCCGGGAGGTGTTTAACCCACACTGGCTACCTTGTCCCCACACAGCCAGGACACCATGGCTGTTGACACAGCACCCTCAGGTGAAAAGTCTGGGGAGGGGCTGAGGAGGCACTGGCCTGGGGGCGGTCTACTCCTGTACTCAGGTCCCAGCATCTCCATCTTGGAGCTGGCACCCCTGGGGGAGTCGCCCCCTCACGGCCGCCACTAACCAGGTCCCTAACCAGGTCCGGCAAGGAATTCCTGTCCCTGACCCACAGCATCAGCATCTTCACTGACCCAGCAGTAGTGCAGGGGCCCCTGGAACTAAGCCAAAGTGAGACCAGGAGAGCCATTTCCTTTTTCTTTCAAATGCAGTTCTTTTCCAACATTGCCTGCCACAGCTTTGGTGCAGAGATTTGGGGGGTGGGGGAGGCACATGGGAAAAAGAAAGGGGAAAAACCAGCCAATTGCACAAAGCCTTTCCCTGGAAAAGCCCAGGCTCTGGGGAGCTCAGGACTTGCGACTGCCCTCCCCACCACCCTCTGGAGCTCCGGCTTTGCTGGTCGAGGCACAGAAGGGGGTCCGTTCCATTCCCCATGTGAGAGAGCTGTCTGGGAGCAGGAGAACGGCGGCCCGTGTCTATATATCTCTATGCGTGTGTGCACGTGTGTGTATATATAATAGGCTATATTAGAAAATTCTCTATGTATAAATATAAAACACTGGTATCCAAACATGACACCACAGCAAACTAAAGTGCTTGACGGGAGTTGGGCATGTCTGAGTATGTAGGTAAAACTATTATTCATCCTGAGTACCCAGGATGAGGGAGGGAGCTGGGGAAGCAAAACCATGGAGGGCCTCCTGGCCTGGTGGGCGTGGAGAGAAAAGCAGGGTGCTGGCCCAAGCCAGGGCACCAAGGACACCCTGCCCCCGCCCCCCCCCAGCCTTCTCAGCCTGTCTGATCACTGTCCCAGGTCAACACCACGCCTCATCTCCACCTTGACCCTACTTTTCCCACTGTGCTTCTGTCCACAAGGAGGCCAGCATTGGAAAGTCAGGGATGGGGAAGGCTTGCTCCCACGGGGGAAAGCTGGTCGGTCTGTGCCCACAGCATCCTCCGCCCACACGGTTGGGAGTGAAGGGACCACTATGTATGCTGAGGGCAGGAGACGAGGATTATTGTCATCATAATTCATAATTTGAGAAATCAAACGCCATCATTCCTCTAGACCAGGCCCTGCCTTCTCTCCTCTTGGGCCTCTTGCCTGGGTAGGAGCTGGAGGGAGGAGGGGAGGAAGCCTTGGGGGAAGCTGACCCGGGAAGCTGCCCTTTTATCTGCAAGCCTCAAGCGAAGCATTAGCACCTCCACCATCCCCACGACCCCTTCCCTGTAAAACAAGGCCCATTCTGGTCTCAGACCCACAGAAATGCCACAGGCAAATGGTCACCAGAGCTCCTGGGAGTAGAGGGGCCCCAGAGGGCAGGGAAGAGGCCCCCCCCAGGCCACAGGGCTACAAGAATGGGTTGGTGGTTGGAGGTTTGGAGGCAAACGGGCTTGATGAGGATCCAGTCTGGAAAGAAACAACAACAACCACAAATTAGGGGATTAGGGGAAAAAAGCTGGAGGCCAGAGAAAAGACTCGGTCCAGGATTCCTTTCTCCCCCAGAATTACCGTGCTGGGGGTTGTGGGGAAGTCAGTTGGCTGAGGCAAGTGGGGGGCGGGGGAGTGTGGGAGACAACAGGGCCCACGGACTAACCCAGTCACCCCTGCGTGGCCGAGGCAGGGCTTCCAGCCCACACTGCCCTGTTCGCCTCGAAGGATTCTGTCCCGGACCCCCAGAGAGAGGCCATACCCGCACTCACCACGAAGGGGTTGGTAGAGGTCCCCGCTGGCTGGCTCAGTTGCCTCTGCCCCAGCTTGGCTGATCCTAAGTCGCTGAAGGAAGAGCCTGGGAAGCAAGAGCAGAAACTCAGCTGACACAGCCCTGCCCCTCGAGCTGGGGCTGCCCCCTCCGCCCCGCCTCCATGCAGGCCAGAAACCGCTCCCTCCCACAGCGGCAGCAAGAGCCGGCCTTTCGGAAGTCGGGGCAGGAGCGTGTGGGGCAGAGTTAGAGGGCACAGGCAGGTCTGCGGCTTCTCTGGCCCCCCCTTCTGGTCCAAAAGGGAACTAGCTCAGATGTCTGGATCCCTGATAGTCCTAGTATTCATTGCCAACCCCCTGCATCCCTGCAGGCGCTGGGGGTGGGGAATGGGGGTAAGAAAGGAGGGTGTTGTCTGAATCCCTTACCGTTCTGCTGCTGAGTTACCGAGGTCTGTGGGGGGAACAGTGGTGGTGGGAAGGTGCTGACAAAGGCCCTGGTGGGTGGCACTGTCTGGGGGAAGCCAGGCCCAGCACTGCTCATCCCAAAGCTGGGCCCTGTGGAACAAGGACATGGAGTTCAGGCGAAGTTCTGGAAGGTAGGCTGGAGAACGGTTCTTCGTAGATCTCTCCCAGATGGGGGATATGGGATAGAGTGTGTCCCTAACCAGAGGTACCCAGTAAAGGTACCCTGAGTGAGCCAGGGAAGTCTTCGGCTTCCACGCAACCTAGCAAACCAGCCCTCTTCCTCCCACGGTGGCTTGTGGCACGGAGGGCACAGCAGTGCCACGCAGGGGCGTGGCCCAGAACCGGGATCAGCTGCCTGCTACCTATTAAACTGCGCCAACGAAAGCAAAGTCTTAGCCCTCTATGGGCCTCAGTGGCCTCATCTCTAAAAGCGGGCATGGCCCCTTTCCTAGGGCTGCTGGGAAAAGGCAATAAGGGGTGTAAAGCTCTCAGCAGTGGGGTTTGCCACGCCCGTTAGCTGCGCTGGCTGCTACCAGGCTCTCTTCCTGGCCTCAAGGTTTTTAAGAACAACAACAACAGGGCCTCCTGGGTGGCTCAGTGGGTTAAAGACTCAGGTCATGATCTCAGGGTCCTGGGATCGAGCCCCACATCGCATCGGGCTCTCTGCTCAGCAGGGAGCCTGCTTCCCCCTCTCTCTTTGCCTGCCTCCTTGCCTACTTGTGATCTCTCTCTGTCAAATAAATAAATAAAATCTTAAAAAAAAAAAAAGAACAACAACAACGACAAAGGCAGGGGAGGAATAGGGAGAGAGGAGATCACAACACTCCGGCCGATGGGAGCAGGGACCAGGGGCAAGGCTGCATGTGGGACACAGAAGGGTGGGGGGGTCACTGCTGAGGGGCGAGAAGGGGGAGTCACTGCCACATCAGTCGCAGAACCGGCTTGGGAAGCAGCAGTCTGTTTTTCATAATTCTGAAATTCTCATTCTGGGACTTGGGTGCTTCTACTCTTTGCCCACTAGGCGGCCGGCAGATTCAGCCTGGTCTGGCCTGATGAAAGGCGAGAAGGGGGCTGATTTCAGGACCGCAGCTGCCCACCGAGAATGCCTGCTACTCCTCGCGACAGTGGTGTGTGTGTGTTTGTGAGAGACAGACAGACAGACAGACAGAGACAGAGAGAGAAAAGGGGAGGAGAGAGGAATTTGCACCCAGGAGAGAATCAGGGCCAGGGCAGAGTCCGGAGGCTTACCTGTGGCCAGGCCGTTGGGCTGGAATGGGTTGGTGGAAGGCAGCTGGGGGAGAGCAGCAGGTACTGTGAAAGGGTTGGTGAAGGCTGCTCGGGGTGGAATGGGGTAGAGGTAGGAGAAAGAGAGGGTTAATCTTTTCTCATCTCGTTAATACTACGGCTTTCCTCTCAGTCTTGGTGTGCTCTTTCTCCCCGCCCCCCTGCAGGTCCCCACTTTCCTCTTGGCCTTGGATCCCCTCCCTGGGTCTCCACCGACAAGACTCACCTCCAAAGGCAAGCCCCGTGCTGCCGCCTCCACCAGCTGTGGCCGACTGGAGCGTGGGGACCTGGCCGGCCACCCCGAAGATGCTGTGATGTGGGAAGAGAAGTCAGCACACAGGGCACTGGGGATCAAGGGGCAGGGCAAGGCAGGGCAAGGCACCAGGAGATGGCAGACCGTGTCCCGGCCGATGGGAGGAGCTGAGCAGGCTGGGAAAAGCAAGGCTCTGCGGCCCCAAAGCAGACTCCCCGACGTCTGGACCCACCTGCTAGGGATACCTCCAGCCGATGCTCCGGGCGCCAGGAGGCCGCCCATATCTGCGAGGCTGCTGGGCTGACCAGCGGGTGCAAGAGGAGAGGCCGCAAGTGGAGTCACCTGGCTGCTCCCTGGACGATCACAGGAAACAGAACAGGGAGTGCTGGGGTGAGGCAGGAGGAGAGATGGAGGCGGGGGGAGCAGGGGAGACGCAGCAAAGTGATGGCATGAGTGCACCCAGTGGGTCCTCTGAGGGCCTTTCCCCCTGGATCGTCCGGTTCAGAGGGCCTAGACTCCCACCAAGAGTTCTCGGTAACATGGCCTCGGCCCTTGTCCATCTCCCTCGTGCTCAAACCGCCCTCAGTAGGTCCGTGTCCCGCCTGCCCTAGGCTGATTTGCAGTTCCCATTTTTCCCTCAAGACGTGGAAATGTCTGTCCTTCCCTCAAACCAGCATTTCCACTTATGGATAAATCCTACGACGGGGCAGGTGGAGGGGATGGGGGAGGAGCTGTGAGGGGCAGAAAGGCCCCCCGACACTCAGGAGCCTCTCATGGAAGATGCAGCCCTGCGCGGGAGCCGCACGGACAGCTCGGCTCCCGCTCCTGCCGGAGCTGCCGCCTCTCGGGAGGCCACCCTAAGCCAGGAGCTTAGATCAGGGTTCCTCTGCCTTCTCTGGTCATCCCATCGCAAAAGAGAAATCCCCGAGGGCGAGCCCACGTGGGAAGCTTCCGAAACAGCCTGAGGAGCAAGTCCAGGAAATCCCTGTCCTTTGGAGAAAGACTCTTTGTCTCATCTCCATGATGGGGCCGGCCAACCACTCTGGGCTGTCATGAGGGTAAAATGAGGCTACAGATGGAAAAGGCCTGATTTTTATGAGTGCTGGAAGACTCGTACCGAAGGGCAACGCGCTCTGTGTGGTGTGCACCGCGTGCCCGTGCTCCGAAACCGCCTGCCGAGTGACTGCGTGAGGGACAGGACTCCAGCCGGGGCCCTAACCCCCCGGCTACTGCTGCAGCCTGAGCAAACCTCGTACCCTCCTGAGCCCGTTTTTGCTTGCCCTCTCCTCGGATGGCTGGAAGACTGCCGCCCCCGGGTAAGTATTTTCGGTAAGTATTCGGAAATCTATAAAGTGTACACAACAGTGAGGTATCGTCATAGCTTGAAATATGAGAAACTGTCTCCGGGGTCAGAGAAACAAGACAAGGTCTCAAAGGAAACGCGATGGCTGGCTCAGGCAGTGAACACAAGCGAACGAGAGCTCTCCTGGACTCTCCGCTCCCCCTTTCCACGTGCTCTGTCTCTGCCTTGAACACGAGTCTCCCCCTCCCCGCCACGGTCCTCCCCAGAGAGCCTTCTGGCTTTAACAGAACCGCGTCTGCAGGGGGGCCTTCCCTGACCTTAGTCTGAATGAGAGCCTGGTTTTCCTCTCATAACACCTTGTTCTTTGCCCTCGTGGCCCTTGACATCTTTGTAGGGACACATTTTTGTTTCTGTATCAGCTTGTCCCGCTCTAGACCAACTCCCTTGCCAGGAGTTTTCTCACAGATATGTTACAAACGTGCCGAACAGGACACATGCAGGGTAATTAACGGCAGCGCTGTTTGATAGCAAAAGACTAAATATTCATCATTCGTTCTACACATTCATCAACATGGGACGGATTAAATAAATTACAGGGTATACATAAGCAGGACTATTGTGCAGACATAAAAAAACAATGAGGAAGTTCTTCGTGTACTGATGAAAAAAGATCTAGCAGTACCGTTCAGTTAAAACATAAATCAAGGTACAGCATGGCATGTCTTTTATGCCATCAAGCGTGTAAAAAAAAAATAAGAGAGAGAGAAAGAAAAAAGGATGATAAAAGAAGTAAATGAAGGCCACAGGCTCCTTTTCCCAGGAGCATGGCGGCGGAGAGGAGGTGAGACAGCAGCCCAGCAGGGCGGGGGGGAGGGGGCTGCAGATGCTGTAGAAAGGAGGCTGGGTAACTCGAAGCCTAGTTTTGGGGAAGGGGGAATGTGGTGGCAGAGGGGGAGAGAGTGGAGGGGAGACTCAGATAAGAAAACTGATGTGGAAAAGCCTTTAGAGAGTGGGAAGGATGAGTGGGCAACCATCACAAGGGAAGATACATCCCCACCCCCCAGAGATGAGAGGAAGAAGGGCAAGGAAAAGATAGACACAAGGCAAGAGAGGAATGGCCAAGCCAGGCCGGTTCTCAAGTCTGTGTTGCTCCCTGACCCCCTCAAACTTTAGCCTGATTTCTCCTAAGTTTGGGGCTTTTTTTCTGAAGGCCGCAGAACTATCATTTGAAGCTCCATGCTCTTCCTTCCCTAAAGGGTAAGGCTGTATTTATTCTCCCGGTGCTAGGCATCTCTGCTCAGACTTGGAGAAGCTGAGTCCGGCAGGGAAGGCAGGTGCCCAGGGCCGGCCAGCCTGCTTCGAGGTTCCAAGGATGGGCTGCTTCCCGAGAGCCAGTGCTCACCTTGGCCGCCCTCCTTCTCAACCCCTGGGCTTTCTACAGGAACGCGGGCGAGGCTACCATGCCCCTGAGCACACTTGGTCCCCGTCCTCTCCAGGCCCCAGGCCGCAGAAAGACTGGAAGCCAGCAGCCTAGTGTTGAATCTTCTGATTCTCGGGGGCCCCTGCGCTTTCCTGGGCTATGACTCGGGGTTTGTGGAATTTTCTGAGTGAACACAGCTCCCTGTCCTCACTTAGGTCAGACTCTCCAGTCCTGCTCTGGGCCTTTCGGTCAGGGCGCTCCCAGGCTGGGGGAGGTGCCATTGTTCTGAGCCGCCGCTGCCAGGCTGTGTGTCTCCCGGCGGACACTAGGGGGCAGAGCCCGCCCTTGCAATGGCCAGGTGGACCCCGCATTTTCCGCCGGTTCTGGGGAACCTAGGAATCCCTGCGCTTGTTTGCTTCCTCTACACTTGCAGAGCCCCGTTCCCTGCGGCTGGATTGGTATACATGCCTTCTAGCAGTTTCAGGGGAAATGGCAGTTTTAGAAACTTCCCCTCTCCAGACTCCCCCTCAGAAATATAAAAATACAACCAGGCTTGTCAGAAAAGACACCCACCTCTCACCCAAGTCTCCCTACTTCATCCCCGGTAGCTCTTTATGTCACACTCAGAGAACCACCCTCGTGATCACGGTGCGGTGGGAAGTGAATGGGGGCTGCCACTCAGCAGCCATTCCAGTTTGCCCAAGTCACTGGCCAAGTTGAGCCGGTTTTGTCAACTGCAAAATGGAGATCTTTCCTTCCTGGAGGAGATAATGCGGGGATGCTCCTAGCAGGGGCTCACAAGGGCCGGTTGGCTCTGGCGGGCTGCAGACCGTCTGCCTTTGGAGATGACCAGACATGGGACAAAAGTTCACCCCAGTTTCAGCCAGAGAGGGCTCCTGACACCCTCCTCTCCTTTAAAGGTTGGCCCTCTAGGCAAGGGATTGTGACAGGCATGTATTTCTTTTCATTTTTTTTTTAAGATTATTTATTTACTGAGGGGGGTGGCGAGCACGAGTAGGGGGAGGAGCAGAGAGAGAGGGAAAAGCAGACTCCCCGCTAAGCAGGGAGCCCAGCGGGCACCGGGACTATAACCGGAGCCCAAGGCAGGTGCTTAATGCACGGAGCCACCCAGACGCCCCAGCAGGCATGCGTTTCCGACCAGACCAATTTATAACCACCTTGTACAGGCTGCTTCCTTTCGAGCTCTCATTCCGAGGAACACTTCCCTCTTGCTATACTGGATATTCCTGTGCTAGCTTACATTCTTACCGATAGCATGCGAAAGGGCCAATTTCCCCACATAGTACTGGCCATTACTAATCTTTAAAACTTCTGCGAATATAATGTGCGAAATTATCATCTGACTCTAATTTGCGTTTTCCGTGATTAGTCAGGTTGAGAACACTTTCATCTTTTTCTGGGTATTAGCTGCTTGTATCTGTTGCCCGTTATCCTATTCTTTCTTATTTATAGGAGGTTTTTGTTTTAAGGTTTTATTTATTTGACAGAGAGAGACACAGCGAGAGAGGAAACACAAGCAGGGGGAGTGGGAGAGGGAGAAGCAGGCTTAGTGCTGAGCAGGGAGCCCGATGTGGGGCTCGATCCCAGGACCCTGAGATCGTGACCTGAGCCGAAGGCAGACGCTTAATGACTGAGCCACCCAGGAGACCCTATTTATAGGAGTTTTAAAAAAACACATGATGGCTATTAGCTTTTTGTCCATTTTCCATATTGTAATTATCTTTTCCCTGTTTCATGCCTTTAAGGACAATGAAACATTGTTATGGGACATCTTTTAGAACACCTTTTATCATATAGAATGTGACCTGAGCAATTTCTATTTCTTAGAAATTTATGTGGTGTCTCCTAGTCTGTGGTCAGATTATAAAAGGGGTCCGTGTTTGAAAATCCTGTCTTTTGATTACGAAGTTCTACTTGTTCGAGTGTTACTCAAATGGCCTACTTTCGTCCTTGTTTGTCTATCTACTTGATCTACTATTAATCCTGTGAGTCTGCTCTCGTCCCTCTCTCTGTTGCTATGTTACATTTTCATTGTGTCTGACAGTTTCTGCTTTATGACTTTCGAGGCTACCCTGTCAGGTACTTTGAGTTGGTAACGTGAGGACTTCTTTGTGAATTTTATCAATATAAACTGTCCCTCCTTGTCCCATTCAAAAGAATGAAAATAAAAACAAAAGCACGCAGACAATTTCGCGGTGCACAGCGGGAAGGCTGTGGGCAGAGCGAGAGAGCAGGGGAGTCTGGGCTCGGGCCGAGCTCTGCCATGCTGTGGGCTGCAGGACAGGGGACTGCTGAACCGCTTCATCGGGAAGACGGCTACGTTTGAAGGCTTCCTTCCCGACCTCAGAGCTCTTGGCTCAGAGCACCTGAATAGGCTTCTACCCTGGGTGGGCTGCGGGGTGGGAAGAATAACTCACCAAAGCTGTAACTTCCAGTTAGCATCCGACTGGCTGGCAGTGAGGGTGGAGAGGGGGAGGGGGAGAAAGAGAGAGCGTAAGTCACTGGCTTTCCCCAGCCATCGGGGCTTTACAGCACTCCGGCTGCCCTCTTGTGTGTCCAGGACGGGCCAAGGCAGAGGGCCAGCCCCAAGGCTATGAAGACTTGATGTCTGGGGACTCAGGGAGGAACCAGGTGCTTTATCGCAGCGGCCTTTAGGGTCTCTTCTTTGGGGGAGGAGGTTGTCTCCATTGCTAAACAGCACAACACTGACTTTACAGGCTTCTGCTCCAACAGGGCTGAGTGAGGACTTCTGGAGACTATCTTGGACTCTGACCCAGCCCTCGCCCTTTGGGCGGTGTCCAGCACGGACCATCAGAGCACTCTAGAGGAAAGGTCACGTCCACTCTTGGTTTTTCGAGGACTGGGGTCTCCCCAACTTGCTGGTCAGAGATCTCCTATGCACACCCTGCACACCCCGCACACTTCCTGTGGCAACTGAGCTGCCGTCCTTCCGGGACAAAATGGAGCGGGAGCCCCTCTTCCTGCCAAGAATCTCCTCAGCCCCCCTCTTGCTTTCCTGGGCCTGCTTTTCTTCCTCCTCTGTCCCCTCTGCCCAGCTTTCTAGGTCGGTACAGATGCGAATGAAGGGCGACGCATGGATGTGGAAAACTGAACGCAGTCGGAAGCGAGGAGGGGAGCGGAAGAGAGCAGGGCAGAGTTTACCTGTGGGAGTTGGCTGGGCCTGGAACGGGCCTTGGCCAGTGGGAGGAATGCTTCCAAACGCAGACGAGCCCGCGCTACTGCCAAAGGCATCGAAGTTGGCAAAGCCTCCGTGGGAGGGTGTCTGGCCTACAGGTGGAGGGAATATAAAGGTCATATATATAAAATGGACATGTAATCAATAGAATATGCACTAATTCAGAAGGCCAAAGGCCACTGATGGGACACTGCCTTTCCATAGGGTCCTGTTCAGGGAGAGACGGCAGGGGCCTAAGCAGAGGGCCAGACGCCCGCTGGGGGGAAGGGGATGTCAGAGGCCTCCAAGTTCACTCCCTACCATCTTCTATCCTTACTCCATGAGGCATTCATATTTTCG
Source organism: Potos flavus (assembly GCA_028534135.1). NCBI lineage: Eukaryota > Metazoa > Chordata > Mammalia > Carnivora > Procyonidae > Potos > Potos flavus. The sequence goes on along the minus strand of CM052890.1, from coordinate 5,707,436 downwards.
TCAGGGCCCACTCTGGGCTGAATCATGTGGGGGGGAAAAAGTTGTTTTTGGTGGTGGAAGGGGCTTGAAAGGCAAAAAGGAAACTAGATGCCATTTTATTCAAGCCCCTGTTGGCTATTGCTGATCTTTTGGAAGAGAGCAGGGGAAATGGAACACATGACAAGCCCGCTGCCCCCATTTTAACGGAAAAAGAAGCTAATAAACAGGCGATTTCCAGTGTTCTAAAGGGAGGTGCTGATAGTCCCCGACTGTCCCGTTTTCTGGTCAAACTCGCAGACGTAATCCCGGCTGCTCTCATTTGGCCCTGGCCCTTCCAACCTTGATGCTTCAGAACTGTCAGCAGGTCACTTGTGGGATGGGAGCTAAGAGCTGTCGGGGGGAGGATATCGGGCGTTGGGGGTAGGGGGGGAACCTGGTCACCCCAAGGGCGTGAACGTCTTGTGTCAGAGGTAATACACTGTAGGAATGTGCTCCTCCCAGGTCCCACTTACCCCCGAAGGCTGGGAATGCAGCGAAAGCTGGTGCCACCTGAGGAGCGGCAAAGGGGTCTCCGCCTATGTCGGCCAGCAGGTCAGTACTGGCTTTCTTGACCGAGGAGTGGGGAGGTGGCTGAGAGCTCCGGGGCTGGGACGTCCGAGGCTGAGACTGACTGACAGACTTGAGAGGAGAAGGCATGACATAGAGCACTTGGGAGTCCCAGCCATGACCCAGCCCCTGCATGGCTCCCCAGGCTGCCCCCAGATAGGCACGTGGAGAGAGAAGACAGGGAGAAACTGCCCTCAACTGAGAGATTTCCTGGGCGGCAGCTGCCTGGGCCCCTCACATACCTAGCTTCTCTGTCTTCTCAGCGCACCAGCTCCCAGAAGCAGACATTTCAGAGCCTATCAGTGACGGTAACCCTGAGCTACACAGGGATGTTGCCCAGAGTCCCCCGCCCCAGACCTGGGACTTCCTCCTCTTTCCAGGGGCTTGAGGCAGTGTCCCGGCCCCTCCCGCGTTTCCTTGGAGCAATAGTCAGGTTTGAAGTTGATACTCTGCGACTTCCCTAAATACCACTTCCTGTTGGGTTCTTTCTTCCAAAAGACAGGAGGCCGAGGTGAGTCTGAGACATAGGAAACAGCAGGGCCGAGAACCAACTCACACTTCCTATGCTGTCATCTGCTAAGTCCAGGGGGCCTGGATTTAGGAAACGGACATCCCTGTCTCCCAAATCCCCAACTAGTCTCGGAGGGCAGGTGTGAGAGTTACCTGGCTAGAGGCAGAGGCAGCAGCAGAGAGAGACGGCACAGGCTCCCCCAGGAGAGTCCGCAGGGTCTTCCCTTCCGGGACGGAGCCCTGGATGGGGGTGGAGGCACTGCCTTTGGTATAAGCGGGTCCCTTGACTTGGTCTGGGGGGACATACCTTTGAGAAAGAAGAGTCAGGCTGAGAGGAGGGGGTAACACCGTGGGCCATGCTCAGTGAAGGCACCTGGGAAGCACAGGTGACAGCAGTCCGAGTCCCTCGGCCTTTGCCCACTGATTCTCTTTTTTGAACTAAAGGGAATTTCGTAACTCAGCCAAGTTCTGCCCATCCTGAGGGCCCCCTTTACTGTTGGATGCTCGTTCTTTTCTGCGGGAATGTTCACTTCACTCTGACGTGGGCCCGTTTTTCTCTCCCCTCTCCTTTCTCTTTCTGACATCAAACCATTTGGATTTCAAGTAATAACCCATCAATAATGCTGCGGGACGGGTGGTGCTATTTTCCAACTTCCTTTTCAGTCCTACAGAAAGTTTCTGCCCCCTCCTCTTCTAAGTGCTCACAATCTACCCTGCCAGCTCCTGCTGCTTCTGATAAAATCCCCTCCACTCCAGTGTAGTATGTGGTCTCTACCCTGCAAGTATCTTCTTTGTCTGGAGGACGCCCCCAGCAGGGACGCCAAAATGCTGTTTTGTCCACATCGATCTCCCTTTCTGTCTGCATTCTCTTCACCCTAGAGTTACCCCCCCAACATGCACACAGCCCTGAGATCAAGCCACGGAAAGTGCCACCTGGGGAGAGAAAAGGCAAGGCAGAGCAGAGATGCTGTTCTCGTCACCAGGAAAACAGAACACACATAAACTGCGGATAAAACGCTGGGTTAAAAGCACAGAGCTCTAGGACATGTGCTCCCAGCTGCCCCTCTGTGCATACATGGGCCCAGCTGGGCTTTAACCTGCCCCCCACTCCCTCAGGCCCAGCCCCTCTCCAAGCAGTCTAATGTCTCTCCAAAAGAGAGGCATCAAATCTGCCAGGTTAGTGACTGGGAACGAGTTGTCCTTTAGGTAGCTTTATAATTTTGAAGTCAGGATTGAGCCCTAACTGAATCTGGGTGGAATCCATTCAACCCAAGTCTGGCCTTTGAGAAATGCCCCAGTTCAAGTCTGGAGACTGAACTGTCCGATGAAGAATGTCTTGGGACGTGGGTGTCCGTAGCAATCTCTTTCCTCCTCCTTACCATCTCTTTTTCTCATATTTTTCCTGGAGAAACTCCTTCACCTTCTGAGGATCCCTGGAATCTGGTATTAAAGATGTCCGAGCATCAAAAAGACCCAGCCAAATCTTCCTGCAAACCTAAAGGAATGGAATCAGGTAAGAGAGGAGTTCAGGCAGAAAGCATGGGATGGGAAGGATAGCACTTCCAGTTTATTCATCAATAAATATTTATTGAGCACAGACACAGCTGAGGGTCTGGGTGAACCTATAACGCAGACACGATCCCTGGCTTCCACAGAATTGACCATCTAATGGGGAGGTCGTGCCTTAGGTAAGTAAAAATAGATTTATAATTACATGTTATGACCCAACTTGTAAAAGAAAAGAGAGGGCCATGAGAATTATGGGGAACTAAATCTGGATGAGGGTGGGGTCAGGGACAACTGTTAGAGCTGTGGCTTCTAGAACACTCCTTCCAGAGCCTTCCCTTGTTGGCACCCTCCAAGTAAGCCAATCACTTGCAAGCTAGGAGGACCGCTAACACCAAAGACGGTGTCTTCCCACCGCCAGCAGATTTAGCTGGGGAAGGGGTTTAACCCACGTTCGAAGTAGATGGCGTGGGCTTAATCCCAGGGTGCTGAGGGGTCGAGTCGGTAGAGCTGGCTCCAGGAGATCTTACTCCAAGGGGCTGGCCCAGTCTACTCTGAATCCTCAGCAATGTGGAGCTCTAACTGTCAAGGGGCAGTCTTCCCTGTGGGTGCCCAGGAGTCACCCCCTACAGAGATTTTGCTCCTTCCCCCGATTCCTCTAACAAGGGCCTAGACAAACCACAATTTGTATAACTAAGATTCCACGGATATACAAATATACATAGACAAGATATACTATATACTGAAAAATAAAAGAAACTCGACCAAAAAAGAAAGCTATAGTCTTGAGGCAAAGCTCCCCCGGTCAATAGGGTAACTACGGCCAGCAGCCACTCCATCGGTGGTGGCTCACCTCGTTGCCGCGGGATTGCAGGAATACTACTTCAGGCTCAGTGAAAGTTGTCATGGAGATGGACTTGACTCGATGAGGGGGGTTCAGGCCTCTCCTGTGGGAGAGAAACAGCAAGAGAAGTACAATGCAGTTAGCACTGCAGGTCTGTTTATGGGAAGAGAAGGAGGGAAAAAGGATAAAACAACACATAAATTAAGCTCAGAGAGAATTCCCTGACTGAAGCTACTTCTAATTCAAGGAAAGAAGGGAAGCAAGAATGTTTTGGAGGCTTTTAATGAGAGTTGAGAATCAAGAATGTGTCATGTTCCCTGTCACTCCGGAGAGGAAGGCAGAGCCCGCCCACCCAGAAGCCTTCGCTTCAGCCTTTGCCTCAGTTTCGGGTTCAGCAGGCTGGGGGACCTGGGAGATGTGCCCACTTCCCATTTCCTGTTTGACCACTGTTTTATACCTGCCTGCCCCCTCTCTTTGTCTCGACAGAAAGTGTAGTGGTAGGGATGGAGAGGGCCCCTCTCTTTCAGGAAGCGATCTCCGGGAAAAGAGATAATCCAGGTTTTTTCAGCTCTAGATATTTTGATGAAGCAGGAGGAAGTCAGCTCCAACCACGAATACGAGGCTGGCATGAGTCAGGAACATATACCCTGTAGTGATGCTTTTGTGCCAGCTCTGTGTGTTCCGTTAACTCTCTAGGAGTCTAGTTGTGCCCACAGAAGCCCCATGGAGATTTCAGTAGACAAGAAGGCTTCCTTGCCCCGACTCCACTGCCCTCTGGAGTGTTCTCACAAGGGAAACTTGGCACTAAGCCAGGTTCCTCTTTCTTTTTCCCTTAAGTTTTACTCTGGTCTAGACCAACTGCACTCATCGGATGAAAACAAAACTGGCCAAACCACGATGAATAAACCAGCCCCTGGGACCAGCACGTGAAAGAGCACAGGCACGTGCAGGAAAGACAGTCTCAGCTCATGAGGCTCTTCAGACTTATACTCCCCTGAAAAAAAAAAAAAAAGGCAAATCAAGATTTGCCCTGGTTGATGCCATCAGGAAAGCAAAGAGGAAGGCAGAGATCACAGCTTTCCAAATGGAAACCCTAGAAAAAATTCAGGCTTACAGTTGCACCCACAAAAAGAAGGTGTCCCTGTGAGTCTAGAAGAATGGCAGCATTGTGTACGTGTAAGCCAGGGCGGTGGGGGCGAGGGAGGGGGGACAGGTGACACAGTCCCAGGCGAACAGTGAAGAGCGGCAGCCCCTTTGAATGATAAATTACTGATTGCGGGATTCTAACAAAGGACAGGACACCGAAGGCTACAATTGAAGGCGTTTTCAGCAATTCTGCTGCTAGACTTTTAAGTAAAGGGTCTCAAAATACTCCTTTAAAAGACAATATCAAAGAGGACTGATGCCCCAAGGAAAGATTAGAGCAGCGAAATCCAAAAGCAAGGCTCTGTAACTACGTGTCAGACAATAGCTCTTAAACCTGATCTGGCCTGAAAACTCTCTTCTAATCACATTTCAGAGATATTCCAGTTTTCTCTCCTAAAGCCTGTCTTACTAATGGCCTTGTTTTGTTTTGAAGTCCAGACAGCCTTTTATATTCTTGCCCTAGCTCTTGCTCACCTTAATCCCTAGGCCCTTCCCTCTCAAAAGGCCACACTTTCTGAGGCCTAGCCAGAGCAGACCTCTCCATCCCTGTGATCCCGGGGATTCCAGCCCTTATCTTCACCTCTCACTTACAAATATATCCTTTGCCAAAATACAAGGCATTGTGGTAGGTACTTTGGGGGATACAATAGACAGTTGCTTACCATTCTCTATCATATATATCACTCATCATGTAGGACCTAGTCCTTGATCAGCCGGGTGCTCACTTACAGTGACCCTAAGAGCCTGGGCAAAGATACTTCTCGACACAGTTGGGTGCCATTTAGGCACACACAGAGCCGGATCAGGGAGAATGTGGCACCAGGAAGCAGCAGTGGGGGAAGGAAGAGAAACGGTCATGGGAAAAGTAAAATGTATTATGTTAACACTAGAAAAACAGATCCGAAGTCTATCACAAAAAGGTCACTGACATTTCCTGAAAGGACAACCAGGAACTGTTAGCCAAGTGTAAACAGGGAGGTGTGCTTCCGTGTAGGGGGAGGGGGAGGGACTTGACCCATTCATCAGTCTGGAGGGGATGATTAGAACAACAGAACTTCCTATGGCTGAGCTTGGACTGGAGGGGCTTTTTTGGGGAGAGTGGGGGAGATAGGATGAAGGGAAAGCAGAGAAAGTAAGTGACTTAGGTGCTTTGGGCCAAACGAATCCGAGGGAACAGGATGTTTCTGTAGCACAGCACAAAAGCACCGCTCTGACCTTGATGTCTGTAGACTGGATTATGTATAACCAGAGCCACAGTTTGGGGGCAGGGAGAGTTCTCTACAAGGCAACATTCTGCAGCCCAGGAAGAGGACCTAGTTACATGGCCTATGAGTCAGAGCGTTTTGTTTCTGAATCAGAGAGAGGCCATTGCTGGCTGACAGGAGCAAGTTAGACACAAGAGCCCCTGTCCCCCCAGTAGTTGAAATCAAATGGTCGAGGGGCACGGGGGCTCGCTGGGGACACAGCAGGGTCATGCGAGGGGCCAGATCTGAGTCACTGGCCTGGAATCAAACCAAGTCTCCAAGCTGCCCCCAGTTTCCCCAACATGACTCGCAGGTTCTCCCCCTAAAAGAAGTGAGAGCTAGAAGGAGACACTGCCCTTCGCTTATCACAGCAAATCGATTCTGTTATTTCTGACCAGGAGGTGCTGGGGAAATGCAGAGATAAATTTATTTGCCCAGAATAGGGCAAGTGTTTCCAACGGAAAGCAAGTACGTTACTAGGACTCGAGCCTCGGCCCAGTTGGGAGGACTTCAGCTTCAGTTTCTGTCTAGCGGGGCACCTGACTGGCATTTGAAGCACTCTGCATCTCTCTCTGAAGTGCCCTGAATTACTGGCAGCCAAGCGACCTGCAGGGACCCTAAAGCCCGCCCAGTGCTCTTTCCTTGCCTCTCCCTTCCCTTTGATGCTATCAGGCATAGGACTATTTCTACAAACACCACACCTTCTGTTTTTCTGTGGTCGTCACCCCTACGATGGCCCATATTTCACTTCTATCTTGCTTCATGAAAGTCTCAGACTTGCTCAGCTGCTCAGATAAGAAGGTTCTGTCAGGTCGACAATGGAAAAAAACAATTCTACCCGGCACCCAATTTCTTTCCTTTGTGCCAAACTTGGACCTGGGAATTCCTGACTTCTGAATATTTGATGTTCAGATTCATTCCCCCACCACGTGGGGTTTCTTTGTCCCTGGGATTCCAGTCCTCTGTCTCTGAGCAGGGTTCTTATCTTGGATCCAAACATCACCAGAAAGAGTCCCTATTAGAGACTCTTACTAGTGCCTAATAGGAGAGCTCCCCTCTTACCCTGCTCCAGGTTCAATTTCACTACTTTTAGGAAACTTCTTCCTAACCAAAAATCCCGACTTCGACTCATTTCCTGTAGTTCTTCCTTAGTGACAGTGATAAACTGCTGTCCTCTGCCTTCCTCTTCGGGCTCATTCTTGGTTCTTTTACATTTTTTCCCCTTCTCATCTCTTTGGATGAAAGGTGAGGTGGGAGGCGATGGAGGGACGGGATAACACAGGGGCAAGGGACATGTCTACCTCTCTAACCCAGATGGATGGAAAAGTACTGAATTATTGAACAACACACTATGACTTTTCTTCCATGGAGATAAAAGTGCTTCAACGAGGAACCACTACCAGCAAAGCCAGATGGGGAAACTAAGGCACCAGGAGGTTAGGAACTTGTCACAAAGAAAGAGCTGTCAAGCACCTCTCCTGGGCATGCAGCCCAGAGCTCTGCCCACCGGAATCCTGACTTAATCCCACTACTGGAATAAACTTGTACAGAAGTAGAGAAGATAAGTATCTATTACTGAGTCCCGAAGGACGATGGATTAAAGATGGACCCAAACAGCCAGGTTAGGGAAGCATGCCACAGACTTTGCTGAAAAAACTGGGTGTCAAAGACAGTACCCATCCCTGATGTCAACGACATTTCAGGCCTCAAGATCTATTTTTTACTAAAGAAACGTGGTTTATCCATTGAGGCAGCCGGGCAAACCAGAACAAGAAAAAAACGCTGAAGGCACTGCTTTGGAAAAAGCACTTTTTAGCAGCAATCTTTACCCTGTCCTAGCTCTGCTCGCTAGTAGAAGAGTCAGACATAACAAAACACACAGGCAGATGTATATGTTGGGGAAATGAAAAGGACCTATATCCAGGTTAAGGAAACTAGGTATTGGACGAAAACCAAATGAATAAAACTAGGTCAAATTTGGGACCTACAATTGTGGCAGCATGTATATAAATTTAGAAACAGCCAAAACTAGCAGCTTCTCTCTCAGTGCCTCACACCAACGCTGTGGTTTTCTGCTAGAACTGAGAAAATATTTCTCATGAAAAAAGAAAATGAGAATGAGCTCTCACGTGTAGTGATGAAGCCATAGTCATACCCACCCACCAGTATTAAAATCAAAATTTTTCTCCAGATCTTGGGAAATTCAACTTCGGCTGCAACAGTCAACTTTGCTACATCAGCCTGTGCAGCCAGCTGGGAACTCTGGTAATTGTGCTCACTGCCCCCAGAACACTCTGCTCCCCTAAGATGTGGACGTCTTTGTAACATCTTTAGCAGAAAGCTGGCTTTCAGAATAAAGCCAGTCTTGCTGTTTCCTTTCTCTGGCTATGGTGCTAAGTGCGGTACTTGAATTCTTGCCCCCCTCAATACCCTCGTTCTTCTTTTTTTTTTAAAAAAAGGTTTTATTTATTTGAGAGAGAGAGAGAGAGAGAGCACAAGCAGGGGGAGTGGCAGAGGTAGAGTGAGAAGCAGGCTCCCTGCTGAGCAGGGAGCCCAACACGGGGCTGGATCCCAGGACTCTGGGATCATGACCTGAGCCGAAGGCAGATGCTTAACCGACTGGGCCACCCAGGTGCCCCAATACCCTCGTCCTTTAAACAAAGAATATTTCTTCTCTTTTCGTCATCATACCTCAACATGAGTGCCCATCACTCTCCAGCCTGTGCTGAGCTTTACTTTACTTAGCACTTATTACCACCTGCGATTATATATTTAATGATCGACTTAAAGCCCATGGCTTCCACTATGGTTCAAGCTATATGAAGATGGGTACAGTGTATCTCCAGTGCCTAAGACCGTGTCTGGAGCTTGATAGACAATCAATACATGTCGACGGATTGACTGAATCAATGTGCAGCCTCTTGGCCTACCATGATTTTCACTTCCCAGTACCACAAAATCCTCATCTGTGGGCAATCATGTGGATTTAAGATGGTAGTTGGTCTGTGTGTCCCCCTGGAGCCATGCCCCTCCACGGCCTGCTGGACTGCGTGTGCTCCCTCTCGACTCTGCGCCCAGCAGTAAGAATCTCTCACTTCACACCCTCTGTTTACGGCCCACCCGCCAGCTCCCAGCCTGGCCCAAGGTGCATCAGAGGGCACAGGCAATACTTTGTGAAGACCCTTTTAGAAGGTTCCTATGCCTTGCCCTACTTAGCTCATGCTAATTAGAACTTCAATTAGCACATGAGAAGTACCACCAGAACTTAGGCACAGCCAGGGAAACTACAGCTTTCTTCTAGAATTTCTTCTAGAATTTCCTCTGATCTTTCTCTCCTTATAATGTCAACATGCCTTCAGTTCAGCTTCATTTATTGGCCCGGCCTTTTGATCCTTCACTAAAGACCAAAAATAATGAACACAGGGAAAAGGTTGTCATGTCCTGCAAACTGTGCCCTGATATTTAAGGAGTTAACTGTTCTAGCGAAGGAAATCAGGTTTTTAATGTGTGCCAGATCCCTTGACCCTCCTTCTGTCCTGATTGAGGGACATTATAGAAGGGAAATGTTATCTACGGGATACTTTAAACCAAGATCTATAAAATAATGAAAAATGAAAATAGTGTCAGCCCTCCCATTTAGTCGGTGCTTTATCTTTTGTGCCGTGCAGAGAATCATGGGGATGAATTAATAGTTTCCAAACATTTTCTTCCTAGGACTTAGACTCTGATATGCCATCAATTTTATCCCTGGTCCCAGACTCTATAATGAGATTTTCCTCTTCATAACAGGATCTTCAGGAATCTGTTCTTTCTCTTTCTGCTATAAATAGTCCCAAACTTTGGTCCTTCTCTCCTCAGAGTACTTGTCCCAGTCTCAGTTCTATCCTTTTGCTTCATTTAAGTCTCTACCTTTTGACACATTCCTGTTTGGGTTCTAATCATTGTCCCAAGAGCCATACTAGCTTTTACTTAGACCAAAGTCATAACACACAAGTGAGGTTGATCAGGACACAGAAGTTTGGCAAAGGAGGTAAAAATCGCATAGAGAGAATCCTACACGGTATCTGAGGAGACCTGGGTCTTCATTTCTGGTCTGCCATGATCAGAACTAATATCCAATAACAAATGCTGAAAACAGCAACCCCCATATGGCACTGGATAAATCAGTAAACCTCTCTTTGCTTCTGTTCTCCCATCTGTCATGTAAGAACAATACTGCTCCCTCCTTGGCTCCTAAAGGTGTAAGAAGAAACAAGGAAAGCACCCTTCATTAAATACGAAACCAACCAACCAGCAAACCAATATATTAAAACAATACTAAACAAGTCAAAATAAATATCTTGATGGATTTATACAGAACAGAGATACAGGGTTGGTATCAAATGCTAATCACCATCTAACTAAATAATTCCCTACGGGGCGGGGGTGGGGGTGAGGAGAACCTTACTCTATAACCAGAAATCTGGCCTGGAACTGTGGCTCTAAATTAGCTCAGGCATGACCAAATACAGTGCCAGTGCCAAGTGTAGCATTGCAGATTATACAACAAAACTCCCCCAAATCTGGAAAGAGCTGCCAGATGCTACTACCAGGATCAAGCCATGGCAAGGAGAAGCTTAAAGGTGTAAACTATTACACTTAAGGATGGCTCATCCAGATCCCCAAACCTCTGGAAAAGTTAAGCTCTCTAACAGGGTAACCCATTGGCTCTCATCACTTAAGACCTGTCAGAAATCTACCTCTGGGTTGCACTCCAAAGCCCTGCAACATTAGGACCTGCACCTGAACGCTGGAACAGGGATCCTTATCTGTCACTATCTCTATGCTGTCAGCCTGGGTTGACTTACCTATTTTAAATTGGTTTCTCCATCTCACACTCCAGGATAGGCACAAGCCGGAAGGAAGAAAAGTATGCCTCCGTCTAGAACCCAGCTTACTCTACCCCTTTCCTGTTTGCCCCTCACCTACAGAGTTCCCTTTCAAGGTGTGTGTCATTCTCTGGCCCTTTAAATCTCTAACCACCTCCCCCTTGTTCCCTTCAACTCTCCTCCACTTTCGGTTCGGTTCGCCTCCCCTCCCTTAGGGAGTTTCTCCCTTCTTCTCCAGTGCCCTTCCTTTCCCCTGCAACGCGACTCCAATCGTGTCCTGTCTTCCCTGCGGGTTTCCCTTCCCTATGACAGCTCTCTGCAGCAGACGACCCTCTCGGCGCATCAGGCGCGTCCCCAGGCCTCCCTGCCGCCCCGACCTCGGCTCTGTCCCTTCGCCCCGGGTCCATGCTGTCCCCAACGCCGACACTCCGCAGCCCCTTCCCGGCCCTCCCCCCTCCCCTACCCCGCGCCAGTCCACTCACAGGAGGCCAGAGCAGGTGGTGCAGACGAAGCTGCCCACGGTGATATCCACGTAGGTGACGCCGCGCTGGGCGCACTCGAAGCAGTGGCGGTTCCCCGCCTGGCTGCAGCCGCCCAGCTCCCGCACCCGGCGACACCACACCTCCGAGGCCGCCTCCGCCTCCGCCTTTCCCCCGCTGACCCCGCCACCCGGGCCTGGACCCTTCTTCGCCGCCATCACCATGGTTGCCCGCTCCCTCGGACCTCCTCCCCGCAAGTCAGCAATCGTCCCTTCAACCACAGCCGCCTTCCCGCCTCCTCTGCCTCCTCCGCACACCCAGCTCCCCTGACAGAAGATAGGGAGCCGGAGACGTCCGCGAGAGGCTCCTCGACCCCTTGCCTTGCCTATTCTGCACGCTGATTGGTTAGTCTCCTCCCACCTCCTCGCCCTGATTGGCTTGAATTGTACGGCCTTGAGTTGCGGGAGCCCCCAACGCCACGCCCCACCGCCTTCACCCTCAGGCCTCTCCCATTGGCCCGCAGAGACACTGCCGCGAGAACTGTGCGTGCCCTCTCCCTGTCCCCGCCCCCTCTCGCCACTGCCTCCACGGCAGCCCGCCTCCCAGATTCGATTGGGGAGTCCTCGGAACACGGGCTCCGACGCTAACTCTGATTGGTTGTCGAGGCTGCAAAGCTAGCGCGCGAGAAAGAGTAGGTGTCTCGCGCGTGCGCAACCCTGGTCCTCCTGAGTGATGACGTTGTTCCCGCCAAATTTCAAAGGCCCAGTCACCACTAGATTGTGCAGAGGTACGAAAAGCAGAAGAGAAGTGGCCATAGAAGGAACCGAGGGGAGGAGGAAAAGAAGGGAGCCCTCAGAGGAAGGGAGAGAGGGGAAGGAGGGCTTTATAAATGCTCTTTCATTTACTCCTACCCTATGCCATAGGAAATTTCATTTTACGGAAAGTTTGGGTTATACGACTCGAGTTAGGTCACGCGACCCGTACGGGGTCCAGCCAGGATTCTGATGTGGGTCGTCTGACTTTAGAAATCCTGCGTTTAATCACCACGCTATCCGTGGAATAGTATTTGACAAACACGTATTGAGTGTCTGATTGGTTTCAGGTACTGTTCTAGAGAGTGAAAGTCCAGCAGTAAACCAAACAATCAAAATTCCTATCCTCGTGGAGCTTACCTTCTAGGAGGGGGAGGCAGACGATAAACAAAGAATCATCAGTTAGTGATTAAGTCCTACGCAGAGAATTAAAATAAAGTATTGTAAAGGAGAGCGACTTGTTGGGTATTTTAGATCGGTCAGGATAACCATCTCTATTGATGTCTCTCAGTGATATTTAAGGTGAGACCCGAACAACTAAAAGGAATCAGCCATGAGAAAATCTGAGAAGGAGCAATCCAAACGGAGGGAAAAGCAAGTACAAAGTCCCTAGAGCATGAAGAAACTTGGCGTTTTGAAGCAGCAAAAAAACAAAGCCAGAGTGACTGGAGCATGGTGAGTGAGGGGAGAATGGAGAGGATTGTACTGGAGTGGGAACTGATTGTGTAGAACCTTCCAGGCTTTCGTAGGGAGTTTGGGAAGCTGTATTAGTTAGAATTAGGTCCTACTATGACAGAAAACTTCAAATAATGGGGGCTTAAGCAAAATGAAGTTTATTTCTCTGTTGTGTAAAAATCTAGGTAGGCGTTTCAGGGCTGGTGCATTTCTCCACTACATCAGGGGCCCAGGCTCCTTCTATCTTGTTGCTCATAGAGCATTACCTGCGCTCCCACGTTCGCCTTGTGATCTATTCCAGCTTCAGCCGTCATGCCTGTTATAGCAGCAGGAGGAGCCTGCTCTTTTTAAAGACATGCCAGGAGACTGCACACAACCTCCTTGTCTCTCTCTGGTCAGAACTCAGTCACATGACCACACCTAAGAGCAAGGAGGGACTCTGGAAAATGTGTTCTTTATTTTGGGCTTCTGTATGCTCACCTAAACTTCAGAGGTTCTGTCATTGAGGCAGAAGGAAAGAAAGGGCATAAGGATAAAACTAGTCTCTGCCACAGAAGTCATTGGAAGAATTGTAGCAGGGTCAAGGCATGATCTGATTTTCAGTTCTGAAAAAAAAAAATCATTCTGTCTAACTGTAGGGGAAATGGTTATAGGTGGGGAAGATTGGAACTAGGGCAACCAAGAAGTGAGTTCAGCAGTCCAGGTGGAAGGTGATGGTGGCGTAGACCAGCGTGGTAGGAGTGGGTTGGAGAGAGATGGATTGATTCAGGGAATGTTTTGGAGGTAAAATCCATGGGATTTGTTAATAGATTACATGAGGTGGTGAGGAAAAGCGAAATCACTGGCAACCTTGCTAGAGAAGCATTGTCCAACAGAACTCTCTGTGATGGTGGAAATGCTCTGTAACTGACTGTCCAATATGGTAGCTGCTAGCTATTGAGCACTTGAAATGTGGCTAGTAAAACTGCAAACCTGAAATGTTAAATTAAATTAAATTTTAATTAATTTAAATTTAAGTAGCCGCGTGTGGTTGAGGAATATCATATTGGACAAGGGAAGCTCTGGATATTTGTTTTGAGCAACTGGGTGGCTTATAGGGCCATTTATTGAAAAAAGGGAGACTGTAGCAGGAGCAGCTAAGTGGATGCTGAGAGCCAGAAAGCAGTAGTTTTGCCTTGGACATGTTGATTTGAGATCCTTATGAGGCCTCTTACTATTCTGAAACCTTGAACAAATTGGTAGACTTAGCTCCCTCCAAACCCTGATGTATACAATAGCAGGGGAGGAAAACTAGTACATTTATATGGATTGTGATGGTTTTCTGATAATTTGTGCCACTGGGCGTGGTGGTGCAAGGAGGCAACCACCTCCCTCCCAGGCCCTATCGGGGAGTAGCAACTGTACTCCCCCTTCATAATCAGGGTAGGAGGCTAGCACAGGAGCACCCTTTTCTGCCATTGCCCTAGTGGGAGGAGGAGTCCCAAATGGCCAGGTGGAACCCTAATTGGGTACCTCAATGACAACACCTCCCCTTGGACCATTACGTCTACAGAGCATGAGTGACTTGGGGGATGGGAAGCAAACATTTTTAGAGATAAAAGTAACAGTGAAAGCGGCCACCCTCTACCCCTCAATGCAGCCCTTGGCTTCTGGACCCCTGTATTGGCCGAGGGAGAACTGACACTACATTTTGGTCAGGGTTTGAGATCACATATCACTTTCTACAAGAAAGTGTCCCAGTCTCACAGGTGCGGTCTCCTGGATACTGCTAGATCTGTTTTCAGAACACCATTTCATTGTTCTGGAAGGCCAGCTGCTTCTGGCGGATGGGAAATATGATAATGGCCCGTGGCTTGCCAACTGTCTCATTTCTCCCCCTGGGAAGTGAATTTCTTGGTTGGATACAATTTTATCCTGACCACCCTGTTGTTGTTGTTGTTGTTTTTTTAAGATTTTATTTATTTATTTGACAGAGAGATCACAAGTAGGCAGAGAGGCAGGCAGAGAGAGGGGGGGGAAGCAGGCTCCCCGCTAAGCAGAGAGCCCGATGCGGGGCTCTATCCCAGGACCCCAGGATCATGACCTGAGCCGAAGGCAGAGGCTTTAACCCACTGAGCCACCCAGGCGCCCCTGACCACCCTGTTGTTATGCAAAGTCAGTAATTCCAAGAATGGTAAAGTAGAGGCATAACCAGCAAGGAAAGCAAACCCAAAGACAGAATAAGTGTTTCTTCCAGAGTGCATAATTCGCCACACCCTCTGTGACACAAGGGACCTGATAGAGTTGACCTGCCATGGGATTCCTGACCGGTCCCCAAGAAGCCTGGTGCTCTGTTAGGGCTTTAGGACTGTATCCTGCTTCCTCCTGAATTCAGTTACTGTTTATAATACTTTATTATTTTCAGTTCATTTTCTTCATTTTTCTAGGTAGAGATCATATTGTCTTCAAATAATGATAGTTTTAAGTTCTCTTGATGGTTTTTGTCCCCAGTTACTTTCTTCTGTCTAATCAAGTTGTTTGAACATCTAGAACTAGTTAGATAATAGTCGGTATCTTTCTCCTCCTCTAGGAGAGAACTATCAGGAGAAACTCTACAAGAAAGCTGTAGTAGTTTCCCGGGCTAGGGTTCTGGTGGTACTTCTCATCTGCTAATGGGAGTTTTAGTTAGCATGAACTAGGGCAAGGCGTAGGAGCCTTGCAAGGGGGTCTTAGCAAAATATTACCTCTGTCCTTTGATGTACCATGGTAAAGTCTGGGACCTGGCAGGTAGCTCATAAGCAGAATATGTGGGGTGAGGGATGCAGAGTGAGGAGGGAGCACACACAGTCTGGCAGGCAGCGGAGGCAAGGCCCGTGGTGACACATACACCAGTTAACATCTTGAAATTCTTTAATGGCAGTGTATCTTTATTTCCCCATAAATCTTGATGTTGGCTTTTTGGCTAACAGAAATGTATTTTATATATATATATATATATATATATATATATATATATATATATACACACACACACACACACATATATATATTTTAAGATTTTATTTATTTGACAGAAAGAGACACAGCAAGAGAGAGAACACAAGCAGGGGGAGTGGGAGAGGGAGAAGCAGGCTTCCCACCAAGCAGGGAGCCCGATGTGGGGCTTTATCCCAGGACCCCGGGATCATGACCTGAGCCAAAGGCAGACGCTTAATGACTGAGCCACCCAGGCTCCCCTCTCTTTAAAAAAAAAAAAAAAAAAAAAAAATTATGTAGTCTCTACACCCAGTGTGGGGCTCGAACTCACGACCCCAAGATCAAGAGTCACATGTTCCACCAGCTGGGTCAGCCAGGTACCCTTCAAGAGTTTCTTTTAAAAAAGAATAATCAAAAATCTTCAGGTAATAGGGACATTTCCCCCCTTTGTTTTAATATTAATGTTTAGTTATATTACATAGTGATCGGATAATGGTGCATATATTCATTGTTTCTTTCTAACTTAATGAGACTTTCTTTGAAGCCTAATATATAGCCAGCTTCTGTGAATTTTCTCATTGGCACTTGAAATCGGGCATGTTTAATAATATGAGATCTACCATATTATTAGGCTGTTAAGGTCATCCATCTTCTTCTTGTGCAAAGTCCTTCTTTTCCCTTGGTACCAGAGAGACACTTACCCATGCAGTGCCTTGCCTGTCCCATTGTCATTTACCCCACCTCTTCTGCTTCACAGAGCTAAACTAGGTCCAGGAAGCTTCTGCCCCTCTGCCTACTCAGTTCCCCCATCCCAGTCATCTGAGACTCACTCTGAAGGGGCTTTTGTGCCCCATGGTTTGCCCCTTCACCGTTGGAGAAATGTATTGCTGGCTCTTTTTGAGATGGGCAATAACAGTGACTTGCCCCCCTTCCTTCCACATGCTCCTCTGCTGGAAGTCCACTACTTTTGGCAGTGTTTCCATCTGAATTGTGGGTTGAGGTTTTAGCTAGTTCAGTACTTTGCTGAAATTGGAATTTGTATTTCTGTTTCTTATTCTCCGCATTGCTCTTGGATTGTTGCAAGAAGATAAAGGGGGAAATGCTGCCTTCATGCTGCCATCTTCCAAGTGGGACTTTTCATGGGCTTTTAGCATAATAATGCTTGAGGCAGTCCCCTTCTGGCTGGTACCAGCACACCACATAGAACCGTCTGTAAATTGGCCAGCGCCGGTTACCCTTGCTTAATTAATCATAGAGGGGCTCCCTCCCACGGGCTAATGTTGAAGGTGAACATTAGGGCAAGTGAAAGCAGACTTGACAGGAGAGGGGAAAAGGATATAAAGACATAAACGACATGCTCAAGTAACTTACTTAGGCCTTCAGGACCTGGAGTCGATGTGATATAGGAGAGCCCAGTTCCGGGTTGCCCAACTTTGAGGCGCGATGGGGTTTGGGTCTCATGGTAACTTTTCATCCCAGATATTTACACCAGATTTCAGAAGCAACCAGCTAGGGGATACTTCCTGAAAGGAGAATAAGTTATATGCTGAAATGTGGTCTTGCTTCAGAACCCCAGAGGCCCCCACCGTGACTTTCTGTTAGGCATGCTAATGGTTTGGTCAACACCTCCAGGACCACTGGGTTAGCAAGGCCCCAAGGGTGTCTTGCTCTGCAGCCTGGGCTAGTTTCAAAACTTCCTTTTTCTTCTTCGCCTCACTCAAATGGACATATTTTCAGGGCAACCAGTCAATGAGTCAAAGAAGGTCTCCTCAGTAGGGTTTTTCTATGTGTGTTGGCCATGGACCCTTCCGTGCCCACAGATTCTTCCAAGGAAATCAACCAGTCGTCCCATAGCCCACACTGAGTGGGTAGCCCACTGTAGCAGTAGAATGATCCCTGGTCACAACTGATTGGAGGGTAGGAAGACCCGTGATCCCAAGATGGGCAAGTCACCGTGGCCTGGGGCCTTTAAAGTTGTCTGATGAGACAAGCAAGGAGACTTCAGCTTCTGCCCATGATGGAATGACAGGGACTTCATTCACCCTTCCATGTTAAACGATCTAAAAAGGGACAAAATATGGGGCACCTGGCTGGCTCAGTTGGTAGAGCGCACGACTCTTGATCTTGAAGTTGTGAGTTCAAGCCCCACGTGGGGTGTAGAGAGTACTCAAAAATAAAATCTTAAAAAAAATAAAAAATGGACAAAATATACAAAACAACACTGGGCAATGGGCGGGCACAGGACAGTAATCCCTGAGGAAAGGGAAAAGAATGAGGGCGGTCCTACTATTGCCCCAGCTTGCTGCCTGGAGAGAAGTCCCAGTCTGTAGTACAAAGAGGGGAACCCACATAGAGCCCACCTGGAATTGAGAAGACGGAGGTGAGGCCAAGAGAGCTTGAGTTTACAGGATGAAATACTGGAGGGAGAGGTGCAGAGACAGAGGAAGAGTTCCGAAGATCTTCAGAGTTCAGAGCATTCATCTCAAGTCTTGAGCCAAGTACTTATCATCATATAAATATTGTTTATATATGAAGAAACTACTCAAGGCTGGATAATGAACTATCAGAAAGGAACAAGTGAAACGACTTCTGGAGATCACACAAGTCTGGGAATAGTTCACATTCCTAACAGCCAGAATGGAGAAATCTCATAATACACAAAACATTCCGAGTACTCTGAAGGATGCTGCCTTAGTAGGAGAGCTAAAGTAGCCATGGACTAAATGCTGCTTTGGTCCTCACTAACAAAATTTAAAAGAAAGACTTGAAAAAAAGTCACAGGGGCGCCTGGGTGGCTCAGTCCATTAAGCTCTGCCTTCAGCTCAGGTCATGATCTCCAGGTCCCGGGATTGAGCCCCGTGTCAGGGTCCCCTCTCAGAGGGGAGTCTGCTTCTTCCTACCCCTGCTCATGCTCTCTCTCTCTCTCCCCCCTCCTCAAATAAATAAATCTTAACAAAAGAAAAATAAAGTCACACATTATTTCCAAATAGCTTGGCTGCATCCCAAAAGACAGGTCAAAAATATTTAAAGGAACACAAAGAAATCCAGCACCCAAATGTAAAATTCGCAATGTCTGGCGTCCAAAAAAAAAAATCAGAGATGCAAAGAAGCAGGAAAATATGACCCATGGTGTGGTGAGAAAATCTTGGAAATTTAAAATGTGAAAGCCTCAGAAGAATGGTTGAGAGATAAAGTTAAGGAAATCTCCCAAAAAGTAGTTCAAAATGAGATAGAAAGAAAATATGAGGTAATTAAAGGAACAGCCCAAGAGATCCATTATATGAATAAAAGTTATAGAAAGAGAGAAGAGAAAAAAATGGAGGGAAAATATCACTGAAAAATTTAAGAAAATTTCCCAGAATGGAAGGGCATGAGTTTCTAGATATAAAGGCCCTGGGGCACCTGGGTGGATCAGTTGGTTAAGTGTCTGACTCTTGATTTCGGCTCAGGACATGATTTCAAGGTGGTGAGATCTGGTCCCCTGATGGCTCTGTGCTGAGTGCGGAGCCTGCTTAAGACTCTCTCTCTCCTTCTCTCTCTCCCCCTCCCCTCACCTTCGTGCATGCACACAAGTGTGCACACACATGCTCTCTCTCTCTCTCTTAAAAAAAGGGGGGGGCGCCTGGGTGGCTCAGTGGGTTAAAGCCTCTGCCTTTGGCTCACGTCATGATCTCAGGGTCCTGGGATCAAGCCCTGCATGGGGCTCTCTGCTTAGCAGGGAGCCTGCTTCCCTCTCTCTCTGCCTGCTTGCCTCTCTGCCTACTTGTGATCTCTCTGTCTCTGTCAAGTAAATAAATAAAATCTTAAAAAAAAAAAAAAAGACCTATCAAGAGTCCTGATGCAATTGAGAAAAACTAAGAACCTCACCAAGGCACATCCTCGTGAACTTTATTTATTTTTTTAAAGATTTTATTTATTTATTTGACAGAGAGAGAGAGAGCGCAAAAGCAGGGGAAGCAGCAGAGGGAGAGGGAGAAGCAGGCTCTCCTCTGAGCAAGGAACCCAATGAGTGGCTTGATCCCAGGACCCTGAGATCATGACGTGAGCTGAAGACAGATGCTTAACTAATTGAGCCGCCCAGGCACCCTATTCCTCGCAAACTTTAAAATAGAGGAGTTAAAAAAAAGAACTATGTAAGTTTTTGAAGGTACAAACGATCCAAATTAGAATTTATAATAGTAACTCTGGAAGCTAGAGGGCAAAGGAGCAATGCATTAAAATTCTGTAGGAAAATGACTTCCAACCTGCAATTTCAAACACAGCCAACCTACAATTATGGTTACTCTAGAATAAAGATAGTTTCATTAAGGAAGTTTTAGATTCAAGTGACAAAAAACCTAAACAATAGTTAAATTTTTTTTCCCTGTTTCACTTAAAAATCCAGGTCACTAGAATGGCTTTGTTCCATGCAACCTAGTTTCATTCCAGTCCCCACTCGGCAATGCCCAGGGTGTGGCTCTCAGCCTCATGGGCCAGGATAGGATGGTAGCATCCTCCAGATGGAGGAAGGGATGATGAAGAAGGAACCAGGGGCATTTTTCAGCTACTTCTTCAAGAAGTTTCTCAGAAGCTGCCAAATAACACTTCTGTTTACATCCCATTGGTCAGAATTTGGCCACATGTCCACCTAGCTGTAAGGGAAGCTAGAGAATGTAGAAATATAGACTTCATTTTGGATGGTCTTGTGCCCAGCTAAAACCTCTATTACTATAGGAAAATAGAAGACAGACATGGGTGGAGTAAGTAGCAATCTCTGCTACACAATCTTGAACATTTTCTGAGCACTCTTTCTCAGAAGCCACTGGGAGAGTATACTACCAAAGTGAAGGGATTAAGCAAGAAGGAGGAAGACTTGGGATCCATCAGTGAGGGTATCGAACCCCAGAAAGACGGCACTGGTGAAAGGAGATTCCAAGACGACAGCTGAGTGGAAGCCTAGATAGCAGCCAGTTCAGAGTGGAGAAGGTTGGAAGGTTCTAGGAGGGATTTCTTTAAGAAGATGAAACTGATAGACGACCTAATAATTTCCCTTCACCTGGCAAGCACAGCAACATACCTTTACTTCTGTGACAGTCTACTCCATATGTTGGAAAATAATAAGAAGACATTTATATGTCATTGTTTGAATTAGGAATAAATACCTAGAAAACTATGCAAACAAAAAGACAAGGTAGTTATTAACACCAAGGAAAACAAACGGAAAAGCAATAACATTATAACCTATGGCTCAATCGTGAATGGCATTTATGTAGTTATAAAAATATAACTCTTAATATCTTTCTAACTACATAACAAACGTCTATTTGGAGGATGGTGGCATGAGAAGCATGTGTGTATGACTAGGAAGTGAAAGAAAGCTAGATCTCACTGTGGACGGTGCTAAGTCAATAGATAATGGCTAAAACTGAAAAATATAAGGAATTCAAAATATAATCTAATTATTTGGAAATATGAAGATAAATACCACATACCAAAATAATCAGCTACAAGAACTGAAAAGTCCTTGCTTCAAAGGAGCCGGAAATAGAGAAGGATTGAAAGGGGTCTTCTATTTTTTTTTTCCTAACAAGCCTTTGGAAGTATTTAACTCTTTAAATTATGTACATGTCAAACTATATTACAAATAAAATAAAAAAAGAAAAGGCAGATTCTCTTTCCTGGGATTTTCGGGTGAGAAATGTGGAATCAGATGGAAGGAGACAAACACTAGCGGGTGATAGACAGTGGGTAAGCCACATAAATAATCTGGGATAGAAGAAAATCCATAAGGGCACCGGGGTGGCTCAGTTGGTTGAGTGTCTGCCTTTGGCTTGGGTCATGATCTCCAGGTCCTGCTTCTCCCTCTCCCTCTGCCCCTACTTCCCCCCCTCACCGCCCCGCTCATGCTCTCTCTCTCAAATAAATAAAATCTTTAAATTAAAAAATTTAAGAAATTTTAAATTAAAAAAAAAAGAAAAATCCAGAAATTCTTATTCCTAGAGTTTTCCTGGATGCAGAGCTTCCTTGAGTTTCAGCCTACACGAAGTCTTACCCCACTATAGCCTTAGATCCAGGACAGTTGGTCTCTCTCATCTAGTGCCCTTCCTTGAACTTTGCTGAATGAACTTTAGTTTCTTACAGTGGAAAAAAACCCTGTTAAAATAGAGGTATGTGCTGCTTCCAAAACTCCTTATTAGTTGAAAGGGTGTAAAATGTAACAACTTCTTCATTTCCTCCCCCTCCGCTTCATTTCAAAGGAGATATTCCATCATACTTTATTCCAGCGGTCTCGGAAGAACTTCACTCATGTTTCTTCAAGTTTTACTGCACACCCCCATTACCTTCATGTCTCAGCAGGACATGAAAGAGACATGCTTCCTCCTGATGTTTAAGGCCAATCAGCAGGATATCGCAACGTAGCAGCTAAAGGTGACATTCACGAGGAGTAAATTAGTGTGGTCAGCCATCCCTGTTTTTACAGTGGTTTCCTGGGATTTAGAACTTTCAGATCATCATGAGCAAACCCGATACTTAGTCACCCTAGGTCAAGCAGACTAAGTCCCTGCGAGAATATCTACACCTGCCAGCTTCCAGATGGTGTGGGTAAACAGAAACAGAATATTTTTATCATATATCAATACACCTAATTAAGCTTGCGGTAACCCTCCATTATTTTTCAAGTCTTGTCAATCTTCTCTACCAACCAGTCTGGAGAACTGAATAATTTCGAAGCAGGCTTCCTGCAAGGCTTCTGTCCTCCTCTTTAAGGAGCTCTGGGTCTATAACTCATTCAGGGATGGTTACGGCCAGAGGGCCCCTGGCTATGCAGTATTGCTGGCTTCAGTTGTATCTTTGTTCATTAAGCTAAGGAATTATTTTGCTGTGCAAATCAAGCAGAACCCAGGCCTGCCCATCTGTTCTGTTCCTGCCAACACTTCAAGCAGAAGCCAAAACCTCAACTCAGTGTGTTAGGCCATTTCTTGCACCGAAATGACCACACCTACTTGGCTTTTGCTTTTTTGTGGCCACAGCTAGGGGCGATATTCAAAATATTTAGCAGCTGGTTACCACATGGCTGCTACTCAGTTAGAATAGACACTGACTTTAGCACTAAGGCAGAGTCCAGGAGCCCAACAGCTGGGCTGGGTGTTAACCCTTTAGCTGCCGAACGAGAGGGAGGTTTGGTGGCCTGGAGGCAGGTGGACAGGTGTGAGGCAGCAGGGGACTCAAGGTAGCAATTTACCAGCTGATAAGCAGGCATTTCAGTATTTCACCAACCTGCATGGCCATAGGCAGAATGTCAGCTTGGCTGCAGCAAAGTACAGACACTGGATGGTCCCCCCACTTTACTCTTAAGACCTGCCTCCCCTTGGGTCTAACCACCTGATTTCCTCCTTTCCCAATGTTATCAGGAATTTCATTTTGATTAACAGCCTTTCTTCCTTGTCTCTGGCTGGGACAACTATTTCCCGTGACCTGCCCCTTGTTCTGCATTCCCCATTCCTATCCCCCAAAGAAAGCTAATTAGTCCTTCCTCAGTGGTGAATTTTTCTGAAGAAGATGAGGTGTGGGGGGTGGGGGGGGGAGGCGGCCATAGCACGTCAGTGGCGGCATGGTGTCATTCCCTTCTCCTTCATCCTTGGTCTTTATTCATGTATGATATGCCAAGAGCCATCAAGCTCTTCATTGTCAGCTTGACAAAGTATAACCAGCCAAAATGTATTCAGGAAGAGAAGGAAAATGGGGGCAGGAGGAGGGAACAGACAGAGACAGAGACAGAGAGAAATAAAGGAGGAAGGAAATTGAGTAACAGTCTACCCTCCTTTATTTATTCCATCTTCCTTGATTATGAACCCACGGGATTCAAGCCTGCATAGTCACTCCTGCAACAATTCCTTAGAAATTCCTGAAATTCATTTTGCCTATAATTCCTTTTTTTCCCTGCTCAGATTTTGCACACCATCCTTGGTTTCATGATATTTCCAAACTCCTATGACCAGATGTTCCTCATTATGAGGTGACTCATCACACTTGCTTGGTAATCGTGAGTGCAGTAGAAATTATTTAGAGGGGCCCAGGAGACTGGGGAGCCCCATTCTCTCAGGATACTGCTATTCCAGCTGCCAAGAGTTCACTCTTTGATAACCGAGACCTCAATTTTAACCATAGAAAACCAGCACAGTTATGAACTTAACAAATGCTGTAATTTTGCAATTTGCAGTATCCTTTTTTATTATGAAATATTTGGCAGAAAATTTTTGTGGTAACGTATTTGAAGACATGCAAAGAATACCTATTAAGTATATTAACTCTCGTACGTAAAATAGATGAAGATTGGTAAACCTACCACTCAAGAAGTGGAATATAATCAGCACTCACTTTAGGGACCTAATTTCCAGTGGTTTTCAACCGCTGGCTAATGGCATTTCTTGTTGCAGGACCAGACTGGCCTTAAATACTCTTATCTGCTTAGGTGCCCTGGGACTAATATTTGTTCCTTCTTGATGCAAATCACTTAATGCAGTCAAAAACGTCCATTTAACCCTACAGCCTTTATACTCCTTATTCCTTTAGAATGTCTCTCAAGCAGAGATTCTCAAATGTGTTGATGTACTTTAGGATCAACTGGAGAGATCTGAAAAATCCTGATGCCCTAGCCCTGCCCTGGAACAATTAAATCAGAATCTCTGGGGATGCAATCCAGGCACCCATGCTTTTATAGTACTTCAGGTGATTTAATGTGCTCTAAAGGAATGGCGGTAAAGTCCACTACAGCTTTACATTCAGTGGATGTAGAATCTGAATATCAAGGCTTCATTAACTGTTTTATCAGTCCATGGGCTTCTAACTTCCCCTTCAGGGATATCGAGATCATCTCTTCCTTTTCTCCACTGTGCTATCCCAGAAATTTCCGTGCCTCTTCTGAGATTCTGTTGCTTGCAACTCTACCCCTGGAATGAAATTCAGTGTTTGTTAGGGTAGTTTGGTATTTCATTTGCAAGAACCGCAGCTAACTCGGAAAATTTGGGGGAAAGGAAAGGGTATGGGCGTATTGTAAGGATGTAAATGGGCTGGAACTGGAAATCTACTCAGAGTCTGAGGTTGGGCTGGGGTCTGGTTACTGTCTTTTCTGTCTCTTTTGGCTCACATACCCTCTCTCATGTCATCCTTTTTTTCTCTCTCGTCACCTCCCTAAGCAGTGGGAATCTTGTTAGTTTGGCTAACTATTTTCAGACTCAGATTCTGTATTAGGCAGCCCCTGGTCCAATCACCTGTGGCATCTACTTACGATCACTCAAAGCTCAAGGCTGCAAGAAAAGGGAAATAGCATGAAAATAGCAATAAGAAAGAAGAAGAAACCATACTAACATCAGACAAAAGAGATTTTTAAGAGAAAAAAATATTAGAGATAAAAAGGACGTTTTAGAGGCGCCTGGGTGGCTGTTGTTGAGTGGCTGCCTTTGGCTCAGGTTATGGTCCCAGAGTCCTGGGATTGAGTCCCGCATCAGGCTCCCTGCTCAGCGGGAAGCCTGCTTTCCTCTCTCCTACTCCCCCTTCTTGTGTTCCCTCTCTCGCTGTGTCTCTCTGTCAAATAAGTAAATAAAAATTTTTTTTAAAAAAGGGATATTTTATAATGATAAAAGGGTTAGTCCATCAGGAAGATATAATAATTATAAACACATACACAACAACAATAGAGCCCCAAAATACATGCAGCAAAACTGATAGAATCACAGGGAGGAATAGACAATTCAGTAAAATAGTAGGAGACTTTCCACTTTTAATAATGGGGAGAACTACTAGGTAAAAGATCAACAAGGAAATAGAAGACGTGGGCAATGGTAAACTAACTAGACCCAACAAACAGAGTAGAAGACTCTACTAGACCCAACAAACAGAGTAGAAGACTCTATCCACCGACCGCAGAATATATACTCCTCCTAAGTGCACTTGGAGCATTCTCCAGGATATGTTAGACCATAAAACAAATCTCAATAAGTTTAAAAAGATTGAAATCATACAAAGCATGTTCTTCAACTTTGATGAAATGAAATTAAGAATCAAAAATAGAAAAAATTGGAGAAATTCATAATATGTGGAAGTGAAATAACACAGTCCTAGTTAATAAACCAACAAACCAACAAACCAACAAACCCACAAACCCACAGTCCTAAATAATCCTGGGTCAAACAAAAAATCACAAATGAAATTAGAAAGTACTTTGAGATGAATGAAAATGAGAACATACCACAACTTATGAGATACAGCTAAAGTAGTACTCAGAGAGGGAAATCTATAGTTGTTAATGCCTATGTTACAAAAGGAGAAAGACTTCAAATCACTAACCAATCTTCCACCGTAAGACACTGCTAAAGGAAGAGCAAACTAAACCTAAAGCAAGAAGAAGGAAGGAAATAATGAAGATTAGAGTGAGAATTAATGGAATAGGGGATAGGAAAACAGTGGAGAAAACCAATGAAACCAAAATCTTGAAATCAAAATGTACTTATTTGAAAAGATGAACAAAATTGATAAGCCTTTAGCTAGACTGAATAAGAAAAAAGAGAGAAGACTCAAATTACTAAATTCAGGAATGAAAGAGAGGCATTACTACTGCCTTACAGGAAAAAAAAGGGGGGAGGGATTATAAGGGAATATTATGAACAATTATATGCCAATAAATTAAATAACTTATATGAAATAGACAAAGCCCTAGAAACACGCAAAGCATGGAAACTGACTCAAGAAAAAATATAAAATCTGAATAGACTTATAATAAGAGATTGAATTACAAAACAAAACAAACTATACATAAAGAAAAGCCCAGCTCATATATGTCTTCACTGGTGAATTCTACCTGACATTGAAGAAGAATTAATACCAGTTCTTCACAGATTCTCTTCCAAAAAAATACAATAGGTGGGGATGCTTCCCAGCTCATTCCATGAGGCCAGTATTACCCTGATGAAGACATCAAAGAAAAGAAAACACATAGACCAATATGTATATGACACAAAAATCATCAACAAAATATGAGCAAAATGAATCCAGAAACACAAAAAGGATTATATACCATTGCTAAGTGGGATTTATCTCTGGAATGCTTGATCAGCTTAACACTCAAAAATCAATTAATGTAATGCTCCTTATCAGTAGGATAAAACCCAAAAACATATGATCATCTCAATAGATGCAGAAAAAGCATTTGATAAAATCCAACACCCCTTCATGATAAAAACACTGCACAAACTACGTCTGAAGGGAACTTCCCCAGTCTGATAAAGGGAATCTACAAAAAACCTACAGAAAAATCTACAAAAAAACTTAATCATGCTTAACAGTGAAAGAGAATACTTTCTCCTTCAGGAACAAGGCAAGGACGTCCTCTCTCACCACTTCTATTAAACATTGTCCTAGAGATCTAGCCAGGACAATTAGGCAAGAAAATTAAATAAGATTAAATAAAAGGCATCTAGATTGGAAACGAAGAAGTAAAACTTCTTTTACTATTATTAAACTATTACTAAAATTTCTATTCACAGATGATATGATCTTGTATATAGACACCTTAGGAATCCACTAAAAAGCTATTAAAACATAAGCTCGGCAAGGTTGCAGGATACAAGACCAATAGACAAAAATCAATTTAATTTTTATGCGCTAGCAATGAATAGTCTGAAGGTGAAATTAAGAAAACTCAATTTATAATAGCATCGAAATAATAAAATACTTAGGAATAAACTTAACAAGAGAAGTGTAAAACATATACTGTGAAAACTACAAAGAGCATCGCTGAAAGAAATTAAAGATGAGTGGAAAGACGTCCTCTATTAATGGGTTGGAAGATTAATATTATTAAGATGGGAATACTTCCCAAATTGAGCTACAGATTCAGTGCAATCCCTATCAAAATCCCAGGTGGATTCTTTGCAGAAATTGTTTCTAAAATTCATATGGGAATTCAAGGGACTCAGAAGAGCCAAAATAATCTTGGAAAAGAAGAACAAAGTTGGAGGACTCCACTTTCTGATTTCAAAATTTATGACAAGTCTGCAATAAGCAACACAGTGTGGTATTGGCATAAGGATAGACATACAGGAACGCCTGGGTGCCTCAGTTGGTTAAGCGGCTGCCTTTGGCTCAAGTCATGATCCCAGGGTCCTGGGATCGAGTCCCACATCGGGATTCTTGCTCGGCAGGGAGCCTGCTTCTCCCTCTGCCTCTGCCTGCCACTCTGCCTGCTTGTGCTCTCTCTCTCTCTGACAAATAAATAAATTAAAAAAAAAAAAAAAGAATAGACATACAGATCAATTGAATAGAATTGAAAGTCCAGAAATAAACCTTTATAGGGTGCCTGGGTGGCTCGGTTGGTTGAGTGACTGCCTTCAGCTCAGGTCATGATTCTGGAGTCCTGGGATCAAGTTCCGCATTGGGCTTCCTGCTCAGCGGGGAATCTACTTCTCCCTCTGACCTTCCCCCTCTCATGCTCACTTGCTCTCATTCTCTCTCTCGAATAAATAAATAAATAAATAAATAAATAAATAATCTTTAAAAAAAAAAAGAAATAAACCTTTATATTTATGGTAAATCAATTTTTTTTTTTTTTTTGGTAAATCAATTTTTGACAATGATGTCAAGAAAACCAAATGGGGAAAGAATAGTCTTTTCAACAAACATAGATGGGACAACTGGATATCTATATCTGAAAGAATGAAGTTGCACCTCTAACTCATACCAAACACAAAAATTAATTCAAAATGGACCAAACACCTAAATGTAAGAGTTAAAAGTATAAAACACCGAGAAGAAAATATAGGCATAAATTTTTATGACCTTGCATTTAGGAAAGATTTCTTAGATATGACACCAAAGGCATAAGCAAACAAAGAAAATATAAATTGGGCTTCATCAAAATTAAAATTTTTTTTGTTTCAAAAGACATCATCAGGGGCGCCTGGGTGGCTCAGTCGTTAAGTGTCTGCCTTCGGCTCGGGTCATGGTCCCAGGGTCCTGGGATCAAACCCCGCATCGGCCTCTTTGCTCAGCAGGGAGCCTGCTTCCCCCTCTCTCTCTGCCTGCCTCTGTGCCTGCTTGTAATCTCTCTCTCTCTCTGTCAAATATAATTAAATAAAATCTTTAAAAAAAAAATGAGCAAAGGATCTGAATAGTCTCTAAAGAAGATACGCAAATGTCCAATAAGCACATGAAAAGATGCTCAACATCATTAGTCATTAGGGAAATGCAAATCAAAACCCCAAATCAATGAGATACCCCTTCACACCCAGAAGGATAGATTTAATACAAAAAAAGTAGAGGATAAATATCGGTGAGGATGAAGAGAAATTGAAACCCTCATGTGCTGTTAGTGGCAATGCAGAATGGTACAGCTGTTTTGGAGAGAGTCTGGCAGTTACTCAAATAGGATGCGATTCTACTTCTAGGTGAATACTCGTGAGAACTGAAAACATATGTCCATTCAAAAACCTGTACATGAATGTTCATAGCAGCATTATGCATAATGTTCAAAAAGTGGGTGAAATGGTTAAAGGAGATGAAGAGTACAGTTACCGTGATGAACACTGAGTAATGTATAGAATTGTTGAATTTCTGGGGCGCCTGGGTGGTTCGGTCCATCAAGCGTCTGCCTTGCTCAGGTCATGATCCCAGGGTCCTGGGATGGCACCCCTCTCTGTTCAGTGGGGAGCCTGCTTCTCCTTCTCCCTCCGCCTGCTGCTCTGCCTACTTGTACGCGCTCTCTCTTTCTTTGCTTTTCTTTAGCAGTGTAAGCAGTGTAAGTGGAAAGCGTGAAGTTTTACAGCCTGCCCTAAACAGGAGGCCAAGATGGGGAAGACTGAGCTAAGGCAGTGGCGGTCAAGGTGCTAAAATCAATAGCAGGTGATTGATGCACATGGGGACTGAGGCAAGGGAAGGTCCAGGAAGACTCTCCTCCACTTTGCGTGTTCAATTAGTTACAAGTCCTGCTGACCCCTAAGAGATCTCCCTGTTGACTATCTCTCCCCCTGCTGTAGATTGAATTTTGTGTCCCTCCAAAATTTATGAGTTGAAATCCTAACCCCCAGTGTGATGGTAGTTGGAGGCGAGTCCTTCGGAAGGTGGTTCCTTATGGCAGAGCCTTCATGACTGATAGTGTGCTTATAGGAGAGGCCCCGGAGAGCTCCCTTGTCCCTTCTGGCCAACGTGAAGATCTCGAGAAGACAGCTGTCTATGAACCAGGAAGCAGGTTCTCCCTAGACACCAAATCTGCCAGCACCTTGATCTTGGACTTTTTAGTTCCCAGAACTGTGGGAAATAAATGTCTGTTGTTTATAACCCCCCCCCCCCCAGTCTACTGTATTCTGCTATAGCAGTACAACTAAGACCCCACATTCAATCCATCTTCTAAACCACCACCATAGTCTCCTTCCTAAAACTCAGATCTGATTGTACTACTTTCTTTCTCAAGATCTTTCAAATAACCTAAACCCAGTTTATCTCCCACAGCTCTCCCACAGCTCTCCCACAGCCCCTGCCCCCATGTGCGAGCCCTTGCACAGACACATACACTCATCCTTCATCACAGCCACGGGGAACCGTGTGTCTTCTTTGATCTTGCCACATCCCTCCTTTGCTCACCCTGTTCCCTCAAGCTGGAATGTCCCTCCGCCTCCACATCTACAAAGGTTGAAATTATCTCCATTCTTTAAGACCTGATTATAATTCCACCAACTTCATGTAACTCTCTTTTTTTTCTTTTTTCTTTTTTTTTTTTTAACACGCCACTACTCTTGGAGCTCGCAGTCTTGTAGAGGAGATAAATGAGACAACTGAGTTCTGTATCACAATGTGATAATAACCAGCTGCTGTGTGCACAGGGTCCTAGGAGGACAGGGGAGGAAGGCAGAGACTGTTCGGTCGGTTGAAAGATTGCAAATTCCACACTCAAGTTGACTTACCAGTCCGAGCACTTAGAACTTTGTGAGGAGGCACTGATTTTATCCTAATGGATACCTTTCCACCCATCTGCTGTTTTCTTAGGAGCAGAGGCTATGTTTTTGATTTCTGTACCTACAGCACCTAGGAGGGGTCCTGGCCAGAAGCGGTGACAAGAAATCTTTAGAGAAGACTGAACAGATGAGAAGGGTTGTCCGACTAAGATGAGGGGGGGCAGGAAGTACTTCCTCAAGGAGGTAGCATAGGAGTCGAATCCCGGAACAAGCATGGAGTTGAGCCAGGGGGAGGGGGAGATTTCTCCCAGGAGAGAAAACTTGCACAATGGCATGGAGGTGTGAAATCTGGCCCCCTTGGGGAGTTGGCAGGAAGTCAGCAGCCCTGGACTAAGGTTTTAGAATAGAAAGCCAAGAGAGAAAACTGGAAAGGGCCAGATCGTGAGGGCTGTGAATGCCGTGTTGATGGATTTGAAATTGATATACCAAGCAGTGGGGAGCTCCTCGAGGGTTTTGCGAGAGAAGATTGGATGGGTGTTAAGTGATGTTAAGGAGACAGATTCTTAATCCATAGATTCCAGCCTATTTGGAAGACTCCCCCTTCTTAAAATTTTAGTATAATTTCGTTTTGGAAAATTCCAGAAAGTCTAAGGAGATATTGTGAAAAATCTTTCTTCCTAATTTCCAGACTGTATGGTCCACAGCTCCACCTCCAGCTCCCTTATCTGGGAGAAATCAAGTGTACCAGAGGCTCCAGTCTTGTCACGGACATATATAGGCATGGCTCATTTTATAGTGCTTTGCTTTATTGTGCTTTGCAGATAGTGCATTTTTCATGAATTGAAGATTCATGGTAACCCTGGGGTAAGCAAGTCTGTTGGTGCCATTTTTCTAACAGCATTTGCTCACTTCGTGTCTCTGCATCACATTTTGTTAATTCTGGCGATATTTCAGACTTTTTCATTATTATTATATTTGTTATGGTCATCTGCAATCAGTGATCATGACTCGCTGAAAGTTTCAATATTGGTTAGCATTTTTTAGGAATAAAGTATTTTTAATTTGAGGTATATACATTGTTTTTTAAGACATAGTGCTATCGCACACTTAAGAGATTACGGTATAGTGTAAACGTAACTTTTATGTGCATTGGGAAACCAAAAAATTCACTTGACTCATTTTATTGCAATATCTGCTTTATTGCAGTGGTCTGGTACCAAGCCCACAATATCTCTGAGTTCTGCCTGTATACAACTTGCAGCCCACTGCTTTTTCAACTCGTTTTTTTTATTAACAATATATCTACGGGGGTGCCTGGGTGGCTCAGCTGGTTGAGCATCTGCCTTCGGCTCAGGGGCTCAGGTCATGATCACAGGGTCCTGGGATCGAGCCCCATGTCGGGCTCCCTGCTCAGCAGGGAGACCACTTCTCCCTCTCCCTGCACCGTTCCGCCCAGCTCATGTTCTCTCTCTTGCTCTCTCTCTCTTTCTCAAATGAATAAATAAAACCTTTAAAAAAAATAACAAACAAACCCAATATATCTTGGAGATCTTTCCATATCAGTCCCTAAAGAGCTTCTTCTTTCTTTTTCATGGCTGTCTATTATCCCATTATATGGCTATTCCATAATTTATTTACATTTTGCATGTAAATAAATAAATACATATGTACAAGTATATCTGTGGCACTAATTTTAGAGATTTCTCTTTAACATCAAAAAGTTTCACTGATCTCCATGAAGATACTTATGCTGCTTGCCAATAGAAAAAAGTACATATTACAAAAGACTGCTCTGAATTCAGGAATACTTTTAAGTGAATTTGTACTTTTACGTGTTATATAAATTTGAAACTAGGCATGCGTATATGAGACCTATCATTTATCCGGTCCACAGACAATGGTGCACGTGTGGATCCCAACACCCGCCTGCCCTAACTGGGTGTTTCCCCTGGGTGCCTGCCCCTCATTACAAGACTTACTGTCTGAGTAGTTTGGGGGGGGGAGCAGAGGTGGAAATACAGAATGGTGCCTAGGCTTTTGATGTCCTTCACTGGAATGATGACGCCAGGGGAACAGCAGGTTTGGGAAAGGGATAGGCACACAATATGAGCATGTTGAGTTTACTATGTCTCTAGAACACATATGTGGGATTTTAAGCTTTGCAACATTGACTAATACCCCATCCAACTGCTCCATAGTCAGGGTGATGAAATTCTCCAACATCCAGGAAATAGTTAAATATCCTTTCAGCACTCCCCTCAATGCCAAGCCCTGTGTCAGAACCCTGGTATGGGGGTGGCCATAGACTAGGAGGGGATACACGGAGAAACATTTAATTAAGTATTATGTAATACAAAATGGTTGTGGTGATCCTAAAATATGTCCCCGTATTCTATCATGCTTCCCCTTCCAAACAGTGGCATCTCATTCCCCTCCCCTTGAATGTATGCTTGGCTTAGGGACTCACTTCCAACAAACAGAACGTGATGGAGGTGCTAGGGTATGACTTCTGAGGAGGTTATATGAGACATTATGCTTCTACCTTGCTCTCTTGGATCCCCCTTTCTGGGGGAAGCCAGCTGCATATCATAGGGCCATTCAGGCCTCCTGTGGAGATGCTCACAGAGAGGATCTGAGACCGATGCCAATAGCCGGCACTGACTTGCCTGCCATGGGTGGGAGCCGTCTGGGAAACAGATTCTTCAGGCTCAGTCAAGCCTGCGGGTGACTTCAGCCCTCCAGCCTTCTCCTCTTCCATCTGACGCCCCCAACACCATGGAGCTGAAACAACCCGATCCCGTCATGTCCTGAATTTCTGACTCACAGACACGGTGAATTAGTAAGACACTGTTGTTTTAAGTCACTGTGTTTTGAGGTCATTGGGAATGCAGCAACAGCTAACTGGTATACTGGAGGCAGGTGAACACAGAGCACTAAGGGAACACAAAGAATGGGTAATTAGCTCAATATGAGAGGTCTAGAAGGCTTCCCGGAGGAAAGGAAACTTGAACTGAGTCTTGAAGGGTGCATAAAAATTGTCCAGAAAGATCGCAAGGGTATTCCAAGGATAGGAACAGGACAGGTAAAGCAGGAAAGCTTAAAACAGCATGGAGTATGGGCATGAGCTACAGATATAACTTATTTGAATAGGGTCCCAAATTATGGGCTGGATACCCAGTTCTCTCTAGAATAACCCTATTTGCTGCACGTTTCCTATTGGCAAATAGACTTAGCACATGATGAGGCGTTTGAGCTTGTTCATCCTTTGACCTTTCACAAAGAGGATTTCAGAAGTTCAAGACTCTCAGACCACACACAGTTTGACCTTTTCTTCTTTTTTTTCCTTCCTTCCTTTCTTTTCTTTTTTTTCTTTTCTTTTCTTTTTTTTCTTTCCTTTCTTTCTTTTCTTTCTTTCTTTCTTTCTTTCTTTCTTTCTTTCTTTCTTTCTTTCTTTCTTTCTTTCTCTTCTTTCTTTCTTTCTTTCACCATAGAACGCTTTATTTTCTGAAAAGAGATATCCAAACTTAGATGAGCATTAGAATTAAAAAACAACAACAGTAGATTTCTGGGGCCCAATGCAAAGCTACTAGATCTTACCAGGATTATTGGGCTCAGGATTTAATCCAACCTTCTCACTTTACAGATGAGAACAAGAGACCCATGGGACAGAGTTGGGACTAGAACCCCAGCCTTTTCATTTCTCTGTGTGGTCTTGCCTCCTTATTCCTCTACTGCCTACCAGAGCACCTTCCTTTCTTAGCATTATGGCCAATCCCAGCCATGTGATGGTTAAATATTGTGTGAACTACAGAGGTTTGGCCTACAGTGTAGATCCCAATCTTTGCGTTCCACTTCTCCACAATCCATGACTAAAAGAGAATTTGATGTACTATTGAAGTTTTATGTCCCTTACTTAATTTTTTTTTGTCCTAGCTTTTGCTCCTATTCCTAACCACAGACATTAAAAAAATTGAGATATAATTCACATATCATAAAATTCACCATCTTAAAGTGTACTGTTTAGTGGTTTCTAGCATATTCACAGTGTTATGCAGCCATCACCACCCCTCTCATTTCAGAACATTTTCATCACCCAAAAGAAATTCTGTACCCATTTGCAGTCATTCCCCATTCTTCCCTCCTTCCTATCCTCTAGCAGCTACTAATCTACTTGTCTACATTCTGTCTGCGTAGGTTTGCAAATTCTGAACATTTTGCATAAATGGAATCATACAATATGTGATCTTTTGTGTCCAGCTTCTTTCACATCGCATGATGTTTTCAAGGTTCACCCAGTTTATATATGTACTTCATGTTTTGTTGGGGCTGTATAATATTCCACTGTATGGAATACAATGTGGGATTCCACATTCTGTTTTTTTCAGTCACCTGCCAAAGAACATTTAAATTGTTTGGATATTATGAATAATGCCGCTATGAACATTCATGTATACATTTTGTGTGACATGTGTTTATAATTCTTTTGGCCTGAGAGTGTAATCACTGGGTGATATGGTCATTCTATGTTCAACTTTTTGTGGAACTGCCAACTGTTTTTCATAATCACATCTATATTTACACTAAGGAAATAACATTTAAAAAATTGAAAGCCACTTACCCATAAGGGGGAAAAAATCAGAAATCATATCACTCAGAAGGAACACAATTTAGGGACTTTGAGTAAATATGGAGGTACACTCATGTTTACCTCTTTTCCCTCTGAAACCCCACTAAGAAGATAGTAAACAATTTTCTTTTAAAATATAAACCCTCAGGGACAAAGAAGACAGAAAGGAAAAAATGGCAACAAAATGTCTTGAAGTTAAAAAGCAAAAGGACAATGGTAACCGACTCACAGCCAACCAGAGAAAGCTCAGCCCTAATGAGCAGTGGGGAAGCCCAGTAGAAAGTTGACTGGCATCATAGCACCCCAGAAAGCCTCCCTTGTTAGAGATACCAGATATCCCTGAAAATGGGAGTGCAAATGGGGGTTAACAAAGAGATCAGATAAAAATTTTTAAGAAATTTGCACACCCACGCTCATAGCAGCATTATTCACAATGGCCAAAAGATAGAAGCAACCCAAATATCCATCGACAGATCGCAGATAAACAAAATGCAATATATACATACAATGGAATATTATTCAGCCTTGAAAAGGAAGGAAATCCTGACACCTGCTACAGCGTGGATGAACCTTGAGGACATGATGCTAGCGAAATAGACGAGTTCCCAAAGGACAAATACTACATGATTCTGCTTCTGTGAGGTCCCTAGAATAGTCAAATAGAGACAAAAAGTAAAATGGTGGTTGCAGGGGCTGGGGGCAGGGGGGATGGGGAGTTGCTATCTGTTGGGTAGTTTCGGTTTTGCAAGCTGAAGAGTTCTGGAGATTGGTTGCACAACACCGTGAATGTACTTGACACCACTAAGCTGTACACTTAAAGACAGTTAACATGATAGATTTTATTTTAAGTACCTTTTACCACAATCAAAACAAAGTTGATCAAGAAACAGATTCTCGGCTCCGCTTCACCACCCTGAGCAAGAGAACAGTTTCTCTTCAAATCCAAGCTGAAGATGTGATGTTGCCTTTCTGGGGAGGTTTAAACAAGAGGATCTCTGGGCCAGAGGATGTAACACAGTTGAGAGCAGGGGGCTTAACACAGCAACCAAGCTCTCCAGCCAGCCCCTGTCCCTTTGATCTCCTTTTCGCCCGCTTCCATGGATGATTGGTGGAGTAACCGACTTGCTCAAGAGAAAGACCTTCAGATATTGATATATAAATAGAGAGCTGAAGGTCACACCAGCCTGTGATATGAAAGATAGAAATCACAGCAACAAAGAAAAAATGACCTTGGAAGAAGCAGTAGCAGAAGGTCTTAAAGAAAAAATTAATATTGTTAGTTGTTGGAAAGATAAGATTAGATAATTCAACCTTGAAGCAAAGACAAAAGGCAATTAAAAAAGGAACATTCAGAACCAAAAAAGGCTCTTAAAAATTTTAAATATGGGGGTGCCTGGGTGGCTCAGTCTTTAAGCGTCTGCCTTTAGCTCAGGTCATAATCCCAGGGTCCTGGAATCAAGCCCCGCATCGGGCTCCCTGCTCGGTAGGAAGCCTGCTTCTCCCTCTCCTACTCCTCTGCTTGTGTTCCCTCTCTTGCTGTGTCTCTCTCTGTCCAATAAATAAATAAAATCTTTTTAAAAAATTTTAAATATGGTATTGAAAATGCAAAATTCAGTAGAAAGTTTTGAAAGAAAAAGTGAAAAAAATCCCCCGGATAGTAGAACAAATGACAAAGATACAAAAAATAGGAAAGAAAAAAATAAGAAAATTCAAGAATCTATTTAGGAGATTGGTCCAACATCAAAAAACATTAGTTTTAAAGAGAAGACTAGATGGGAAGAAATTATCTAAAATAATAATAACTCTAGAAAAATTGCCAGAATTGAGAAACTTAATTTCTACATGGAGAGACCCCATACCCCATATGTACTAATATAATGGATTAAAATAAGTCTATGTTAAGATGAAACATCTTGAAATTTCAGAACACAGAAGACAAACCAAAGATCCTGAAAGTGGATAGAAATAATAGGGAATCAGAATGACCTGAGATTTCTCAACAATATTATTGAAAAGTAGAACAATTTTTTTTGAAAAGTAGAAGACCAATTTTTAAAAAGAAAGAAAAGTAGAAGGCCATCAAGCAACACCTGAGGAAATACAGATGCATCAAATCATTATATTGTATACGTAAAACTCATACAATATTATATGTCAATTGTAGCTCAATTCTTAAAAAGCAAACCTTCCATGGAGAAGCACAATATTAGTATTAATATATTTTTGTTGAAGACTATTGTTAAAAGAGACTGATTACTAAATTAAAAAAAAGATTCTGAGGAAAGCTGATTGCAAACCTAGAATTCTGTACCTACCCAAACTGTCGATCCAGTTAAGGTAGGACATTTTCAGGTGTGTGAAGGAATAGGCTCCCATAAAACGAGGGACTAATCCAAGAAAGAGGAACTGTGGAACTCAGGAGCAGGAGCAGGGAGAGAGGTGAACTGTGTCACAGGACGACAGCTGGGTCGCAGCCCACAGCGGGCACTCTAGAGTGTAGCAGGGCGATGGAGAGTTGCAAGACAGAGGTCTCCAAGAAAAATCTTTGTCTGCTGGATCGCCTGCTGGGGTTGAAGTTGTGTTAGGTACCTGGAAATGAGACAGACAAAAACTTGAGACAATTAACGCCAGGGAAAGATAACTCCAAGAAAGAAAATACAACCATAGTCTATGAGCTGGCTGGAAATAATATGTATATAATAATAATATTACAAACGCTGGATTTTGCTCTGATCAGAAACTTTGGTTGTAACTTTTTAAAAAATATATTTTATTTTTGGGGCACCTGGGTGGCTCAGTCGGTTGGGTGTCTGCCTTCAGCTCAGGTCATGATCTCAGGGTCCTGGGATCCAGCCCTATGTCAGGCTTCCTGCTCAGCAGGGAGTCTGCTTCTCCCTCTGCCTCTGCCCCTCCCCCTGCTCATTCTCTCTCTCTCTCCCAAATAAATAAATAAAATCTTTAAAAAATACATTTTATTTTTAAGTAATCTCTAAAGCTAAGGCAGGGCTTGAATTCACAACCCTGACTGAGATCAAGAGACACATGCCCCACTGACTGAGCCAGCCAGGTGCCCCGGGATGTAACTTTTTTTAGGGATGATGGAAGAAGGGGAAGAGTTGTATGTGGGGACAGAGGTGTAAGAGTTAAATTCTCATTTTCTGTTTTAAGAAATCATAGGGAAAACTGAAAAAAAAAAAAAAAATCAAGAAATAGCTGTATAAGCATGTTCCTGAGAAACAGGAAGGTACCTACCTACCAGGCTGAAAGACTTGAAAATGATTCAATCTGAAAAGCGGGTTGAGAGTATAATGAGGTGGGGTTGCTTTTCTTCCAGATTAGCCTTTTAGTATTTGACTTTTAAAATCATGTACAGGTCTAACTTGATAAAAATAAAAACAAATTGATTGAATAAACGGCCAGGGGAAGGAACCATAAAATGGAAGAGAGATTTAGGTGGAAGGATGGAACATTCTGTCCCTTCGCATTTTTAATCAGGGGCAGGGCACATCAAACTATTTTATATGTGCAGTGAATAATAAAAAAGTGCACTTAGGATTTATATGGGGCCAATTATAAAGCAAAGATGAGGAGAGACAGATGATGAGAGAAAGTGTGTGAAAGAGAAAGAAAGGAAAAGAGGAAGGGCAAGGGAGAGACAGAAAACCATACCAAGAGACAGACAGAGGCGCCTGGGTGGCTC
This sequence comes from Potos flavus, assembly GCA_028534135.1. Lineage (NCBI taxonomy): Eukaryota > Metazoa > Chordata > Mammalia > Carnivora > Procyonidae > Potos > Potos flavus. The sequence goes on along the minus strand of CM052890.1, from coordinate 5,668,561 downwards.
AGTCGGTCAGGCATCTGACTTCAGCTCAGGTCAGGATCTCAGGGACCTGGGATCAAGGCCCGCATAGGACTCCATGCTCAGTGAGGAGCCTGCTTCTCCCTCTCCCTTTGTCCCGCCCCCTGCTCCTGCTCTCTCTCTCTCTCAAATAAATAAATTAAATCTTAAAAAAAAGAAAAACAGATGGAGATATGGAAGGACATACACAAAGTGAGAAATGTAGAGAGACACAACAGGAAGAGATCCAGAGAGATGCTATGGGAGTGTATACACCGTGTGTGCACACACTGTCAAGTAATGACACAGACCCAAATCATAGATAGCATCTCAAGCTTTTGTAAAATAGCACATAATGAGCTTATAACCACCGACTATGGCTCTCACCACCATCATGGGACTAAGCCTCCTCTGCTTTCAAGACTCAGCTGAAATCTCCTCTCTTCTCAAGAGCCTTCTAGGTCACACTATTCTGGAACGGTTGTTCTGTCTGCTCAACTTGTAGGAAAAAAATGTCTTGTTTTACCACTCATTTGGAAAAAAAAAATTCATGGATGGTCTTGTGACATTCTTACATAGCCACATTAAGCTATTGCTGTCTCTCTCTTGAACTGCTATTTAGCTTTCCAGTGTTCATTGTTGCACATTGGGGACAGAAGAACTGAGCCTTACTTGTTCTGAAGAATCTTCTATGGGCCCAGCTTCCAGGGAAGCTCTGGATTTGAATTCCTTCTCTACCATTCACTTGCTGTGTGACTTTGGGCAAATTACTTGACTTCTCTGTGCATCAGAGTTCATACCGAAGAAAAAGGACTCTGTTAGCCAAGTGTATCATGAAATGGGCGAGAACATAAATAATCATGAATATTATGACCACTGACGACGCCTTTCTCCAAATGTCAGGCCTGCTCTGAGCTAAATACTCCAAGTGGGTCATTCTGATCCTCAGGGTAACCCCTCCAGTGCAATTTATTAGTCCAGTTTACTGGTGAGAAAACCAAGGTTTGGAAGGCAGAGCTGGGATTCGAATCCACACCTGATCAACTTTAAGGTCCATGTTTCTAACCGTTACTCCATGAAACTAAACAGGGCTTTCTAAAACTTGTATTTGTAGGTAGAGAGAGTTGTCAAAACTCATTGTAATGTAGACTTCGGGTGGGTCCATTTTATTATATATAAATTATACCTCAATTAAGCTGATTTTTAAAAACAGAAATACGATTTTAAAGCTTACATTGTGCATGCGTCAGGGGTCAATAGCCAACTGTTAACAAGAAATAATGCAAACTTGAAGTGCTAGCAAGTGATGAAGGCTGGAACCTAAAGGAAGGTTTTGTGTATTTACCCAGCCCCACCAGTCTGAATGAGAAATAAGTCTTACCGGCATACGCAAAAACAAAAACACACAGACTTGTGGATGGAATAAAGCTGTTAGGTTTTACAGTAGGAATCTCAAGGTAGCATGGTCAATTTTATATATTTTTTTCAGTAAGTTCCACACTCAACATGAGGCTTGAATCCAGGACCCTAAGATGAAGAGTCACATGCTCTACCGACTGAGCCAGCCAGGCTCCCCTGTCGAAGTACCATGTTCAAAGTATTAAATACTCTCCCTCAAACCTTCTTGACCTCAACACTCAAGGTTTATCAACCTCAGTGCTATTGACATTTCAGACCACACACTTCTTTATTGTTGGGGGAGGGGGCTGTCCTGTGCATTGTGGGAAGTTTAGCAGCATCTCTGAGTTCTGCCAGCAAGATGCTAGGAGCAACCCCATCCTTGGCTGTGACAACGAATAATAGTGCCAGGTGTTCCCTGGGGGGCGAAATCACCAGGTGGAGAGCCATGCTCTAACTACTGATTAGCACATCACCTGAGTGGTAGGATTTTCTTTTGGACTGCAATACCACAGCTTGGGGACTCATGTCTACTGGGCCCACCCTGGGCACCAAGCATCCCTAGTCACTTTCTAGCCTCCTAGGCTCATCCCACTCACTCTTCTGGGAGGGATCACCGCTTGCTTCCCTAGCGGGGCGCCTCCATGACTGTGCCCTGTCCATCCTCTCCCTGAGCCTGGTCTGGTGGTTCTGGGCTGCGTCCACATCAGCACCTCTGGGAGCAATGGCTGGCCTCCGGAGCTGCTGTCCTCTTGTACCCTCCCCCAGCCCCCACTGTAAATCCAGAGTGGTCTCTCCCTCCGAGGTATAAAGACAGGTGGTCTGTTGGTGGACCGGGCGATGCCCCCTCCCTTTCCTTCAGAATGGCAAAGGAAGGGAAATCATCCACCCCCAGAAAGGGTGGGCTGGGGGCAGGTCTCTTTCAGAGCAATGATTGAGGGTGGCAAGGTTAGGTGGGAAGGAGGTAGATGATCCACGCTCACACCCCAGGAGGAAATTCTAGAAACTAACTGTCCCTCCCAGGTCTGTTTTGTGTCAGGGTCCCCTCCCACCATGGGTATGTGGATTTGCCTCCGGGAAAAGTTCCTGTTAGGACCATCTTTATTCCCTTCTTTCAGGGCCTCCTGGGTGGGAACCGTAGGCCGAAACATGGAGAGTGAGGGGAAGACTTTTCCCCGTAGACTTCCTCACTCACTCAGCCCCAACCTCAAAATGGGGAGAATGTTCTCCATTTTTAGATTTCCATATCTCTAAGTAGACCAACCATGACAGTTTTATGACCCATATACAGGGATACATTTTATGTTACTAAACGAACAAAATGACTTCAGATCTCAATGGGCAGGGCAATAAATACTACATATAATTAAAAATTTCCCTGTAGTTTCTAATTTTCCAGAAGGTTTCCCCTCATTACTCTGAAATTTCTGGAATGTGTACATCTCGCTGTCCCACCCATCCCTGGGCTTTAAGGCAGGAATGTCAAACACAATCAGCATAAGGTCACCACTTGGTCAGTGGAAATTTTTTTAGATGGTGGCGACACCATTTCTGGTGCTTCCAGCCTAGGGTTTCTGACTCATGGCCATTTTTGGTGGCAAAAGATCGCCGTGGGGTGGCAGAGGCTTAGATGAGTCCCCAGCCAACATGCTCCTCATGCCATCTGGACCCCCAGAATGGGCTGCCACTCTGAGGGCTCCTGCATCAGGGGCACCTGGGTCTGAACAGCAAGTGACAAGAGGCTCCAATTTGCCGGTACCTTTGAACTGTAGAGGTACCTTGAGGAAGCAGCCAAGCATATGTGGGGAGTGTGACATTCCTTAAGACAAATGGCCCAGGCTATTCCGCAAGTGAGAGCTATGGGAGCAAATTAGAAGAGAAAAAAAAAAACATACCAACCAGATGCAACTCCTAGTTCTGGATAGAATCTCGGGCGGGTAATTCACATGTTGATACCTTAACCTCCAAAGTGATAGTATTTGGTTTTTGGTTTTTGTTTTTTTTTTTAAGATTTTATTTATTTGACAGAGAGAGACACAGTGAGAGAGGGAGCACAAGCAGGGGGAGTGGGAGAGGGAGAAGCAGGCTTCCCATGGAGCAGGAAGCCCGATGCGGGGCTCGATCCCAGGACCCTGGGATCATGCCCTTAGCCGAAGGCAGACACTTAACAACTGAGCCACCCAGGCGCCCCAAGTGATAGTATTTGGAAGTAAGACTAGGAGAGGTGATTAGGTGTAGGTGAGGTCATGAGGGTGGGGGCCCTAATGATGGGATCAGAGTTCTCCCAAGAAGACAAAGACCAGACCCTCCCCCCACATCCTTCTTTTTTGTTCATTCTTGCACTTTCTTGCTCTCTGCTAAGTAAGGGTAGAGCAAGAAGGTACCTGTCTGCAAGCCAGGAAGAGGGCTCTAACCAGGAACCCCAATTGGCCACCATGCTATTTTTAATTTCCTGGCCTCTGGAGCTGTGAGAAATAAATGTCTGTTGCTCGAGCCACCTAGCCTATGGTATTATGTTATGGCAGCTGAACTAAGATGCCAGAACATTTTGGGACACAATTACGGAAATGTATAGGGGCTGGATATTAGATAAGATGAAAATCTATGGATACGGGGAGGTGGAGACCATCAGTGGAGAAAAGCACCTTTCAAAACAGCATAGGCAGGATGATCTTGTTTTGTTAAAAAACATATGCATAGAAAAAGTCCTGTGATGTTATACAGTAAGTTTTTAAATGGAAACCTCTAGGTGGTGGAAATACAGTGTTTTGTTTTTGCTTCTCAGTATTTGATAACTTTCTACAATGAATGTATATTGCTGCATAAAAATAAAAGGTTATTTTTAATTGGAGAGAGAGAGAGTATGTTCTGGGAGGGGTTTCCTAGAACATTTGCTCCCAACCCTCATTTTTTTCAAAGGAGGAAATTTTTTGATTCATCACAGTGACTTAAAAAGAAACAACCCACCACTTTTTATTGTGGAAAATTTCAAACGGACCCAAGCACACACAGAACATTCATCCAGCCTAACAATGATCAACACATGGCCATTCTTGTTTTGTCTTTTCTGGCACGTACTTTCTCCTCTTCTGTTTTATTTTAAAGCAAGTCCCAGACCTCAAGTGATTTATCCCATTAATATTTGAGTATTATCTCTCTAAGGACTCAAAAAATATATAACCGCAATAGACTATCACACCTAAAAAGTTAGTAATAATTCCTTAATATCCTCAAATATCCAGTCAGTGGTCATATTCCCAATTGTCTCATAGATGCAAGAAGCAAGTTGTTTTTTTTTTTGTTAAAGTTTGTTTGATTAAGGGTGCCTGGGTGGCTCAGACATCCCCTTCGGCTCAGGTCATGAGCTCAGAGTCGGGCTTCCTGCTCAACGGGGAGCCTGCTTTCTCTCTCCAGCTCCCCCCTATTGTGTTCCCTCTCTCGCTGTCTCTGTCAAATAAATAAATAAAATCTTTAAAAAAAAATAAAGTTTGATTGAATCAAGATCCACATATGGTCCATGGATTGCAATGGGCAATATGTCTTCTTTAATTTCTTTTAGTCTATAGCTTGCCTCTCCATCTCTTTATTTCCCCTGGTAATATATTTGTTGAAGAACCCAGGGAGCTTGCCCTGAGGTGTTTCCCAGCATCTCGATTTTGCTGTTCGCCTTCGCTGGTGTTCAGCGCGTTCCTGTGTCCTTTGTATTTCCTGTAATTAGTGGCAGCATCTACAGGCTTGATGATATCTCTGGGTTCATGGGGGGTGCGGGCAAGAACACTTCATAGATGATGGTACATTCTTTCATCAGGAGGCACATAAGGTCTGGTTGTCTCTTACAATGTGGTATGGGATATTGTCTGTTGTTGGAACTTAATACCTGGACCCGTTACTTCATGGTAATATTCTAATTCTAAAATTCTATCGTCATTTATTAGCTGGAATGTTTCTTTGTAGAGAAGCTTTATAATTCAAAATAATGAATTGATTCTCTAGAATCCTCCAAAGGTGAGAAAAATTTTTTTGTCAATATAAACTAATGAATTTAACCACATTTCCCTTTCAATCTATTGTAGTTTTTACCCTTTTGATGGTGAAATTATCCCATCCTTTGGTTATTGGGAGTCTCTTCAAGTTTGCTCCCAAGACTTTTTGACAGAACCCTAGTTACCTTTGATGGAAATCTCTCTTCAGAGGTGAAATATCTCAAAGGTGATATGGGCCATGAGAAATAAGGCAGAGTATTATTTCTGAAGCATTTCTTTTCTCTCCCCCGTAGTTTGAATGCGTTACCTCCCCAATGAGGGTCTGTCCATGCAGCTCCTGTCTCCCTCTTGACTTGAGTGCTCCCAGCCCCTCTCACCTCTAGCTGTGCTGTCCTAGAGTCCTCTGCTGTGCTGGGGTCTAGAAAGGTAGAAAGTCAGTGTTGAAAATGCCCTTTTGACCCTAGGAGGGGACACGGAGTCCCAGGTGAGTCCAGGTGAGCTTCACCAGGTGTCAGGCAGGAAGGGCTGGGTCTGGGCTGACTTCCGGGGACGCTCATCCTTCCATCCTTCACGTGAAGTTGATAAAGTTCCAGCACAGCCCAAGTTCTTAAAACTGCAAACTCTTCACAGGTCTCCAATCTTAGGTAGCCTGAGGGCTCGTATCGACCTCAAGCACCTGCCCAGCCTGAGCTCTTCCTACCCTAACTCTGCTCGTTCCTGACTCTAACTCCATCTCTGCTGAGGTCCTAGTCTCCGTCCCTACCCCACAAAGGAGTCATCGTGCTATCTGAAAGTGAGAAACTTGGCTTCACCTGCCAATCTGGGATTTGAACCCTCACATGCCAGCTCCTTGGTGCTGACCACTTCATGCCTGCCTCTGCTTTTTGTCACGGAGCACAACCCCTGTCTTCATCCTTCCTGAACACCGAACTACTGATTTTTCTTAAAAAAAATTTTTTTCTGGGGTGCTTGGGTGGCTCAGTTGGTTAAGCATCTGACTTTGGCTCAGGTCATGATCTCAGGGTTCTGGGATCGAGCCCTATGAGGGGCTCCCACTCAGTGGTGAGTCTGCTCGCCCCCCTCCCTCTGCCCCTTCCCTCACTCGTGCTTGCTTGCGCATGCTTTCTTTCTCAAATAAATACAATCTTTAAAAAAAAATTTAAAAATATATTTTCTGATTTCGGAATAAAGATCTACACATAAAAATTCAAGCAATATACATTTTTAAAAAGATTTTATTAATTTATTTGACAGAGAGAGACACAGCTAGAGAGGGAACACAAGCAGGGAGAGTGGGAGAGAGAGAAGCAGGCTTCCCGCTGAGCAGGAAGCCTGATGTAGAGCTCGATCCCAGGACCCTGGGACTATGACCTGAGCCGAAGGCAAATGCTTAACCGACTGAGCCACCCAGGCGCCCCTCAAGCAATATACATTTTTAAAAAGCAAATTAAGCCCCCTCTCTTCTCAGACCTCAAATAATCACCATCAAATATTTGGTGTATTTTCTTCCAGACCTACATAAAAATTTATAAAGAAATGATTTTTCTAAACATGCACTTTTTACAATTTTTTTTCTAAAATTGTGCTTTTCCACACATTGCTTTATTCACTTATTAATTTATTGTGAACTTTCTTGTGTTTAGAACATCGATATCTTCTGTGTTCAATTTAACAGCTTCAGTGTTCCATTGTTACCATAAATTAGTGCTATACTAATGAAATTGGGGTTGTTTCCAATTTTTCATCATTTCAAACAGCACTGCAATTAGCACGTTTGTGCATCTAGCTTTGTGCACTTGTTTAGCCACTTCCGTAGGATAAATTCCTGGAAATGGAATCTGAGTCAAAACTATGTACATTTAAATTTTAAACAAATATTATTATTATTATTATTTATTATTATTATTTATTTATTTGAGAGAGAGAGAGTGAGAGAGAGCATGAGAGGGGAGAAGGTCAGAGGGAGAAGCAGACTCCCCGTGGAGCTGGGAGCCCGATGCGGGACTCAATCCCGGGACTCCGGGATCATGACCTGAGCCGAAGGCAGTTGCTTAACCAACTGGGCCACCCAGGCGCCCCTTAAACAAATATTATTAAACTGACCTCCAGAAAAGTTGTATTTACATTTACACAATGAGTGCCTGTTTTCTGCACATACTTGCCAGAGTGATGCTATGAATTTTTTTCAGTTTTGTCAGACAGATAAAAAGTATTTTATAATTGTTTTATTTCACACCACTTGCGGTTATGGTTGAACGTGGTTTTTTTTTGTAATTTCTGTTTCTTTGGTGAATTATCTGCTCATGTCCTTCGTTTGGGTTGTTTTTTTCCTTTCCTTTTCTTTTTCTTTCTTTTTTTTTTTTTTTTTAAGATTTTATTTATTTGACAGAGAGAGACACAGTGAGAGAGGGAACACTAGGGGGAAGGAGAGAGGGAGAAGCAGGCTTCCCGCCGAGCAGGGAGCCCGATGCGGGGCTCCATCCCAGGACCCTGGGATCATGACCTAAGCCTAAGGCAGACACTTAGCCGAAGGCAGATGCTTAACAACTGAGCCACCCAGGCGCTCCTTTCTTTCCTTTTCTTATCAACTCATGAATCTTTCTGATATACTGTATCAATCTTTTTCATGTGTTCAAAATCTTTTCCCATAGGGCGCCTAGTTCCCTCAGTCAGTGGAGCATGTGACTCTTGATCTCAGGGTCGTGAGTTTGTGCCCCACCTTGGGTGCAGAGATCACTTAAAAATAGAATCTTGGGCGCCTGGGTGGCTCAGTCGTTAAGCGTCCGCCTTTGGCTCAGGTCATGATCCCAGGGTCCTGGGATCGAGCCCCACATCGGGCTCCCTACTGGGCTGGAAGCCTGCTTCTCTCTCCCATTCCCCCTGCTTGTGTTCCTTTGCTCACTGTGTCTCTCTCTGTCAAACAAATAAAATCTGAAATGAAGGAAGGCAGGAAAGAAGGAAGAAAGGAAGAAAGAATCTTTAAAAAACATTTTCCTAGTTTAATGTTCATAGTTTGAGTTTGCCATATAGATGTTTTAGTTGAGAACATGATCAAACTTAAACGTGTTTCAATCTGTTTCTGGTTTTCATGTCATTTTAGAAAGACCTTCTCCATTCCAAGGTTAAAAGAATGTTCACCAATTTTTCACTTATAATGTTTCGTTTGTATGTTTAAATCTTTTGGCATAACGAATGAAATAGAAATCCAGCTTCCCACACTCTCCCTTGAGTAGCTAATCAAGAAACAACCACTGAATAATCATTTTCCCCACCTTTAAAATACCACCTTTATCATATACAAGCCAAATTCCCATGTGCATTTGGAGCTATTTCTGGACTCTATTCTGATGGCTATGCCAGTCCTGTGCCAATCTCAGTACACTGTGCTTTTGTTTCAACTTTTAATATTGGTAGGCCAGGTCCCCCCATTACTCATCCGTTTCAGAATGTTCTGGTTTTTCTCATTATCATTCTGGATGAACTTTTGCATTATTTTGTCAGGTTTCCTAACTCATTCTTTTGGAATTTAGAGACTGCATCAAATTTATGGATTCAGGGAAAACATATCTTTTATATTATGGCCTTTTTATCGACGAACAAGTTATTACTCTGCTTTTGCAAATATTCCTGGTTTAAGTAACTCAAAGGACTTTAGTTTTGATTGATTGAATATGTCCTGTGCATTTCTTACTAACGTGACTTTGAGACATTTTAGTATTCTTGTTGCTCTTATAAGCAGGATATTTACTTCCATTAATTTTCTAACTAATTATTAAAAAGGTGTCAGAAATTGTGCCATTTGTGACAACATTGAGGTATTATACTAAGTGAAATAAGTCAGACGGAAAGGCAAATACTCTATGATCTCAGTTATATGTGGAATTTAAAACAATAAAAAACTCACAGACATAGAGAACAGGTTGGTGGTTGTCAGAGATGGGGTTAGGGCGCAGGCAAAATTGGTGAAGGTGGTTAAAAGTTACAAACTTCCAGTTATAAGATAAATAAGTCCTAGAGTAGTAATATATACCATAGTGACTGTAGTTAACAATAACATTTGAAAGTTGCTAAGAGGGTCAATCTTAAAATTCTCACACAAAGAAAGAAACTGTAACTATGTGTGGGGATGGATGTTAACTACACTTATTGTGACAATCATTTCACAATATATACGTACATCAAATCATTATGTTGGACACCTGAAACTAATACAATATTATATGTTGATATATCTCAATTTAAAAAAAGTAAATAACAATGTAGAAAGCTATTTCTTGTTTATATTTTGTTCTTAACACATCTCTTTATCCAATTCTCTCTTACACAATTCGGTCTAGGCCCTGAGTATTAGGGTTTTTTTTTAATTTTTTTTTTTTTTTAATTTGACAGAGAGAGAGAGATCACAAGTAGGCAGAGAGGCAGGCAGAGAGAGAGGGGGAAGCAGGCTCCCCGCTGAGCAGAGAGCCCGATGCGGGGCTCGATATTAGGACCCTGAGATCATGACCTGAGCCGAAGGCAGAGGCTTTAACCCACTGAGCCACTCAGGCGCCCCTCTGAGTATTAGTTTTATGTTGATGGTTCCTAATGTCCACAGTCTTTTCATCTTTTCCCAGCTTCTCATCTTTCCCAAACTCTCATTTCATCTCTAACGTGGTGTTTCCCAAATTGCAAAAACTGTCATATTGCTGTCATAATTTTCCATATTCTGTATATCACACCTGTACCATTATTTATTTAACATTTTTCTTTAAAACAACTCATTAAAAATAAATTTAGCTTTCTCTTGTGCAATAATATCCATGAAGTAACGAATACTTTGATGTGCTGGTTATTTCTCTAATAGGAATGAAAATAAATAGAAAATTACTAAAGTTTTAAAAAAGCATTCTTCTTGGGGTGCCTGGCTGGCTCCGTCCATAGAGCGTGCGACTCTTGGTCTCTGGGTTGTGAGTTCAAGCTCCACGTTGGGTGTAGAGATTATTTAAAAATAAAATCTTAAAAAAAAAAAGCAAAAAAACAATGTTCTTCTTCAGATTGCTTAGAAACATCTCTTGTATCATCTAACACACTTTCTGAAAGTCTGTTCTAGCTGGTAACAAACCTTTCAACCTGGATATTAACCACTGCTTCCAACGTTCTCCCCTCAGAATCCCTCTTCCCCCACTTGCTTTGCTCTGTCAAAGTGATCATTTCCCCAGTCACAGGAATTCCAAAATTGGGCTTTGAGGATGCCCCATTCGGCTCCTTCATTCCCCGCCTGAGGATGTTCTTCCAGCTGGATCTTGCAAACTGTCCCTTGCCCTCTATTCTCCCAGACACTTTTTTATCCTCCTTGGTGATTGCTTCCTGAGGATCAGAATCTTGCTTTGATGCCCATCTCTCCCAACCAGCGTCATTCATTCGTGGTTGACTCATTGCCCTTTGCATTATTTAAACAGATTTCCTGCCCCACCCCCATCTTTGGCTCGGCAGACAATCGTACTGTGTGTGACCTTGGGACTTTCCCTCCTCCCACTGCTCATCTAAACCTTACCTGTCCTTTTCGGCTCACTTTCTAGAAAGCCTTCTTAGATGATTCCGGCCCCACCTGCACCCCCCTTACTGCTGTAGCAACATCTAGTGTTGTCCCAGGTGTCTCATCCTCCTGAGTAGACTATAGGCTGCCTGAGGGCAGGCTTCAGTCTGAATGGTCCTTCTGTATGGGTGCATCGCCAAGCACACAGAGGCTGGCTCGGTAAATGTTTGCTGAGTCACGGCATGGTGGCATTCCCAGACTTACTCCAAACTCCACCTCCCCTGTTACTTGCCATAGCCACTCACCCCTCCCTGCACCACCTCCAACTCCCACCAACCGCGGGCAAGAGGGAAAAGAAACCGGTGTAAGAAAAGCAGAGCACACTGAAATATAAGAAGCCATTCTAGGATCATTAGTCTTTTAATATATTATTCTGAAAAGAAAGGAATTAAAAAAAAGTTCCTGACATCTCTTCTGATTTTTTTTTAAATTTAAATAAATACCCCGCCCACCCCCCACCCACTAAAATTTCCCTCCTTCCCCAAAATCCCGCCCATCCCTGGTGCTAGACCCTCACCCCAGAGCTAAATAAGATGCCTGTTGCACATCAGGCCACACTCACTACCAAATTCTGGCCACTGGTAAAATACTGTAAATGAGTCTGCGGCCCTCAGCTCACCGGAGCCCCTCCCTTCTCTTGCTTGGCTCCCCACTCCACACCAGTCCCCAGCGTCAGGGTGGGCGTGGATGGTGGGGCCTTCAGGCGTTGGAGAGAGCGCCAACTCGGTTCCCTTTAACTGCCCACCACTGCCTACTCCGTGCCCAGGAGTAGGTCAGAAGAGGCCAGAATTGCCCTCCCAACTAAAATAAATAACGAAATAAATACCCCTCCCCACTCCCGGCTCTATAAAAGAGCCCCTCTACCTCACACTCTCTAGCCCCATCCTTCACCTGACCCGCCCCCCTTCCTCCCTTCCCTTCCCTCCTCCCCCATGCTGACCTCCGGCTTGGCCTTCGCCCTTTCAGGAGGAGGAGTCTGCCTCGCTCAGCAGGGAGAGCAGCGGAGGGCCTCACTCCCAACCTCACACCCTCTTCCCCCAAATTTCAGGGGGTGCAGCTGGCGCCCCATGCCCGATGGGCCTGGCAGACTCCCCGTCTCCGGGGGTTAGGGTGGAAGGCAGGGGGTTCTCCCTGGCTTTCTCTCACCTGGTCCTTCAAGTGTCCCTCTTTCAAGGCAAGTGTCCGGGAGAGCCGGGCACCCCCGCCCCGCTCCCCAGTCCGGTGCCCCGGCCTCCCGGCCTCCTCAGATGGCAGTGTCCCAGAGGACGGTGTGCTGCCGGCGGCAGGGCGGGGTGCCGGACTTGCGGGGCTCGGGCCCCCGCCGCCAGCTGGGGAGGATGGGCATGCTCTCCTGCTTGCAGAGGCCTCGGTCCGGGCGGTGGCGGGCCTTGATCTCCTTGCACACGCAGCGCTTGCGCTCTATCACCTCCAGCAGCTTGCCGTCGCGCTCGCGGGCGGGCTGAGGCGGCAGGGGCAGCGGCAGCGGCAGCGCGGGCTGGGTCTGTGCCCCTTCCTCCCGCCCGCCGGCCCGCGACGAGGGGAGAAAGGCGGAAAGGGGGGAGGTCAAGGACCTCAGAGTGACCAGGCCCTGTTCTCTACCGCAAAGACCAGTGTCTTCCCCCAGAAACAAGCCCTCTCTTGCCCCCCAGGCCTGTGTCCTCTCCCACTGGCTGGGGGGGGGGGGGTGTGTTTTGGTGGGGGGACAGGAACAGAAACCCAGCTCTTGCCCCCTCTCCCTGGGTGCCCTAGTGCCAGGTTGGGCCCATCTCACCCTGAGGAATGGGCACCCCTTTAAATAATTGTCTTCCCAGTAGAATGCAGTTTCGAATTGGTACGCCCCATTTTCTAAATGCACGAAGGCCCACGGCAAGCCAGTGGTGGCCGCTGTCTGGCTGTCCCCATGGAGTACAGCCCCCTTCCAGGACCAGCTCCCCCACCCCCACCCCAGCGTCCCTCTTCCTCTGTGCCAGGTCCTCGCTTGACCTCCTTCTTTTCTTTCCACACCCAGGCCTTCTTCCCCACCTGCTTCTTCACAAATAGGAGAAAACCCAACGTGGTCTTCCTCCTCACCTGGCTTGGGGCATCCCTAGGCTGGCTGCAGGGCCGGGGGGTGTGGAGCGCGGCCTGCCGGACTCCGGACGTGGAGGCCGAGCGCCCCAGGCGGTAGCCTCCTGTGAAGTCTGAGGTGGAGAAATGTAAGTGAGGAGGGTAGGGGCCTCCAGGCTCCCCTCCCGCAGCCCCTTCCAGGCTGCCCCTGACTCAGCAGGGGAGGCAAGGGGATGGCGACCTGGTGTCAGAATGGAGGGCCCTGAGAGATCTCCCCCCTTCCAGCCCCATCTTTATCCCGGCCCTGGGCGGGGTGTCACCTCCATTGCGGTGGCAGGCAGGAAACGTCTGGCAGGGTACGGGCAGCGCCGTGCGACTCCCTCCTCGGTCCCCTCCGTGGTGGATCCTGGCCAGCAGGCCCTCTGCCCCCTGACTCCTCACTGGGATTCCTGATGCCATGGGGCCCCTGTCCTCACGCTCCAACTTGCCTGGACCCTCGGCACTGCCATTCCAGGCCCGGCCACCATCCTCGACCTCTGCTGGGATGACAAGGAGAGCTTAGTGCCTGTCCATGGGAAGGGTCTTGCTGTCCCCCCAGCTACACGCACCACAACACGCATGGACCAGAAGTGACTGCCCCTTTGCAGGTCACAGCAGAGAAGGGAGGGACCCTTCTCTGGGTCAGACCCTTCACACTCCCCAAACACAAACACCCAGGAGGGACCCCGATACTGCCACTTTCCTTTCTACCCACTGGTGCCATCCCTGGCCTGAGACTCACAAATATTTGCTACCGCCAAACCCTCTTCTGTGGTCATAGGGGTCTCCCTTAGCCCAGCTTTAGCTCCACAGCCTCTCCGGCCCGACAGGGCCACGGTGACCACCCTCTGAAACATAGAGCAGGAGCACTGTTCCCCAGGAGGGAGAGATCCCAAATCCTGAGCCGGGAAGTGGGAAGGGGGGTTATTGGGGGAAGGGCTGCTAGTGAACTAAGCTCAGCTCCGAGAGGAGGCCTGGCAGAGCATTGCGTTGCCAGGCAACGGTAGGGGCCTCCCTCTCCTCTCCCTCCTGTCTGGATGGGTTGCCATGGCAACAGCTGGGAGGCAGCTGTGTTTAGCTCCTAGTGTGCGCACACTCACAAACACACACCCCTGCAGCCTAGCAAAGGGAAGGGCAGGGAGTAGAGCGGGATGGGGCAGGAGGAGGCTACCCTTAGGGTCAGATTCTAGCCTCTCCCCATCACAGATCTTCCTGCCCGTCCAGCACGCACATGGAGACCCCAGCCCCTCAGCCTGCTGCGTGCCGTTATCCTCCAGTCTCCTTGAAAACTTCCCACTTCAGGACAATGGGTTGTGGCTTCCAAATAAGCCCTCCAACACTTCCCCGAGATCGTCACAGGCATCCCCAGTTCCCCCACCCCCAAATTCCCACCCCTCACTCACTGTCCAGCTCTTTCGCCTTTCTCCCTCCATACAGGACCTTCCTCTGCAGAGCCCAGCCTGCCCCAAATGTCGTGGCGCCCATCTCCTCTTCCTCCTCCTCTGGTGTCCCTGCACTGGCGATGACATGGGCGCAGGAGATGCTGGCAAAGGCACCCCCGTCGGTCCCTTGCTCCTGCAGCTGGATCTTGACCATGGGGGATGGGGCCCCCATTCCACAGCCCTTATTCAGCACCCCCCCGGCCTTGAGGCTCTCATAGGCAGGGGGTCTCTTGAGCCCAGCTGCTGCAGCTGGGTAGGTCCAGAGGGGAGTCAGGGGGCCTGCGGTTGGGTCTGGAAGGCTGTGGGGGGAGGCCAGGCAGCCCCGATGGTGGAGGACCCCAGCTGCTGCGCCCATGGCCCCGCTGTGGGGGCTGGACTTCCCAGGCACTGGGGGCCTCGAGCTGGTGCACAGCATCCCGTGGAGGACCGAGATCTCCTTCTCCGTCTTTGGTTCCCCAACACCTAGGGGCGGACCAGTTGGCAGGACGGAGTGCGTGGTCACCTTGACTGCCGAGTACACCATGGTGTAAGACACAGCCTTGTCCTTGGGGGGGCCAGGGAGCAAGGCGGCCGGGGCAGGAGGGGCTGCCGGCGCCCCTGCCGCCTTGGGGCAGATCATGCTGTGGGAGTTGGGGAGCTCCCGCTCCCCCCGGGGCTGGCCAGAGCCCTGGGGTGGCAACGGTGTTGAGTGGCTCCGGGCCCGGCCTGAGGGTCCCAGCAGCAGCAGGTTGGCAGCAGGAGGCGGAGGCGGTGGGGGAGGCGTCTCCCGCTCCCGGGCAGGCACTTGGGGAGCTGGGGTGGAGCCCGCTGGCTCCTTCGAGTGGCAGAGGACCGGTAGCCTCGAGACCCCATCGCCAGGGGTTCGGGAAGCAGCCTTGGCTTGGGGGAAGGCCAGGAGTGGAGGACGGTGCTGGAGGAGGTTGGGGAAGGGCGGGGGGATTTCACAAGGAGTGGTCTTGGTAGGTGTCCCATCCCTCCGGCTTGGGAGGGCCGAAGCTGGCCGGCGGTGGGCATGGGGCTGCAGGGCGGGAGGCTGGTGTGGCGAGGAGCTTGCGGTCAATGGAGGGGCCCCGTTGGGCCGGCCTTCCCCTGCCTCCTCGGGCAGCGGGTACTTCATCTCCTCATATATAGCCTCGCTCTCCTCTGAGTCCGAGTCGGCGCCCGCTGGAGGGGTCGGGCCCCTACCCCCAAGAGGGGGCCCCGTCAGGCCTCCTCCACTTCGCCCTCCTCCCCTGAAGACATCCCCCACCATCTCAATGTACACGGGCTCCTCTTCCTGGGCACCCACCTCAGGGTCCCCAGCTACGCAGGACCCCCTACTGAGGCGCTGAAGGGGCAGATTCCCCCCGCGAGGAGAGGGGGCTGGGGGGCAGGACTCATCGAAGGAGACAGACAGCTGGGTGTTCGGGCTTCTCCTGGGCTTCTGTGGAGGAACCTTCCGGCTGGACTCTCGGCCCTCTGGGGTTGGCTTCTGGGAGCCTGGGCAGAACGGGAAGGAGAAAAATAAACTGGGCTCTTAGTGGGGGAAGGAGATGGACAGACCCCTTCCGATCTCTTAACCCAGCTGCAAGGGCATATCTGCGTCTTTATTTTCCCCACATCCCTCAACTTAAAGCGCAGTGGGTTCCCTTTCTACTAGCCTGCTCCAGTGCTTCCGATGAACTCCCCAGAATCTGTAGCTCCCACCATAAATCCTGTCCCACCCTCATGTCCCTTCAAGGCTGCCCCTTTCCCAGGAATGGACTTTTCAGGGAGCTTCCCCTGCCCTTGAATGGTTCATCTCAGGCCCTTCCAAAAAGCAACCACCCCCCCCACCACTCCCACTGAGAATGGAACCTTCCATTTCCTTGGTTCTTCCCTGAATGAACCCTCCCCTGTAGGCCTCTCTTGGCCCGGAATGGATCCTCCCAGCTCCTGGGGAGGGTTGGGGGTGTCTCACCTGCTTTCTTGCCGGGGGGCATCTCTGCCCCCGACACTGCCATGCTGAGCTTGGTGCTGGGATGTCTCCGGGGCTTGGCAGGGGGTCTTCGGGCACTGCTGTCCTCTGTGAGACCCCCGCCTCCCCCCCCAGGTCCACCCCCAACACTGTCCATGCTGCCCACTGAATGGCAGGAGAGTGAGCGTGGGGCCATGGCGCTGCGGCAGGGGTGGGGGGTGTGCTCCTGGGAGGCTGGCATCGTCATGAAGCCCATCCTGAGGGAGCGGCGCAGTGAGGCGATGTCCCGCACCCGGACCCCAGGCCCCGGGCCAGCCCCGGGCCCTGCGGGGCCTGTAGGAGCCACCTCCTTACTGGAGCTGGGGAGAGAAGGCCAAGATGGAACAGAGGCTGGGCCACAGGTGCCTGGGCCTCCCCCTCCTCTACCCTCAGAGGGGTGTGCAACCCTGTGCCTTCCCAGGAGGAGGAGGAAGGGGCCTGGGGTGGGGATGGGAGGCTGCCTGAAGGTGTAGGGCAGCGAAGTAGAAACTTCAGGTAGAATCCCTAGGCTTTAAAACAGACAAGGAAATCGGGAAGGCATGGCGAGTAGGGATGAGCGAAGGGATGAGTATGTGTGCAGGGGAGCGTCCCTGGAGCTGTCTGATCCCAGCCTGGGCATATCCGGCACACAGCCCTCGTGTGGACGGCTCCATGCATAGGTAGAGAGACGCAAACAGGCAGCACAGCCCCGCCGGGCACAGACACCTGCCGCCAGGGCTCCACTCTTCTCACGCTCACGCGGGCCCACACCTGGCCTCTGGCCTCCCGCATGTCCGGCTACCACAGCCTCCGCTCCCACACCACCCCGCGCCTCCGATCCCCGCCGAGGGCTGTGCAGCTGCATCGGCAGAGCGGCCTCCTCCTGCTGATCCTTCTCCTCCCTTCCCCTCGCTCTGCCTCTCCCTCGGTGCCGTCCTTTCTCTGTCACCCTCCCAGGCTCACCCCCATTCCCTCTCACTGTCCCTGAGCTTCTGTGCGAGTGAAGGGAGGGGCGGCTGGCAGGGGAGAGGGGAGAGCCACTGTGGGGTGGGCGCTCATTAAGGCCCTGTCTACTAACCCTTCATTAGGGAGAGATCACTGCAGTCATAGCTCTGATTAATCTAATTAACAACAAGAATTAAACTCCACAGTTTCGAGGAGGGAGAAGGGAGCAGGGAGGTGGCTCTGACTCAGGCTCCAGGAGGCTGTGCTGTCAATGGGAGTGAAGAGAGAGGGGGGCGAGAGGGGAGAGGCCAAGATTCAGGTCCCTGGGAGGGCAAGGAGAGAGGGCAAGCAGGGAGAGGTCCCCGGCCCTGGCTCCTCTGCAGGGCCCAGCCTTCACGTCTCCCACCCCGACACACACACACACACACACACACGCGCGCGCACACACACACACACACACACACACACACACACACACACGACCCTGTCACTTGGCCACTCACCTCCCCCAGCAGCCGAGCTGGGGAGGGGGCCAAATGGATCTTCTCTGGTACCCTGCGAATTACCCTGTCCCTGGACCAGGAGGGCAGCGGGGCCTGCCCCTTCCAAGGTCAGGTGACAGGGGAGCCTGGAGCCAACCCCACATTGACAGAAAGGAGAAGACTACAGGCCAGAGGTGAGTCAGGAAGGAGTGACTCGGGCTTCCAGGGGTGGGAAGAGCCGACAGGGTGCTCCTGAGCTGGAAGGCCCCCCAAGAGGCCAGGACAAGGGCTGGAGCCAGGAGCAGGGTGGGGACAGGGTGTATGCAATCCCAGCAATTCTGTACTGAGCACAGACTCTAAGATCAGACTCCTGACCAGGCTGTTGGACCCAGGAAGGGCAGAAGGATGTGGCCCAGCCACCGGGGAAGCAGAGGTGGGACAGCCCAGAGGGCAATCTGGGACCCCAGCCTTACCTCCTCTTGGCCTCCTCCTCCTTGTGCTGCCTCCACTCCAGCTTGGTTTTTCGGTAGAGGAGGTTCATGTCGTGGGGCAGGAGGTGGGGGCTGGGGGGCCCTGCTCAGCGCCACCAGGCCCGGGGGGCGGCCCTCCCTGGGTCCCGGATCCACTTGGTGGGGGAGATGGGAAGGAAAAAAAGAAAGATGTGGGGTGGGTGGGGGGCAGGAATGAATGAGAGAGAGAAAGAGAGAGAAAGGAGCGGAGATGTGACTTGGGTCCTCAGAGAGTGGAAAACAGATGGAGGCAGAGAAAACCCAACATCGCCTCCAGGACCCACAGACAGACAGACATAGGATATGTGTACAGAGTCGCACACCCTAACAAAAGGTGTTCAGAGCCACAAATACACATCCCGGAGAGATCAGCTCGACACAGATTCCCATCCTGTAAATACATCTGATCGACCACACAGACAGGCCCCACAAATACACAGCAGCCCCACAGCCACACAAACACACATTCAGACACACAAACCACCAGGCCACAGACCCATAGCTACAAACAGAGGGCCAGACACAGATCAGCAAGGATAAACACAACCTAGAACAGGCAGACACACAGACATAAACACCCCCGACACACCCACAGCACACAGACCTCCAGACACACACACACACACCGGCTCCGGGGAACTGGACATACCTACAGACAAGGAGTTCTGCTACGGCCTACTTGCGTACATTGCACCCCACTGGGGAAGGGGGAGATGGTCAGAATCCCGCCCCCTCTCGGGCCCTGACGCTGAGGGTGTCATGAGGGCAGGGTGGGGATGCTGGCAAAGGGGTGGGGGGCACTCAGAGTTGGGCATCTACAATACTACCCATCCATCTATTTCCATTCCCTGCGGGCAGATTCCCCTTCCAGTCCTTTGCCTGGGCCCCGGGCCTCGGTCCACCCCTATTCCTGCGCCCTGGCCCCTCAGTGATCGTCTCCACCTCCCTCGGTGATGGCCCAGATCCCCTTCTTCCTCCAGGATCTGGGAGGCTCCCGGCTTCCCTCTTCCAGTCCCTGCCCTCAATCCCACCCGGGGGTCTCCCGTCTGGCCCCATAGCTACCTTCTGAGCTGCGGCCTCCGGACCTGCTCTGGTTTCCCTCCCCCCAAACACACTCTCCTTTTCGCCGTCGGCCTCACCTCTCCTCCTAGGCGCCCCTCCTCACTGTCGTCCTCTCCCTTCCCTGTTTGTTCCAAACCTGGCGGCTTCATTCCCCTCTCCATCCAAGGGCCCCAGGTTCCCGGGCACCCCTCCCCTTCTCCTTGTCCTGCTACCCTGGGTTTCTCCGTGTCTCGCCCCGCCAATCCTCGCTATTCCCTGTCCCCCTCACCCCACCTCCCCGCACCAAGGCTCCCCAATTTCCACATCACCGTACCTGGCCTGCCGGGCGCCGGCCCCCCCATGCCGGGCTCCGCCCGGAGCAGGAGGAGGGAGGAGGAGAGACAGAGAGAGACCGGGGGGAGCCGAGCTGGGCCCTGCCGCAGAGACAGCCCCGCCTCCGGGTCCGCCCCCAGACCCGCCCCCGGCCCCAAACCCACCCTTCCACACCCTCCAAGGACGGAGCGGGAGCGGTCGTGCCGCGCCGCGCTGCGCCGCGGGGCTGGGGTGGGAGGCGCGGGGGACGCGGAGCCCGCGGAGTCCGCGGGGGGACTCGGAGAAGGGGCGCGGGGCGCGGGGGACCTGCCGCCGGCCCGCCCCCGCTTTGAGGCGTTCGCTCCTCGGCGCCCCTCGGCCTCTGCCCGGCCGGGCGGTGTTCGGTTCGCTGTCCGAGGCCCCGGCGGAGCGAAGCGGGGCGCAGCGCGTAGCGGCGCCCCCCGGTGGCAGCCCGGGACCTGCACCCCCGCGCGTACCCCGTGCGCGCCCGGCGCTCCCCGGGTGCGCACCCCGCGTCGGGCCGGGGCGAGGCTGCGACTGCGAGGCCCCGAGTGCAGTGAGGCGGCGAGGCCGGCAGGGGGTGCCGCTTTCCGGGCCGAGGGGCTCGGAGAGTCGTGAGCCCTACCATCCGCGTCTCTGCCCAGCAGGGGGCGGGTTCCCTTGGCTGCGCCCCATCTTCCTGCAGCCCCCAAGGTGCGGGGAGGGCGTCGGAGCTGGCTCTCCTGCTGCTGGTCGCCTATCCCTGGAGCCTCCTCGGCGCCTGGACCTCGTTTCATGGCCTGGGCTCCAAGGCTTCCGCCAGTCCGCCCCAGCGGCTCAAGTCATCCTCCGAGTAACCTTTGACTCCGCGGCGGCGCCCGCCAGGTCCCGGGTGCCCAGGGGATCGGCCTCTGACTGGGACCATCGCGGCAACGGCCCCAGGTGCGGTCAAGGCGGCCGCTAAGGGTCGAGATCTCGCGCCCCCCTCCTCAACACCCCTTCACCTTTCTCTTCAGCTCCGAGAAATCCTCCCTCGGAAACCCCTTTGCCAAACACTAGCTGCAAGAAGACCTGAGTTCTACCTTTAAGTGGCTGAAAAATCGACCCCCCCAAAGATACCCACCCCAACTCCCCCAAACCTGTGCACGTTAAATCTGCAGATGCACTGTGTGGCTTTGGGGAAATCGCACCACCTCTCTGAGGGATTCCTCATCTCATGCCTACCTTCATGAAGTTGTTGGGGGCAGCAAAGGAACTAATACAAGGTTTGTAAGCTGTAAAATACATTAAAGGGCTATTATTGCCCCCAGGAAAGGGAACACATTAAAATACATAACAGTCCTTTAACATTCACACCTTAGTGTGAATGAATTTTTATTTATTCATTCAATAAACATTTCTGCAGAGACCAGCCACGTCCCAGGGCCTGCAGACACGGAGGAGTCCCAAGTTGATGCTGTGAGCGTCTGAGTTGGTGGGAAGGGGAGAGTCCAGAGATAAATTTTGAATAGTTTGTAGCGAGTCAGCGCTGAAGGAAGGATCTGGAGGCGGAGCAGTGGGGCTGTGTTCTGAATATTGCCAGAGGGGAGAGAGTTGGGGGGGGGGGGGTTTGTGGGAGGCTGCTTCCTGGACCTCAGAACTTGGGAGGCCTTTAGGACCTGGCTGTGGTAGCCACTGTTACCAGGAAGGGAGAGAGGCAGGAGTGCAGATGCATTTTAACAAAAAAATTCAGAATAAATATATGAACGTGGAGGCAGGAGGCATCATTTTGTTTTTCCCTAACCCTTAAGAGTAGTTAAAAATTTCCATGAGCTAAAGCTGAAGGAGGAGGGATGTGTCAGCCCAGTCCTAGCCTCAATGCCATCAAACACTAGCTCTGAGGCCTCAGGCAGATAACCGAATGCCTGCGAGCCTCTGTTTCCTCAGCAGAAGCGCTGGAGTTCAAAACTGACCCCATCCCTGACCTGGACTGTATTGAGAATCTGTGAGATAAGTATATAAAGCAGACGAATGTGAGGAATTTTCGATGTGCTCAAGAATAGTTCCATTTGACCAAAATTAATTAGAATCCATTTCCTTCTGAAGCTAGGAGTGAGGGCAGATGTGGTGGTTAGACTCTGCTTTTGTTCAGAGTTGAGGGTGCCTAAAAGGAGAAAATGGCCGTCGGAGGTTTATTTTTTTCATGCCCAGCACACAGTAGGCCCTTCATGTGTGTGTGCAGATCCTCCCATAGCAAAGGAGGGATGGGAGGGGAGAGGTGGTGTGCTTTGGGCCAGCGGGAGTTGTCCTCGCGTGCATCTGTGTGGGGGACTGTGTGTACCTGGTGTCTATACGTGTGTGTGACCAGGGTTGGAGAGAAAGTGCAAGTCAGCACGTTTCTGAGCAGATCTCTTTGTTTCTCTATATGGGGCCAGAGAAGGGCACACCTGAGCGTGTAGAATATTCCAGCTGTACCGCTGACAGCCTTTCTGAACCTGCCGGGTCTCAATATCCACGTCTAAGAAAGGGGACAATATGGTGCCTGGGATGTGGCTCAAATACTCCAGCACAACACAACCAAAGATATTGGGAGTAGAGATGAGCCCAGGCTGGTTGTGAGTTGATCATTGTTGAAACTGCACGATGCCGACCTGGGAGGCCACCGTATTCTCTCTCCACTTGGGGGCCTGTTTGCAAATTGTCACCATGATCCACCTTTTAAAATAAGGACAGGAGAGAGTAACGGTACCTTCCCCACAGAGTTACCGTGGAAACCGCTGAAGATACGACAATAACGGCGGAGCAGCACCGCAACGTGTACGGGATGTTTATGGGGTGGCGGGCAACCCAGGGGAGCCCCCCGGGTTTTAAGCTCCTTCCCACGCTTCTCCGTCTCGGTAGCCCAATGGCAGCAAGTGCCTACAAGTAAGGGAATCCCTGGCCTTCCTGCAAACTCCTCCCCTTTCACTCCGCCCCCCGCGGCCCCTCCCTCCGAGGAAGCGCCGGGCTGGGGCCCAGCAGGTGTGGGGTTAAGCCCGTTCGGGGGCCCCGGGAGCGGCAGCGGCAGCAGCGGCAGCCGCAACTGCACCAGCAGCGGTGGTGGCAGCTCTGGCCCCGGGCCAGCTGGCCGGGAGCCCTAGGAGGCAGAGAGGGCGGAGGAAGGGGAGGAAGAGGGGAAGGAGGAGGAGGAGGAGAGGAGCAGTCAGCAGGCCCGAGGAGGCAGGACTTCCTGGTGTGGGGGTTGTCAACAGCCCAGAAAGAGAAAGGCGGAGAGACCGAAGCGAGAGGCGCTGAGGAGCGGAGAGAGACCCAGCCGTGCCACGCGGAGATTTGGGAGACCACTCGCCCCAACCACCCAGGCGCTGGACCTGGAGGATCCGGGGGGCAGAGCCGCCTCTTCCCGCACCAGTCCGGAGACCCTTGGGGCTCCAGAGGCCGCGCCTGGGCTCCACCAAGGAGGCGGGGGTTCCTTCTTTTCCGGAGAGCAAACTTTTTACTGAGATGCCTTGCGGGGCGAAGTGCGGCCCCCGAAGAGAACTGGACAGCCTCTGATCGCCGCCTGCGCCCCCCACGCTGCTGGGGCCAAGAGGCCCCAGGGGAAGGACAGCCCGAAGTCTTAGGCGGCCGCGACCCCCGGCCCAGCTCGGTGGCCGAGGCCGAGAGGTAGGGCTCTGGGCTGGGCGGGGCGCCGGGGCAGCGGGGCAGGGCCTGCCCCAGGGATGGGGGAGCTGGGGTGCGGGGGGCCGGGACACCAGCAGAGGCCTCTGGGCGGTGGGGCCAGGCTGAGGAGCGGCTTCACCCCTGCTCAACCAAGGCCCTGGAGCCCCCCTGCCGTCGGGCGACTCGGTCCTGTGAGTCTGAATCCCAGACAAGAAATGCCCAACTTTCGGTCTGGCCCACCTCTTCCTACTCTCTGGGACCGCTGGGATCTCCGGGTCTCTGCCGTCTCTGCCTGTCTCTTTGTCTCTGGGTCTCTGGTGGTTTCCCCTTCCTCCCCCATCCTGCTCCCCAGAGAGGAAGCCCCGGAGGTGGCCTGCCCACTGCTTTCTCACACACACACACTCTCTCTCTCTCTTTTTCCAGTTTGCAAACTCAGCTCTGGAGTTGGGCAGCACCAGCGGCAGGAAAAACCTGCCCCTGCCCCCACCTCCCGCCGCCTCCCCTGCCTTGTGCTCCCTTCACCAGCCAGGCACCCCCAGTTCCTGCAAGGCCCTCCTGCCATGTCGGACTCAGATGTCCCCCGGGGCCCTGATGCCCCCGCCATGTGGCCCCCCTGTTCCAGGGGTGCCTGAGCCCTTTCGAGGAGCCCCAGCTGCACCCCCTGCCCACCTTGGCCGAGTCCTGAGCCCCAGGGACCATGAGTGGGGGCAAGAAGAAGAGTAGTTTCCAAATCACCAGCGTTACCACGGACTATGAGGGCCCAGGGAGCCCAGGGGCTCCCGAGCCTCCTGCCCTGCCAGTCCCCACCGGGCCGCCACCCCGTCTGCCTAACGGGGAGCCCAACCCCGAGCCAGGGGGCAAGAGCACCCCCCGGAACGGCTCCCCACCTCCTGGGGCCCCCGCCTCCCGTTTCCGGGTGGTAAAGCTGCCCCACGGCCTGGGAGAGCCTTATCGCCGAGGCCGTTGGACGTGTGTGGATGTTTACGAGCGAGACCTGGAGACCCCCGGCTTCAGCCGGCTCCTGGAGGGAGTTCGAGGGGCCTCGGGAGGCACTGGGGGCAGGTCTTTGGATTCCAGGTTGGAGCTGGCCACCCTGGGCCTTGGTGCCCCGACCCCGCAGCCAGGCCTGTCTCAGGGCCCCACCTCCTGGCTCCGTCCACCCCCCTCCTCCCCTGGACCTCAAGCCCGCTCCTTCACCGGGGGGCTGGGCCAGCTGGCGGTGCCTGGCAAGGCCAAGGTGGAGACACCCCCCCTGTCAGCCTCCCCACCCCAGCAGCGCCCCCCAGAGCCCAGGACTGGGGAGAGCGCTGGCCCGTCCAGGGCTGCCACGCCTCTGCCCTCCCTGAGGGTGGAAGTGGAGGCTGGGGGCTCAGCTACGGGGACCCCTCCACTGTCTCGATCAAAGGATGGAGCCCTGCGGCTGAGAATGGAGTTGGCTGCTCCCGAGGAGATGGGGCAGGTAAGAGCTGGGCTCTGGGGTTGGGGGAGATACCTCAGGCATGAGGGCCTGCTCATCTCAGCCTGGGCCTGACCTCCAGCCTGGGCCTTCCTGCCTGCACCTCCATACCACCCTCTCCCCACTCCATCGACACCTGTCTGTCAGGCCGGGTAGCCCCTCTTTCCTCTTCGTGCCCTCTCCCTGGGAAGCCCATCCTACTCTTCACACAGCCTTGTTTTCTTTCTCAGGCTCCCCTCGCCCCTACGTTCTGCACCTTCTTTCTTTCTCTTTGGCCTTTAATTTGTTACCTTTGGCCCCCGTCTCCGTTTCCATATAGCCCAGTGCTGTCCCCCCATCAGAGACGTGGCCTCCTCACTTTGGCCTTCACCTTCTGTCTTGGTTTCACCGCTTCTGGCTTCGGGCATTGAGGGTGGAGGTCCCAGGTGGGGCAGGGTGCTTGGGTCTCTGGGAGAGGAGCTGCCGAGGTTGGCGGGGAGGGGTAAAAAGTAGGCATTCCACTGTAAGTCTCCCTGGCAGCGCCATTCCAAACGTGCGGGGTCTGTCTTCTCATTAGCTGCCCATCCCAGCCCCATCTGCAGCTTTGTCCCAAGTCAGATGTCTCCAAGGACCTGAGGAATTGGGTGGGATAGGGGCTTGGTGGTTTGGCCGTTCCACCCCCAGTTGTCTGTCTCTGGTCCCTGCATCTAGGCCTCTCCACCATTGATGACTGGGGGTGGCCATCAGGGAGTGGGAGAGAGGCAGGAAGCAACGGAGAAAGAGTTAAATCCTCTGCTCTTTCTGCTTCCTGTCTCCAAAAGAGGAACAGGCCTGGGCTGGGGGGCAGGATGCCTGGGTCCCCCGGGTGGGCGTGGGCAGCCAGGGATGTGGGGGAATGGATGTGTCTGTTCTTCTTGAACAAGAAAATAACACCTTGGACTTCAGGAGGAGAGGCAGGGAGTGTGAGGATGAGAACTTTCCCCCCTTCCTGGCCTTGGGCACAAACCACAGTATAAAAATAACCTGGGACTGGATGTCTGGGCCTTGTCAGGACCGGTCAGGACCGGCTCCCCCCACCCCCTCCTGGCCTCAAGCTCACATCTCTCATGCTGCGCCCCCTACTTTTCTGGAGCTTTCATTCAGTTCCTACCCCAGGGGAGAAGATGCTCTTTCCTTTACTGGTCTCTGTCCCCAGGCTCTTCGAAAGCAAACCCCCTTTGCCCCCGTATCTCTGTGTCCTTAAGCCCTCCCCGAGCTTCCTATGGGCCTGCAGACCTCCCTCTCTCCTCAGTGCCCCCAGACCCCTTTCCTTTCCCCACATCCTGATCCTTTCCTGTGTGCACGCATCTGTGCGGCTGTTTCCTGGCCTCGAGTCTGGCTACCTTCCACACTCCCCCATGTCTCTTCTCTCTTAAGGGAGAGGCTGGGGGGAGGGCCGAGGAGGAGGGGGGACACCACCTGGGCCCCCTTCCTCTGCTGTCTCTCTAACCACTCTGGACTCTCTGTTCTTGGCTTTTCCGAGAAGCCGAGAAGCTGGGGCCTCCTGGGGCCTCACAGAGGCGGCTTGTTCCTGTGGCCCCCGCCCTTTGCAGCCACCCCCAGCGCCTGTTGGGCTGTGTGGGTCCATGCCCAGGCTCCGCCTCCCCCCCCATCTCCGCCACCCAACCGCTCTCTCCCCGCCCCAGGGCCCAGCGCAGGAGCAGAACTTCACCTGAGTCTGAGAAGTTTGAGAGAAGAGGCTAGAACGGATAGATTGGGGGAGGGGGGGAGGACCAGTTTCTGAGGATTCATTCATTCTACAAATAGCTATTGAACAAACCATAAACTCTGTCCTCTGGAGCTTACCTTCCAGCAGCAGGGAGGCAAAAATACTTTAATTCCAGATACTATACAGTGCTCTAAAAAAAAAAATAGAACAGTTCAGTGGAATTCACTAGTCGAATGATGGGGAAATGCCTCTCTGAGGAAGTAACATTTGAGTCGCTTTAATAAGTCAGGTGACAGAAGGCAGACGCCCTCTGACTAGCCCCTGACTGGGGGGTCCCGGGTCAGCTGGTGGAAGGGTGCTGGGTGCAGACCGGAGCCCCTCTCTGGCACTCTGATACCCCATGGGCCACTTTCTGGAAGCTGCTCACCCAGTCCTCAGGATGGGCACTGTCTCCCTTGCCTCTGATACATGTCTAGTGCCTCCACCAGACCTGGGGGAGAGAGGGCCTTTGGGGCAGGACTCCTGGCTTCTTGGAAGAGAGCGGAGGTACGTGGAGAGAGCGGGGGAGGCGAACTACTAGGCAGATGGTAAGGTGGCTGGTTCCTTTCTTGCCCTTGACGTGATCGTTCCTACCTCTCTCCCTTCAGGTGCCCCCACTCGACTCTCGCCCCGGCTCCCCAGCCCTCTACTTGTTCCCCGATGCCAGTCTGGTTCGCAAGTCTCCAGACCCCTTTGGAGCAGCGGCAGCCCAGAGTCTCAGCCTGGCCCGCTCCATGCTGGCCATCAGTGGCCACCTGGACAGCGATGATGATAGGTAGGTGGGCTCTGGGTCCCCACCCAACACCTGGGGTAGCCGCATGAAACTGCCTGGTGGGTGTCCTTCCCCCAAGTTAAAACTTGGAGAGGACCTCTTCAACAGAGAAACCTGGCCTGGGCACAACCACTGGGCAAAGTTGATCTGGGCCCCACTCCCTCTCTGTGGAGAGAGCTGGGTGGGACTCCCTGGCTTAGGATTGTCAAATCATAGACTTTTTTTAGAGTTTGAAGGGAGTCATTGTTGTCAAATTCCAGAGCTCTTGCAGATTTAGCGATCATTTGGCCAACCCTAAGAATTTACTGGCAAATGCGCTGGGGAGGAGAATAGGGAGTGGGTCTCCCCGCGGTTCGCGCCTCCCTCTCCCTACTGATGAGGGGACTGGAACTCCTGCCTTTGGAGTAACATCCTTACGGACCACGTGCACTACTTTAGGATCCTAGGACCTCTAGTACCGAGAAAGCACGTCCCTGAGGTTCTGTTCCCTGCGCTAGGGAGACCAGGAGGGCCGAGCCCTCCCTGCGGCCAAACCGAAGCCGGGAGAGGATGGTTGTGGGACGCAGGGGAGGCCCAGGAGAGCAGGATCTGCTGGGGTTTGCCCTTCAGGGGAGAATGTCTGTTCAGTTCCAAGGCACGGTGGGCAGAACTTCCTGTTTCGAGGGCCAGGTTTCAACATAGGAATGTCACCAAGCTGAAAAGGGAGGAACGAAATTGCGAGTCAGATAGGCAGGCTGCTCCCTTCTGGCCGTGGACTGATAGAAGGGCTGGGGAGTCACCACTTTTATTTTGGAGGGAGGAGTGGGACTTCCTGTTTGAGACTTGGGGGAGGGACTTCCTGTTTGGAAGGAACTAAGGGGTGGGGCTTAGCCCTGAGTTTTGTGGGTGATGGGGGCACCTATTGCAGAAGGGAGTCCCTCCTTCCTGCCTGCCCCTCACCAGGCATCCCCCCAAGGGATTGTGGCCTTGCGGGGAGGCAGAGGCAGAGAGGAAAGAGAAGGGGTGGCGGGGCCAGTGGGATGGAGGGCGAGGGCCTGGTGGCGGCTGGTGGAGAATGAGGGACACAGTGGGGAAGGGCAGTGCGGCTTCTGGGCTCCCAGCTCTCAGGAATGTGTGAGGTGTGAGGTTGGCCAGGGCCCGACGTGTCACCTGCCCCCATTGCTATTCTCAGCGCTTCCCACCCTCACTCCCTCCCACTTGGGAGGTTCCCTGGCATGAGGGCTCCCTATCCCTCCCCACCCCTGTTGATTTCAAAGCCCAGCCTCCCTGCTTCTCCTTCTTGAGGGCTCGGCCTCCAGGAGCCTCCTCAGCTATATTCTTTTGGCTCGTCCCCTCCCTCCCTCTGTTCCACCCCCTCCCCAGACCCCAGTCTGACCGGTCAGGCACCCAGCCTCCACTTTGTCCTGCTCCACTCTGAGCCTCTGGGGCTCTGGTCTAGCCCAGCCCCTCTCTTGCCCCACCCTGCTGGGCCAGGAGGTAGGATTGGGTTGCTCCCCCCCTTGGCCCCCTCAAATGAGGCATGTAGCCCCCACCTCATCTCTCTGGTGTGCCCAGAGCTGGCAGGAGAACAGGGTCTGAGTGGCATGGAATCTCCCTTTCAAGAGGGAAAGTGGGCTGGGGAGTTAAGTGCCTGGATCCCAGATGGGAAATTGGGGATGCCTGCCAATCTCAGAATCTGGGGATGGGAGAACAAAGGGTGCCTGGTGAATGGTGAATACTCACGTGCTCCTGGGCGGCAGGAACCTTCGTGTCCCCAACAGGGCCTGGCAGTTGGAACGTACTTGAATAAGTGGATGGATGGACGAATGGATGGGTGGCCAGCATGGGGAATCCAGGCCTTATAGGGAATGACTCCCAAGGACTTGGGAAAGAAAAAGTACATTTATTTATCTAGTGCCTCCTTGGGGTCAGGTGCTACCTTTTATCTCACTAAAGCAGCCCCATAATCCCCACTTTCCAGATGAAGAAGCTGAAACTCAGAGGAGGAAGGTTTTAGAAACTTGCCCAAGGTCACAGAGCTAGTAAGTGCCAGGACTGCGTTCAGAGCCTGGGTCTGACCCCGAAGCCCGATTCTCCATTCTCCTCCTGGGATGCCTACGTCCCAAGAGAAGAGGAGGAGGCAGTCATCTCTAGGATGCTTTGTCTCTCCAGGACAGGGGCAGGGACAGCTCTCCTAAGCTGGGCAAGAAGCCACCCCCTCTAACACACACACACTCTGGCCTGGCCCCACCCCAGAGGCACAGAGATCCGGGAGAGAGTAGTGCAGTGAGGGCAGCCGGATCCTACTTGGTTGGCCTCAGGCCCATCCCCTGCAGGCTCCTCAGAGCATAGCTAGGGAGCGGGGCTGGCCCTTGTCACCATGATCAGAAACTTTCCACCTCTCCCAGGGGTCCTGCTTCTTTGTCTGATCCTCATTTTGAGGCTGTTTCATTTGACCTTCAGAAAGGAAGACCAGCCTCTAGGGCTGTCCTTGTCCCGGGACCCAAGAGTGTCCTGCTGGGCCGGAGTCCTCGGCTGTGCACATCAAGCAGGCCCAACCCCACGGGGCGCCACTCACATTGGAAGTCATTGTCTCGCGCATTTAAAGTCATGACGTTTTCCCGGAAGGTGGCAAGTGTCTTGAAGGAGGGGACGTTTTGTGCTAATGCACAGTCGTCTTTTGGGCTCGTCGTGGGGGCTGACCCCACCCGGCCAGCCCCAAGCTTCGGAGTCCTGACTTTGCCCGGAAATCCCGCACAGCGCCTGCTGCTTACGTACTGTGGGGCAGGGGAGGCTCTCAAAGGGAAGGTGTGGGTTGCCAGCCAGGGCCCTGGTCCCTTGAAGTGTTAACGTTAGAATGTGACAGTGGAAAGTGCTGTCAGAAACTCTCCAGCAGAGACAAACAGAAGATAGTCATCTATCAGCCAACAAATGTTGATTGTTGTATTATTCCTTTATTTCTGGCAAGAACCAACAACTCACTTGGCATCTCTACCTGAGTGTCCGCCAAGGAAGGCCAGTGTTCCTATTCCTGTGAATCTTCCCTTCTTTGGCCTCTGTGTGTCTGTGTGTACGGGCGGGGGGTGTGGGTCCTGTGGTCGCCCAGTCTCCACCCAGGAGTCTCAGATTTAAATAGCTTAAAAACTGCCCTGGCTCTCCAGCTGGCTGGCTCACCCTCCACTCTTAAATTTGTCCCCCCATTCCCACCCCCCATCCCCGCCCCCCAACCCGAGGAGTCCCAGTGTCCTTTCCTCACCCTACCCTGTCCCGCTCTCTCAGGCCTGGTCACCCCCTTGGTCTCTCCACCTGTCAGCGCCTTCTGCACCCAGAGCTTGGACAGGAAATGGAAAATTCCCAGCTCCCTCCTGCTCCCTTCCTGGCTGCAGGGCCTCCTCCAAGGGTCACCTTGAATCCAGCGCTCATTCCCCCCAGAGGGAAGCGAGTTGGAGCCGACGATCAGGAGAAAGGGCTCGACAAGGGAGCACAAGAGTGCGGGGTGCAGCGTGTTGAGACCACCCACTCTGAGAGGGGCAAAGCTGGGGGCTGGAGGACAGGATTGATCCTGCAGCATGGGGAGGCCTGGGTGTAGAGCTGGCCCCAGGGCTGAGGGAGAAGCTGGAGAGGGGTGGGTCGTGAGCCTTGGGATGAGGCAGGAGCCTGAGACCTGGGTGGTGGCAAGAGGGAGACTTGGGGAGTAGGGCAAGGCAGAAAGGCTCATGCAGGCCCTTGGCCTTGGAGCTTAAGACATGCTTGAGGGATCCAGAGGCTGGCCCTGGGAACGGTTCCGCCGGGCCTGAGTCGACCTCTGCTGGCCATTTCACAAACTGCAGCCAGACCTCTCCCCTGTCCTTGCACCCAAGGATCGGCCCCTGTTCCAGTTCCCGATGTCCCACCTCAAGCCTCTGCTCCTTCCAAGACCCCAGACCCGAGACCCAGGTTCCACATCCATAGGCTGTGCTTGTCTTTTAGCACTGTTTTCCTTGTTTTGGTGACTTTTCCATTTATCTTCTCCCTCACTGTGGGAGGGGGGAGACCTTCTCTGGCCAGGCCCCAGGCGTCACCCACGATGTGGGCTTTGTGTCTGGGATGGGGGGTGGGTTGCTTACAGTCCAAGGAAATGACAAGTATGTCAGAAACGCCCGCCATCCCAGCTGAGTGGAGCCGAGAGCTTGAGGGAGGCCAGTATTAGCCCAGAGGGGCAGACAGGGTGAGGTGGGGATAGGTCTCCCGAGGCCAGGCTGTCCCTCACCCTTCACACCCCTCCCTGACCCAGGCCTCTGGTCCCAGAGCCCCTCCCCTGACCCAGCACACCAGCTGACTTCCCTCAGCCTGCCCCTTTCCCTCTGCTCTGGGATTGGTGCCAGGGTGAGAAGGGGACACTGGCACTGACCGTGTCTGGGAATTCCCGCCCACCGTGGAGTCGGTGGGAGGGGGTCCCCGTGTCCCCGAGGAGCCAATAGCAGCCAGGCTTTGCCTTGGGGGGCGGTGTATATCTTTCAGACCAGCACCCCCTAGGCACTGTCTCTTCTCTGCCTGCCTGGCACCAGCCAGACCCCGCTCTGCCCCGGGGGGCTCTGAGCCCCCCAGGCAGTCCTTCTGATACAGCCCTCTCCCCTTGGAGGGGGCCTAAAGCCCTTCCCCTTGGGGATGGCCCAGCCAGGCATCTCTGTCAAGTCCCTGGTGTCATCTTATGAGACCCGAGTGGTGGGGATGGCTCCAGGGCCTCCCCGGAAAAGGGGCTGTGTCTCCTCTCCTTGCTCCCCTCGGGGAGCATCCCCCATCCGGGGGACATCTGCACCCCCACCCCACCGGGGCCTGGGGGGGCCTGGGCAGCGGCCCTCACCCCGCCGGGGGATGGACAAAACCCTCCTTTCCCTGATTCTCTACTGTCACAGGTACAGGCAGGGGTGTGGGCGGGAGGCTGCAGTGAGAGGGGTTTGTGGAGGAGGCCGGAGCCTGCTCCGAGAAGCACCTGGAAGGCAGCCGGCTGGGGTGTCCAGACACCTGGCTTGGCACCCACTCTTCCTCCTCACCTCTCAACTCCCTGTGTCTCTCCAGCGGCTCCGGAAGCCTGGTTGGCATTGACAACAAAATCGAACAAGCCATGGTAAGAGAAGCTATCTTGCTTCCAGGAGGTTCCGGCTCATGTCCTGCTGCCCCACCCCTGCTGTCCTCATTAGAGAAGACTAACTCCTCGCTCCCCAGCCCGCTCCCAGCTGGGTTCCCTCCTGTGTGCACCTCAACTCTTGCTCTCCCTTGGCCCCTGGCCCTGCCCCCATCTCCGTCTTCAAGCCCTGACCTTGTCTCTGTCCCGCATCCTTGGACCCTGCAAACCTCTCCCCCACCCCCACCCCCTGCCTCTTCCCTGCTGTGCTCCTTCTCCAGTGGTCCTTCATCATTTGGGAGCAGGGGCATCTGTCACACCCAGGCCCTTGGGGCATGGGGCAGGGATAGGGTTTGGGGTAGCCTGAGACCCCTGACTCTTTGTCTGTCCCCGGGCCCCCAGGACTTGGTGAAGTCCCACCTCATGTTTGCGGTCCGGGAGGAGGTGGAGGTGCTGAAGGAGCAGATCCGAGACCTGGCCGAGCGGAATGCCGCGCTGGAGCAGGAGAACGGACTGCTGCGCGCCCTGGCCAGCCCCGAGCAGCTGGCGCAGCTGCCCTCCTCGGGAGTCCCGCGGCTCGGGCCCCCTGCGCCCAACGGGCCTTCCGTCTGAGCCTCCCTTCCCTCACAATGTGCCTTTGGGGGCTCCCACAGCTGCCGGGCCTTGTGCCAGCTGCCTGCCCCCTCTTCCTATGCAGCTTTAATGCCTCCTGATCCCTGGGGATGGGAGTTGAAGGCTCAGAATTGGCCTGTCCCCCCACTCTTCCTCAGTCACCCCCTGGTGCCCAGGGACTTGGCTGTGGCATCCCCAGGCCTTGAAGGAGGAGGGAGGGCTTCAGGATGCGGTGTTAGATGAAGCCCTCCTTCTCCCTCCCGAGGCGTCAGTGTTCTGGGACCCCCGGCAGTAGGTGGTTGGGGGAGTTGGAGTCTCCCTGGCAGGCACCCCATCCCCACCTTGTTCCCTCAAAGTACCCCCTCTCCTCTGCCCAGGGGAGGGAGTGTGGACAGTCTGCAAGTTCTGGGATTCAGGTTGTTATTAAAATAATAATTATAATTAAAAAATCCGAAGAAACTTGAATCTGGAGGTTGGCATCTTGTTGCTTGTGTCCAGATGGGGCCTGCGGTGGCATTTCCACTTGGGGAAAGACTGAGGCTGTGGGCTCCCTTGGAGATCTTGTCCAGACTGGGGGGGTTGAATGTGGCTTAGACAGAGTGGTCGAAAGAGTTGGGGGGGGCGGTGCGCCAAGGGCCCAAAGGGAGTCAGTGGCCTGGGTCCTGGGAAGGGGCAAGCAGGCAACGCAGCGGGAGTGGGGAGGAAGGGGGCGTCAGCCCACGTGCTGGGGGGTGCAGGGAAACAATGAGGCCTTTGGTGATTGTGCAGGATCCACCCCCAGCTTCCCAGTGTGTCCCCTCTGCGGGTTGGATCCCGGTGGCGGCTTGGGGGCGGGGCTGGGGGCCCTGAATGGGCCCCTTGTCTCAGCGCTGGGTGTGGGCCAGGCTCCCCCGGGCACATGGTGCCCTCGCCAGGCCTGGCCGGCCTCCGTGGCTTCCACCCTCCTCTGGCTGAGGACCGGCCCTGTGGGTGAGCGGGCCCCTCCCTGACAGCCTCTACTGGGCTCCTGCCTGGACGGCGGAGGCAGGTAGGGAGAAGGACCCCATCTAGTGGGGAGGAGGGGAAAGCAGCCGCCTCTGCCTCGGAGCAGCCTGGCCCCAGACTAAAGGGGACCTGTGTGGACAGTGGGATACTGGAGGCCGCCCCAGGTTGGACTTCCCGCGCCATAGCTCCCTAGATTTATGACCTTGGGCAGGTTCTTTGTGTTTTCTGCATCTCCGATCCTCATGGGTAAAATACCTACCGGAGGGCTGCGGTGCTGATTACGTGACATCACACGCGGGGAATGTCCAGTGAGTACCAGGCGCTCAGTACATGTTAATTTCCCTTCCCTGCTCCTTCGGGAAGGAGGGCTGAGCGCGCAGGGATTGGCTCCGCGGGTCCTGGAAGGGCCTCGGGGGTTGGGGTCAGGGCCAGGCAGGCTCTCACAATGGGCTAGAACTCTGCCTTCCTCTGAGTTCTCATCCACTTTGACTCCTCTCCCTGTCTCAGGGAGGGGAGGAAAGACTTAGGATGAGTCGTCCGTGAAAGCTTTCCCCCTGGATTCTCTATTTCTTTCTTCTCGGCTGTGCCTGAAGCTCCCGAGAGACCCCTCAGGTGGTGGCCACTGGCCTGCAGCCTGTTCCCCTCCACCCTTTGTACCAAATGCTTGTCCTGCACCCTACTTGGTGCTCGTGTATTGGGAGAAATGGCTGCGGTAATGAGGTTCTTCCGATGGATTTGGCGAAAGATTACTCGCTGGGTGAGTTTCAGAGAGTGCCCCCTTCCTCGTGACATGCTGGGGCGGGGGGTGCTGGGCCGTGACCTCTAGGTCACAGAAACCCATTTGGGGAGGAGGCGGGGACACTCACGGCCCCTTCCCCTCTATGATTGCCTCTCTGCCAACCGTTGTGCCCCTCTCTTGTCTCTCCTCTCCTGTCCTGGTTCTTAGGTTTTCTTCTGGAAACACAAAGCTAAGCCCACCGTCTCGGAACACTGTGACTCCCAGAAAAGTGTAGTGAAGGTGGAGAAGACTCCCAAGGTGACTGAGACTTTCAAGTTGGTTGAGGTCTGCGAAGAGGCTAAGGTCTCCAAGACGGAGGAGACCCCCAAGGTGGCTGATGCCTTCACGTCAGTCAAATCAACAGATAAGGCTGAGGTGGAACAGAAACGTGGGGCCCGATCCCTGCTGCAGCTGCCCCGGACAGCTGTCAAGTCTGTCTCCACGCTCATGGTCTCGGCCCTGCAGAGCGGCTGGCAAATGTGCAACTGGAAGGTCAGCACCATATTCCCCTGGTTCCCGGCGGCCCTTCCACCCTCCCTGATCCCCCATGACTCATTCTCCCCTCCAGCCGCTTGGTTGACATTTGTTTTGTGTGCCTCTCAGGCACTGAGGTGGGCAACTAGGATACATGGTGAACAAGATTTACCCCAACTAAGGGAGCTACAGACAAGGTCACGGGCATTGTTGGTTCAGTGTGTTAGGGGGTGTGACACGGGAGGTAAGGGGTCTGTGGGAGCCCAGAGGAGGAGCATCTCATCCAGACTTGGGGAGTCAAGGAAGGCCTTCGTAGCAGAAGAGGGGGTGAAGCTGAGACCTGAAGGATTGGTCCTGCCTTGGGGTGGAGTGGGGAGGGAGTGAGGGTGCATTCCATGAAGACAGAATAGCAAGTGGGCTGGGGTTGGGGGGTGCAGGCCCAGCGTGATGGGTATGGGCAATCCTGGGGCCAAGGGCCAGCTTGTACAAGGCAGAGTGGTTGGCCATCTGTGGAGTTTGCATTTGACCCTAAGAGCAATGGGAGCCCTTGTAGACATTTGAGTGGAAGAGTGCCTCTCAGCTTCTCAGATTTTAATTTAGAAAGCTCGCCTTCTCTCATAGGTTGTGGTGTGGCCACTCTGGAAACAGTTTGGTAGTTTCTTTCTTTCTTTCTTTCTTTTTTGAAGATTTTAAAAATATATTTATTTGAGAGAAAGAGAGAGCACAGAAGGAGAGGGAGAAGCAGACTCCCTGCTGAGCAGAGAGCCCGACACGGGGCTCGATCGCAGGACCCTGACACCATGACCTGAGCCGAAGGCAGACGCTTAACCAGCTGAGCCACCCAGGCGCCCCAGTTTGGTAGTTTCTCCTAAAACCAAATCTGCAATCATCATATGCCAAGCAGTCATACTCTTGGCATTTATTCTAGATAAAAGAAACTTTATGTTTACACAAAATCTCCACGTGAATGTTCAGAGCAGCTTTATTTGTAATAGCCGAAACCAACCTGAATGTCTTTCAGTGGATAAATGGTTAAACTTCTGTTTCCATACCATGGAATACTTCTCAGCCATAAAAAGAAACAGATTATTGATACACCCAACAACTTAGATGAGTCTCAGGAATTATGTGGAGTGAAAACAACCAATCCTCAAAGGTTATATATATATATATATATATATATATATATACACACACACACATATATATATACTGTATGATTCTATTTATATTATATACCACTCTTGAAATAACAAAATTATAGAAATGGAGACTTGATTAGTGGTTTATTGGTTGATAGGGACTAGGGATTGGGGGTTGGCAGGTAGGTTGGTTATAAAAGGGCAACATGATGAATTATTTTTTTTTTAAGATTTTATTTATTTGAGAGAGAGAATGAGAGAGAGAGAGAGCACGAGAGGGGAGAAGTCAGAGGGAGAAGCAGACTCCCTGCTGAGCCGGGAGCCCGATTCAGGACTTGATCCAGGGACTCCAGGATCATGACATGAGCCAAAGGCAGTTGCTTAACCAACTGAACCACCCAGGTGCCCCAACATGATAAATTCTTGAGATGATGGAAATGTTCTGTGCCAATTGGTGACATGAACCTGCATATGTGAGACAGAATTGGGTAGAATTTAATACACCCACAACTGAGTACAAGCAAAGGGGGAAATGTGGATAAGATCAGTGGATTGTATCAGTGTCAGTATCCTGACTGTGATACCATACTACAGCTTCGCAAGATTTTACTATTGGGGGAAATTGGGTAAAGAACATAGGAGGACTGGTATTTCTCACAATTGCATAAGACTACAATTATCTCAAAGTCAGAAACGTAATTTTAAAAAGGGAAGTGTCTAGATGACTACAAAGCCAACTTATTTTGGCCTTGAATGAAGTATTACAGCACTAATAATAAAGTTCACTTGGCACCCTGTGATGGGTGGGTCAGAAAAGGACAAGAGAAGAGGCAGGGTATTTAAGAGGTAGAATTATTATACCAGCTGGTTGATTGGATGACGGTGAAGGGGGAGGAAGAGATAGAAGTCAGAGCGGGCTGGAGCCATTCCTTGGGATGGAGAATGAAGGAGCAAGAGCAGACTTAGGGGAGCAAGTGATGAGTTGGGGGCATTGGGACAAGATGAGCTGAGATGTCGGTGGGACATTTGCATGGAGATATCTAGGAGGCAGTGGGATATACAGGCCTGGAGGTGAGGAGGGAGCTCTGGACTGGAGATGGGAGGTCAGGGGGCCATTCTGTCCTTAATTTTTTTTTATTTTTTAATTTTTTTTATTTATTATTATTTATTATTTATTTATTTTTATTATTTATTTATTTATTATTTTTATTTATTATTTATTTATTTTATTTATTTATTATTATTTATTTTTTATTTATTATTATATTATTTATGTATATTATTATTATTATTATTTTTTTTTTACTTATTAGCACAGCTGGGGTGTGGGGCAGAGGGAGAGAGACAAGCCGACTCCCTGCTGAGCAGGGAGCCCTACACAGAGCTTGATCCCAGAACCCTGAGATCATGACCTGAGCCGAAGGCTTAAGGTGCCCCAACCCACCCTTCATTTTAACACAATCTCCATGCAACCCTAGTGAGGACTCAAAGATGGGTGAGACATGGTGCCTGTCTTTCAGGAGCTCGAATTCTAGTGTTGAAGACAGACAGGTCTGCAGAACAAAGGGCGTATGACATGCCAAATTTTGAGGCAAACACAAGGGTAGAGACAAAGAACACCTAATGCAGCCTGGGAAGGCTTCCTGAAGGAGGTGGTGCCTGAGCTAGGCCTGATTGGAGGAGGTGGCACTGGACAAGCCTTTGCTGTTCATCTGTTCACCAGCGATTTCTCCCTAGACCAAGCTACTTACATGTGCACATCTTCTCTCTCTCTCATAGTCCTCTGTGAGTTCTACCTCCATTTCCTCCCAGATGAGGTCTGGGTCCCCTCTGGAGACACCGGAGGCTGAGATGCTGCGGGAAGTCTACCTGGTACTGTGGGCCATTCGGAAACAGCTGCGACAGCTGGCCCACAGGCAGGAGAGGCGGAGGCGGCGCCACATCCGGGCCCACGGTGCCCCCCAACCTGAGGCAGTTCAGGGCCTGAAACAGGATGCCCGGAGTCCCCTCTAGGGGGGAACCCCACATCCTCCAAAAAGCCCCACCTCACTGTTAGGTAAGGGTAATAGGAGAGGTTAGGGCAGCAGGCCGGGAGTTGTGGGTGAGGAGAAGTTTTCATACTGTCACCTCTCATCGGGAGCCCAAGTCCAGGCCTGGGGTCCCACTTATTCCCCTTCATTCCGTTTATTCAATTTGTAAAAAAAAAAAAAAAAAAAAAAATTATCAAAATGTTGGGAAATAAATATCAGATATTTCTGAGTAAATGTAGAGTGTGTTTGTGGATAGCCAGAGGCAATGAGGGGAACTCGGTGGGGCAGGGCGGGCACCTCAGGGGCTGGCCCAAATATGTGTGGGAGTAACTTGGGGGTTTGGGGGGGTTGGATCCCCATGTCCAGGCCCTGGGCCCAAACCCACTTACAGGGGGCTGATTGCCTTTGGCAACTCTGCCAGGCCGGCAACTCCAGGCATCCTGTGGCGCAGCACCCCTTTACTGAAGACACGTGGCGCCCACCAGTTCCTGAGCCCAGGTTCTCCTTGGCCATCCTACCAAGACGGCCATTGTGCGGAGGTTGAGGGACCTGTCCAGGGCCCTGGAGCAAGCGAGACCTGCTGGAAACTGCCCGCTCCGGCAGCCAGCCCACTGCCCCCGCCCCCTCTGGCGCTCTGGGGCTTCCCCACAGCCAGGTCAATGGGACTGAAGACCGACGTGGCAGCCGGACACGCATCGGTGGGGAAGGCTCGTAGGCCTGTCTGGCCGCGCCCCTCCGAGAGCGGCCGAAAACTACATCTCCCAGGGTTCCAGGAGGCGCCGGCGGCTGGGGCGGGGGCGCCTGGGAGGCCGGGGGCGGGGCAGCGGCAGCGCGTCTGCGCCGGAGGACGGAGCGTCCTGCTGCGGGTGAGGGTGTCAGCCTGGCTCCTGGGGACTTGAGGTGGGGTAGGGGGCGGTGCTCGGCGGGAGGCCGTGGCATTTTGGAGGAGGCTGGCGGGCGGGAGGCAACACGAGGGGAGGCCGCAGGTCCCCTCTCGGACTTAGTCTGCTCTCTCGTCTGGCCACACGAAGGCGCAGAGGTGGCTCCTCAAGGAAAAGCAGGGATATTTCACAAAGACTGCCAAATTAGGGGATTTGGGGGTGCGGTGGGGAAAGTGAAGGGATGCCAGCAGAGGCCCCGGGGGAGGGGGAGAGGGGGAGGAGAAGGGAGGGTGCGGCTGGCTGTGCTGCTGGGTGTTGCCCACGGAGCTAGCGTGAATAGCAGGCAGGTGGGGGGCGTGAGCAAAGCTGGGGGTAGTGAGGAGCAACGGGGACGGATTGCTGGAAGCACCCAATTCCCTAGAAAAGTCAGCAAACTGCTCGCCTCTCCCCAGAAGCCCCACCCCCCCACCCCCGCACCCCCTCCCCGGCACTGCTCTGGAAGAGTTGGGCCCCCTCGCTGGGAATCCGGGTTGCCTGTCCCAGAGGTCTGGCACTGCACCGGGCTGCCCGGCCCTATGGCTCTGCCCCCCTGAGCCTGTTAGCCGTCCTCTGCACCTCAGCCTTGCCAGAGTACCAGCCGCCACTTCCCAAGCTCCTACCGTGACTCCTTTTAGATCTCGTTCTAAGTAATTCTCACCACAGCTTTGTGATGAAGTATTCTTGCTCCCATTTTTTGGAGGGAAAAACCAAGGGACAGAAAGGTCGTGTTTAATGAGTCACGCGGCTTTCCCTGATACAACTGATGAGTCTAGCTTACACTGGACATGTGACATGCATGTCACACGTGCACACACATACACCCCACACTGCAGGTGTTCAGTACGTGAAAGGGCTTTGCCGGGAATGTGTCTTGGTTTAGCGAGAAGTCGAAGCCTGTGTTCAGGTGGGGCCTCAAAGGTTGATACACAGTGGCTCATTTCTGGGGCTTTCAGTCACCAATTATTCCTCACCTCTCCCTGTGTGCGGGGAACCATTCTGAGGCCTGATGGTGTTGGTGCAGGGTCTGTGTTCCCCGGTGCCCAGAGGCTGGAAGGTGCTTCACTGTGTGAGATTCAAGATCAGCCCCTCCAAGTCCTTAGAGACAGGCTTCTCTTCCAATTGGGGACCTTAAGGTTTCAGTGAGAGGATGGTGGGGTAGGGTGTAGGGTGGCCCGAAGGGTCACTAGTAAATAGCCTTGCAAGTAGCTACAGGGCCAGGAGCCAGTCCAGGCTTGAGGCTGTGGGCTTGTGGGAAGCAATACTGCCTTCATTTTTCTTTGGCTTCTTCAGCATCTTGGGAGTGGCAGGAGGAAAGGAAGAAGGTGAGTTCAGCCAGCAGCCAAGGGAGCTGTTGGCACCTCTCACCGCTCTCTCCCTCCCCAGACATGATGGAGTCCTGTCTGGGCTTGGCCAAGCAGGGGAATGGAGACTTGCGGGAGAGAAGGAGCCAGGATGGAAGAGAAGTCCACAGAACTTGCTTTTCCTCGATGTCTCAGTGCACCCAGGTGGCCTCCTTCCTCCCCATCCCAGGTAATCCAGCCCAGAGCCCTGGGGAAGGCCTGTGGTGGGGCCTGGGGAGGAACCTTCCAGCTGGGAGGGAAGCATAAGGAATCTCCTGGGGTAGTGATTTCCAGGGAAGGATGCCTACTCACCCCTGTGATACCCCTGCTGAAACCTTCCAATAGTTTTCCATCCCTCTTGGAAAAAATCCATACTGTTCCGTTTGTCTAAAATGCCCTTCTCTCAGATCTTGGCACCGTGGGCTCCTTGCCAGTCCAGATTCTGTACAAATGTCACCACGTCTTCCCGAACCCTTTCCCTGATGACCTGACTTAGAGATCAGGAGAGGCCAGCTGTCTTGGCCATCCTGTCTCTCACCGTGCTTTATCTTTGCATCGTATTTAACAGGATCTGAAATTATATCTCCTTGTTGGCCAGTATACTTGGGAGGCGGCAGTGCAGTGTAGTAGAGAAGACCAAGGGGAGTGATTTGAACGAATACTTTCCAGATGTGTAACCTTGGCTAAATCGGTTAACCTCTCTGGGCTCGGTTTCCTCATCTGTAAAATGGGGAAAGTAGGAAGTAGTGCCTGATTGGCAGGTTGTCACGAGGATGAAGGAAATGATGCTCAGCACAACATAGGGAGCCAATAAATGTTAGCTGCTGTGTAATGGTTAGATTTACAGTGGATGGCTACTATCCCCGTGGCCTAAAACAGTACCGAATAAAAGTCAATGTGCCTTCAACTCCCCTCAACCCTGCTTCCTAACAGCCCAGAGCTGCCACGAAGAGAGTCAACCCAGGGAGAACATTCTTGGTTTAAGCCTTTGAACCCAGAAACAAAGTCTCAGCCCTGGACACCAGGTCTTCTCTTGACCCACGTCGCTCCCTCCGCTTCCGCCTCATCTGCTGTCCTATCTGAGTGCTGGGGGAGGAGAGCCAGTCCCGCCTGAGCCCCACGGGGGGCTGGCCCCGGGCACGGAGGCTTTGCCCTTGGTTATTCTCGGCCGCCCAGACAGGGTGTGTGCGCAGCCGGTGTGCACAGACACACGCGCCTGTATGTCCTTGTGGCTGGCTGTGGCTATATTTTGACTTGTTCCTGTTTTCCCCTCAGGAGTGGCAAGACCGAGATTAACCCGAGGGAAAGATTGTGTACGTTGCAGGGCTGGTAATGCTGTCTGGCCCTTTGCAGGAGCCGCCTATCTGCTCCTTGGGTCATTCTGGGGTCCTGGGGAGACAGCCTATTAAGATCTCCGAGGGGGAAACGGACCAAAGGTAGGGATCGCCTCTTCCCTTCTTGGTCCTCTTTGTTTCCAAAGCTGAGCCCACCTGCCCCACACCTGTCTGCCCACCTCACCAGGGCTGCTTGGGTCTGTGTCCCTGCGATCGCTGAGGCATGGCCTTCTGCCCGTTTCCCTTTCCCTCAGTGCCTCCTGGGGGTGAGTGGCCGTAGAGGGGCAGGTTTTGCAAGACAGGCTTGGTGGTTTGTGCTGAAGGAGGAGTGCACGGCTGAGGTGGGGCTGCGGCTGGCTCAAGCTGGGGCGGAGGAGGCCCTGAGAAGGCGGGTCCCACCAGG
Source organism: Potos flavus (assembly GCA_028534135.1). Lineage (NCBI taxonomy): Eukaryota > Metazoa > Chordata > Mammalia > Carnivora > Procyonidae > Potos > Potos flavus. Next base: position 5,626,148 of record CM052890.1, on the reverse strand, counting down.
ATGCCGGGCTCCGTAGACCCCTTTGCTGGCTTTCTCTCTCTGCCTCCAAGCTTAAGACCCAGCTGTTTTTCCTTTATTGTTTATGTGCTCCGACAGTTTTTCAACTGGGTCGTGGGTCTTTTCTAGAGGCCCGCAGAGTTCAATATAGAGCGTAAGAGCCTGCTCTCTGGAGCCAGACTATGAGGTTTTGAGTCCTGGCTCTACCACTTACTAGTTCTATGGCCTTGGGCAAGTTGCTTAACCCCTCTGTGCCTCAGTTACTCTAGTTGCAAAGTGGAGGTAATGCAGGGATGTTACGAGGATTGGATGAATTAATGCACAGAAAAAACTTAGAATAAGACTTCCATGGATTAGGTGCTGTAGACATGCTTGTCTTTATTCTTATTTCTTAACTTCTTATTTTGGAACAATGTGAATTTGCATACAGTCATCAGAAATAATATCAGCTTTTCCCACGTAGAAGTGAAATCTTTACAAAAATTATGTGGCATATATACTTCATTTTTAAAAATTTATTCATTATCGAGGTGAGATCTTCTGGTATTTGTCTATCTGACTTATTTCACTTAGCATGATGCCCTCAAGGTCCATCCATGTGGTCACAAATAGCAGGATTTCCTTTTTTATGGCTGAATAATATTGCATTGTGTGTGTGTGTGTGTATGTATATACATATATATATATTATAAACTGTATATATATATTATATATTATATAATTGTAAATATATATATTTACAGTTTCTTTATTCATCCCCCAATAAGCTTGTAAATAATGCTGCAGTGATCATGGGGGTGCAGATATCTTTTTGAGTAAGTATTTTTGAGTAAGTATTTTTGTTTTCCTGTCAGATAAATCTGTAGTGGGATTGCTGGATCATATGGTAGTTTTATTTTTAATTTTTTGAGAAGCCTCCACACCCATTTTCCACAGCGGCTGCAGCAATTTACATTCCCACCAACAGCGTACAAGTGTTCTCCTTTTTCCACATCCTCGCCAAAACTTATTTCTTATCTTTTTGATGCCAGACATTCTAACAGGTGTGAGGTTATTTACTTTTTTTTTTTTTTACCATACAGATAGAGTTTTGACTTTTTTAAAAAAAGATTTTATTTATTTGTCAGAAAGAGAGAGAGCGCACAAGCAGGGGGAGCGGCAGGCAGAGCGAGAAGCAGGCTCCCCGCTGAGCAGGGACTCGATCCCAGGACCCCCGAGATCATGACCTAAACCATGTCACCGACTGATCCACCCTGGTGTCCCGAGTTTTGAAATTTTTTACGGGATCAGAGAGATCTTTGTGGTGTAACTTGGAGCGTAGTGTCTCTCCATGTAAGACCTTTCCAGGGTGTCTTGTAGCAGGATGAAATCCAATCTCCTTACCTCAGCTCCTGGCTGTGGTCCCTGCCCACCTGCCTGACCTCATTGCTCCAGGTTTGCCTGTGCCGTCACTTCCACGGCACTTGGCTGGTTTCCATTTATTTCCTTTTCCTCCCCTCCTCCGGGCCTTTGCAAATGCTGATTCTTCAGTTTTGAAAGTTGTTCCCCCACATTCTTTGCCTGGCTTGCTCTAGATCCTTCTTCAGAGCTGCTGCTTCTTCAGCCACCTCCCAAGAGACCTTCCCGGAGTCCCTGCCCCCTGTCCCCTGGGCCCTGTCCCAGGGCTTACCTCAGCACAGAGCCTGGAATGCAAAGGTGCTCAGTGGATGTTTGGGGTAGGGAAGGCCGACTCAGTGGGATTGCATTGGTTGGTCCTGGCCTGTCTGCTCAATGAGTTCAGCGTGGGCTTCGGGGCTCAGACTCACTCCCTTTGGGGTCCTGCCATTGGCTCCCTGACTGGGCTCCCCTTCCCAAGAAGATCTTTAAGACCCACAGGCAAGCAGGGTGAAGCACAAAGCGGGGGGCTGCAAGGGAGAGGCAGGGGAGAATAAGGACTGTCCAGAAGGGCTCGGTGTGAAATAGACAGGAGTAGGAAGTCACGGGGGAGAGCCCTCCTCATCCCTAACAGCCCACCCAGACTCGTTCTTTCCCTCGACACACACACTGTCCTCTACCTGCTCGCCTCTCCACCCCATCCACAGCCCCTGAGAACAGGGTGCTACTCAGGACCTGTCGGGGCAACAGGTCCAACAGCATTGACAGGTTCCCCGGGCACCTGTGCAGCACTGCCCCCTCCTTTCTCCTCTCGGGACCCAGCAGCCCTGCCTCCATCCTCCTCTGTGTCCCCTTCTCCTGTTTCCTCTTGAATGTCTGGGACACTCTGGAGCCAACCAGGGAGAAATCAGAGGGTCTTCCACTCCCAATGTGAATGCGAGCAAAGGAAGGAGGGGTCAGCACACACCACAAGTTGGCTTTTCTATCCCCTCTTCGTGAGCTGTCTGGGCAGAGAACCTGGCATCCAGCAAAGTCAGTCCCCTAAACCCAGGGCAGTGTGGGAGGAGGACTTCAAAGCCCTATCCTGTATCTTCTCAGGCTTCAAGGAGTGCCGGGTTGACTTCTAGAGACAGACCAAGCCCCCGGGAGCAGATAATGAGCAGTGCTCAGGAGGCGGAGCCAACTCAGAAAGACCTGGGTTCCAATCCCGTCCTTCCTGGCTGTGTGACCTTGGACAAGTGAGTGAACCTGTCTGAACCTTACTTTCCTTATCCAGAAAATACGTAAATATTTATTTCACGTGGCTGTAGGAATGTGAATTGCCTTGCACAGGGTGTGGTACCTGGTGAATTGGCAACAGGTGAACAGAGCTTCTAAATAGATTGGAGAAGTGGTTCTCAGGGTGTGGTCCCAGACCAGCAGCACCCCGGAAGCTGGCAAAAATGCGTACTCTCAGACCCTACCCCAGACCCGTTGAATCAGAAACTCCCAGGGCAGGGCCCAGTAGTCTGTTTCAACCAGACAGATGAAGTTGGAGAATCACATGCAGACGGTCAGATTCTGAAGTCTAGGACACATCAAAATCTCCTGGGAGCTTGTTAAAAATACAGATTCCTGGCCTCAAAGCCAGGGATTGAGGTGAGACCTGGGAACTATATTTTAACCTGAGATGAGTTTGAAGAGGGTGGAGGGTGTGCCCCAGAGGCTGCTCTGGGAGAACGTCATGGAAGGACTTCGGGGAGTCAAGGCTCCAGCCTAGGGGGCTGAGGACTCCCTTCGGGTGGGAGAGGGGATATAAAGCTGGAAACTGAAGGAATTTGCACTTTACCCTTAAGTCACTGAGTAAGAGGGAGGACGGGCACACAATGAGGGCGGTGCGTGCCAGACCTGGCTACCCGCCCAACGCCGTGACGTCACCCCACAAGCCCGGGGGCCCTGGCCGCCCCGGGGTCTCCCCAGCCTCCTCCCTCGGTCCCGCGGCTGCAGGTGGGGAGAGGCCCGGCCCGAGGGCACCACGCTCTGGGCGGAGGCGGGGGCGGGGGGTGGTGGTGAGGAACGACAGCAGGGCGGCCGCCGAGCTGGGGAACCTGCGCGACCCGTCACCTCGCGCTCCTGGGCTCCAGGTGGCGCTGTTGAGCGCAGACGCAGGTTCCGCCCGGGCCCCGCCGCCGCCCTCTCGCCGCGCCTCCCTCCGCCGCGGGATTGGAGCTGGCAGCGGCCTTGGCGGGGGCGACGGAGGGGGCGGTGTCCGCGAACAGGGAGGGGACCCTGTGTGAGCCCCCGAGCGTGGGCCTGCCCCGCTCCCCGCGGCCCCAACGGCGTTAGTCCATGGAGGAGCTCCTGCCTGGTGTCTGCAGGGGCCGCCAGCCGTGGTGATGTGGGCCATGGCACACGGGTTCCACGGGACAGTTCATTTTTAGTTAAAACGACTACCCCCCCCCCCAGCTAGTGAAACCCGTCCCCTGTCCGAGGAACCCCAAGTTCATTTCTTGCTGGGCTACCCAGTTCCTGCTTGCGACCCCTCCATCCCCCTAGCCCAGCACCAACTCGACTCCAGCTCTCCGCTCAGCCCGTTGACCTTTCCCCCAGCTATGTTAGTTTTCTGAGGCTGCTGGAGAAGTTGCCACAAACTCGGTGGCATCAAACACCAGAAATTCATTCTCCTACAGTGCTGGAGGCCAGAAGTCTGCGATCAGTTTCCCTGAGCCAAAATCAAGGTGTGAGGAGAGCTGGGCTGCCTCCCGAGGCTCCGGGGGAGAACCCATTTTTTGCTTCGTCCAGCCTCTGGTGGCCACATCACTCGGATCTCTGTCCCATTGTCTCCTTCTCTTGTGTCGTGTCTCCTGCTGCCTCCCTCTTTTTTTTTTTTTTAAGATTTTATTTATTTATTTGACAGAGAGAGATCACAAGCAGGCAAAGAGGCAGGCAGAGAGAGAGGGGGAAGCAGGCTCCCCACTGAGCAGAGAGCCCGATGCGGGGCTCTATCCCAGGACCCTGAGATCATGACCTGAGCCGAAGGCAGAGGCTTTAACCCACTGAGCCACCCAGGCGCCCCACTGCCTCCCTCTTTTAAGGACACTTGGGATGGGGCCTCATATCTCTGGGAGGTCATTATTCAGCCTCCTACACCAGCAAAGCCTGGAGGGGATGACCTCATTTCTCCCCAAGTTGTGCATCCCAAATAGTATTTGCTGAAAGGCTTCTTTCATGCCCCCTGCCCCACCAGCAGGTTGGGAAGCACGAGGGGTTACGGGTAAAAGCCTTGTAGTCAGACCCCAGGGAATGGGCTGGGGCATCACTGCTTACCAGCTGTCGTTCTCAAAGTGTGGGCCATGGCCAGCAGGATGAGCATCACCTGGGAGTTTATTAGAAATGTAATTTCTAGGGGCGCCTGGGTGGCACGGTCGGTTAGGCCTCCGACTCTTGGTTTCAGCTCAGGTCATGATCTCAGGGTTGTGAGATCGAGCCCCGCGTCCGTGCTCGGTGCAGCCTCTGCTTGCCCCTCTCCCTCCCCCTGCTTGCTCTTGTGCACGGGCTTACTCTCTCTCTCAAATAAATAAAATTATTTAAAAAAATAAAAGTCAGGTCCGTGCAGGACTTAACTGCGTGCCTGGATCTTCAGGGTAGCTGCTCCAAAGATATTTGTAGCATAAACGAAGGAGCGATCCAATGAGTAATAATGGGATACAAATGGTGTGTTTCTCACTTACTTGACAAACATTTACTGAGTCCGTTTGGGTCCTGCTTGGTGCAAAAGGTAGTTCCCCACAGTCCCCGACCTTGCCAGGCCGCAGTGGAGAGGGGGTACATTGATGTTCGCAGCGCAGGGTGAGAAGGACTCCTGCTAAGGGGTGTTTGGATGGGCTGTACACGAGCCCACAGATGGAAGGAAGGAAACCATTGTTGCTTTTCGTGCTTTCACACGTGCATTAATCTTTTGCATCTCTGGAAAGAGCACTAGCGTATGGTCTATGCCCACTTGCCGCGTGCCCGCCAGCGGACGGCTTGGGCTCCGTGCTCAGAGATGCATTTCCTCACCTGCAAAATGGGAATCAGAACATTCCCTGGGGGCTTGCTTTAAGCAGCACGCCTAGCTTAGAGGAGGTTCTGAAAAACGTTCAATCTCTCCTTGTAGTTTCCCCAGCAATCCTGTGATGTAGGTATTAACATTCATTTGAAGTCCAGAAGGGAGAGAAACATGTTAGAGACCTAGGCCAAGGTTAGTTATTGCGATCCAGCCCAAACTGAGGCATTGAGCTTCCTGGCAGCAGGGGGGCAGAGGATGAAAGGGATGGTTACTATCTTGAGAGTTCCTTAATTTACATAACAAAAGGAGGCCACTGAGTTCCTACCGGGAACCCTTACCGCAGCTCTCTCCAGGCTGGCCCTCTCCGGCTCCAGCTCCCAGCTAGAGGCTCGTGGGAAGCACGGCTTTTCAGGGAAGATGCAACCGAGTCACAAGGCTGCTTTGATTCAAGGGAAGGGGACCCAGACCCCACCTCTCAAGGGAAGGAGTGCCAAACAAATTTTGGCCATAAAAAAAAAAAAAAAAAGATCACCACATTAAACAAATCCCAAATTGTCAGAATCAGGGATGGTGTTTACAACCTGAAAAGAGTACTTTCTCTTATTTGACAAACATTTGTTTTCTCTCTGTGTGGCAGACCCTGTCCTGGGCTCTGGGGAACACGGTCTCCCACTCCCTTGTCTGAGCATAAGCGGCAGGCAGGTGTCCTGGGCTCTGGCCCTCTGGCCCGACCAGCTGGAGACCAGGGGTCTCCTAAGCTCTAACATCTCCTCTGCTTCGAGCCCCCAGGTTCTGAGAGAGCCAGTCTGTGCCTGGGCAACCCGCGGGGGCAGCGTGGAGGAGGCGGGGACGCCGTGGGGGCAGAGACACAGGCTCACATGAAGGGGAAGGCTTTGGGGGCTGGTTTGGGCCTTGGACAAGAGAGAATGGAGGTCTGTGGAGGCCGGGCCCCTTGTCCCAGTAGTTCTGGGGAGAAGAGTCCCGTTGCTTCACCCGAGACTCCCACAGCCTCAGTGGTAAGACACCGGCGGGCTCTGGGCCAAGTTTCCTTCCCTCCCATCCTGGAGCCCCGTTGGAAGCTCGGCCCCCAGGTAGGACCTCAGACTTTGGATCCCCTCAGCCTCCTCCTTTCCCCTCCACTTCATCCCTCCTTAAGTTTCTGCATAGCTGTCCAAGCTGAGGTTACTACTGGGGACCACTTGGCCCCTTCATACTGCCCCAAGCCCCCAGTACCTCACCTCTACCCCTGTGACCTCCATCTCTCCTCTCTGCCCACAGCACCTCTGCCCTCACCCTGTCTTTTCCTGTTCAGTTGGCCTTGGGCGGATGGTCCTGGAGCTACCGCAGAGAGTGGAGTGGAGGGAGTCTGATCCTTCTTCTCTTCCACCAGCCGTCATCGGGCTATGGGAGGACCTCACACTAGCACCCTCCTTGTCTGATCTAGAGGTTTCCCTGAAATCACCCTTCACCCTCGAGAACCCCCAACATCTCCTGAGTGTCCAGTCTTCTCATTGTTTTGAGGCCCTGACTCCCTACTAAGCAGAGATCGGTCAGGATCTGTCTCCCAAGGTAAGGCCAGCAGCTTCCTGCATGTCCTTTTGCAAAAATTCCCCCCACATGTGGCCCCATCTTCCAGGATTGTGGCTGCATCTTTCGTGACTCTAACTCCACCCGCCCTGATCGTGGCCTCCATCCCCTTTCTTGTAACTCCAGCCTCTCCCCAGGCTCTTTTAGGCCCTAAGCATCTGGCATCCACTTTTTATTCCCTATGTGGACATTAAGGGTATTTCCCTTCCCAGCCAGCCCAGGCCCTCACTCCCAATAGGCACTCCCATGCTGAGCCCAGCTCCACTCAATTCCGCATACCCCCAACCCTGAAAATCTGTTTCTGCTTTCCCAGTTTCATCTGGTTTCCCCTTCTTCATTGTCCTTGATGCCACCCAGCCTGTGGACAACTTCTGCTTCGTGACACCCTGTTCCCCACCCTCAACTCTCCATCCCAGAAGCTGGCCTCATTCCCTATCCCTGGAGACTCACATGTAAGGATTCTCATCTGGCCCCCTTGTTTCTTTCCCTGTTGCTGGGCGTGGGGGTGGGGCAGGCCAGAGGCTTGGCGTCAGTTCACTGGCCTGCAGCTTGACCTTGCTCTCCTCTCTGGATCAGGAGAAAGGAGCAGTGGGCTCAGGCCATGATATTTCAGACTTGACCTTCTGCTGGGGGCGGGGGGTCTACCCTGCCAGCCCCTGAGATCAGGCAGGATGGGAAAGGGGGGCTGGGAGCATGGGTGTGTGTGTGTGGCTGAACGTGGGTCACAGCCGTTGAAAGTGCAAGGTCAGTAACTCATTCTCCACCACTCCCTGGGTGACAGGGACACAGTGTGGACATGTCTCTGGGCTGGCCCCCACCTGTAGGCAGCAGCCAGTTTGGGAGTGGGAGATGGGAAGTGAGGGTCCTTGCAGGTAGGGTTTGCAGAGGGTGGTGGTTGCCTCATTTCTTTGACTTGGCTTGGCTATACTGGAGGGTAGCTTCCTGTGGAGACTTTGCCCTTCCCCTGTCCCCTCCTCCCTGGCAGGGCTCCTCACCTGCCTCCTGCAACAGTCCCAGCCACTCTATGGGTCACTGCATTGGAGACATCCCACTGCCCCTCACCAGCATGGTCCCTTGAAAGACCTCTGACCCTATCCGTCTCCAGTCCCTCCTAACCCACCCATAGCATCTGGCCCAGCAGAAGCTCAGGATGACCCTGAATGACCCCTTCCAGCACTCAGACTCACCTTCCCCAAACGAGAATCCGGGTCTGGGATCACCCCTCCCAGACGACCAAAGGGAGCACCACGACCTGACGGGGTCTAACCCATCAAGACAGAACCCAAGGGCCTCAAGCATGACCTCTTCCTGGGGCCCTTCTCTGCGTCTCTTTCCCTGTTCCTTCAGCATTCCCTCTTCCCTCCTCTCCCCACCCTTCCCTGGATGGGAGATGATGTAGAGGTGGGACCTCCCCAGCCTGGGGGGTGGGGTGGAGGGAGGGGTTAGTTGATGAGGGCTTGGGCCACCTCAGGTGGTGGGGTCAGGGAAGCTTCTCTCTTTCTCCCCTCTTTTGCTTAGAGTGTGGGGGGTGGACAGTTACTGGACGATATTTTAAATTTCTCTCCTAACTCCTTGCTCCTGGATTCATTCCCCCTTCGCACCTTCTGCCGTCCCCAGACAGGGCTTGGTTTGGTGTGGCGTGTAATCGAAGTCCCTCTTTGCAGGACAGGGTCCAGCTCTAGGACATGCCACCTTGAGGAGACTCTATAGTTAAGGAGAGAGAAGGAGTCTCTCGTCAGTACCTTCTCAAAGGGGAGTTTTGCTGTTGTTGATTTTTTTCAAGAGGAAAAGCAATTCTAAGCCTCTCAGCTGGTCCAGCCAAAAAAGTCTTAGGAAGAGTGAGGGCAGGACTGAGACCCCCTGTTCGCTCACCTCCACCCACCCATCCTCACATTCGTATTGTTTCTTTAATGTCATTTGGCAGTGAACTCTCCATTTTCTGGAGGCCTCCCATAAGCTGGCAGATAGAATGGCTTGTTCTTATCTCTGTGTCTGGGCCTAGGAAGAGGTAGTGGCTAAAGTTTAAGGCTGAAATGGGGCACCTGAACTTACTGAATTCATGGCTAGGGCTCCTGTAGGGCCTTTATATCCCTTGGCTCGGCCAAGGCGTGTGGATTAATTTCAAGTTTCAGCTCCGACACTTCCTGTGTGCCGAAGCGACCTCAGCCTCCTTTAAACAAACAAACGAAACTTTTTTTTTAATCATCAAAATGCTCAAATATATACAAGAGTAAGGGAATAGAATAACCTCCCACGTACCCATCACCCATCTTCAACAATCATCCACATTTGGACAGTCCTGTTTCCTCTACACAACCACCCTCACACATGGCCCCTCTTCACCAAACCAACATTGTTCTTAATTAACATTTTTATTAAGATCCTTGTAGATTCACATGCTTGTGCGAAATAACACAGAGAGATCCCTAGTACACTTTCCCCGGTTTTCCCCCATGGTAACTGCTAGAGACTGAAGATTTGTGTTCCCCCCCAAATCCATTTGTTGAAACCGAATCCGCAGTGTGTTGGTCTTTGGAGGTGGGGTCTTTAGGAGGTGACCAGGTGATCAGTACTCTTATAAAAGAGACCCCAGAGAACTCCCTTGCCCTTCCACCATGTGAGGACACGGTGAGGAGACTACCATCCACACACCAGGAAATGGTTCCTTCCTAGTCATTGAATCTGCCAGCACCTTGATCTTGGACTTCCCAACCTCTAGGACTATGAAAAATAAATTCCTGTTGTTTATAGCCACCCAATCTATGGTATTCTGTTAGATCAGCCCGAGCAGACGAAGACAGTAACATTTTGCAAAACTATACTATACTATCTCAAGGATACTGACATTCGTAGAATCCACCAATATTATTTGGATTTCCCAGTTTTGTACTCTGTGTATATTAATTCTATACAATTTTATCACCCATGTAGGTTCCTTCAGCTACCAGCACAGTAAAGAAAACGAACAGTTCCAACACCAAAGGATCTCTGGTATTATTCTTTTATGACTATGCGCACTTCCCTCCCTCCACCTCCTCTACTTCATCCCTAACACTTGGCCATCACTAAGTCTGTCTTCCGTTTCTAAACTTTAGTCAGATAAATGGAACCATGTGGCATGTGATATTTTGGGATTGGCATTATTATTATTACTTTGCTCAGCGTAACCTAGCCAATTCATCCAAGTTGTCATATATCAATAGTTTGCTCCTTTTGATTGCTGTGCAGTATTCTATGGAATGGATACACCATAATTTAATTCTGCACTTGGTGAAGGACATTTGGGTTTTTTCCAATTCTTGGCTATTATGAATAAAGCTGCTATAAAGATGTGTAAAGGGTTTGAAGTGCCAAGGGATATGAAATTAGCTACCACATTCTGGGGACCACAGGTGCTTACTGGGTCCATCATTGTTTCTAATGGATTTTCAGTGGACAGAATTAGAATATACTTTTTGGGGCACCTGGGTAGCTCAGTTGGTTAAGTGTCTGCCTTTGGCTGGAGTCATGATCACAGGGTCCTGGGATTGAGTCCGCATGGGGTTCCTGAGCAGGGAGCCTGCTTCTCCCTTTCCCTCTGCCTGCTGCTCACAAAATTCTTAAAAAAAAGAATTAGGATATACTTTTCTTTTCTTTTTTTTAAAATCTCATTCATTTACTTGTCAGAGAGAGCACAAACGGGGAGCGGCAGACAGAGGGAGAAGCAGGCTCCCCACTGAGCAAGGAGCCCGATGTGGGACTTGATCCTAGGACCCCGGGATCACGACCCTGAAGCCAAAGGCTGACACCCAACCAACTGAGCCACCCAAGTGTCCCTAGAATATAGTTTTCAATTTAAACTAAAATACAACAGGAGTTCATAAGCTACTTCCTAAATTCAAGACAAAAGGGAATTTGCATAACACCATTGATTTTGTATATGTATCTTTTCAACTATGCCATAATTCCATTTCTGATATATCAACATAATTATGTTTTATCCTACAAATTTTCACCGGTTCCTAATATGACTATTGAATACAATTTAAGATTTCAAGGCAGGTTTTTTTTTTAAGATTTTATTTATTTGTCAGAGAGAGAGCAGGCGTAAAAGCAGGGAGAGCGGCAGGCAGAGGGAGAAGCAGACTCCCCACTGAGCAGGAAGCCTGAAGTGGGACTTGATCCTAGGACCTTGGGATCATAACCTGAGCTGAAGGCAGATGCCCAACCAACTGAGCCACCCAGGTGACCCATTTTTTTGTTTTTGTTTTTGTTTTTTTAAAGGGAGTTAATTTTGTTCTTAGGGTAGATCTTTGGGAAGTACATTTAAATTACTGTTTTCAAGCCATTCAGAAGAGTTCCCTTCTGTGTAGTTCCGCCACCAGCTAGATACACATTTAGGCCCATTTGTTTCATTTTACTTTCAACTTAGGGACTGATTTTTATTTTTATTATTATTATTTTTTAAAGATTTATTTATTTATTTGACAGAGAGAGATCACAAGTAGGCAGAAAGGCAGGCAGAGAGAGAGGAGGAAGCAGGCTCCCCGCCGAGCAGAGAGCCCGATGCCAGGCTCGATCCTAGGACCCTGAGATCATGACCTGAGCCGAAGGCAGTGGCTTAACCCACTGAGCCACCCAGGCGCCCCAGGGACTGATTTTTAAAAAATTAACTTTTGTCATATAATCATGGAAAACATAGGTTTCCAAAGTCAAATACCCAAAGTATATTCAAATTATTGCCTCTTTTCCTTTTATTCTGTTCTCTCCTTCTCAATGTCAGTAACCATTAAAAGTTGAGTTATACTTCCACTTCTAAAAAAAAAAACAACTACAAGTATTTACATTTGTGTCTCCCTACTCTTACAAATGAACAGTAGGGGGAATTTGCATACTTTCTTGTTCCTCTCTTCTGCAGGAAAGCCTGCAGTGTGTCACCCCAGAGATCCTCGGAAACATTGTGTGTGTGTAAAATGCGGGTAGCTGCGCATTCCACCTGATCTTCCACAGCAGTTTCTGGTAAGATGAAGCATGTGAATACTCTCAAACTGCAAAGTGGTACACAAACGTGCCTCTTGACAGAATATTAACCCATTTGAGGAGACCCTCAAGAGTCATGCGCCTGACTTAGCACATTTTGCACAAGAGGAAACAGAGGCTCACAGAACTGAGAGGACCTGCCCCAAGGAACACAGGGAACGGACAAGCAGTCCAGTCTCCTGCCCTGCAGTCTAGGAGTCCAGGATAAATCCACTGAGACTTTCTTTTTAAAAAACTGTATTCAACATACAGATACCTATTTTTATAGAGACGGATATTTTAGGGGGCCCTCGATGGGGACAAAGTCACAAAAAGCTCTAAGGAAGAATGAGGCAGTTCTCGCCCGGGCAACCACGAACGCCCAGGGTCCCTGGAAGGAGCCCGGGGCTGGGGTCGGAGAGCCCCGCCCTCACTCATACTGGGGAGCTCTGGTCCCAGTTCGGAGGAACGCCGGGAGATGCTGCGGAGGCACTGTCGAGGGCGGGCCAACGCGGAGCCCTCTTGACCTAAAGCTGTCCTATTTGGCGCCCCGACAGAAGGGACTGACAGACACACTCTGGACTCGAGCAGAAGTCAGGTAAAATACCCTGCAGGACAAAGACGCCACGTCCAGGTTTCCAAAGGAGAAATGGTCCTCGTGAGGACCCGTAGGGCCTCCAGGTGGCGGTTCCGAAACTCTGGCTTAGGGGCGGGGCCGAGGTTTTGAGGACGGAAGCCCACGGGAGAAAGGGAGCCGAGCAACGGAAATGACACTTAGTAGCGCCAATGGGAGGGAGTGGGGGCTGGTCTTCCCGCCCCATTGGGTGGGGGCAAGCGGTTTCCGGTAGCGGCGTCCGGGAGGGGCGGCGGAGGGGGTGGGTGGTGGTGGCGGTTTCGTGTCCCAGACCCCGGCCTCCCGAGACCTTGCATCCCGGCAGCCACGCCAAGATGATGGGCTGTGGGGAGGCAGAGCTGGAGTTGGTCGAAGGGGAGGAGGCCGTGGCGGTCCCCGGGCCACCCCCAGAACCCCGCGCCCCGGAGCCCAGGGCCCCAGTGCCCGAGCCTGGCCTGGACTTGAGCCTGAGCTCGCGGTCCGAGACCCCCGAGCGGCCGACCTGCTGCCCCGGCCGGCGGAAGGGGCGGGCGGACCGGCGGGGCGGGGCCCGCAAGGGGCGGCAGGTGAGCTGGGGGAAGGTCTGGCCGCCAGCCCAAAGACAATCCCGCGCCCGGCAATTCACGGTCCCGCTCTCTGCTCCCAGGTCCGCTTTCGCTTGGCGCCGCTCTCCCCCGTGCGGTCCGAACCGCCGCCGGACGCCGCCGCACCTAGCGAAAAGCCCGCGGCGCCGCAGGACCTGGGGGCGCCCGCGCAGCAGAGCAGCCTGGCTTTGAGCCTGGAGTTGCAGGCCGCGCGGGCTGCAGCCGAGGGCCAGTTCGATGCCGCGAAGGCCGTGGAGGAACAGCTGAGAAAGTCGTTCCAGACCCGCTGCGGCCTGGAGGAGAGCGTGGCCGAGGGTGAGAGAGAGAGACAGACGCCCGGCGGGGCGCGGGAGTGGGGCTGAGAGGCCCCGCTCACCTCCTCTCCCCCTGCGGTCTCAGGGCTGAACGTGCCGCGCTCCAAGCGGCTCTTCCGAGACCTGGTGAGCCTGCAGGTGCCGGAGGAACAGGTTCTGAACGCTGCACTGAGGGAGAAACTGGCGCTCCTGCCACCGCAGGCCCGAGCCCCGCCCCCAAAGGTGAGGGACCTGGGCTTGTTTCCGTGTCGTGCCCCTTTTCCGTTCCCGAGTGTAACCTTGCTTTGGGCTCCAATTCCCAACAGGAGCCACCTGGGTCAGGGCCAGACATGACCATCCTTTGTGACCCAGAAACATTATTTTATGAGTCTCCACACCTGACCCTGGACGGTCTGCCTCCTCTCCGTCTTCAACTCCGGCCCCGCCCTTCAGAGGATACCTTCCTCATGCACCGGACACTGAGGCGATGGGAAGCGTAGACGTGGAGGCTCCCTGGATTGCTAGTTAATATTTTTGTGTTAAAACTATTTCTCAGAATAAAGTGGTTTTGCTAACAAATGGGACTCTTCTTGGGAGCTTTAAAATGGGGTCAAGCCTCAGGATGCAAACTGTCTGGAAGTCAAGTTTTTGGCCTTTCTGGAACTTGGTAGTGATGGCAGGTTGAGAACGCTGTCCCACCTCTTCCCCTGACTTCAGTCATGGAACCACGTTTGTTCCTTTGCAGTACTTTTTTTTTTAAGGGAGTGAAAGCATGCGTGAGGGGCGTGGGGGAGCATTGCAAGGGGGTTCCACACTCAGCGCTCAGCCGGAAGGCAGACTCCATAGGAGTCTGATACTCAACCCACTGACCCACTCAGGTGCCCCCCCCCCCCCCACTTAGTTTTGATCACTGGGACATGTGGGTGGGTCTCAGCCTGTTATAAACTTCAGGGAGCCTTCTCTAATTAACCTGGCTCTAGGAGCCTGCTAGGCAGCTAGCTATTTGCACCCAGTTATTCAAATTCCTTCCTTCCTTTTACCTCTAGGGGCCTTGCCTATCTTGTTAACACCAGATCCAAGAGTGCTCAATATTTGTTGAATATTCAAGGTTCCAGGAACACTTGAGGAGCTGCTGAAGAGTTTCATGTTAATCGCCTATTCATCCAGTTGCCCCTCACAAAAAAGGTGGGTGGGTGATCTGATCAGTAGTGCCTTTCTCTAGCTCCACTTCAGCTCCACTTTCCAAAGTTAGCCTTCTCTCCAAAGCTCCCACCAAAAAATTGTCAGTGGATTTTTTGGGGAAGGGGAGATGGACTCTTTGCTTCAAGTTTCACATAAAAATTCACATTACACCCCTCCTTCCTGATTAGAGCTCTGTTTAGTTGTGTGTAGATATGACTAGCACTCAACACTATCTTCCCAACCACTGAAAAATCTGTCCTATTCTTGAGACTCCAGTTTGGGCAGAGGAAGCACAGGTTCTAAGAGGAGGCACCATCCCTTCCCCACTAGATAGAAAGTGCCAGACACAAGTGTGGGGGCCACTGCCCTAAACATCAAATTTATTGTGCTGTTCTTACATTCCAAACCCAACCCCCTCTCTCAGTGGGGGTCAGCAGAGGGAAGCATTTTCACAGTACCTGCATGCCTCTCTGCCAGACTTCCCCCTCTTAATCCTCAGTCCATCTATCTGTGGTCCGCTGAAATACAGCTAGGGACAAGGGCTGAGGAGAAATGGAAATCTCCTTTGGAGAACAGGAGGAAGAGTCCAGAGAACTTGATACCCCCCCACCTCCCATACCCTTAGGAGAACAGAGGTCAGCAAACAGTCCATGCCATCCAGCCTGGCGAGCTGGGGGAGAGAGGAAGATGTTGGTAACTCCAGCACAGCTGGGCTTGCTGCTTAGGGTGCCAGATGTGTAGGGAGGAGGCTGGGGCAGCAACACAGGAAAAGCTTTCTTTGCAGATCCATGAAAGGAAACTATTTTTTGGAGCCAAAAAGGAAAGACCTTGGGATACTTTCCTTTTCCCCCAGGTCCTTAAGAGCAGTGGGCAGCTTCTTCACACTTTCTGTTCAGGGGGCCACTTAGTGGCTGGGGGAACGGGCCTTGTGGAACAGGTACACAGAGCGCTGGAAGCCTGAGGAGAGAGTGTGCAATCAGTAGGGTTGGTGGAACTTGAAGACTCCACAGGATCTGCATCCTCTCTGCCAGGACCCACCTCACCGTCCCTGGCCCCCCACCCTCCCCCAGGTCAGCCAGCCTTACCTCTGGAAGTGTTGTGGGGTGTAGCCACAAGCTCATAGCTGGAGAAGCCCACCTCTGGGGATGTCAGGTAGGAACTGAACTGCTCCGGCCTCAGCTGGATTCGATAGTAGTTCTTATAGATTGTTTCCTGGGGAGAAAGGCAGGGGACCACTTCAGCTTGCTGGCTTCTCCCCTGATATAGAATGATGCTCACCCAGGGGACCTAGTCCCCTTGTTCAGAAAGTACTTCTCTTTCCGCTTCCTTGAGGCCTTTCTTGCCCCAAGTAAAGGAAGGGTATCCCAATATCCACCCGAATCCCCACTCACCGTGAGAGTCTTTCTCTTGCCATAGGATGACCAAGGTTGGGGCTCTAGGACCAGGATGCCCCCAGGATGTAGATGCCGGTAGATCCGGCGAAACATGCGCTTCAGCCCCTCGTCTCCCCAGTTCAGATGCACCCACTTGGTGAGGCTGAGGCAGAGCACCACATCATACTCAGGGGTTTGGGCCTCCACCAGCTCATCGCAATCCAGCACATAGTTACCCTGAGGGCAAGAATTGGGGGCAAGGTCAAGAGAGGCAATAAAAGAACCACTGCCCACCCCCCTACCTGCCATCAACATGCTCTGCAGCCTCTAAGACAGAAAGTCCTACAGCCTTACCTTAGCCCTTGACCACAACCTTCTCTGACACTTGTCAGACTAACTCCCAAATGGTGCCCTTTTGAGTCTCAATTTCTTGTTTACACCCTCCTGCCCCTGCTTTCTGTTGGTGGTAAGCCAAACATAAAAAGGGAGCGTGGATAATTTTAAATTGAGCAAATTACCCATGAGGTCTCCAAAACTGGGATGAAACTTCAGAGAAAGAACAAGAGACTCCATCCCACCCCACAAACATTAAGCTGAGTGACTCAGTGTTATGCAAAGGGACCTAACCCAGGTTTGGAAGGGAACCAACCTGTGGTTCCTTCCCTGGAGTTGTGGCTGGCAGAGTTCCAGGCCTGTTTCCTTTCTCAGGGAAAAGTAAAGAACCCCAGCCCTTAGGAAACCTTTTCTAGATGATAAGCTCATCAGCACCCTCTGCAAAGTTCATTCTTGCAGGCTTAACCCAACCCGCCAGCACCAACCGTTCCTGCAGATGGCCAAACTGGAGTGTTCTATGGAGAGCTGTGTGTAGTCGGGGGACGGACACTCTGTGAAGACAATACTCTCCCCTCTTGCAGAGCACTCTGACTCTTCCCCATCCCACTATTTAGGGTCAACATGAGATGATCTCTGGCCAAGTCACTTGGGGTCCTGACCACCAACACACTTCAACCAAGTGTGGATCTAAGTCCCTATCAAAATATTAGCCAGCCACTACCCTAATCACCCACCCCAAGACATTCCACGTCTGACACCCATCCCTTCATACACCTTCATTCAGTGCGTTGGGAGGACAATTTTCCACCTGGACCAAATGCAGTGCGCAGCAGCAGCCAGCAAGGGAAGGTGGATGGGTCTGGATTACAGTCCAGGCCGGGAGCAGGGAAAAGGAGTCAAACCCCATCTTGGCACCAGTAGTCACGACAAAGGAGCCCAAGTGAGAGCCCCCACCTTTCCAGGTTATAGAAGGGGAGACACTCAGCAGTCATTCACGTATTCAGACACTTAAGGATTCGGTTCTCCTAGCAAAGAGTGCATGCAGAAATCCCTCTGGGTCTTAACTTTTCTCTGTCTTGTTCCCATTTAATCTCATCTTCACACCCGGCCCCTATCCCAAGAGCCTTCGGACCCTCTTACCGTGACGAAGACAACATTGTTGGGGAAGACTGATGTGTCCGCTCCATCCAAGGGCACTTGGGGTGCAGCAATGGGACCCCGGCTGGCTGTCAGTGAGGCTGGGAAGCAGCTTCTCTTTCGGACGGTTACGGCCCCTTCCTCACTCTCTGCCCCGGGGTCCCCCTCAGAAGTCTGGGATGGCAGACGCAGCTCCTCAGACAGGTAGTGTCGGATGTTTTGGCGGGCCGAGTGGATGAGCCGGGAATCGATATCCAGGCCCACCATGCGGGATGGACCCCACTTACAGGCAATGCTCAGGGTCAGATGGCCCACATTGCAGCCCAGATCTAGGACGTCTCGACCCCGAAACCACTCAGGCTTCAACACTCGAAGGCGCCCATCCTCACAGGAAGGATTGCGGTAACCATAGTACTTGCAGTAATTCCCATACTGGAATTTGAGCTGTTGCTTTTTGAAGACTGCTGCAGGTAGTGGGTGGAGGTGGTGGTGGAGGTGGTGGTGGTGGTGGTAGTGGTGGTGGCGGCCGCCTCCCCCACTCCCTCGGCCCTTTTCTTTGGGACCCTGGCCTCCACCCCTAGCCCCTGCCTCTGACTTGCTGGAAGTCCTGCGACGTTTGCGATGTCGTGAGGAAGACGGGGGTGCAGAGGTAACGGAGGCAGCTGGAGGGGCTGAAAGGGAGCCTGAGGGACCCTGTAGGGCAGATGGAAGGGGAGACACGACCTCATCCCTGCAGTTGATGGCGGTGTTGAGTTCATAGGGCTGGGGGGCATCCCGGTTCTGGCCCCTATGCCGCTGCTGCTGTGTGGTGCCCTCCCCATGCAGTGAGGGAGTGAGGGGGGCAGTGGGGAGCACAGAGTGGCTATCATTCCCTCCAGATGCCTGCTGCTGCTGGTGGTGCTGTCCCCGGTGTCTATGCCGCTTCCGACCAGTCTTGAGTGGCGATGCAAGAACTACCTGGGCCTCATCAGTGCAAGTATTGAGACTGAGCGGGTCAGTAATGTCTTTGGGGATGAGGATTTCCACTGGATCTCGCCCCTTGGCCGGAAGTGGAGATGACTTAGGGGTCTCTGCATTGAGTGCGCGGCTCACTTCCTCATCCAGGAGACTATTCAGGTTCAGTGGATCAAAGATATTGCCCCCCAGGAGAAAGTTGGAGGGTAACACAGAATCACAGTCCGAATTAACCCGCCTGCGCCTCTTGAAGGCCGGATGTTTGAAGCCTCCACCACCCCCACCTACGTTACAACTATTTCTCCTCTTGCCCCCGCCTCCCCCAGGGGGCCGGTGGGGCTGATAGCCATTACGGGGTCGAGGAGGGGCAGGGGGGCCCAGTTCTGTTCCGCCCCCTCCCCGTCGCTCCTCCCCCACGTCAGGGGGAGCGGCTCGCCCGTGGGGATCCGACAAGCGGGCCTCCCCATGCGACTGCGCCTGGGGGCCGCCCCCTCGTTGTTGCTGCGACTGGCCTCCCCGAGTGGATGTAGCCCCAGGGTTCTCCTTGCCGGCCCTAGAAGCCGGGGCCCCCGCCGTGTGCGCGCGCGGGCCTGGCCCACGCTGCGTCCCGCCGCAGAGCTCCCCGGAGGCGGCCCCTCGGTGCGGTTGCACCGTGGGGCCGCCCCCTCCGCCCGACTCATCTTTGAGCGGCGGCGGCGGGGCCGGCACCAGAAACGGCTCCTTCTCCGCCGCCATCTCGATCATTTCCTCCCCTTATTCCGTCCCAGAAGAGGGCAACGGGGGGGGGGGATTGGGGGCTTAACCCCCCTCCCTAGAGCCCGTTCCCTTCCCCCTTCCCCGAGTGCGCGCGCAGCTCTGCTCTTCTCGCCTAGTCTCGCGCCCAAGCGCCTCCCCCGAAGCGCGCCCCACTCGCCCGCGAGACCAAAACAAGACGCCCGCGAGAACCGAACTCGAGGAATCAACCGCGCGTGCGCCGACCCCTTTCTCCTCTACCACTACCGCTTCGCCGCGAGCGCGCACTGCTAATGCGCGTTCCTCTCGTCCCCGAATCACGCATGCGCACTCCGCCACCACCCTGGTTGCGCGCGCATGAGTACGAACCAACTTAACGGCTCCGGGAGTTTAAATATAGCCCACCTCAGCCCCCCCCCCAAAAGCCCACCACCCCAAACTGACACCCTACTTCCCTTCGCAGCTATGTCCGTCCCTACTGATATCCTTTGTCTCTGCCGCGCGATCCCACCCACCGTAGGCGGGGGACGGGGAGCTGGTGTGAAAAGGTCTCCTTGACACCCGACCCTTGTTCCTGAGGAATGAGTCTCAGCGGTCTCCGCCCGGCTCTAAACCCAGCAACCTCCCTACCCCGCCTCCTTCCTCCCCCTAGCGGGCAGCGCCTGCGCACACCCTTTTGGGCTTGCGCGGGTAGATACAGCACGTGCTGGAGATGACGCCCCGCCCTCCACCCTAAGGGCGGGGACTGTTACGTAGCTTCCTCAGATTTGGTACACGCAACGTGCGTCAGCACGACTTGGAGGGGCGTGGCCAAATGATGGGGCGGGCCTCATGAATTATTCATAATTCGCCCCCCCCCTTAGAAAGGCTTCCGAGGGAACGGAGGGGTGAACCTAAAAGTAGAGGAAGGGAAGAGCGTACAAACAGTTTTCCTACGAACTGTTCTCAGTAAAATACAATAAGTCATTGTAACTCACCCCCCTGGGAAATATTCTCTGCTGAACTGAAAAAAAAAAAGGCACTAAAACAGCCGATGTTGTCCAACTTCCTCTTCCCCCGAAATGGCCGAGTCGTTCTTTCGCTCCTTCGCGTTACCCCAATCGCGATCACCTGGGGATACCACGCCCTCCTCTCCGCGTCCACACCCACAGCCTTGGCACCAACACCTCCTCCCACCACCCGACGCCTGCGCGCGAGCCCCCAGCCCGCGGACTGCGACCCGACGCCCACAGCCACCAATAGCACTACATTCACTACCACCACCGCCACCTCGCACGCAGGCCTTCCCAAACACACGCTGTCTTCACTCAGCCTTATATAAAAACGAGTGTGGGCGGGGAAGAGGGTTCGGCCTGCTTTGGGCCCCCTGCCTCGGCCAATGGGGAAGAAGCTATTCGGCGCCCTTTCCATAGGGTGCTAAGGTGGCGCATTCTCCGTGCCAACAGTGCTTGGGGAGTGGGTCCTGTGGCAGAGAAGAAGGCGGGAGAGGCGAGAGTGGGTTGCGGATAGTCTCAACTAAAATATCAAGATAGGGCTTGAAGGAAACTAAAAGGAAGAATAGGAATCAGGAAAAGAAAAGAGGAAGGAAAAGGCAGTCTGGGGTAGAGAAGAAAGTTAGTAAAAGAAAGATGTGCTGCTTCATGAACTATCAGGCGCTGCTTCTGCCGCCTAAAAAAGTGAGGCCACTGAGGATTATGGGATTTGTAGTTTCACGAGGCATTCGGTTGGAAGATGGCGGAAGTAACAGCTGCGCAAACGCAGAAGCAGCTTCAAGTGCGCATGAGCCTCAGTCCTGGAAGCCCGCGGCCAGGGTGGCAGCGCCGCTAGTGCGTGTCCTCACGCCTTTTCTTGGTGGCGGGAAAACTGGGTCGCGGTTGGAGGGTTTTGCAGAATTGCTGCAGTGGCTCATTCTGCTCCTTGCCTTTAGGTCCTCCTTGTTCCAGAAGGTAGCTGGCTCTTCTCTGGTTGCAGATGAAAGTGCTAGGCGCTGCCAGTCCTCGTACCCGCCAACTGAGGAGTTTTCTCTTCAGAACGACAGCCAACTCTTATCCCTCCTTAGAATCTCTGTCGCAAACCTACTCTCAACAAACAAACAAAAGTGACCCAATACGGTGGCGGGCAACGACGGGCTGAGCGGGAATGAGGATGCTGGTGCCTCCACCGGGTGTGGGGGTGCGGGTGGGCAGCTGAGGGGAAATTACCGCGTAGTGGGGGTTTCTTGAGGTGGAAGAGAGGCTAGCAAGCCACTGTTCTATCCATTGAGGAGAGTGAAGGACTTTTGACTCTGTGGTACCTTCGCTCTTAATTGCCGTCCTTAAGAGCGAGTTGGTGAGAGGAAAGAGCGGGGAAAATGCAGATCCCCAGAAAAATTTCCCTCTGGTTTCAAAGGCGGAATTAGGGCTTTTACTGTTCCAGACCTTGGCACCTTGTGAGGAGAAATGGAGCAGGAATCTGGGGGTTCGGTAGAATGTGCTCCTTTAAGTGAAAACAACACACAAAGGCGATTTAGAGGTCGGTAACGGGCACCTGTGGAAGTGTTGCAGCTGGCAGACAGCAAGAGTCAGAATGAAATCAGCGCTCACGAAAGAAAACCAGTATTTTGGTGCTAAGTGGCCATATTTCTGCCCTCTGAACGAATAAGCTTCAGTTCATCATTAATTTATTGATAAGATTCTGTACAAGATTTAGTTCAGGTAGTTACCACAGTAAATGTCTTGTTAGGTATGGACAGTAAAGGTAGCCGGAATCTTTTTATCTTTTCTTGTGAAATTATGCTTGCTGAGGGGAAAAAAAAAAAAAAAAAGGAAAGAGGGAAAAAACCTACTATGGTTATTAATGGGAGCATCAAAATAAGCAGAAGTCCA
Source organism: Potos flavus (assembly GCA_028534135.1). Classification (NCBI taxonomy): domain Eukaryota; kingdom Metazoa; phylum Chordata; class Mammalia; order Carnivora; family Procyonidae; genus Potos; species Potos flavus. Next base: position 5,604,100 of record CM052890.1, on the reverse strand, counting down.
AATGCCATTAAACATTGATGCCAAAAGGAAATCAGACTCCAGTTTGAAGGAGATTTTAAAGTTTTCCAGGCTCCTGGAGCCTGTGTGGACTGTATGTCTGAGGACAATTCTGCAGGGTTTACTTGTGTTCTCTTAGACCAAGGATTCCAGGAACGATATAAAGAGGGAATAATTGATAGTTAGGAGAGAGAAATTTGTGAACACATTCTAATGGGAGGAAGAGGGTTAATGGTTTTTGAAAAATAGTGACATGACTGAATTGTTATTTAGCTGGATCAGTTCTCAAGCTTATTGGTCTCAGAACCCTCCTATACTCTTAAAAGTTATGAAGGATTCCAAAGATTGGTTTATAGCTATATATATATATATATATATATATATCTTTTATATCTATTGGTATTAACTTATTAGAACTTGAACTGAGAACATTTGAATTATTTCATTTTAAAATAACTATGTTATAATTAATAAGAATGTTTACATAAATGACACTTTTATGAAAAACGTATTTTCCTAAATGAAATTTAGTGTGAAGAATGGTGGTGGTTTACATTTTTGCAAGTCTCTTTCATGTCTGCCTTAACAGATACAGCTAGATTTTTATCTGTTTCTGAATTCAATCTGTTATGATATCTTGTTTTGATTGAAGTGTATGAGAAAATTGAGCCTAACATGGATTAGTAGTTGGAAAGGGGAGGGGACCCCCAGGGGTCCTTGGATCACACTTTGAGAACTGCTGCAGGAGATGATTTCATCTTAAAATCACTGTGATGATGTTTAGCGTTTTAAGTGAAGGAAAACTTTTGGAACACCTCATTCACCTTCCCTTGGTTCCCTTCATTTGTTATTTCCAAGTTCTTTTCCCCCTTTCCACCCTTCTTATGTTGAGTAGGTAGGATCTGATTAATGGAATTTTCTTTTACTTTCATACTTAAAGCTCTATTGGATTTCGCCCCCCTCTCTCATCTGAGGTAGAAATAGAAACAAAGCAAAACCAAAAAAACCCTTCAAAGGTTTTTTGAAACCCTCCAAAGCCCCTGGTCATTTAGTAGCTGGTCAGATGAAAGTTGGTGGTATTTTTTGTATTTATTAACTGTCTGGTTTTAAAAAAATTTCTCTTTCTCTGCACTACATTTTAATATTTCTTATTGTGGAAGAAGAAAATTCGTCTGAAAAAGAGGAACAGAGACTTGAGTTGTCAGAAAGTGACTTCTTGGCTTTCCCCTCTCTGTTGATCAGGTTAGATATTTTCTTTAAAAGTAATGTTCTTCATCAAACACACTGTAGATTAAGGGGAATTATTATATAATGCTGCTTATAAATTTACTATATCTTATTAACAGTGATCCACAATTTTATCCAGTTGGTTGGGGCGTCAGTAACACACCTTGGCCTAGAGAGGTCAGTGTAGGCTTAGGTAATGATTTGAACCTAAGTGCTGGAAAATTTTGCATTTTTAGGTGGATCAAAAACACTCTTTTATTTAAAGAATTTGGAATTTAAAAAATCACTTTTGATGTGGTAACATCGGCATGTTATAAAATGCTAGAAATATGCAAGGGGATACAGTAAAAAGCTCTCTTCCACCCCCAGCCACCCAGTTCTATTTCATAGAGACATTTTGGCCAGTTTCTTGTGTATTCTTCCAGAGATAGTTTATGGATATACAAGCATATTATGTAAATGGACATTTTAAAAAATCAAATGTTGTCATCTCAAATACACTAATTTTCATTTTGCTTTCCCCATTTAGCATAGCTCACCGTGTAATTTATTATAGGGACTTCTCATGATCTTTTTTAGAGTTCTGGAATCTGGGAGAAGTGTTTGTCATTTGTGGTCAAATTAATATTCATTTTGCAGCCTAATTTTGTTCAGTTTCTAGCTTCTATATAGAATTATCATAAAGAAGACCAATTTGCTGCAGTGCTTTTCCCCCAATTTCCCACTTGCCTTTTTTTCCTAGAGTATAAAGACTTAGGGGCTGGTGGTGATGAGTTAAGATGGAAATAGTGAGGAAATGTTCTCCTTAATACAAAGGAAAAGTAGTTGCTGCAGAACTGCACACCTGAATTATTCACATTTACAGAAGTAAGACAAGGAATAAAAAAAATAACCAAAAATAATTTGAAAATGCACTTAGCCACGTTGTACACATACTAAGTCAGGCCCCCTAATATTTTTTGAATTCATTTTGGGATCTAGAGGGAGGAACTCTGTGCCCTGAGCAACTGAATGTTCACTATAGTTTGGTCATTTGAGGGTCTTAAAATTGTCAAATCCTTTAAAGGGACGTGTATATATCTTATATATAAGATCCATTTTATAGTGCCTTTGGGTCTCTTTATAGTGGGAGATGACATAGTTGGAAGATTGAGTTTTAGGTCCAGGGCCTTCAAATTACTTAAAACCAACAGTGAGAAATAAGATCATTGAGCAGAATAGATGTGTTATTAGTAGAATTTAGAGGAAAAAGGCCTGGTTTCATCTTGCCTCTACCATGTATTAACACTGAGGCTTTGGGCAAATCACTTAATTGCATTTTGCATATTTTTTTCATCTGTAAAAAGGGGAGCTGGCACTTTATGACCTCTGTAGACCCTCTCAGAGCTACAATGCTTATTATGATTGTTATAAAAATAAGAATGGCTTACATGTGTTAAGCCTAAAGAAAACTCGGTAGATGGGTTATAATAAGTTTAAGCTGATAAAACCAAGGGCATTTTTCTTCTAATTGCTGAGTAGAAATAGTATCAATAGTGAAAAGCAAATTGGAAAATAATGTACAAATTATTGCAATGTCACAAGATGAGTTTGGCACTCTGCTAGACAGCAAATGGCTTATAGCTGTGTGCAGATACTAATCTCTTCAGCCTTTGATGTGGCTGGAGGTCCCCCTACTCCCACCCCTCAGTTGCCTATGGCTGTGAAAAGCCTGATCCTTTTACTCCAGAATACCTGGAAATATAATTTTCTGTGTATTTCAGTGTGTATTTTTAATCTATGCTTTCTATGTGTGCTGTGATATTAAAATGGGTTTGAAGTACTGAATTAGACTGTTGGGATATAGCATGCTGTAGATAATAGTGCAAACTTTAAAATCAGGTGGGTTCAAATCCTGAATGAATCTATCAATTACCTATTATGTTTAAATCCCTCTAAGCCTCAATTTCTCCAAGTGTATAAAAAAGTATAGATCTCATAAATTTACTGTGAGAATTAAATAAGATGACATATGTAAAGGGTAGAGAATATAGTTGGTGCTCAATAAGTGTCATTTATTATTAGTCACAATTTTGGTAGTGATAATGAAGCATACTGATGTAGTATAGAACATCTGTGAGTAGATAGCTATAGAATATAGAGTGAAGGTATTAGATTCCTATTACTAGCTTCCCTGGGGACCTCTGCTGGTTACCAAATATTTTTGAGACATGAATAGAGAGAGATTGCTAGAATCCAGCATACTGGAAAATTTATTGGCCTAGAAGATCTAAGTAAAGGGAAGATAAAGATTATAGTGATGTTAAAAAGGGAGGTTTTCTATGCATAGAGACCTCTGAATTAGGTCAGAGAATTGCCAGATTATTTGTGTCTTAAGTGTTTAGGAGAACCTTGTGGGATGAGTTTATCCTTCTGAAGAAAACTCTTACTTTTTAACTCCTAGGACTGTTCATATTACTACTACTACTACTTATGCTTCCATCTGTTAAAAACAAGACAACAGGCCCAAAATGCAGTTGCTTCTATTAAGCCCCACGTCACCAAAACAAGACTTAAAGTTTTGGCTCTCCCAGAAGTAGAATCTTGGTTTACAGCTCATCAGAGATCACCTAATGAGCACTAGTTAGGTAATCTGCCTAATAGACCCCTACCATCTCCTACAGGAAAGTCGACTTGCAATAGCTAATTCGTTTTTTTGGTTTTTTGGGTTTTTTTGCCAAGTGTAACTTCCTTTTTCCTGCTCCTCCTGCCAGTACAAGTCTTTCATTTCGTACAGCTCCTCTGAGCTTCTTTGTATCTGTTAGATCAGATGCTGCCCAATTCACGAATTGTTGAATAAAGCCAGTAAGATCTTCAAAATTTACTCAGTGAATTTTTTTTTTTTTTAACGCATTCTCTACCACTACCACTTCCACTGTTGACTAGTGCCTGCCTTATGTTGGACATGACTCTAGGCACTTAAAACACTAAAGATTGCTGTTTATCTTTAAAACAGTAACTCTCATTATCCTCTGGCATGTTCAATAAGAGTTCTAGCAGTTACTTTCTTTTTCTAACAGAGCACAAAGAAAGTGTAGCTTCTGAGCTGAATAATGACATCGTTGCAGAGTAAAGAAGGTGAGTCAAGAGTGAGGAAGCTTCACGTTTTGTACGTTTCTCTCCGTTTCCCCTTCTTTCTCAGTCTTTGGTCGTCTTGATGCCCTTCCCACCAAAGGGAAGCTCAGTCCATATATAGTTTGTGTGCACTTTGTTAAAGTTACTACTTTTCTAGAAACTTTGAGTGGTCAGGAAATGTATGAGCTCATAGGGAGACAAAAGACATTGTAGATCTATAACACAAATTTGAATGTGGTAAATGCCAGCAAAGAGGCATGAAGTGTTGCGGAAACTCAGAAGAGGAAGATATTACTTATACCTTGGAGGATCAGTGTAATTTTCATTGTACTAGTTTGTTTTCTTTTTCCCACAATTTTTCTAATCTCCCATAAAATTTTGTTTAAAGTTAAAATGAGCAAGTTTTTAAAATTTCCGTTTGACTAACTCATCTTCCTGCATGTGCATATTTGTCACCTTTGAACCACTCAGTAGTTCCTAAACTCGGCATCAGAATAATCTAGATGGCCTTGTAAAATGACAGATTCCTACGCCCCACTCCCAACTATTTCATCTGAATCTCAGGGGGTGGGGTGGGGCGGGGTGGGGTGGGAGGGGAGAGGCCTAGTAATCTGATTATGTTAAAAGCTCTCCAGATAATTTGGATATGCCCAGTCAATGGACAGTGCAAACACTTTCTATGTTAGACTCTATGTTTCATAAATCCCATTTGATAATCAAATTTCTTTCAGAATGTGGGAAGGGGCCAAAGAAAACCTTTGCCCCACCTGCACAAAAATTGCATAGCCTGATGTGCTATAACCCTAATCCACCCAAAGAGGAGATCGTGGGGATCAGTTCCCCAAAGGCCAGGTTAGAGAAGAAGGAAGAGAAAGCAACCACAGAAAATGGTCCAAGCAGTGGCCAGGAGAATAAAGGAAAACCTCAAGACAAGCAAGTAGAGAAGAAAGAAAAGGTATCAGTCTCATTGATGGGCTCTAGTGGGACAGTTTCGCCTAGATATCCAGTCTAGATAATCTTTTATGTAGAGGAACTTGCAGTTTTTTTATGCCTTTCTTGGGGCTTCTATTTTCTTCTCAAAGAGGTAAAACAAAAAATCTTGATGAAAGCCTTTAGCTGGAAATAATGGCTGGGTAGGGGTTGAGATGGGATGGAGGTAAGAGTAGATGTGGTCAGAGACTTTACAAACTTTTCCTTTTCTTTGAATCCTTTATTCCCAGGAAATCTGGGATAGAGTTTATAGAATCCTTTGGGACATTGACTTCATGCTTGCAGCCTTGCAAACTTACTGCCTCACATAAAGGAGTCTTCCCTGACTGGTCAGAGAGGAAACCTGGGGAAAAATGAGTGGTTTTCCTCCTCTGCCCTTGTCTCTGCAGGAAAGATCAAGTCTCACCAATGCAGAATTTGAGGAGATTGTCCAGATTGTGCTACGGAAGTCCCTCCAGGAGTGCTTGGGTATGGCTTATAGTGAGAGAAGAAGAATTTCAGTTAGACAAACTGTTATCTGAGGGATAGAGTAAGTTGACAGCTTTTCTCTTTCCCTCCAGTTTCCTAAGTAAGGAAATACTAGATGGGTGTTGAAATATTTTTAAATAGTTCATCTATCAACAGGACTATAAACCACTTAAGACGGGGTGTAGGCTTTTAGAAAAGTGAGTTACATTGACTTCAGAATATAAATACAGTCTCAGATTGTTTTTTAAAATGTAACTTAAATTCATCTTTACATGTTTACAATCTACCTAGAAAAGATAATTTGTATTTCTCAGATTCGAAGAACTTAGTTTCCATCTACTCTTGTATATTTCTGTTTCCAATACTGTTTTAACATATGCTCAGGGATTTGACTTTTGGAATAAAGAACTCTGTAGTGTAGGCCCTGAGGACTTCACCATATGTCCTGGGGAGAAGAGGAATAGTCTGATATTTTTAGCTATTCTTAGATGTACTTCTATTCTTAGATAAAGTTTCAGGAACAAATGATATAAAACACAGTACGTAAAACTTCTGGTATGTATGCAAAATAAAATTGACACTACCTGGCTATCCTGGAATGAGGCAGGTCAATGTGGAAAGGCTTGCCGAAAGATACAGATTTGTAGTTTTTTTCTGAGAATTTAAAGACTTAAAGTTCTGTGATATGACAGAACTCCAAAGGTGGGCTCTTCTGGACAACAGGTGGAAGACATTTTAGTGGAAGGCTGCTGTTTGAAAATAATGGAGTCAGTATTTTCTTAATTGCTTCTCTGCTTATAGTATTTTGTTTTGGGAGAGATGGGATCTAGCCTTGATTTTGCAGAGACTTCCTGTGTCCAGCCCATAAGATGCACCCAGTTAGACAAGGAACCAAGAATTGCTTCTTCTACTGGTAATGATAATGCTGATGGGTAAGTTTATCCCAGTGAGGCAAGTTGCTCACAGGGTGGACTTAGCATTGGTAAATGGCTATCTATCTAGTCGTTCTCATATTTCTCTGCACTTCTCTCAGCTCAGGAAAGATACCTGTTTGAATTGGGGAAAATAGGCAAGTAGATGGATAAAATGACCTCAGGAGGCCTTAGAGAGCCTAGGATTCTTCTATCATCCTGACTTTTACCCTTGGGTTTTTTTTTTTTTTTTTCAAAAGAAGGGTATGACAAATTCCTCCTTTTTGCCTTTTCATTAAAGAAAAAAATATTATTTTCAGAGAGAGGGTAATGGTACCTCATATTCTAGAGATTTCAGCCACTGAGGAAGCTGGAATAACCTCTGTGATAAAGACATCTAAGCCAGGCCAGCCAGATCCTGCACCCTCTGAGAAGAAAGTCAATAGACCTTTCCTAAGCAAAGGAAAGAAGGGAGCCCGTAAGTATAGTCAAATATACTTTGACATCTCACTCAAGTACCTATGGCATGGAATTAGGGAATGGGACGGTGGGCAGGCAGAGAATCTTCAGCCCAGGGCTTGAAACTATTAGGCTATGATTCTTCTTCCTTCTTTCACTGGCCCTTACTATCTACAAAGATTCTCTTCATCTCCCTACCCTACAATGTTTTGTTTTGTCTTCCCAGAAGATGACAAAATGGAAAAGGCCCAAAGTGCACATGAGCAGAGACAGAAAGACCAACTGAAAAAACCAGTTCAAGATGATTCTCAGACCAGAAAGCAACAAAAAGGAGAAGGCGGTGGTTTTGGTGAGTTCAGCATGATTTGGAAAACTTACCTGGGCTTGAAAATTGAAGATAGAGATGGAGAGAGGCAAGGATTAGGTTACTGGAGGAAATTCTGCAAAGAGTATAATTAATCTCTCACAGCTACTTGTTAGGGATATGCCACCGTGGAAGAGAAAGATTTCATTAATTCGGTTATTCAGTCATATAATCCATGGTTGTTGGATGCTTACTATATACCAGGAATTTAGGAGGTGCTGAATAAATTCAGAAGAAATTAATATATGCCTGTTGGAAGAGAGACGGGCTTGTGAGGAAGGCAAACAAGAAAGCTGCAAGTCAGGAGTAGATCTGGAAAAATTTCCAAGAAAGGATACTGTTTGAGCCGTGTGTCAGAATTATAATTTAGTCAGGTGAACCGAAGTGGGGAGGGGGTCAGAGTGATATTTATTGGCAAAGTTATGGAGGAGAGCTAATGGTTGTAGCTTTTGGGTGTGTGTGTGGAGTAGGAGGTTGTAGAGGGAGATAAGGGTAGAAGCATGTAAGGGCCAGATCATAAAGGACCTTACATATCAGGCTAAGGAATTTGAATTTTATTTTAAAGGTAAAGAGGAACCACTGGCATTAAGTAGGGAAAACTTGGTGAGATTTGTATTTTAGAAAGGTCACCCTGCCACTGGCATGGAAGATGAATTGGTGAGAGCACAACTAGACCCACAGAAATAGTGATCCAAGTGAGGAAGATAGACAGCAGTGAAGAGGAAGAGACAAAGTTGGGATTTTTAGGAGGAAAGATCAGTATGATATGATTGTCTGTTAGATCTGAGAGGTGAGGAAGAGTGAGGCCTTCAAGATCATCCTGTTTTCTGACCTGAGTGGCTGAAGGAACCATCATTTGAAATGGAGACTATAGAAGAAAGAGCACATTTCAGATGGTGAATTCAGCTTTCGACAAGTTAGGGGGTCTGTGATGAGCTTTATCATCCAAGAAAGAGGTCTGGGCCGGGAATACAGGTTTGGGAATCTGGATGAAATTTTCCAAGATGAAGACATGGAGTGCAAAGAGAAGAGCAATGAATAGAAAACCCATAATGTTTAGGGGGAACATAATGTTTGGGGTTGAGCAGAAAATGAGCTGCACAGGGAGAAAACTAAGAACTAAGAGAAAACTTGTGGAGGCGAAGGGAGATCTAGGACAGTATGACATCATAGATGCCAGGGGAGGAGAGAATTTCAAGAAAGAGGGAGTGTTTGTCCTTGTCCAGTGCTGCTACAGAGACATCAAAGAGGATAAAGATTTGAAAATGCTCAATGATGTTATAATTAGGAAGTTACTAGGGTCTTGATTAGACCCCCCAAATGGGTTGGTAAGGATGAATTGCCAGTTTAGTTGGTCGAAGAATAAGTACTTTTTCAATTAGTTTAGATGTGAAAACCAGGATGAAGAAAATGGTAAATAGAGGGGAGTGGATGTAGAGTTGAGGGAAGGTTTTCTTTCTTTCTTTTTTTTTTTTTAACTTTCTTTTAAAAGAAAGAGACTTGACCTGTGTGTTGTTGGCATATGTATATGCTGAAGGAAAATTGTTTATAAAGAAGGAGAGATTGGGGTGACTAGGTGGCTCAGTGGATTAAGTGTCCAAGTCTTGATTTTAGCTCAGGTCTTGATCTCAGGGTTGTGAGTTCAAGCCCCGTGTTGGGCTCCACTCTGGACATGGAGCCTACTTAAAAAAAAAAAAAAAAAAAAAAAAAAAAAAGATCAAAGGAAATGAGAAGAGAGCCTCAGGGCTTATTCTTAGAAAGGACACTTTAGTTTTTGAGATTAGATGGAAAGAAGATAAGCATGGATATAGACTTATTTATTCTTTTAACCATAATTATTAATGCCTTATGTTCTATTCCAGGCAGCGTGCTAGGTATTGGAAATACAGTGGTGAACAAAAGAGATAATCCTTTCTTTCGTAGAACTCATGGTTTTAGTGTATTAGGTAATAAACAAATGTAAGTTATAACCATGGTAATTTTGGGAAATTTTATTTTATTGTTTTATTTTATTTTTTATTTTTTAAAGATTTTATTTATTTGACAGACCGGGAAAAATAGTGAGAGAGGGAACACAAGCAGGGAGAATGGGAGAGGGAGAAGCAGGCTTCCTGCTGAGCAAGGAGCCCAGTGCGAGGCTCCATCCCAGGACCTTGGGATCATGACCTGAGCCGATGCTTAACGACTGAGCCACCCAGATGCCCCAATTTTGGGAAATTTTAGAATGAGAAAAGAGGTCAAATGATATATTAGTATGTTTAAAATTTTGAAAATACATACACTTAACAATCTAGGGGGAAAACAGGCTTGCACCAAACAAAAACGGACTTGCACATACTTGAAAGAAAACTCTGAAATTAAAAAAAAAGAAAGAAAAAGAAAACTCTAGGCATCACACAGGATAGTCTAAGGCAATAAACTGCTTCTCGTGTTATAATGACGTGGTAACATAAGGAGCCGGAGGTGTAAGTCCTATTTGGGCAGTTGGGTGGTCTGGGTGGTGGTGTTCCATCTCCCTCACCTCTTGGTATTAGGGAAGGATTGGATTTTCACTGGGAAATGGAAAGTCCACTCCTTTTAGGCAGTGCTCATTGAGTCAAATTGTGATTGTCATGAATGTGTAAGCCTCTGGCTATAAACGGACTGCTCTTCCTGTTTCTTCCAGTTGCCAGGGACAGGCGAGTCCTCCTGGAGTAGGAAGGAGAAAGGGCAGTATCTGATAAATACAATCCATTTGTGTGAAGTGAGGGAAAAGAATGGAGTGTCATTACAGGAAATAAGGGAGACCTAATCAAGATTGGGCCAGTCAAGGAACGCAGCTGTAAGGAGAGGGCGTTAAGCTAAAATCTGAAGGAGGAGCAGGAGTAGGAGAAAGAGTTGAAGGAGAGTACAGTTTGGTATATTCCAGGTATTAGAAGGATTGTGATTGGAGTTCAGAGAGCAAGGGGAAGCGAGGCAGGAAAGTGGCTCTGGATGAATGTATGAAGTGAGGATTTTGTCCACAGTGCAGTGGGAAGCCACAGATGAGTCTTCACCAGGGGAGTGATGTCATTAAATTAATGTTTTAAAAGACTCCCTTTGGTGATTAATTGGAGAATGAAGTATGTAGGGTCAAGAGTAGACGAGTGAGTCCTAGGATTAGATGCTTTGGTGGCTTGGATGAGGATGATGAAAGTGGAAACAAAAGTGAATGGTCTAACGATATGTTTTAGAGGTAAACTTGTCAGAACTTGGTAATGAATTGAATATTGTGTGAGGGAGAGGCGAGAGTATGTTAAAGATGATTGGTTTCTAGCTTGAGCAGTTACATGAGAGAAGGTGGGGAAAAGTGGAGGAAGAACACATTTATGGGATAAGATCAAGCATTTGGGTTTGAGCCTGTTAAGTTTGAGATCTTTGTGAGACATCCAAATGGTGATGTCAAAGAGCGAGGTGGCTGTAGGAATGTGGAGCTCAGAACGAAAGCCAGAAGTATTATTCATCTGTGTGTGATCAGGTGTGGAGATGGGTCTCAAACCTGTAGGAATGGGTGAGCTTGCCTCAGGAGAAAGTATAGCATAGGAGCGAAGGCCTGTGACTGGGCTTTGGGACCCCAACATTTGGAGACTGGAGAAAGAGGAGGGAGCTGCCAGAAAGAGGGCGTGAGGGCGAAATGGAAGGAGGAGGGATCACAGAACCCAAGGAAACGGGTGTCCACTGAAATGCTCTTAGTGTGTCTGTGAGTCTTCGTTATCATAGAGCTGTGTCATGAGCCTCAGTTTTCTGGAGCACATCATCCTCTCTTCTAAGTTGTTTGAAAGGAAACTTTAAAGAACTGCGTGTTGCTGTCATTGGAAATTTTATCCCAAGCCACACAAATACCTAGTTCTACATCATTAGGATGACTTTTCCCCATTCATTTGCTCACGAATATGCATTGTTTTCACAATCAACCATTTATTTTATTGATCTGTGTTTACTTTTATGGTCCCTGGCCTCTTCTCCCCTTCTTTTTTCTAGTCTTGCTAGGTCTCCTCTATAAACATGAAAAACTATTATTGGCATCTCTTTTTGTTTTGTTTTGGTTTGGTTTGGCTTTTCTGGATGGTATTGTTCTGTTTTTATGTATACAAAGTTTCCAGATTTTATATTATTGTATCAAAGCCACAAGATGCCAGCACGTAGTGACCAGAAGAAAACCCTGGTAGGAAGCCAGCACAGAAAGTTCCAGCAGACCTGAGTTAGCTGGGCCAGTGCAGTGTCCTGACACCACTGTCCAGCGGCCCAGAGGCAGGGCTGGCTTGGTGGGCACCTTCACAGGAGGCCTGTGCCTGAGCCAGGTCCACAGGGGCTCTCTCTGAATTGCCCAGCGGCATTCGCCTCTAACTCTGAATCAGTCTTTCTGTCTCAGTCCTTGCTCAACTTTCTCTGGTTGCTGAGGCAGAAGGTAAAGAACTGTTTGGCCTGGGTGTTCTCACCGTCATGGGATGAGGGTGGTGGCAGCCGTGGAGGGGCTGCCGAGGAGCGCAGCATGGAAGAAGGGAGGCCCCAAGTGACCTGGCTGCCTGTCACTCACTGCAGGCCTCGCCTACCAGCAGCACTGGAGGCATGGGTCTCGGTGGCCCATGGTGGCTGCTGTGGTGCCACACACACGTGTGTGTTCCAGGCTCTGCAGCTGTCTTTTCACACTAATGTATCATTCTTGACCAGTATTTTTTCTTCAAAATAAAATAATTCAGAATGTGATGCATAGTATGAGCTACTCCTTCTCTGAGGGCTGATTTCGGGGGGATGGAGGGCATCCCTTATGCTCAGGCATGGAAGGTAAAACTTGACAGTGGGCAGGTGAACTTACTAGAGAAACTTATTGGTTGATATTGTTAATTGTGATGGTATGGTATAGACCCACGTGCCTGGTTATGTGATATTTCTCTAGCAATGCTCAGTTGAATGAATGTAAGCACAGAAAAGGTAGAATGTGTTCATTCGGGGTTGTGTTTGGCCAGCTGGGTGGGAAGAAGGACAGAGGGCAAGGGAGTTGAAGATGTCTGCAAGAGAATCTAAGGAGTCAAACCTGAGTAAGTATAGTGAAGAAAGGAGATTTGCTTCTAGATTAGGAAGAAGTTAAGGGTCAGTAGATTGGTGATCTAGATAAAGTGAAAGTTCCTTAGATGTCTTTGAGCAAGTGAGGTGGAAGGACGGGGCATTTTTATCAGAGAGGGATGTTTGGATAAGTGGTTCAGGGACGTGTGAGGTCACTACGGACGACTGTGTGGGGCACGCAGGAGGGGAGTGCATCACGGAAGTGAAGTGCATTACTGAGATGGTCAAGGAACTCAGAGAATGGGGTGCTTCTTCGAGTTACCCCTGTGAGAACAGTGGTCATCTGGAATGAGGGCAGGAGGTAGAGAGGAGGAGAAGGCTGAACCAGATGCCAGCATCTTTTCAAGGGGGATGAGAGGGCAGTGTAATCCCATGGCATGGATCTCAAGGAAGGAAGGGTTTTTATAGGAAGGAGGATAGAAATGGTCTAGAAGTGGTGATGAGTAAGGACGATGCTGACCTGACCCCACTTTCTGGCCTGGGGTGTGAGAGAGGGAACAGACTCCACTTTGAGGACTGTGGGTGGGGTGTGGTTGGGTAGGGGCGTTGTCATTAGTGCATCACCAGGTTTCGAAAAGGAGATGGATGTTCAGAGAAGAAGTTGAAGATATGTGGACTTTTTGTTGCTCTTGTCTAGAATTCCAGTGAACATAGTGGAAGGATTTGGGATGGAGAGAGGAGAGCCTGTGAGGGGCATTGAGTCAACTTAGATGTTGGGGTAAAGAAAGGTGGGGGATAAGGGTTTGGAAGTTAATGGATGAAAGGAATGCTTGGCCTTTGAGCAAGGCCTGAAGTAAATAGTTGGTTGAGTTGGTAGGCTTATCTCTGTGTTTTGGAAGGGGTTAAACTCATGACTGTTGGTCCCAAAGACTGCAACTTGGTGATTTGGTGACAGGTAAATCAGCTGGGATTCAGTTAGGAACTCTGGATATTGTACACAAAAGAGATGCTGGTTAGCCCTTCAAAAGAACTTTGCAGTAGTGACAGGCCAGCAGATAATGAGGCACTAGTCAGAAAGATGTTGGCCACAACTTTTCAAGAACTGTCAATACAGAAAACACTCCTTTTCTCCTTGGGGGAAAGAGAGATTAATAGTTTGGCATAGGAAAAAGATAGATATGTGAGACCTGGGGCCCGATTTTAGCTCTCCTATTGATTTAGACTGATCTTTAGCAAGTCAATTATCTTCTCTGAGCTTAGTTTTCCCATTTATAAATCTAGGATTAGATTAGTTGATCCCTAAGGCTACGTGATTTTGAAGGGGGTACATTGATTTTAGTTGGACTAAAGAAGGAAGGGCATATTTTTGTTTCATTTCAGTTTTTTTTTTCTTCTCGCAGGACAGTGTCTTGTCTGGGTCCAGTGTTCCTCCCCAAACTGTGAGAAGTGGAGGCGGCTTTGTGGGAACATTGACCCCTCAGTGCTTCCAGATAATTGGTCCTGTGATCAGAATACAGGTAGAAAGGGCTGGATATGGTTTTTTTTTTTTAGTTTTTAATGGTTCTTCCCCTTTCTCTGTATGTATCCCTTAGATTAAATATGTCAGAGATGTAGTTATAATTCCAGCGGTCCTTGTAGTGTTTGGGAGAGAGGAAGGGATCATCCTGTCATATCAAGATGAATCTGGCATAATAGCCTAGAAGAAGACACCCTGAAGAGTTATGCTGTGGGAAGGGCCTGGGATCTAAACGTAGATTCTGAGTGAATTCCCCATTCTTCAGTATTAGTCTGACCCGGTTGGTCTTGATTAGATTGTTGGTATTGGGTTGGTGGATAAGAAGGAATATGGGGTAAATGGGGGGAAAGCAGGTGAGAGAGAGCCAGTGGCTTAGAATTCTAGAATGTTTGAAACCACTTGGAAGAGATTATGATGATCTAGCCCAGCCCAATTATTTTTACAGATGAGATAACAGTTTCAGAGAAATGACTATCATGATGTTATGTAGATGGAAGCAGGGTCAGATAATGTGGGATATAGGCAGAAGTTTGGAATCTCTGTAAAGTACAAGGAGGCAGCACTCCTCCTCTAGCTGTAGCTGCATTTCCTCCAGGGGTCTTTGTTCTTCTTCCATGCCTGTCTCCCAGGTACCCTTTTGATCCCACCTGCTGCATATTCTTGTCCTCTCTCCTGCCCTCATCCAGATTTTTCCCTGATGGGGTTCTTTCCTTCCCTTCATTCCTTCTCTCTTTTGCCAGACTCGAGGTATAATCGCTGTGACATCCCTGAGGAGTCCTGGACAGGGCGTGAGAGTGATGTGGCCTATGCCTCCTACATCCCAGGATCCATCATCTGGGCCAAGCAATATGGTTACCCCTGGTAGGGCACCATGGCATAGTCAGAGCACCCTTCATGAACTTGGAAGTGGTAGATTCAAGAAGAGAGGGAAGGAAATGGAAAGCATTTATAATGGAAATGATACCTGCCTTAGAAAGAACACGGGATGAGGGAAAAGATAAAGTACCAAGCCTGGTGGCTTTGAAAAAATGCATCTTCTAGAGGTTTCACAGTGGAGGTGGTATCTCCCTGGAAAAAAAGGTTTACCAATTCTACCCTGAGTGGATAGAAAAAGGAAGGTGGCTTTAAGTCGTTTTTAAACATTGAGATATGACATATATAAAGTAGAGAGAATGAAGAAGGGTAGGATAGTTTCTTCTTTGGAGATATCCCTAATCAGAAGATTTTTTCCCAGGGTTGATGGAAGGCCTAGAAGGGTGAGATATTTTTTGCTAGGAAGACTTTGAGCTTCTTTGTACATTGACAGAGGTCACTTTAGTCATTTGGTAAACTATTGAGGGAGATCCACAAGGAGGGGGATGTCTATCTTTGAGATCCTTTTTTTTTTGCAAAATATTTTGCATTTTTGCAAAACATTTTGCAAAACCTTTCTGTACATGTGCATTGATGAGTTTGTGTTGTGTTCATCTAAACCCTTCCTCTTCTGTCCCTAAACCTGAGTGTCTTCTCCAGGTGGCCAGGCATGGTAGAATCTGATCCCGACCTGGGGGAATATTTTCTTTTTGCTTCTCATCTTGATTCCCTGCCGGTGAGTTTTCCTGGATCAGGCCAGAGTAATGAACAAATCCATCCTAACAGGTGTACAGAGTTAGACATAGCCAGCAGACATGAGCAGAAACAGACACTTACCTAGAGTGGCAAAGATAGAAATAACTACCCACATATAGAAATAAACTTGTATCTAGGTAAATATTTAACCAT
Organism: Potos flavus; assembly: GCA_028534135.1. Classification (NCBI taxonomy): domain Eukaryota; kingdom Metazoa; phylum Chordata; class Mammalia; order Carnivora; family Procyonidae; genus Potos; species Potos flavus. The sequence goes on along the minus strand of CM052890.1, from coordinate 5,588,271 downwards.
TACTAGGACATTTGTGGTTCTGATAAATGTGCTTTGGTTAGGATTTCTAAGGTCAGGATGGAAGCAGCAGCCTGAGGTGGGGTAGGTGGGTCAGATTTATGGCATCAGATGAGGCCCAGCACCTCCTTACTTTTATGAATCCTCAGTTCTTCCACCACCTTTTCTGGCTAGAGGCCCAAAGCAAGGAGAAGGACTAGAGGCCATAAGAAAACCATTTTTTATTTCAGTCTAAATACCACGTGACGTTTTTTGGAGAAACAGTCTCTCGTGCTTGGATCCCAGTCAACATGCTAAAGAACTTCCAGGAGCTGTCCCTAGAGCTAGCTGGAATGGTAAGCAACTCTTGGGGGTCCACTGTGATACAGGGAACCTGAAAACTAAATCTGCCCTTTGTTTAACCTGATTTTCTCCCAGGGGAAGCTGTGTTGGGAGAAAGTCCCATGTCTGATCAAGTGTGCAAGGGTGAGGTTATTCATGAGGGACTCTTCTTTCTACCAGGGTTGCGGCAGGATAATGATTTTTCTTAGTTTCCTTCTTTGCCTGCAGGCAGAGAGTCTTCCTGAAGATGGCAGTTTTCTACAGTTTAGTCAAGTCAGGTGTGGCAGAAATGAGAGCACATATCAACTCAGGGTTTCTCAGTCTTGGTACCATTGACATTTGGGGACTGATAATTCTTTGTTGTGGAGGCCTGTCCTGTGTATTTTAGCATGTTTAACAGCATCCCTGGGTTCTACTGGCTTCTAGCCAAGGGATGCTCCTGCCCCTGGCCTCAGTTGTGACAACCAAAAAAATTGTCTCTAGACATTGTCAGATATCTTCTGGGAGGCAAAACTTCCCCTGGTTGAGAACCAATGAATAAACTAAATATTTCCTGCCTATAATCTCTTTGGGTTCAACCAGCCTGAGAAATGAGCAGAGGCCCAGCAACTCTGGGGCCTTCAAAAATCAGGCAGTATTAAACCAAGCATCTGGATTTGAAGAAGTTTGTGAGAAGCTTAAAAGTGGAATCACTCGAGCTCCTTTAATCTTGCCTCTCCAAATTTCCATGGGATTTACTGTGAAAAGGACACCAAAATATTGGTTGACTGTATTGCTAGCAATTGGTAACAGGTTTGTTATGGGGAAATAAAGGGAGATTATGTCTCCAAGCTCAAAAGATTAAGAATAGGAGTATCGTATCAATATCAGGAACTGGAAATAAATGTAAAGATCACGTCTGGTGAGTAGCAGTATGTTGGAGTCACTTCTTTAATATTTATAATTGAATCTAATCTTCCTCTATTTCAGAAAAAGTGCAGGAACAAGGACTGCAACCAGAAGCTGGGAGCAGCCCTGATGATGGCTCAAGAGGCAGAACAGATCAGTATTCAGGTGGGAGAGTGTCCAGACCACACACCTGCTCCACTTTGGGACTTGGGACAAAAGCAAACCATATACGCTCTCCTACAGAAAAGTGGCTTGTCTTTCCCCATCATCCAGTCTTAGTCTTAGAATTAGCCTTTCCTCCCAGGCCAGATTCCCTTGACTCCTTAAATCACCTATTCTTTCCCCTACCCTTGAACAAATGGGATCTTCTCTCATCCCACAGAAAGATGGTTTGTAGTAGGAGGCATCTTATCTCCCTATTTAACTTCAGATCTCAGATGAATGTCTTAACCTCTCTTTTAGGCAGGGTCAGTGTTTTCTCTCAAATTCTGCCCTGAGGGATGTGGTGGAGAATGACAAACTGAATTATAAAAAAACTGGAAAAAAGAGATTATAATAATATAGCATATAATTATATAATATAAAATATAATATAAAGATAATATATTATAATAGTTAATCTTCATAGAAATGAGATAAACAGAACACGAAATTTCAAGTAAAAATGGTATAGAATATGAATATAAAGTCCATAACTAAAGTTTTAAAGACAGAGGGCAAAAATTATCTCTGGGAGATAGTGGATGATGCTTTTGTTTCTTGGTTCCCTCAGGAACGGGTTAACTTGTTTGGTTTCCGGAGCCGATACAATGGATCTGACAGTAGTGGGGAAGGAAAAGGTAGGATCAGTAGGAGGATAAGGACTAGAGAGGGAGGTGAGGAGAGGACATAGAGAGGGAGGTCCTTCATGAGGGCAGCAGCTGAACCTTTATTTTGTATCCGGTGTCATCCACCTAGTTCTGGATTCTCTAATAGGAGGCTCCCCGTGAGTGCCAATGACCAAGTGTCCAGGGTGGATGGATGGATAGATGGATTGGTAAAGAGAGGAATGGAGGAAAAAAGAGGGTGGGGAGGGAGGGTGCCTGTTGAAGAGTGGTGGGACTTTGGAAAAGGTGGAGCCGTGATAATCTAGGGCCATGTTTTATGGAGAAAATACCACTGGGACATGAAAGGCAGAATTAGAAGACTGCTTCTCTGGGATTAGTGCATTTAACTCATCATCTAATTTATTGGATAAATTCTTTAGCCCTTCCTTCCTATTCCTGTTCTAGACTTAAGGCTTTCTGGGGCTAGCAGCCCAGATTCCTACTTGGAGAAAGAAGAGGAAGAGTTGGAGTTGGAGGCGGAGGAGTTGGAGGAGGAGGAAGAGAAAAAAGTAAGATTGATCTTGGGGATTGCTTTTAGTAGATTCCTGTAGGATGTCTGGTTGGCATGGATTTATATTTACTAGGGAACAATCCTATGCCTGCCTTAGGGTGGCCCTCACTAGCTGGTCTTATCTCTTAGGGGTCTTCAGGGAAGGAGACTCTCCTCTTTCCTCAGTTATTCTCTCTAGTATCTCACATTTCTAGAAACTTATTTTTAAGATTTTATTTATTTATTTGACAGAGAGAGAGATCATAAGTAGGCAGAGAGGCAGGCAGAGGGAAAGGGGGAAGCAGGCTCCCTGCTGAGCAGAGAGCCCGATGCGGGGCTCGATCCCAGGACCCTGAGATCATGACCTGAGCTGAAGGCAGAGGCTTTAACCCACTCAGCCACCCAGGCACCCCTCTAGGAACTTATTTCTTGATTATCATCTCAGTTCTTAATGTAGTGCTTTGGTTCTTACTGGAGCAATTTCAGAGAATAGCAGGTTGCCTCTCTTCACTCTCTGTCCTCCCCTCTGTGGACACTTAATCTTAAGTGGCTTAATATTCATTCACTTGCCTCCGTATGCTTTTTTTAAACATACAAAATACAGACTTTAAATTTTTTTAAAAAGATTATTTGTTTGAGAGAAAGAGAGAGTGTGTGTGTGTGTGTGTGACAGAGAGGCAGAAGGAGAGAAAGAGAATCCCAAGCAGACTCCATGCTGAGTGGGAGCCCAATGCAGGACCTGATCTCATGACCCTGAGATTGTGACCTGAGCCAAAACCAAGAGTTGGATGCTTTAACCGACTGAGCCACCCAGGCGCCTGAGCCTGAAATGCAGTTTAAAAAAAAATACTTAAAAATACATTTTTTAAGAGTGGTTTTAGGTTCATAGCAAAATTGAGAGAAAAGTACAGGGAGTTCCCATATGCCTCCTGTCTCCACACATGCATAGCCTTTTCCCCACCAGAGTGGTGTGTTTGTTTATAGTTGATGAACCTACATTGGCACATTGTAATCACCCAAAGTCCATTGTTTACATTAGAGTTCATTCTTGGAGTTGTTATATTCTATGGATTTGGGCAAATACAGAATAATATGTATACATCATTATAAGATCATACAGAATATTTTCACAGCCCTAAAAATCCTGTGTGCTCTACCTATTCACCCCTCTCCCTGCAACCCCTGACAACCCCTGATCTTTTTATTGTCTCAGTAGTTTTGCCCTCTCAAGAACATCATATAGTTGGAATCATGCATATATATCCTATTCAGACTGGCTTCTGAGAAATATACATTTAATTTTCCTTGGTGTCTTTTCATGGTTTGATAGCTTGTATCTTTTTTTTTTTCCTCTGAATTTTTCCATTTTCTGGATGTACAGTATTTATTTATCCATTCACTTACTGAAAGACATCTTCGTTGCTTCCAAATTTGGACAATTATGAATAAAGCTGCTTTGAACAGCTGCATACAGATTTTTGTGAGAACGTAAGTTTTCAACTCCTTTGAGTAAATACCAAGGAGCTTGATTGCTGGATTGTATGGTAAGAGTATGCTTAGTTTTGTAAGAGAACGAACTGTCTTCCCAAGTGGCTATACCATTTTGCATTCCTGTCAGCATTGAATGAGACTTTCTGTTCCACATCCTTGTTCCAGATGTTAGCCATTCTCATAGGTATGCAGTGGTATTTCATTGTTGTTTTAATTTGCATTTCCCCATGACATATGATCTGGAGCATCTTTTCGTATTCCTATTGGCCATATCTATATCTTCTTTGGTGATGTGCCCATTAAAGTGTTTGGCCCATTTATTTAATTGGGTTATTTTCTTTATTGTTGAGTTTTATGAGTTGTTTGTGTTTAGATAAGAGTCCTCAATCAGATGTGTCTTTCACCAATATTTTCTCCCAGTCTGTGGCTGGTTTTCTCATTCTCTTGACATAGTCTTTTGCAGAGTGGACGCTTTTAATTTTAATGAAGGCAGTCTATTAATTGTTTCTTTCATGGATCATGCCTTTGGTGTTGTATATAAAAAGTCATTGCCATACCCAAGGTTATCTATATTTTCTCCTATGTTATTTTCTAAGAGTTTTATAGTTTTACATTTTTACATTAGATCTATAATACATTTTGAGTGAATTTTTGTGAAGGGTGTAAAGTCTATGTCTATGTTCATTTTTTTTGCATGTGGATGTCCAGTTTTTCAAGCATATTTGTTGAAAAGACTGTCATTGCCTTTGCTCTTTTGTGAAAGATCAGCTGACTGTTTTTATGTGGGTCTATTTTGGGGCTCTCTATTCTGTCCCGTTGACCCATTTGTTCTTTTGCCAATTCTACACTGTCTTGATTACTGTAGCTTTATAATAAATCTTAAAGTTGGTTAGGGTCAGTCCTCCAGCTTTGTCCTTCTTCAGTATTGTGTTGGCTCTTCTGGGTCTTTTGCCTTTCCATATAACTGTAGGATCAGTTTGTTGATACCTACAAAATAACTTGCTTGGATTTTGTTTGGAATTGCATTGACTCTATGTATCAAGCTGGGAAACACTTAACTGTTGACAATATTAAGTTTTCCTATCCACGAACATGGAATATCTATTTATTTAATTCTTTGATTTTATTAATGAGAATTTTTGTAATTTTACTCATATAGATCTTGCACATATTTTGTTAGAATTATACCTAAGTATTGAAATTTTTTGGTGCTACTATAAGTGGTATTGTGTTTTTAATATCAAATTCCACTTATTCATTGCTGGTATATAAGAAAGTGATTGACTTTTATATATGAGCCTGTATCCTGCAATCTATTATAAACGTTTGTTAGTTCTGGAGTTTTTGTTGATTCTCTTGGATTTTTCTATATAGGTGATTATGTTATCTGCAAACACAGTTTTACAGTTGATTCTTGAACAGGTTTGAACTATGTGGGTCCACTTATATGTGGATTTTTTTCCCCCACAAATATAGTGCAGTACTGTAAATGTATTTTCTCTTCCTTATGATTTGAATATTTTCTTTTCTCCACCTTTATTGTAAGAATACAGTATATAATACATATAATGTACAAAATACATGTGAATCATCTGTGTTATTGGTAAGGCTTTTAGTCAACAGTAGGCTATTAGTAGTTATGTTGTGGGGGAGTCAAAAGTTATATACAAATTTTCCATTGTGTGAGGGGTCAGCACCCCTAACTCCTGCATTGTTTAAGGGTCAATTGTATTTTTTTCTTCCCAATATCTATATCTTTTATTTCTTTTTGTCTAATTGCATTACTTAGAACTTCCAATATGATGTTGAAAAGGATCGATGAGAGGAGACATCCTTGCTTTGTTCCTGATCGTAGGGGGAGGGAAGTCTTCTAGTTTCTCAGCATTAAGTATGATATTAGTTTTAGTTTTTTTGTACACGTTCTTTGTCAGGTTGAAGAAATTACCCTCTCTTCCTCGTTTACTCAGAGTTTTGACCATGAATGGGTGTTGGATTTTGTCAAACGCTTTTTCTGTATCTATTGTTATGATCATGTGATTTTTCTTTTTTAGCCCATTGATGTGATGGATTACATTAATTGATTTTCAAATGTCAAACCAGTCTTGCATGCGTTGAATAAATCCCATTTGTTCATGGTGTATAATTCTATTTGTACATTGTTGGATTTAATTTATTAATATTTTGTTGAGGATTTTTGTATCTCTTTTCATAAGACATATTGGTCTGTGGTTTTTTTGTAATATTTTTGTCTGGTTTTGGTATTCAGGTAATGATGGCCTCATAGAATGAGTTAGGAAGTATTCTCTGCTTCTTTTTTTTTTTTTTTTTTGTATTCTCTGCTTTTCTCTGAAAGAGATTATAAAGAATAGGCATAAAAAAAAAATAGGCATAATTTCTTCCCTAAATGTTTGGTGGAATTCACCAGTGAACTCATAGGTCTGGTGCTTTCTGTCTCGGAAGGTTGCTGGTAGTTACTGATTCAATTTTGTTAATAGATACAGACCTATTCAGATTGTCTGTTTCTTCTGTGTGAATTTAGACAGATTATATCTTTTAAGGAATTGGTCCATTTCCTCTTGGTTATCAAATTTGTTTGCATAGAATTATTTGTAGTATTCCTTTATTATCCTTTTAATGTTCACGGACTCTGTAGTATATTTTCCAATATTAGTAATTTGTTTCCTCTCTCTCTTTTTCTTAGTTTGACTAGAGGCTTATCAATTTTATTGATCTTTTCAACGAATCAGCATTTTTGTTTCATTGATTTTCTCTACTAGTTTCCTGTTCTCATAATCTCATCAGTTTCTGTTTCAATTCTTATTATTTCTTTTCTTCAGTTCACTTTGGATTTAACTTGCTCTTCTTTTTTAGTTTCCCAAGGCCGAAACTTAGACTATTGATTTTAGGTCTTTCTTCTTTTCTAATGTATGTGTTCAGTGCTAAATTTTCCTCTAAGTACTGCTTTTGCTGTATCCCACAAATTTTAATAAATTGTGTTTTCCTTTTCATTTAGTTCATATTTTAAATTTCATTTAGTTCAATATTTTAAAATTTCTCTTGAGATTTCTTCTTTGACCCGTGTGTTATTTAGAAGTGTGTTTTTTTAATCTTTATTATTTGGGGACTTTTTAGTTACCTTTCTGTTACTGATTTCTAGTTTAACTCTGTTGTGGTCTGGGAGCAGACACTGTATGATTTCTATTCTTTTAAATATGTTAAGTTTTGTTTTATGGCTCAGAATGTGATCAGTCTTGGTGAATGCTCCATGTGAGCTTGAGAAGAATATGTATTCT
>CM052890.1:5538737-5580425 GCA_028534135.1 Potos flavus | reverse complement strand
GGTCAGGAGAGCCATAGTGAAATGCACTTAGGAGTAGACAACAGAGGACCAACAAAAGTGGGGTCCATGACCTTAGAGGGAGCCATCGTGGCTAGCCTGACAGCAGATAAAGCCTGTGGACAAGTAAGTGCGGTAATACACCCTCGGGTCACCCAATAAACAGCAACAATAGCAAGTCTCTGGGAAAAAGTCCAGTCAGAAGGGGCGACGCTGTAGAGTCCAACTCCTAGGATGAGGGATATCACACCGATGACAGCTAGGGACCACGGCGAGCAGATGTCCATCAGTCGGTGGGGTCTTGCCAAAGGCGAAGCTGGAGCAGGTCCGTGGGGTTTGGCAGGACTCCGCACTGGCATGGCTCCTCGTCCAGGTGATGGGCTTTGTTCACTCTGGAGTGGTGGACCCACGGGGTGACATCCGAGACCTTAAGGGCAGCAGGGGTGGTTAGAACAACAGCGTGAGGCCCTGTCTACTGTGGTTTGAGGGCGTCCCTTTTCCAATCTTTGACCCATACTGAGTCTCCTGCCTGGAAGGAGTGTACCTGGGACCCTAAGGAGATGGGGGCCCTCTCTGTGGTGTACCTTTGTCATTTATCTAGGGTGGCCCTGGGGGGCCTGAAGTTGTCTAGTTTTTATCCCCAACCTGACAGAAGTTTCCTGGAAGGCTCCCCAGGCACGGGGAGGCCATCCATACACTAATTTGAAAGGGGAGAAACCTAGCATCCTGGGTGTGCAGCGGGCACACAGAAGGGCCACGGGGAGCAGATCTGGCCATGGGAGGTTAGTCTCCTGACAGAACTTTGCTAAGGTTCCCTTGAGGGTGCGATTCATTTGCTTTACTTTCCCTGAGCTTTGGGGCCGGTAAGAAGTGTGGAGTGTCCAGGTGATGTTGAGAGACTTGGTTAAGACCTGTACAATGTCTGCTACGAGTTCGGGTTCGTTGTCACTATGGATGGTTAATGGCAGGTCGAACCGGGGCACGATCTCCCAGCAGAGGACTTTGGCTGTTTCCCGGCTTCCTTCCGTCCTGGTCCGGAAGGCTTCGGCCCACCCAAGAGTATATGCACATGATCACTAGGAGATATTTGAACCCCCTGCTCAGCTGCCCGGCTGCGAAGTCTATTTTTAGATCTTCCAAAGGGGTTTCTCCCATCCTCTGGACACCTGGTGGGGGCCGCGGTGCACGCCGAGCATTGTTTTAGCACAGGTAGTGCATCGCTCCCTGGTTGCTCGGCACAGTGCTGGCGGCCGGCTGATGTCCTAGTGCTTCTGGAGGAGGGTCTCTGATGCCGTGTTTTTTAGATGGGTGAGTTGGTGGTATTCCTTGACGAGGTGCCCTCCTGTTGCTGTTGGAACAAAGACACGCCCGTCTGGCATCACCCACCATCCCTTTCTAGTCAGGGTGGCCCCTGAGTTTACACTGACGAGCCTGGCAAAAGGCCTGTTGTATCGCCCGCATCCTGGTGGCCCCAAGGATAGTCGCAGTTCTTTTGTTGAAAGGGGCCACTGGAGAGGTGACAACAGAGTGTTCGGCCCCCGTATCAACCATAAAAGTCACTAGTTGGCCCCCTACTTTTATTCTGACCGTGGGCTCATGGGGGCCAAGGAGGAGAGAGCTCGGTCCTCCTCAGTCTGACTTTCTGCCAGGCCTATGAGGTCCTCCTCTTGGGGTGTTTTTTGTAGCGGCTGGGCTTTCGAGCCTTACCTCAGTTGGGATATTTGTTTTTTCAATGTTCCTTTTCCTTGCAGTAGGCACATTGATCCTTTGCTAAGAGGGTTCTGGGTCTCCCCCTTTTTGTGTCATCCTTTTTCCTCAGGGCAGTGGCGAGGCCGACTTTTTTTTTTTGGGGGGGGGACTTCCCTTTTGGCTGTGACCTCCCTGTTCATGTAGACATTATTGGCAATCTGTTAGCTGGGTGATGTTTATCTCGGTGAAACCCTCTAGTTTTTGAAGTCTTTTTTTTTTTTTTTTTTTTTTGATGTCTGGGGTGGCCTCAGCCACAAAGGAGGTGTTTACCATCTGTTGGCTTTCCTGGGCCTCGGGGTCAGATGGAATGTGTATTTCTTAGCTCCTGCTCGGATTCCCCGGAGGAAGGCTTCCTGGTATCGGTGGATGCGGGCCCGTCCCTCGTCTGTGGTAGAGTCCCATGCTGGGCGCTCCTCGGGTGCGGCTGTGTTAGCCCAAACAGTAGGGTCAGTGACTCCCGCTGGCGCGTGCTCTTCTCAGTACTGCTGTGCTCCTCTCATTATTTTCCTCCTTTTCTCTGTGTTAAACAGGGTGCAGAGTAACTGTTGGCAGTCTTCCCGGGTTGGCTGATGAGTCTCGAAGAGGGATTCCATGAGGTCTACCATAGCCTGTGGTTTCTCAGAGTAGGATGGGGTGTTATGTTTCCCGTTAAGGAGGTAGGTGGTGGAGAAAGGCTCATAATACGTCCTGGAATGGCCGGGTTGGACTGTCCCGTCTTCATCGTGCCTGTTGGGTTCTCGTATCTCTTGTACCGGCGTTTGGAGGGCGCTTGCGCCCGGCCTAGGGCACAGCCTGGCTGCTGGTCCTGGAGAAAGTGGATGCCCTGGGCCTGGGCGCCGGGGAGACCGATGGCGGTGGAGCGTCTGGAACTAGGGGCCCAGGTATAGACGGCCTTGGGGGTGCATGTGGAGGGGGCAGGATTGGGTCAGCTTTGGGATCTCCGGCTAGGATCTGAGGAGGCTGGGGCTTCTGTCGGTCTTCTCTGGGCTGCTTGGACGAGGCGATTAAAACCCTGGCCTGTCCCTGCCTATTGCAAGTGAGTCGCACCCGGGGGGGAGGGTCTGGGCAATTCCTCGGCAGGGGTCAGTGTACGGAAACTGGTCGGGGTGTCCTGGCTCTCCTGTTAACAACTCGCCACACCCGACGAACCGTGGGGACATCCAGTGTCCCTGCTGAAGGCCAGCCGACATTAAAGGTGGGCCATTCTAACTCACAGAGGGTTCTTAACTTGCCAGGATGTATCTTACCTCTATAGTTTCCTGAAAACCCCCTCTTGAAATTTTTGATCATGGTCTCGAGGACCATAGGTTTACTCTGCCCTGATCCCATAGTGATGTTCCCGTGTGCGGTGGCGTACAGACAAAGGGTGGGTGCCCCTTGAGAGGAGAGACCCGTCAGATGCCCGCCTGTCCGCCCTCCCAGAGGAAACTTGGGGCCTCTTAGCCGTAGTGAGTCCGTATAAACCCCAGACTGGCGCCCCGAAGGGCCTGCCCTAGACCGTATGAGGTCACCACGGAAACAGGTTGGGGCCCTGACTCAGACCCCATAGCCTCAAGACCATGGAGCCACAGACGCAAACAGGCCATTCACTCATTCATGCATTCACACCTTCACACCAAAGTTATTACAGTTCCTCCGCCCTGGAGGTTCGTGACCTGTGGAATTCCTTTCAGAAATTCCTTCCTATCCCCCCCTTTCGGGAGGTTCCTGACCTGAGGGACCCCCAGAGTCCCTACCTGTGAGACCTCTAAGAGGTCGCTGGGAGGTGATCAGCTCCCCTTCCACCCTGACGGGTGGGCCTGTCTGGGTCCTGGGACCCCAGGCGTTACAGTAATCCGACATTGTGACCAGGTCCTCACCTGCCAAGTCTCCTTGAATCTGGCGCGAACAGCAGAGCAGGGCTGGTCCGAGGCAACTGGGTGGGAGACGGCCGAAAATTAGGCAGGACGCGCCTTCTCTGTTACAACCCCTCATTCCGTCCCCGCCCCGCCATTGCCCCTAAACCAGTGGCAACAATGGGCCATCGCGGTTAGGTTTCCTGGTCAGGATCACCTGACGGAAGAACCAAGCGGCACTCGGAGATCTTGGAGGATAGGAGGTTTATTGAACGCCGGCGGGCTCAGAGGAGAGTGATCTCCAAAGGTCTGAGCTCTGAGCACAAACAAAGGGGGTAGTTTATACACTTTTATTTTCATATATGTGGCACTTTTGCACCTGCTGTAGGCGGAGCAGGAGGGAAAACCCGAAATGGCCCTGGGGCCGGGACTGGGATTCCCTGGCTAGATTGGTCGGACACCTCAGAAGACAGATTTCCCTTATCACCTAGAGTACAGATCCTTTACCTCTTTGGTTAGGTTTATTCCAAGGTATCTTATGGGTTTTGGTGCTATCGTAAATGGAATCGACTCTCTAATTTCTCTTTCTACGGTTAGTGTATAAGAAATCAACTGATTTCTGTGTATTGATTTTGTATCCTGCCACATTACTGTGTTGCTCTATGAGTTCTGGTAATTTAGGGGTGGAGACTTTTGGGTTTTCCACATAGAGTATCATGTTATCATGTTATCTGTGAAGAGAGAGTTTGACTTCTTCTTTGCCAATCTGAATACCTTTTCTTTTTGTTGTTTGATTGCTGTTGCTAGGACTACTGGTACTATGTTGAACAACAGTGGTGAGAGTGGGCATCGTTGTCATGTTCCTGATCTCAGTGGGAAGGCTCTCAGCTTTTCCCCAGTGAGAATGATATTCACTGGGGGTTTTTCCTTTGCTCATTTTTAAATTGGGTTGTCTTTTTGTTGAGTTGTAAGAGTTCTTTATATACTCCAGATACAAGTCCCATATCAGATATATGATGTGCAAAAATTTTCTCCCACTTTGTGGGTTGTTTTTTCATTTCCTTGAAGGAAAAAGAAAAGTTCCTAATTTTGAAGAAATTCTAATTATTTAGTTTCTCTTTCGTTGTTTGTGCTTTGGTGTCATAGCTTGAAAAATCATTGTCTAATCTAAGATCATGAAGATTTTACACCTGTGTTTTCTTCTAAAAGTTTTCTAGTCTTAGCTCTTAGACTTTGGTCTGTCATCCATTTTGAGTAAATTTTTGTATATGGTGTGAGGTGTAGAGTGTTAATATTTTTTTATGTCTTTTGTGTACCACTTAAAAGTATTTTTATATCACCAGGAAACTCCTTTGGTCAGTTAACTAATATTTGTTAATATTTGTTAAGGACCTAGTCTGTGCATGATACTGTGTTAGTTAATTTAGAGGCTGGGAAGGATCCTCAAGCAGCCATCTAATAGAGAAAATACATTTATAGAAAATATAAATTATGAACAGTCACCAGTAAATGATAACTTCTGAGGGTTATAAGAATTGACAGATATGTGTTTTAGAATTCAGGGAAGGAAGGTATCGCTTTGAGTTTCTTTGATATGAAGCCGATGAAGGCTTCACCAAGAAGATGGAATTTAAGCTGGAGCATGAAAAACGGAGAAGATTTATGTAAGCTGAGCAGAAGGAGGAGGAGTAGCAGAGTAGCTAGCAGAAGGCACAAGCAGGACATGGGAAGGTATGTGCTAGCCAAGCATGTAGATGTAGCGATTGGTTTGCTTGGAACAGAGGGTTTGTAAAGGTAGGAGAAAACTGAAAAGACAGGTTCCATTGTTCATTCAACAGATACTGATTGAGCACTGTGTGCTGGGAATAGAGCAGTGCATGGAAAAAGACAAATCTCTCTTCTTTAGAGAAGTGGCAGGTTGTGCCGTGTGCTGTGGTGGGAAGGCAGGAAGAGGGTGAGCAAACACTGGGGAGGCGGGAGCTGCAGTCTCCTATGAGGGATGGGAAAAGCCTGGCAGAGCCTCCGAGTGTTGGGCAAAGACCTCAAGGAAGGGAGGGAGTGCCTGGTGTATATAGAAGAGCGTCCCCGAAGGGGCGCCTGTGCACAGGGGGTATGCCTGGCATGTTCTGAGAACAGCCAAGCAGGCCAGACGGCAAATGGAGAGTATGTAGGATACAAGACCAGAGATTGGAGGAGCCCAGAGCCTATGAGGCCGAGTAAAGACTCTGGCTTTTACTCAGCAGTGAAATGGGAAAACAGAGCATTTGAGTAGAGGAGCGACAGGACCTGCCTTCTGTTTTTAAAGGATCCTTCAGGCTGCTGTGTTGAGAATTGACCGTTGAGGGGCAAGGGCAGAAGCAACCAGCAAGGAAGCCGTGGAGTGGGTAGACTGGGGGGAGTGGCGGAGGTGGGGAGAAGTGGCCAGATCCTGGATATACTTCTAAGATACCACTGATGGGATACAAACTGGATGTGGGATCTAAGACAGGAGTTGAGGGTAGATTTGGCCTGTAAAAAGGATTTTGACCTAACAACTGGTATTGATGGCATGGCTACCAACTGAGATGGGGAAAGTGGGGACTGAGCAGAATAGGACTGGAGTATTAGGCATGTTGTTGCAGGTGAAGATGCTGGACAGACAGCTGGGCATAGGAGTCTGGGGTTCAGGGGAGAGGCACTTACGATAAATTTGGAAGTTGATATTTAAAAATGTGAACCTGTGTGGCTAAGGAAGCCAGTGAAGACGGAGGACAGGGGAGGCTGAAGGGCTGAGCCCGTGGGCATTGTGCATGAAGAGGCTGGGAGAGGAGAAAGGCACACCTGGTCCTCCTTGGGGATACAAAGTCATGCGTGTGGCTTTTTTTATGTTCAATTTGGCTCTTTTTTTAAGGATTTATTTATTTGAGAGAAAGAGTGCGCGCATGCCTCTGCACGCGCGGGTGGAGGGGCAGACAGAGGGAGAGAGAATCCCAAGCAGACTCCCCACTGAGCACAGAACCCATGGCAGGACTCCACCTCCACCATGACCCCAAGATCATGACCCGAGCCCAAGTCAAGAGTCTAATGCTTAAATAAGTCAATCAGAGAAAGACAATTATCATATGATCTCCCTGATATGAGGAATTTGAGAGGCAGGGCAGGGGAGGGGGGCGGGTAGGTCGTAGGGGGAAGGGAGGGGGAAAAAAATGAAACAAGATGGGACCGGGGAGGGAGACAAACCATAAGTGACTCTTAATCTCAGGAAACAAACTGAGAGTGGCTGGGGGGTCGGGGGGTAGGGATGGGGTGGCTGGGTGATGGACATTGGGGAGGGTATGTGCTATGGTGAGTGCTGTGAATTGTGTAAGACTGATGAGTCACAGACCTGTACCCCTGAAACAAGTAATACATTATGTGTTACTAAAAAAAAAAAAGTCTGACACTTAACCGACTGAGCCCCCAGGCACCCCCAAAGTCATACGTGTAGCTCTGCCTTGTCTTCCAAGTCGTCCGCTTAGACCAGTAGCCGCTCACTTTCCAGTGACTGGTTTCCACACACAGACATGGCTGTGGGACAGAGGGTAATGGGGGTGTGAACACTTACAGTTGACAAATATTCACGTCACCGGGGTTTCCTGGGATAACCTTGGATTCTTTCTCCTCTTCTGCCTTCTCGGGTCTCTGCAGGAGAGACTAACGCCGTGAGCCCCGGGGGCTCCTCCTCTTCAGATCGGCACGCTGGCACAGCGGGCATCTCATTTTTCCTGGCTTTCAGAAAATCTAGTCTCTCATTTTTCTGTTCTCGCTAGCCCTCCTGCTTCCATCCTTGTGGCTTTGGTCCCCAAACTCTACAGCCATTTTAAGCCTTTTTTGGTTTTTTGTTTTTGTTTTCCTTGAACGAGTCCGAGATACCATTTTGTAAGCCTTTTTGGTGTGAAGGGTTATACTCCTTTTCAGTCCTAACATAATCAGGCCATATAGGTTTTTCCATTCTCTTTCTTAACTCTCACAAACCAAACCCTGGGCAGGTCATGAAAACGTAGGAAGCCGTCTGTGGCCGTGCCTGGTCTGCAGTGAACGTGCACACCTGTTTCTCGGCAGGCCCCTCCAGGCGGCAGAGGGAGGATGTCTGTCCACCCCAGGAGGAAAGCCTGCAGCTGAGCAGCAGCCCACCCTCACCCGCCCTCACCTCCACAGCCGTGAAGAGGGGGCAGCCTCTGAGGGGGTTGGAAGAGGCGGAGGAAGAAGGCAGCTCAGAGCCGGAGCTTACACAAGGGTGAGGGCCGAGGGCAGCGGCATCTGGGCGTCTGGCCGCCTCCACTCTGCCATTTCTGTTCTCTTGTTCCTCCTGCAGCGCTCCGTCCTCCTCGGGTTTGTCCCTGCACCGCTCCCATCTTCTTAGCTTGAGATTTTCTTTCTCCCTACACGCTTTTCGCCCTCGTAACATTGCCCCCCGTCCCCTTTTTATTCTTTACCTTTATCCCCATGCCTGATCCTACTTCATTCCCAACAGCCGGCCCCTTTCAGGTAACCAGAGGTCCAGGTTCTTGAGTCCACGGCATTTCCAGACTCTGCTCAACCCTTCAGGTCCTGGTTTGGGCACCCGGCTGACCCGGTGAGCTTCTCCTCCTCTTCCATCCTCCCCTCGCATTTGGCGGTCACTGGGAGGGGTTCTCCCCTAACCCACTGCTTCTGTGCCCATATTTTTTGGACATGTTTAAATCCTAGACCCCTTCCTTCCAGGGCATGTGTGCCCCCAGCGCACAGAACTGGCAGGAGAGCTGCTCCGATGGAAGCAGCAGGGGGCACCTGAGCCCCTTCCCTGCAGCCCCCCCCACCCCGTGCCTCCCAGAGCCCCTCCGTGTGCATGAAACCCTCTGCTCTTTGCTGCTGCCCTCAGACTCAGCCTTATGGAAGAGGATGAAGAAGAGTTGGAAGTTCACAACGAGTTAAGTGAAGAATGGCAAGATACAGACAAGGTGAGTGGACCCGACATTTCCTTCTCCCTCTAGAACTAGAGGCCACTGTGAGAGAGAAGCTAGAACGTTTTTCTTCTGTTGTCCTGATGCTGCCCTTTCTCTGAACGCTGCTTAGGATATTTTTAAAGAATCACAGAGTAAAGGAGGGAGATTTGTAAGTTGCTTTGTACTTTGCTTGGCCTTTTATTAAAGAAGGGAGGGAAAACAAAAATATCAAAAAGGACTCGGATAACACTCGCCCCGCTCCTTTAATCCCCATATAAGTATTTTGCCTCTGAGTCTAAGAGTTGAAAGGAGTCCCAGAGCTAGAGATGACGGAAGGTCCCCTGGTCCCACGGTTCCTCCTCTCCCTCCCCCTCCCACCGCCCACCTGCTTCCCCAGGAGCGAGTGGCTCCAGGCCAGCAGGAGCACGTGGAAGCTGTGAGGCGCCGTGAGGCCTCAGCTCCACCACTTTGTCAGGTTAGCTTCTCTTCACTCCTCAGCCTCTTCATCTTTCCAGTGGAGCTTGTGAACTGAAAAGGATTCTGTGTCTGCTGCTGTTACTCTCCTCCCTTCTCTGCTGTTTCTGGAGGGGAAAAAGGGAAGGATCGAATAGTTCAGAGGAATGGAGGGTTTCATACTCAGAAGGAAAGAAATAATGATGTCTTCAGAGACTAGAGAGCAAGGCCTCTATTAAAATGGTCTTTCCTAAAGTTCCCTCAGGGAAAATGCCATTCTCTGGTTCCACACCGAACAAATGTAAGGGATGCAGTTGACAAGCCAGGAGAGGAGGCACCTTGGGGTGCCTCCGTCCCTTTCTTCCCTCCCTGGGGCTGCAGGGACCCACCTGGGAAAGGGTCCTTGGTTATTGTTTGCCATGTGACGGAAGGGCCCGTCTGACTTCCGCCCACTCTCTCTAGCACTCTTCCCCCAGTGAGCACGGGTTGGACCTCCTAGATTCTACAGAGCTGAACCTTGAGGTGAGTGTCCCCACACAGACTGTGGAAGGCAGGTTACGAGGAGCGGTGTGTCTCTGGGAGGTGCTGGCAGGTAACCTGTGTGCCCTGCAGTAGGTGGAAAGAGAGGCCATAGCCCGTGGCCTGGTCTCTCCGCTGTTTTTGGAACCTTAGGAGTAGCAGTCGGGGGAGGGTAGGAGGAGGACTGGAACGGTCACCCGGAGGAGCTTGCCGCCATCTCTTTGCCCTTTGGACTGTTTTGTCTGTTTTCATCTTTCCCATTACAGGATTTCTGACAGGATTCTGTGCCCCTCCCCACCTCCACTCCCCACCTCACCTTGGAAAAGGCAAACGGGAGAGCAGAGCAGAAGGAACCATTACTTCCAGGCCCCACCCTGGTCTTTGGGAAGGAGAGGTGGGCTGTGCCTTCCTAACCTAACCTTTCTCTTACGACTTTGGGATAGAGAAGCCTTAGGCCCCCTGTCCTTTCCTAATGCTCCCTGGCTCTGTCCCCGTGTCGAGGAGAGTGCCTCTTTCTGCTGTGTCTGGAGGGGGTGGGGGCTTTACTTCAGTCCTGGAGAGGCACTGCCTCCCTGTGCTGAGTGGAAAGACCCCATAGTTTTCTGTATTTTTGGAATATTTTTGGAACAGCTTTCCCAGCCTCCTTTGTGCCCTAGCGATTAGCTCAATAAACATGTTTCAAGCAGCTGGTTCCCCGGGTGTGGCTTGAGATTGTTAAACTGATCACATCAGATTCTTTGCTGGGGTCTTAGGCGGCTCTGCCTTGCGTGCCCCGTGGCCCAGTGTCCAGACAGCCGCTGGCCCTGCATGTGCCCCCAGGTGCTTTTATGTACTGGCTCGAGGATGCTTAGTACCTGGGACGCATGGTGAGGCAGAGGCACTAGGAAGACACGGGCTGCCTTTCAGTAGTTGTTCACACCGAGGAGGGTGGGCAGGACTGAGCGGCTGAAGGGTGGCCTGTCTCACCTACACTGAGAACAGGCCATACACCTTGGCAGCCCTCACCCAAGGGAAGTTCGTGACTTCATCCGCAAGACACCTATTATAACTTGAAATTGTATAGAATCTCAGCACCTGAGTTAGGAGGAAACTTAGAAAACGGCCTCTAAATGTCCAACCCCAAAACCCAAGACTTCAACGCTGCCTTCTCCTTTAACCTTGCCTTCCCCAGCTAGTTCCTCACCAAGTCCTGTCAGGTCATTCTGCAGAATCTCTCTCATCTGTCCGTCTCTTCGCTCATTGCCACCATCATCTCTCACTTAGGCCACCTCTGCAATCCTGCCTCCTTAAAACTCTTTTGTTCCTGTTCTGCTCTTGGAAGAGCCCAGCACCTCTGCTCTCTGCCCCCTGACGAGCACTCAGATATGTGAAGACACTCTTGTCACTTTCTACTTTGACCGTTTAAGCCTTTCAGCCTCCATTTAGAGGTGATTTCCAGTTCTTCACTGTCCTGGGCATCTGCTTTAACTTCAGGTTCTCACTGTGGTCTCCCAAGCTGGATAGAGCCAGTCGGCTGGTGGTCTGTGCAGAAGAAACCCTGACTTCCTGTGATCTGGTCACTCAGCCAAACCCATTTCTTCCCCCTCTTCCCTTCCTCTCCAGCACCCTCTCCCCCAGATAGTCGCTAAAGTTGGTTTAGGAGTCTGCTTGGAAAGGCAGCTGACCCATTGGGAGATCTTTAATCTGTATTCAGGGGGAACAGGTCAAGGGAGAGGAGCCCTTCCTATGGGATCTGGGAAGAGTGGGAAAACTAAGGTGAAGATACAGAGGTCACTAAGGATCCAGGAGGAGAAAGATTCCCAAGTTATTTAAATACCAGCCAACCTGAGGTTACCTCACCAGATCGAGAGAGAAACTTGGCAGCTCTGTAGATGTGGAGATCTTTATGCATCCAGGTAGTGCAGGGCGATGAATTGCGCCTCAACCCTAAATCATGTGCAGGTTCTATATCATGCTCCCAAATGGACACTCTTAACCGAGGGGCTGGGTCTAGGTCCTCTCCCCTGGAATGTGGGTTCTGTGATTGCTTGATTAGTAGAATATGGTAGAACAATGCTGTGCCAGTCTCTGAACCCTGAATTAAACTAGCAGCTTCCAACGTCCTGTTTCTTGACCTGTTCACTCTTGGAGCCCAGTCACCACATTGTGAGACAGTCCCAAGCAGCCACAGGGAAAGGCCATGTTTGGGGGTCCAGCCAGCAGCCCTAGCTGAAGTCCCAGCGTACGGCCAGTATCAACCACCAGATGTGCTTCAGATGTGAGCCAGATTGTAACACCCAGCTTCTGAGTCATCCAGCTGAGTCCCAGGCCTCATCTTTTCTGTGCCTCTTCCAAATTCCTGACCCACAGAATCTATGAGCCCTATAAAATGTTTACACTAAATGTGGGGTGGTTTGTTATGTAGCACTAGTAACCAGAACAACCTTGGAGTCCTAAGACTCCAAAAGTTTGGGCATGTCTGTCAGTTAAAAGAATTATATAAACATTTACCAGTAGTTTATTTTTTAAAGATTTTATTTATTTGACAGAGACACAGCGAGAGTGGGAACACCAGCAGGAGGAGTGGGAGAGGGAGAAGCAGGCTCTCCACTGAGCAGAGAGCCCGATGCGGGGCTCGATCCCAGGACCCTGAGATCATGACCTGAGCCGAAGGCAGAGGCTTTAACCCACTGAGCCACCCGGGTGCCCCAAAATTAATGTTTTGAAATAGTAACAGTACAAAATACCTTTTTGCTCTAAAAAATTAGCAAAGTGAGAAACATTTTTTAAATCATGGTCTAACGTTTTTGGAGGTTCTTGTTGAAAGTTCAGTTTATTTCGGTATTTTTCATGGTCTACATAACTGAGAGGAGTACCTCTCAAAACCTTAAAAATCCAAATGGAACAGGTGCTCCTTTGGCTGCATTTACTGCTTTTTTTTTTTTTTTTTTTTTTAAATGAGCTAAAACCCACCAAAATTTTTCATTTGGAAGACTTATAAACAGGTCAGAAAATGATTTCCAAATACAGTGACCGTGTGTTTAGAGGGAATATGATGGTTTAGGACCACAAAAACCACGGCATCTTAGAGCATGGACGTTGCAGTCCACCCTCAGCTTTGGGCTTGCGTCTCTTACTTTAGGACGCTGATCTGATTAGAGGGGAACATTTAGATCCCACTGAGGGCACCAGAGTCACTTAGTGCTTATAAAAGTTAACCTCACGGTATTCTTATCTTTAAAAATGAGCAATGTGAATCAGTTTGTCCTGCACGACGGCAGTGGCTATTTTGCGCACCATCTGAGGCCCCCCGCCCCCGCCGAAAACCCACAGCTCTGAAGGATGTTGTGCCAGTAAACCTCTTGCCAACAGAGGCGGGGCGGCGGGCTTCGGAGCAGCAGCCCTGAGCTGGAGGCCTCTGCACAGGCTAACCTTACTTGGGTTGACAGGGGACACCAAGCAGTGCTTTTCAGGGGACTGGCACCGCTGCGCCTTGCCTGTTCGCTTACTGTTGAACAATAGCCTTTTTTTTTTTTAAAGATTGGAGAGAGCAAGTGCATGCATGTGCGTGCACGCAAACACACGCAAACACACACACACACACACACACACACACACACCACCACCACCACCACTCCCACCCCCCCACCACCTCCACCACTCCCACCACCAGCCCCACCCACCCCCCCCAGGAGCTGGGAGAGGGAGAAGCAGACTCCCAGCTGAGTGGGGAGCCTTATGCGGGGCTCGATCCCAGGTGGGACCGTGACCTGAGCCGAAGGCAGATACTTAACCGACTGAGCCACCCAGGCGCCCTGAATAATAGCTTTTAATTATTTTAAATATTGTTTTATTAACCTTTGTTGAGGCCATGAGCTCTGCCAGAAGGTGAGATGTGGGTGTTCTCTCCTAAATTATAAAGTGAAGAGATTTTTTTCAGATTGCTGAGAAAAGTCTTTGGCTAACAGGTAAGTCATCCTGTGTTTGGAATTCCAGGCAACACCGACTGGGGATGTTAAGAGTCTGTTCTTGGCCGGCATGAGAGGATAAGGAGATGGGATGGCGGGAGGCTTGTTTTCACGGGAGACATTTTGAAGTCTTCCTGGAGCTCTGTAGTTGCCTGGGGTAGGGTGGCACACAAGATCTGGAAAGGACCCACAAAAGAAGTCTTTCTTGAGCATAGATTCCCTGTGAGCCCCGGGTGTGGAGCTGGCCGGGCCGGAGACGGGGGTCAGCCGGGAGCAGAGAGGAGTGGCCGACCGGCCGGAGGAAGCCTGGGACACCAGAGAAGACCTCTGGGCGGCGGAGGAGCCCTGAATCCTGGGGAAACTTGAAAGAACGCACCTCTACTTTAACTCAGTGGGTGAGAGCCAGCAAAGGGACTGAGCGGGGGAGCAGCCGCCGAGGGATAAAGCATCGGTCGGCACAGAAGCAGCTCGTGTCAAGGGATGGGGGGCAAGCCCAGCCTCAGAACTGAGCACAGGTTCTCACGGACAGGGCAGAGGACCGGATTTGGATCAAAACCTTGTCATTTAACATTTTTAAATGTGGGAGAGGCAGTTCAGCATAGTTGTAATAGTGTGGATCCTGGGGCTAAAATTTTTGTCAAATCCCGGCTTCACTGTCAATCCCAGTACTAGCCTTGCGACCCTGGGCAAGTTCCTTCCTCAGGTGGTCACTAAGTGTGGAGCTGACCTGTGGGACTCGCTCAGGGCAAATTTAGCGCGTAGCGGACACCCCGATGTTACGCTCGTTGTTACTTTGATAGGGGAACATAAATGGCCTTTTCACAACATTTAAAATATTTGAAAATAAATGGATCAGTTATGAGTCTCACTCTACAAACTCAAGTAAGGAAGGTCTCTCATAAAATCATGGTCACCAGGGGCGCCTGGCTGGCTCAGTCCGTCGAGCGTGCGACTCCTGATCTCAGGGTTGTGAGCAAGAGCACCACGTTGGGTGTGGAGATTACTTAAATATCTTAAAAAAAAAAATCTGGTCCGCAGCATTCACGGAGGGCTGGAGTCAGCCCATGAAGCAGAGTGTAATCCCTGGTGGGATACTGCTGCTTTGGGAGGTTAGGGGGCTCTGTCTGAGCTTGCACAGCTATGAAATTGTGGCAGCAATTGAACCCCCACGGGCCTAATTCTGGAGACTGATGCCGGGGAGGTTAGTACTGCAGCAGGACGGGAGCGGCGTGTGGCTGCAGGGATTTCACGAAGAAAGCCCGAGCTGCCAGTGGCCATTATCAGACCTGTGTCCTCTAATGTGTGCCTCTGGGTCCAAAAGGGAACAGGCCCAGCAATGCAGGCCTGATGATGACAGGGCTTTTGTTGGCAGGTTTAATGACCTGTCTCTGGAGCTCAAAATTCTGGAAACTCTTCAGGAATAGCCAAGAAAGTTTTGAGAAAGGGCAAGGGTCATCACATCAAAACAAAAGCATTCTACTTAGGACCTTGTGGAATCGAAACAGAACTAAGCAAATGAATCAACAGATTAGGAAAGAGAATCCAGTAGATCATTGGTAAGAATTTATGATTAAGATGGCATTTCAAAATAGCAGGTAAAGAGACTTTGGGGACATTGGCTCTCCACCTGAAAGGTTACACTATTTTACACCATCCCCAAATTCTTTAGGGGCTAAAAGAAAACCCTTCATAGAGTTTGGGATAAAAACAAAACTCAGAATGTTATTTTTATAATTCGGTCTTCCTGAGTCATGCACAAAATCCAGAAATGATCAAATAGGACAGTCTGAACCTCATGAAAAAGTGGGGAGGGGAATGGGTGGGAAAGTAAAAGTAAAAGAACTCTAATGTTGTCTATTCTATGTTTTAAATCACCTACAGTGTGAACTTACTGAGGGGACAACGTGGCTTACAAGACGAAACGGAAGATGTTGGTGAGTAGTTGTGCCGTTGCTTTTGTCCCATCCACCAAGTAGTGCTCTCCCCTCGTGTGCATGGGCTCTGAAAGACAGCCCTCCCTCCAGGGCTTAGCGTCAGCCCAGGAGGACGTCCCCAGGCAGCCACCGCCCAGGGCCCACCGTCTGTGCAGTGGTTGTTCAAGAAGGAAATGTTCACTCAGGGACGGCTTCCTGGAGGTGGGGGGATTTGGGCCTTGCAATGTGGGAGGAGGGCTTCCAGGCTGGGGAGGCTGAGGTTGCATACGTCCCCGTGCTCCGCATCCGCCCTGAGTAGTGGAGGAAGTGGCGAGAGCGGGTCTGAGTCAGGTTTGAAGATTGGTCCGTCGGAAGGACCAGTCTGGCTTGAGAGGATGTTCTTCGGGCTGGGAGCAGTGAAGTGACTGACCTGGAGGCCTGCTTTTCTAGGTTTGCGGTTGGGGATGGGATGACAGAGTCTGCCCGCGAGGCGGATTTGGCTTTTGGCTAACGTAGGACTAAATGCACTGCAGTGGGCACGTGGGCAAGTGAGGCCTCCAGGACCATGGTTCTGGGGCAGGGCCGTGTCTGTTCTGACCACACCGTAGACAGACAAAGGCCTCAGCACGGGCCCTTGGCGCTAACCCTGAGTTCACCAAGCTCCTCTCACCCCACGTTCACGCTTGGCCCAGGACAGGACAGGAGGCGAAGCAGCCTGGTTGCTTCGTGTTCAGTAAACTTACAGGAGCAAGAAAGCAATTCGGAGCAGTACCTTGTGGAAAGAGGTGGCTTGAGTCAGGGAAGGGACAGAAGGACTGCAACGAAGGGCTGAGGGGGGCAGGACGGGAAGCCCTTGGGGTTTCACGGCAGGCTGGAGATGAAAGAGAAGAGCCACAGAGGACTATGCCCCTTGCCCTCCACTGTTGGGGGGAGGCTGCCGATGGGGCAGAGGTCAGGTTGGGGTACGTTTGTGATCGGCATCCAAGAGGAATGAGGAAGCTGCGGTTCAGGAAGGAGGCCTGAGCTAGAGATCAGTAGATGAGTCAAGCGGGGTCAGCCTCTCAGGCAGCCCCCTGCTGGCTTTTCCCAAATTCCTGTACATTCCCCACCCCTTAGCTGGGGGGAGGGGGCCGGAGGCTTCTTTCTAAGGAGAGACCAGGGACCCCTGGTTCTTCCCTCTCCCTCCCCACCCCGTACTTCCAGGGCCTGGCCTGCCCAGGTGCTCACTTGGAGACAGGGCCGGGAAAGGAGCCTGAGCCCGCGGCCCACTCACGGGCAGCACAGTCTCCGGTACGGGGACGATCTTGTCACCATGGCTTTAAGTCTCTCAAGGAAGGGGGTCCGTTGCCCTCCGTTCACCAAGCTGAGGCAGACAGAAAAGGAAGTGGGGCAGGGGTGTGGAGAACACTGAGCCCAGCTGCTCCCCGGGCCTGCTCGCACACGAAAACTTCCTGCGATGAGAACGGAAGCACAGGTGCCGTCCCCGCCACGCCAGCTCCCAGAGCTGGGGCCAGAGGGAAGCCATGGACCGGCCCCGGGCCCCGGTCCTGCTTTTGGCGCTGCTGACACTCTGCATCACTGCCGGTGAGCTGGGGGCAAGGAGAGAAGCAGAAGGCATGGGGGGAGGGGGGAGACCGAGCCCTGGGCTCCTCCTGTGTCTGCATCCCGCAGGGACTCCTGAAGTGTGGGTGCAAGTTCAGAGGGAGGCCGCCACGTCCCCGTCCGTCACTGTCCGCTGTGGATTCCTGGGATCTGGCTCGGTCTCCCTGGTGACTGTGAGCTCGGGGGGGCCTGATGGTGCCGGAGGGACGAGGCTGGCTGTTTTGCACCCAGAATTCGGCATCCAGCAGTGGTCCCCTGCCCGCCAGGCCCACTGGGAAACCAAAACCAGCATCTCCGTCACTGTGGAAGAGGGGTCTGAGGGGAGAAGCCCCAGTCCCAACACCACCTTCTGCTGCAAGTTTGTTTCCTTTCCTGAGGGCTCCCAGGAGGCCTGCGGGAACCTCCTCCTCCGCACAGACCGAGGTGGGGCTGAGGCGAGGGGCCGGGGGGCCAGGGAGGGACGCGGGGGCTCCGGCCGCCCGTCTGGTACGCCTGTCTGTCTGTACGCAGGGCTCCCTGCCCCGACTCCAGCTCCCATGCTGCGGGCTGACCTGGCCGGGATCTTTGGGGTGTCGGGGGTCCTCCTCTTTGGCTGCATCTACCTCCTCCACCTCCTGCATCGGCAGAGGCGCTGGTGAGACCCGCCCCCAGTCTAAACCCCAGCCCCGGCAGGCTAGCCCCCTGCTTTGCTTCTAACCCTCCTCACTCTGCCAGGTCTGTCATGAAGGTTCCGCCCCCCCTCGCCAGTCCCCAGACACAGGCGCGAGCAAGGGTGAGGACCGGGGGTTGCTGCGGCCGGGGGAGGGCAGGTGCTGGGGGGTAGAGCCTAACTCGGGCCTCCTTCCCTCTCCTCCCTGCAGGCGGCTGCTCAGGCCTCCCTGGTCTCTCTCCACGCCCCCTACACCACCGTCACCGCCCGCGGCTACTGCCCGGCACCTCTGGACCTGGTCCTCCCGCCCCGGCCCCTGCCCCGCTGGGCGCCCCTGCCCGCCTCCGCGCGCACCAGCTTCATCTCCGTGGAGAACGGACTCTACGCTCAGGCGGGAGAGCGCCCTTTCCAAGCTGGCCCGCACCGTGTCCCTTTCCCGGACTCTCTGGGGCACAGGGCCACGGAGGGGCATTTAGGAGTTCGATGAGAGGGACCCCAAGTCCGCTTGGGCTTCCTCTCCTCTCAGACCTCTGGGACCCCCCTTCTGGTGTCTGTGTCCTGGGAGCGCATCGTCTTTGCACATCTTATTTCATTCTTGGGCCTGCATAAGTATCTCCACTCACACCCGGCCAAGGCCCCCTTGGTGCGGATGTGGTCAGCACGTGTGCACGTGTGGGTACGTGTGGTCACATGTGTATCTGAGGTGACAAAATCCCATCCCAGGTGGTTTCCTGTTTTGAAGTCCCCAGCCCTCACAGGTGATGTTGATAACTTAAGTAAAAAAAAAAAAAAGTTTGTGACTGAGGCCTTGGCTGGACCTTTCCTTGTTTTAGGGGTTAAGAAGTTAGAGGCAGTTTCACCCCCGGGGAGGCAGGGGCCAGGTTAGACTTCGAGGGGCATAGGGCCTCAGCATGGGCACGCTCTCACCCTGGACAGGGGCTGTTCCTGGCCGGGGAGAGTCCTGGCCCTGTACAGGGGCGGGGAAGGCAAGACTGGGGGGCCGATGCCAGGACGATCCGTCCTCAAGTCTGGCCACGTGCTAGGACAGCAGCAAGGGCTCCTGGGTCTTCAACCCCAGAAAAGCATCCCTGTGGCACCCATGTCAGGCTCTCTGAGATGGTCGGCGGATGGGGTCCTGATGCCCGCCTTCCACAGAACCCACAGCTGGGAAGCTCACCTCAAATCTGCCCGCGGCAGCTTCCTCTCGTTACTGGGGCACCAGCACTGTTCCCCACTGGCTGCTTGGGGGGTAGGTAGAGGCCCGGTCAACACAGGGACTGAACACACTCCCCTACCCACTAACCTTCCCCTCGGGGAGCCAGTCCTCTGGTAAACAGGGCCCCATGAGAGTGGTGAGAGCTGTGTGAGCTGCAACGCTCCATAGGAACATGGCAGAGTCTTGGGCGGGGGGTGGGAAGTGGTCCTGGAGCGGCTCAGATCGCACCCCCAACCGGAATGAACACTAGCGTGGGGGTCACATGCCATCCATCCATCCCTTGGGTTTGGCTTGTGGAAAATCCCAGGCAGTGCCACCTGCCAAGCCAGGAAGCACCCCCTCTGCCTGGCTGAGGGAGGGGCTCCCCAGAGCCTATGTCCAACCACAGAACCTTCCAGAAACTCAGTTTACTATTCCAGGCATGCGCTCATGTGGCCTTCCCAAGACCCAGCACCACCCAGCCCCAAGCCCTACAGCACTGGGGACAGGGTGGGCCAGGCGGAGTGAGGGGGTGGTTAAGGGCCTGTCTTCCTCAGCCAATGAGCATCCTCGTCCTCTCAGAAGCCCTCAGCACTGGCCTAATCAGCTCAGTGGTCTGGGGGCTCAGAGAGGTGGGGTTTGCGGAGGTCGCGGGGGAGGGTCAGGGCGATGTGACAGCGGGAGTAGATCAGGGCCCAGTTGCCTTAGGACCATGTCAGGGACAGGGGTGTGGGGGCAATGGGGCTTGCAGGGTCTCAGGAGAGGCCTTGGGGTGCTCCCCCAGGAACCCTCACTTCTCTAGGAAGGGAATGTTTGTAAGAAACTGGAGAGGGCTCTGAGGGATCCCTGGCCTGAACCTGGCTCCGCCCCTGGGCCACCTGCCCACCTTCGAGTCGGGGAGAGCTCCCCCTGGACTCGAGCCTGTCTTCCACAAGCTCCAAGAGCCACAGCCAGCCTGGTGCCTGCAGTACGTGAAACCCAAAACCTCAGGAGCCAGGAAGTGTCCAGAGCTGGCCTGCTCCCCACTGGCCAGCCCCTTGTCCCGAGGGAACAGAAGGCAAGCTGAGGACAAAGCAGAAGCTGACACGCTGCGACCTCCCCCACCCCCTACTCCTGGGTGGGACGTGTGTGACATTCTTCCAGGAATCTCGCACCTATGTTAAGGTTAATACCTTGCTCGAGGGGCAGAGCAATCTTAACCCGACAGTGGCAAGGCCTCTGGTATCTTGCGGGTCCTCTGTAGCATTTGAAAGTTCTATTGAAACCTTTTTCCCTACCTCCCCCCACCCCATAGTATATGTCAGCCACCCCTCACAGCCCCGGGGAAGCAGCTCTTTCTGCCCACAGGGCCTGTCCCCGTGTTTTAATAAACCACCATTTTGCACCAAAGATGTCTCAACAATTCTTTCCTGGTCATCGGCTCCGGACTCCACCCCCACCGAACCTCACTTATATTCTAAAACATCATTTGGTGTCTGAACGTGGGGCTTTGAGTCTTTACATCTGGATTCTGAGCTTCGGTGCAAAATTGGTCAGTACTTTCTCTCCTCTTCCTTTACTTTCATTCCAGGGGCTTTTCAAGGAGTATGGTCTTACTGGAACACTTTCATGTCGATTGCTCAGGCTGCAATCCTCTAGCCCGTGGCAGCTCTACGGGGAGGAGAAAGTCTGCCTTTTGCCTGGAAATCAGTACCTTGGCCGAAATGGTAATAAGACCCAGAAACTCGATGCCCTCTCTTCATTTCTGTCCTTATACCAAGTTGTCTGTCTTGGGCACTGGACAGCCACCTAAGTCACCAGGATGGCTGCCAACCTTAAGACTCTCGTGTGAGGTTTCCTCCTGATTGATATGATGTGATCCCCTCCACAGCCCTGGTCTAGCCACTTCTGGCCGTAGGACCTCCACTGGGAGCCGAGCGAAACCGGTACCCGATTGAATTAAAACCCAAGCAGGGACCGTTTCCTAGGGAAGTTGTAAGGACCGCATGTGTTGGAATGTCGCTTAGACCATGATGGATTTCAGTCTTTACTGTTTCTTGTCAGTGTCCTCTACTAACTAGTTAAAGCTACAAAATTGGGTAATTTCCCCTTGCAAAACTTTGCTAGTTATTTTCCATGGGTTAAAATGGCAGGGCAGTACACAACCTTCAGGACAGACGATGGCACAGCACGGCACGGTATTTCAGTCCATTCACCGGGCACCCATCGGCAGCCTAGGATGCGATAAAATGCTAAGTCATTAATTACTGGACATAATTTTGTGCTTTTGACTTCTTATTGCAAAGAAATGAAGGATATTTAAATCTGTTGGTAAACATGTTTTGTGCTTAACTGATTAAAAAATTTGCCATCTAAAGAATTCTGGTGTAACAGTTCACAATTGGTTAACACTTACTCGTCACTGGAGACTAAGGTTTCTAAGAGTGCAAAATTCTAACTGCGACTAACGCTGATGGAAATAAGGGAAACAACTCTGTATGTGGAAAAGTAGGAAATATGTAAGAAAGATAAAAGGAATGGGAATGCATTTTTGTTGAAGGTAAAAGAAGGTAATTTTGTCCTAAATAAGATGGTTGTTTGGAAAGATGGCATGGGACAAAATCCAAATGCAAAGGAAAGCTGTAGAAGGTTTATGGAGGGAAAGCTTTGGAACAGAATTTTAGGTGTGGTCAGGACGGACTAAGATTGAAATAAACGGATTTTAAAGTACACTGGTATAAGATTGAAAGTCTGCTTTCTCTCTGTTCAAAAGAAAGTTTTCTTAGATTAACTATCTGCTGTTAAGAAGAAAATATAAATATAAAAATATAAATAGTTTTCTCTTTGTATACCCAGAAAAACCAGTTTCTGTGTTTTATCAGATCTTTAACATCCCTATGCCTATATTAGGCATGTGCTTTAAAACTTTCTAAGGTTTTAACAAACTTCCCCAAGATTTAAATCTTGAACAAAGTCTTGACTAATTAGGCTTGCTTGTCTGGCTGTTGAAGTGTTATGTGTCAATGTGTCACAGAATAACTGAGTTTCCTTGTCTATAGTATCATAGTGAACTCTCCTATCAGATCATTAACAATGTCCATTTCTGAGGTTTTTGGTCATTTATAATTGTTCTAATTCTCTTGTAAAATGAGTTTAACTTCAAGGAGATTCATATAAGGGACTTTCAGGACAAACGTATTTGTATTCAATATATTGAATACAATATATTCAATATTGAAAATTTGGTATTCAATAAATTGAAAATCCTAAAACTGAAATGGGTAAGAATTTCTAGAACTAACTAAAGCTGCATTCAAACTAAACCAGAATTAGTAACATGGGACAAAATGAACTAAAAGATTAAGTGTTATGACTCTTATTTGAAACGTTACTGGTTCTCTAATGTTTGCTCTTCCAGACTATGGAAACTTTTACTTAAGATATCTCGGACTTATAGAAATGTAAAAATATTCATTTGTAAACAAATCAAGCATTCAACTTTTCTCTCTACCTGAACCCTCTGAAACTCAAAAGGTCTCAGTAAGTATTCCTTCTTCCACGGCAGTCCTAGTCTTTTGCATAAGTTCAGTAAGAATCTGTTCTCCTTGTAACAGGACACCATTGGAAATATGGGTTATTTTACCAAGGTTTTGCCTGGAATGTCATATCTGAGAGAGACATGCATAGACTCAGATATGACCAGACAGCTTAAAGGAACTAAGGTTGACTTTATGAAACCTGGAGCCATAAAGCCCCTTGGAACTGTTGGCCCGATACCTTGCTTACAGAGTTCCCAGCAGCCTCACCAGGTGAGTAAAGAATGTCAATTCCTGGCAGGTGCAGGAACCTCAGGATACTTTGGGGACTTCAGGAAGAGGAATTTGCCCAAATCTACAGGTATTACAGGCATGTCTGATGGCAAGTACTTACTTGCCTTGGCTTCTGGCCTCAGAGGCTACTAAAAGTTCAACTTAGAAATTCCTTATAAGAAGTTCCAGCAAAAGGGGGGGCGCCTGGGTGGCTCAGTGGGTTAAAGCCTCTGCCTTCGGCTCAGGTCATGATCTCAGGGTCCTGGGATCGAGCCCCGCATCGGGCTCTCTGCTCAGCGGGGATCCTGCTTCCCCCTCTCTCTCTGCCTGCCTCTCTGCCTACTTGTGATCTCTTTCTGTCAAATAAATAAATAAAATCTTTAAAAAAAAAAAAAAGTTCCAGCAAAGCAGATTCTAAAAGATCTATATGATACTCGCTGTTCTTGCTGAGCTTATGTAAAGTAGGCCAAGTTTGTTAAAACTGGACTTGTTTTTCAAATAAATTAGTCCTGACTTGGCTATCTTTGGAAATGAGGGTTATTTTAGAGAGAAAAAAATAGGTTTCAACAACACACCTTTGTGGATGTTAAATTCTAGATTTGATTGTCTTTAAATGCTTGTTGTTTACCTAAGCTAGATAACTTGAGGTAAACTTCAGAGAAGTTGCACAATAGCTTGTTTAGACGATCTTGCTTTTTATTCTGTGGGGATAACAACAGGACCCCATGGGCACATAATTATTTAAACAGCTGGAAAATGGGATTGATTCCCCAACAATTGTATAACTTAACTATCACCTTGACCAATTCTGTGTGGCTGGGATAATGAAATTCCCTAAAAGCCAGAAGCATACCCCACTCCATAGGCTTAACTATGGACCCGTGGAGGTAATGGATGATCCCACTTTATGATTGGATTGGATGATGCACTTAGGGATGCCCTTATCTCCTGAGACAAGTTTTCTCCACTTGCCAGTGATCCTTTGTAATTAGGATATTGTTAAGGCTGGACCACTCGAAGGGCTTCTTAATGGTTTCACTCATTAGTCATATTTATCCTAAAAGCCACCTCTTTTGAGATACAATTGCAAACAAAGGCTTCAGCTAAGCATACAACAGTGCTCCTGGTAAAAGGAGCCTCAAATCTCACTATGGGACCGTTCCTGACTGTAATGACGTCACATCAGATCCAAAATGTCTTAGAGACCAAAGGCCACCAATTGGTGATAGGAGGCTGACTTATTAAATATCTGTGCTGTGCTTATAGATATCCCTAAAGTAATACTTAAAACCTGTCAGACTTTAAACCCATCTACCCTTACGCCTGGACCTGACCATTGTACTTCTCTATAGAGCATAATTTTTCAGAGGTTATTGATCTTGCTTATTCTAGTCAACCAGATTTAAGATGCCCCTACTGAAAATACAAATAACAGTTGGTTTAAACGTGTTCCCAAGGGGCGCCTGGGTGGCTCGGTGGGTTAAAGCCTCTGCCTTTGGCTCAGGTCATGATCTCAGGGTCCTGGGATCGAGCCCCGCATCGGGCTTTCTGCTCAGCAGGGAGCCTGCTTCCCCCTCTCTCTCTGCCTGCCTCTCTGCCTACTTGTGATCTCTTTCTCTGTGTCAAAATAAATAAAATCTTTAAAAGACAAAAACAAAAACAAAACGTGTTCCCAAATAATAGTGCTCTGGGCTACTGACTGGTTTGCTACAGATTGGGTAAGGTGACCAGGCATCAGATGGCTAGCTCCAAATGGAAGCCACTGATGTGTGGAACTAACCCGCGGCACTGGCTCCCTCCACGACGGATAGGTGGCTG
Organism: Potos flavus; assembly: GCA_028534135.1. Taxonomy (NCBI): domain Eukaryota; kingdom Metazoa; phylum Chordata; class Mammalia; order Carnivora; family Procyonidae; genus Potos; species Potos flavus. The sequence continues at coordinate 5,556,017 of CM052890.1, read as the reverse complement.
CACCCTGGGTTTTGCCTGGATTCACGGAAGCATTACTACAACCATCACTACTCCAACTAATCTCCCAGTTTAAACAATGGTGGACACAGTTTGTATGACATTGGTACGACCAGCTAGCATCCATCTTGTTCCCTCTTTGAGGCCGGAGGATGTTTGGCACATGGGAGCTCTTAATAAGTCCATTGTCAGCCCTCAATGACCCTCGAAGTAGCATTTCTCTATTAAAATGCTATGGTAATACAAATGTGTAAAGCAGCTTTACAAAATAGAATGGCCTTGGGTGTTTTAACTGCTACACAAGATGGAAGTTGTGCTATGACAAAAACAAAATACTATGTATATGTTCCAGATTATCACAAAATATTTCTGGGGTTCGGACATACTCAATTTGGCACTGTAAACAGTCCCTCCCTCTCCTTGAATGATAAAACTCCCGGACTGGCAAAGGATTTTTTTGTCAACTATCAAAAAAACTCACTTGATCTTCATTTTCTGTTACACTAATCATATTTTGCTTATGATGTTTCCCATGTCTCTCCACTTGGTGTCGACTCCTTCGCTGCCATAACTTCCACAGATGATCCTTTCCACTGGGGAAGACCACGTGAGCCGTCTCCCCCGGACTCTGCTGCTGCCTTTCGCAGCTCCCCTATACATTTCCCGACTGACCGACATCGACACGTAGGTAGGGACATCTCTACGCCCCTGTTCAGCAGGAAGACGTTACAGAAGAGGAGACCTTCCACCTTCAACAGCCTTAAAGATTTAAGGGTCCAAATTGTTCAGGGGAATGAGGGAACAGAAGGCAAGCGGAGGACAAAGCAGAAGCTGACACGCTGCGACCTCCCCCACCCCCTACTCCTGGGTGGGACGTGTGTGACATTCTTCCAGGAATCTCGCACCTATGTTAAGGTTAATACCTTGCTCGAGGGGCAAAGCAATCTTAACCCGACAGTGGCAAGGCCTCTGGTATCTTGCGGGTCCTCTGTAGCATTTGAAAGTTCTGTTGAAACCTCCCTTTTTCCCTACCTCCCCCGACCCCATAGTATATGTCAGCCACCCCTCACAACCCCGGTGCAGCAGCTCTTTCTGCCCACGGGTGCTGTCCCCGTGCTTTAATAAACCACCATTTTGCACTGAAGATGTCTCAAGAATTCTTTCTTGGTCGCCAGCTCCGGACTCCACCCCCACCGAACCTCACTTATATTCTAAAACTTCAGTCCCAGAACCAGCAGCAGCACCGAAGGGCCCAGCTGGGCGAGCGGAGTTGTGGCCCCATAGCCACAACCTTAGTGATTATGATCTGCTCTTTGTTCATTCAACACATGTGGCAACTGAGGCCCGAGAGAGAGGACTCGCTCACTAGCGGGGGGGGGCCCGGCGGTGTGGTAGCCCACGAGCGGTTTCCAGAGGTCCCTCTGCAGAGGACAGCAGACCCTCCCGAGAGAACGGCATCTTTGGAGGCACCGCAGGGGTCTCGGGGAAAGGATAGAGCGACCCTCATCCCGCCATACCCAGTCCCTCAGCCCTGCCCTCGCCCACAGCAGCTGGCCCAACCAACCACCCCAGACACCAGCTCGCTCCTCCCCAAATGGCCCTCAGGACGCCCCCACCCCGCGGCTCCCTCCACCCACGGCCAGTTGCTGCTTCTTGCCCCTGCCCCACCCCAAAGGGGTATGGTGACCTCAGGATATATGGTAACAATTTTCCTTCAACATATGGCCCATCGATTTACATTTGAAGGGTCAAGGTTTTACTTGACAGTAGAGAATCACCTTATCTTAGGGATGGCTAGCCCCTCAAGTTCCTGGAAACCTTGCTTCCAAATTCCTTAGAGACCTACGCTACCTCCAACCCCCACTAAGGAAGAATTACAATCGGTCACTCCTCATGATCCCGAGTGCACCTCTTTCTGCCCACAGGTCCTGTCCCAGGGCTATAATAAAAACTTTTTTGCACCAAAACGTCTCGAATTCTTTCCTGACTATTCGCCTGGCAGCCGCACATCACTAGTACCCCTACCGTCTGTGTGGCCCACTGTCCCCGTCCCCGCCTCTCTCGGCTCTGGACCCTCAGCAACCACCTCCTGGTACTGAGCCCTGGCCTGGGGAGTCACGGTGCCTGGCAGCTGCTTCCCTTCTAGGGACCAGTAGGAAGAGTCAGACCCCCAGAAGGGGTGCTGGGACCTGGACACCACGGCCTCCTGCTGGGTGTGTGACCCTGGCCCTGCAGGCCGGGAAGACGTGAGCCCTTGCTGGGTTCACTGCAGGGTGCTGGAGGACATGGCCTCACCCCCAGCCACGTCGGGGTGTCCACCCTGCTCATGCTGACCTCGCCAGTGCGTGGTGGGGGCCTGCGACCTTGAGAGAAGAAATAGGGCTGAGGCGTGTCTGAGGGCTCAGCCAGCGGGACACAGGTAGAAGGCCCTGGCCTGTTCTCTGAGCCTCTGCCAGGCACTGTGGGGGAGTAACCTGTCAATGAGAAACACCAGGCGGTGATCCCACTCCAACACAGGGACACACAAATGCACAGGGTACTAGCTGGCCCGGCCAAGGGCAGGGGGAGGCTCTCCAACTTCAGGTTCTGGGCAAACCCTGCTGAGGGGACCAGTGACATCTGGGGGGTCCACAACAGGGCCCTCCCACAGCCTCATTTCAACATCTGTGAAACCAATCAGAAATCTGGGCTGTGTGGAGAAAAAGTAAACAGACATTACAAATGTGAAAAGAAAAAGATCAGAGTGATGTGAGAAGGAACGATGGGGCCTTTCTGAGTCCCTGACACTTAAAATAGAACCTGAAGCTGAGTGGGAGCTCTTTAGGCCAAGACTGTGGAGAGACCACGCCAGGCGGGGAAAGACGTGTCCAACAGCCCTGGCTGAAAGGAGCCTGGCCCTGCAGGGGCCCCAAGCAGGTCAGCGTGTTTGAAACAGGGCGAGTGAGAGAGTAGGCAAAGGCCCTGGAAGGAGTGTGGATCTTATCGTAAGGGCGGTAGTCAGGTCAGATCATGGACGTCTTTACAAAGGAAGCACTCTGGGGAGGGGAAGAGAACACTCGTGCAGAAGGCAGAACTGGGGAGCTATTGCAATGATCCAGGTGGGACATGGGGCGTCCGGGGCAAGGATCCCGGAATGTATGGAAAGCAGCAGATGATTCAAAATATGTTCTAGAGGCAGAGTTGTTCCTGGCTGTGGGGAGAGGGGATGAGGATGGTCTCAAGGGTCACGGCCAGTTTTCTTGCGTGAGCCACTAGGTCGGAGAAATGCCATTTATTTCAACGGAAGATTGAAAGGAGCATCTTCCAGGGAAGGGGTGAAAAGGGGCCGAGAAGAGATAGCTTAGATTGAGATGCCGGACACACAAATGAGGTACATACAGCCTACCGATGCCTCCTCGGAGCCCAGGCAGTGTCTCAGGAAGTGGCCAGAACTGTATGCAAAATCTTGATGAAAGCAAAGTCCCAAGTAAACGGAGTCATAGACCATGTTTATAAATCAAAAGGCTGTTGTTAAAAGGTCCATTCTCCCCAAATGATCTACAGAATCAGAGCTTTCTTAATCAAAATTCCAGCAGGCTTCTCTGTAGACACTAACCAGCTGATTTAAAATTTTATATGGAAAAATAAAATTACCTAGAAAAGCCAAAACAATTTTGAAAAAGAACAAAGTTCATGCTACTGGATTCAAACTTATGTAACGCTAAAGAAATCAAGACAGTGAGGTAGGAGGGAAAGAATAAATAGAGCAGTGGAGTAGAATAAAGAGTCCAGAAATAGACATCTACCTACCTACCTTACTTTCTAGTCAACTGGGTTTTAACAAAGGTGCCAAGGTAATTCAACAAGGGAAGAAGTCTTTACATAACTGGTGCTGAAACAATTGGATATCCATTTCAAAAAAATAAAAATGAACCTCGACCCATACTTTCCATTATATGTTCTAAAAACTTAAACTAGATTGTAGACCGAATGTTAAACCTAAGACTATAAAACTTACAGAAGAAAAAACAGGGGAAAACCTTTGTGACTATAAGTTAGGCAAGAATCTAAGTTTCAACACCAAAGCCATGATCCATAAGAGAAAACATTGATAAACCAGCTTCAACAAAATTAACAACTTCTGCTCTTTGAAAGATACTATTAATAAAAAAACCTACAGACTGGAACAAAATGCTTGCAAAACATGCATCTGATGAAGGACATGTAACCACAACATATAAAGAATTCACCATACTCAATAACAAAAGATTTGAAGAGATACTTCATCAAAGAAGAGATACAGGGGCACCTGAGTGGCTCAGTCATTAAGTGTCTGCCTTCCACTCGGTTCATGATCCCAGGATCCTGGGATCAAGCCCCGCACCAGGCTCCCTGCTGAGCAGGAAGCCTGCTTCTCCCTCTCCCACTCCCCCCCACTCCCCACTCCCCCACCCCCGCTTATGTTCCCTCTCTTGCTGTGTCTCTCTCTGTCAAATAATAAATAAAATCTTGAAGAAAAAAAAAAGATACAGATGGCAAATAATTACATGAAAGGAACTTCAAAATCATTAGTCATGGGGCGCCTAAGTGGCTCAGGGGGTTAAAGCCTCTGCCTTTGGTCTCAGGGTCCTGGGATCGAGCCCCACATCGGGCTCTCTGCCCAGCGGGGAGCCTGCTTCCCCCCACCCCTGCCTGCCTCTCTACTTGTGATGTCTCTGTCAAATAAATAAAATCTTTAAAAAAAAAAATCATTAGTCATTAGGAAAATACAGATTAAAACCACAACAAGATACAATACCAAGAGCCAGTGACCATGCGGAGCAACTGAAACTCTTGGACTTTGCCCATAGGGATTCAAAATAGTAGAAACCTAAGTTAGAGCAAGAACATTCCTGAGGCCTTCAGGCCCAGGTGCTGAAGGTTGTGGACTCTGAATGCCGCCCGAACCAAACAACAACAACAAAAGGTACGACCACTTTGAAAAACACTTTGGCAGATTCTTGGAAATGTAAATACGTATGCACATTTGACCCAACAATCCCACGGCTACGTATTTACCCCACAGAAACGAAAACATGCTCTCGCACAAACCACACGCTAATGTTCATAGCAGCTTTATGCGTAATCACCCAAAACTGTGGGGGAAAAAACCACTGTCCACCGACCCATCAACTGATGGCGGGATAGACACGCTGCGGTACGTCCACGCAATGCACTCTGACCAACAGTAAAAAGGAATCAACCACCAGCACATGTAATGATGCGAATAAATCTCACAAGTCTTTTGCTCCGTGGGAGAGCCAAACCCAAAAGGCTAGGATTCCATTTACAGGACTGTGGAAATTAACAAAGGGTAACTTCACTAAAACAAAGTGGGGAGGCTGGGAAGGGGAGCGCTCCCGTGCCTTACCTTGAGCTGTGCGGCGGCAGCGGCGACGTCTTCGACGGCAAATCCACCAGGGAAGAGCCAGGCTCTTGGGCTGGAGGCACCTTTAATACCCCAACAGCTAGAGGAAAGCCTTTCATCCCCTCCCCTCGCGACAACCCAGCCAATGAGAGACAACTCAGCCAGTGAGAAACCACTGTCTCTAGAACCCCCAGGTGACTCCGATAGATAGACTCGTTTATAACGGCTTTCCCAGCTGCTCCCTGTTCTCTATTTAAAAAAAAGTATCCCTCTCTTTCGTTTGGTGGACACGCCACTGATTTTGCTATAGCTGGTTTGTCACGGTTTGTAATCCTCCGCTGTTTCCGAACAAACCCATTTTTGCTGGTAAAATAACTGGCAGTTTTATTTTGAAGGTTAACACAACATTCTAGAAAAGGCAAAATGATGGGGACAGAACTCAGAGCACTGACTGCCAGGGCCTGGGGCTGGGGATGAGGGGATTGACTCCAAAGGGGCACGAAGGAGCTCTGGAGGTAGTGGAAATAGTGTGTATCCGGATTGTGTTGGCAGCTATAAAACTTATATCTCTTTTTCTTTCTTCTTTTTTTTTTTTAGGTAGGCTGCAAGCCCAGTGTGGAGCCCTACGTGGGCTTAACTCATGACCCTGAGATCAAGACCTGAGCCAAAATAAAGAGTGGGGTGCTTAACCGACTGAGCCACCCAGGCCCCCCACCCCTTATACCTTTTAAAAACTCACTGCACTACAGTACCTGAAAAGGACACTGTGTGTAAACTAGACCTCACTCTTAGGCCAGACTGAATTTTTAAAAAGACACAATTATCTAAAACAACAAACAATAAGATAATAGAAATAAAATGAATAAATCTAACAAAACATAAGATCTTTTTGGAAAAATATAAAACTATTGAGGGGTGCCTGGGTGGCTCAGTCAGTTAAGTGACAGACTCTTGATTTCACCTGAGGTCATGATCTCAGGGTCCTGAGATCAAGCCCGACTTTGGGCTCCAGGTGGAGCCTGCTTGGGATTCTCTCTCTCCCTCTTCTTCTGCCTCTCCCCCCACCATGCACAAGTGCTCTAAATCAATCAATCAATCAATCAATTGAAATTCACTTAGTTATAGACCATGGTCACGAATAAGAGACTCAATATCATAAATACATCAACTGTCCTCAAATTAGTCCATAAATTCACACCATTCCAATAAAAAATCCAACAGGTTTTCTCAAGGAAATGTGCAAGCAATACTAAAATGCAAATGGAAGAGCAAAACGCCTAGAATAAGATTTCGAAGATCCAAAATTAGATGAGGGTCTCACATACCAGACATTGGTACTAATTACAAAGTTACTGTAATTCAGACAATGTGGCTTTGGCACAGGGATAGACAATAGAGCCATAACAGAAAGCCTGGAAATCAATCTTTGGACATGTGGAACTTTTTTTTTTAAGGTTTTATTTGACACGGAGATAGAGAGTACAAGTAGGCAGAGCAGCGGGCAGAGGGAGAGGGAGAAGCAGGCTCTCTCCTTAGCCGGAGCCTGATGCGGGGCTTAATCCTCTGTCCCTGGGATCTTGACCTGGGCTGAAGGAAGCCGCCTAACCGACTGAGCCACCCAGGCGCCCCCATGTGGCACTTTTAAATATTAGAGAGGTAGCGTTAAAATTCTCTGGGGAAGGATGGGTAGGACAATTGGCTGGAAACAATAAATTCCAACTCCGTGCCTTATACAAAAGCCAATTACAACTGGATGAAAAACCAAAAATGAAAAGCGAATTTGTAGTGTTCAGCAGAAAATACAGGAAGCTATCTTTATGACCTTAGGAGTAGGACAGGATTTCTTAAATAAGGCATACAAAGAAAAGATTGATGAATCTGAGAAGATTCTATTTAAATTTCCATAGTTCGGGGGCACCTCGGTGGCTCAGTCAGTTAAGCATCCGACTCTTGATTTTGGCTCAAGTTATGATCTCGGGGTCCTGGGATTGAGCCCCACGTCTGGCTCCCCGCTCAGCAGGGAGTCTGCTTGTCTCCCTCTCCCTCTGTCTCTCTCTCTCTCTCAAATAAATAAATCTTTAAAAAAATTTCTATAATTCAAAGGTACAATAAATAGAAATAATAAGCCACAGACAGCATTTGCAACATATATAAATGATAAGGAATCAGATATCAAAAGATCTAGTCAATGTCAAATCAATTTAAAAATAAATATAGAGGGGCGTCTGGGTGGCTCAGTGGGTTAAAGCCTCTGCCTTCGGCTCAGATCATGTTCTCAGGGTCCTGGGATGGAGCCCCGCATCAGGCTCTCTGATCGGCGGGGAGCCTGCTTCCCCCTCTCTCTCTGCCTGCCTCTCTGCATGCTTGTGATTTCTCTCTGTCAAATAAATAAATAAGATCTTTTTTAAAAAAAATTTAAAAAGTATATAGAAAAGAAATAAATACAAAGAGGCAATTCAGAGAAGAGAAAATCAAAATGGCCCAAAGTCTAAGAAATGTTTTCTGTGGTGCCTGGCTGGCTCAGTCAGCCGAGTGTGTGACTCTTGATCTTAAGGTTGTAAGTTCGAACTCCATGTTAGGTATAGAGGCTACTTAAAAAGAAAAAAGAAAAAAAAAATGCTCTTCTCCCTAGCAGTCAAGGGCATGCTGATAAAAATAACCATTTCACACCCATCACATTGGTAAAAATTAAAATATCTGAGTCATGTAATATTGGAGGTTATAGAAACAGTGAGTGTGTCTTGGTATTCCTTGGAGACCAATTAGGTATAATCTCAAAAAATTCAAACGTGCATATCCCATGATCCATAAATGCTACTTTTAGGTATATACACTGGAGAAACTCTAGTGTATCCACATGTACCCAAAGAAACATGTAAAAAATATTTATTGTAGCATTATTTACAGCAGTCAAAAATTTAGAATAACTTAAATGTCCATCAATAGAGAATAGGTAAATTGTGACAAATATTTATAATGAAATATTGATCAGTATTTCTTTATATTTTATTTATTTGACAGAGAGAGAGAGACAGCACAAGCAAGGGGAGTGGCAGGCAGAGGGAGAGGGAGAAGCAGACTCCCCGCTGAGCAGGGAGCCCAACAGAGGCTCAATTCCAGGACCCGGGGATCATGACCTGAGCCAAAGGCAGACGTTTAACCAACTGAGCCACCCAGTCACCCCTTGGCCAGTATTTAAAATGAATGATCTAAAGTTCATCTATCAAAATAGAAAAGCATCTCAAAGTCATATGTAGCGTTAAAAAGAGTTCTGATCCCAATTCCAATGTGTGTGCGGATTTTTCCCAACCCCACCGAGCAATGCTCCGACTGCAGCAGAGTGTCCTACAACTCAACTCAATTCCAACCTATCTGCCTAGAGATAGTTTCAGATCCGACAGGCTAAGAGCGCAGTCCAACAAAACTGCTCACTCCCTCTAATTCAGAAGTCACCAGGGTATAGATTGGAGGTTCCCACGACCCCTCCTTGGGCTCCATTAATTTGCTAGAGTGGCTCCCAGAACTCAGAGAAACACTTTACTTACGAGATCACTGGTTTCTTATAAAAGGATATAACTCAGGAACAGCCGGATGGAAGCGATGCCCAAGGCAAGTTATGGGAAAGGGGAGCAGAGCTTCCAAGCTCTCTCTGAGCAAACTGCTCTCCCTACATCTCTACATGTCTACCAACCCAGAAGCTCTCCGAACCCCATCCTCTTGGGCTTTTATGGAGGCTTCACAACGTAGGCATGACTGATTAAGTATTGGGCATGGGTGACTGATTCAACCTCTGGCCCTTCTGCCCCTGAGCCCGGAAATCAGGGGATAGGTTCATGTGCGGTTCCCCTGAAAACCAGAAGTCACCTCATTAACATAAACCCAGGTGTGGTGAAGAGGGGCTTGTTATGGATAATAAGATACCACTACAAGATACCCCTTCATTCTTATTCTCCTCCTCCTCCTCCTCCTCCTCACCCGGTGTGGAGCCCAACACGGGGCTTGAACTCATGACCCTGAGATCAAGACCTGAGCAGAGATCAAGGCTTCAAAGCTTCCTACCAATGAAGTCCCAAGTGAGATGCAGTAGCAATAAAAAAAAAATCATCAAACACACAAAATAAGTGATCATGAGCAAGAGATGTGCACAAACAATTAACTGTGGAATCAGACTGTCAAAGACTGCTGATATTGGAATTATCTGACACATCATAAAATAATATATCTAAAGAAAGAAAAGAAGATATTGGAAGTATGACAAAACAAGAGAATGTAAAAGCAACCAGGCAAATTGGGGGAGCGGATGGGGGGCTTGGGAGGGGGAACCACAGACAGAGACTCTAGAAATATAAAATATAAAAATTAGGAAAAAAAGGAAGTGGATAAATTAAATAGCAAATTAGGTACAGCAAGAGATAAAATTACTGGATGGGCCTAAGATAGATCCAGAGATATGATTAGAATGCAGCATAGAAATACAGAGATGAAAAATATGAAGGAAAAAATCAAACATAAAAGACTAAGAAAGTCAGATGCATCTAAAAATATGAACTTCAGAAAGAGAGACTGAAAAACTGGAGAAGAAGCAGTATTTGAAGAGACAACGGTTAAGAATTTTCCAGCATTGATTCAGGAAGCCTGGTAAATTCTTAATAAATAAGAAGTCCACAACCAGAAACATTCTGGTAAAACAGCAAAATACCAAAATCAAAGAGAGGATGTTAAGAGCAGAAAAAAATGAAAAAGAAAAACAAAACAGTATCTACGGCATAGCCGCAAGTATACAGCAGCTAACTTCTCAGTGGAACCCAAAAGATAGTGCAATGTTGTCTTTGAATTGTGAAGAAAAAATAATGTCCATCTCAAATTATATACCCAGATAAATGATTTTTAAGAACACTGGAAAAATAAAGACATTTTCAGACAAAATAAAAGTACCAGAAAGAAGTAAGTTCTGAGGTACAAAAAGGGGTGGGGAGAAGAAAGAAGCCTGTCGGTAAGTCAAAACAAATCATGCTTATTAAACAGCAACAGCGATGCCTAGTTCGTGGGATTTAAAATATCAAGGTAGGAGCCCCAATGCTGGTTATGATAGAATAATTAATACTCCATCCCATGTCTTGCACTGATTACAATGAAACCCAGGGTACAGGGTACACAAAGCAGCGAATGGAGGACTGAAAAGTAATGACAGACAGACTGAAGAGAGAAATCAAAATCAAGGAAAGATATGGCAGGGAGTTGATGGTTTGCCTTGGTTTTTATCATCCCGTATCCCCAGCTCACACTCAGGGCATCCTGGATCCCAGAACCACATAGCGGGCACAGAAAGCAAAAGCTCCAAGAGAACCTCTCTTTTTCTGGTCAGGAGACTAGGGTGGGGGGAGTAGGGGAAGGAAACCCTGTTTTTACTTTTAATCCCATCCAAGCCTGCCCTGAGGCAAGGTCCTGTCCCAAAGAGGCCCTCTCCCGGCATTAATGGCAACATGGCAGGAAGAGACATGACTACACTAACCTCAAGAAACCGGGGGACAGAGAAAAAAGCCCTCTGCCTGACAGAAACTGGCAAAGGGAAAGAGTGTGGGGGGAATCCCCTTGGTTTTTTTTCTCTTCCTTTTCTCTCACTGCTTTCCCCGAGGACAGAAGCAGTCACAGGAAGTGCATGACAAGAAGTGCAAGAGGAAACTAAAACCTTGGCCCTCTATCTTTAAGAGGAGGAAGTTTGAAAAAGCTGCTGCATAGAAGCCCCAAGCTCACCTCTAAGACAATGGCATTGGAACCACAGTTCACGGAAGGTGCCTTGGGACTTGCAGTCTGAACTTAGCTCAATTGTCTGCCAAAACAGAGAAATCAACATTCTCCAAAGAATTTTAACAGGACCCAGCACCGCACAGAATAATAGTACTTAAAAGGTTCAGGATATAATCCAAAATTAGTTGACATATAAGGAAACAGGAAAATCTCAGTAGCCCACGTATGAAAGACACTAACCCCAAGATGTTGGGATTATTAGACAAAGACTTTCATGTAGCTAGCTGTTTTCTCAGCATGCCCCATGAAATAAGGCAAACAGTCTTGAAATGAATGGAAAGATAGACATTCTCAGCAGAAAATAAAAGCCATTAAAAAAAACGTCAAATGGAAATTTTAAAGCTGACAAATATGATATCTGAAACAGAAAGTTAATTGGAAGTCTGTCAATAACAGAATAGAGATGAGAGAGGATAGAATCAGGAAACTTAAAAACAGATTAAAAGAAATTATCCAACCTGAACAGCCAGGAAAAATAAGATTAAAAAAAAAAAACGAAGAGAGTCTTAGAAACCTATGGGACTCTAAAAAAGACTGAATATATGTCATTGGAATTCTGGAGGAAGAGGAGACAGAGATCAATGTAGAAAGGAATATTTGAACAAACAATGGCTGAAAACTTCTCGAATACAGTGAAAAACATAAATTTAAAGATTTAAGAAGATCCTTGAATGCCTGACAGGATCAACTCAAAGATGACCATGTCCAGACACGTCATAATCAAAACTATTGAAAACCAAAGATAAATAAAACTTGAGAGCAGCCAGAGAATAACAAAGCATTGCATGCAGGAGAACAATCATGCAAAAGACTGCAGATTTCTCGGGGCATCTGCGTGGCTTAGTTGTTAAGTGTCTGCCTTCAGCTCAGGTCATGATCCTACGGTCCTGGGATCAAGCCCCGAATCATGTACCCTGCTCAGCGGGAAGCCTGCTTCTTCCTCTCTGACTCCCCCTGCTTGTCTTCCCTCTCTCGCTGTGTCTCTCTCTGTCAAATAAATAAACGAAGTCAAGACTGCAGATTCCTCCTCAGAAATCATGGAGGCCAGAAGATAGCAGAATTGTGTTTCAAGTGTTCAAAGAAAGAGCCATCAACCCAGAATCCTCTATCCAGCAAAAACATCTGTTAGCAGTGAAGGTAAAAGAAAGATGTTCTCCGACCAGCACACCTGCTGTGAAAGAAATCCCCAAAGAAGTTTCCTAGGAAAGAGAGATGGCACCGCAGGGAAGCTTGAAACTTCTGGAATATAGGATAAGCAATAGAAATGCTGATTATCCAAGAGAACGTGAGGAATTATGTTTCTCCTCTTACATGCTTTAAAATAAACATGACTATCAAAAGCAAAAATTATAACATTGTCTAGCGGCAGGATTTTCCACAATTGTAGATTTAATACATATGATAACGACAACAAAAGGAACCTCTGTGGTTTTAAGCTTTCCTCATTTCATGGGAATGGTTAAAATATTAATTCTAACTAGACTGTGAAAAGTTAAGTATATATGTTGTAATCCCTACAGTAACTACCAAAAAGTATACAAGTTCTCTTCAAGAAATGCTGCTGGAGGGGTGCCTGGGTGGCTCAGTGGGTTAAAGCCTCTGCCTTCGGCTCAGGTCATGATCTCATGATCTCAGGATCCTGGGATCGAGCCCCGCATCGGGCTCTCTGCTCAGCAGGGGGCCTGCTTCCCCCCCCACCCCCCGCCTGCCTCTCTGCCTGTTTGTGATCTCTCTCTCTCTGTCAAATAAATAAATAAAATCTCCAAAAAAAAAAAAAAAAAGAAATGCTGCTGGGATGATTGGATATCTAGATGCAACAGAAAGAAGTTTTTATTTGGAGGAATGACAGAGTTTTATAAATAGATAGCGGTGATGATTATACAGCATTGTGTGGGTAAGTAATGCCATTGCATTGCACCCTAAAAAGTGTTAAAAATGGAAAATTTTATGTTATGTATATTTTGCCATAATTTTTAGAACTAATGTCATATATCAAAAACCACTGAACTGTACACTTTGTTTTTGTTTGTTTGTTTAAGTAGGCTCTATGCTCAGCGTGGAGCCCAGTACAGGGATTGAACTCACGACCCTGAGACCAGGACCTGAGCTGAGATCAGGAGTCAGATGCTCAACTGACTGAGCCACCCGCCACCAGGGACCCCAAATTGTATGCTTTAAATGAGTGAATCGTATGGTGTGTGAATCATGGCTTATAGAACTTTCCTTTTTTAAATGGGACAAAAAGTCTAGTTACATGTCCTTGGAAAAGAAGAGACACACTCTTAAGTAACTCTTGGATAAAAAAAAAAAAAAAAAAATTAAAAACGAAGTAACAAACTATTTGGCAACAAAAAGGAAAACACTGTCATAACACCACCTTTGGACACAAGGAAAATTGTATGCAGAGAAGTGTCCATTCTTAAAGGCATTTGGTATTAAAGAAGAAAAATGAGAAAAAAACGAAACAAAGAATAAAAAATAAAATTTGAGGATAGAGACTGTTGCATGTTCCTCAAAACTTAGATCCTTCTCCTATGGGACACAAAAAAGTGGGTCCCTATGTACATGTTTCATGTGTTTTCAGTGGTTAATTCCTTTTTAAAAATATTTTATTTATTTATTTGAAAGAGAGAGAGAGAGAAAGAGAGACAGATCATGAGCAGGGGGAGGGGTAGACAGAGAGGGAGAAGCAGACTCCCCACTGAGCAGGGAGCCTGACTCGGGGCTTGATCCCAGGACCTGAGATCATGACCTGAGCTGAAGGCAGACACTTAACTGACTGAGCCACCCAGGCGCCCCTTAATGGTTAATTATTAACAGAACATCAAAGAGTTGATAATAACATTGAAACATTAAAAAGTAGGTCATTAAAACTCTGAAAACTATTTTAAGTTTAAAAATTTTATTCATATCCCAAACAGATTTAGTTATGATTTTACCCTCCTCAGTTTAGTGGAAGCAAACTCATCAATAATACTTTCAAAATCTACTGAGTTTTTTGGAGTCCTCTTAAGGCTCTGATCGGAGGTGAGTGCCTCACCTGTCTCACCCTGATCCCGGTCCCACATCTAAACACATTTCCTAGCCTCTCTCCCAGACACGTGGGGATCAGACAACCCATCTCTGGCCTGTACGGCGTGGGAAAAAGGATGTGTATTACCTCCAGAGTAAGTGATGTAAAACTCTGTCGTGCAATTTTCCACGCTGGTTCCCCATTGCGTGAGGGGAGAGGACCCCAGGGAACTAGAGGAGGTGAAGCTGCAAGATGGAATGAGCCTGGATCCCTGAACCACCGAGTACGGGAGAGACGGAGGAGCTGCCCCAGAGGGCCTTGGATGTTGCACAATTCAGGACTGATGTTCACTGTCTTAATCCACGAGCACTGGGGGCTTGCTTGTGTCATGACAGTAGTGGGATTTACTTTGTCTGACGCATCTCAGGTCCAGGAATGAACAAAAAGTTCTTCCAGTCTACATTTTCCAACCTACATTGGGGTTCCCCTCTCCGGTAGCAGTTTTCAGCAATCGCCGCCGAGCACCGCTTGTGTCTGCTGCATGTTTGCTGACGACGAATTCACACTCCGCATGCCTCTGTCCCCTCCTGAAGCCAGGCAGGCCCTGAGGGGAAATGGATGGGTCTCTCAGGTGAAGGCAATTGGAAAAGAGCTTAGGAAAGGAATCCTTATAGAGGATGGAGCGGGCAGAGTGCAGGAACATGCTATTGCGACAGAGTGCGGGCCCAAGGCCACTCCGGCAAGTCAGCAGTTTCATCCCCAGGCCTGAGAGAGCAGCTAAGTTACCAGAATTCCGAGAGAGGCGGGGAGATCTGCATGAAAAGGGCTGCCTGCGGCGCTGTGACCAATGCCGCGTCCAGAGTTTGGGATCCCACCCTGGCCTCAGGCTCTAGAACATCTTGAACCTAAACATGCAAGTGAATTTATAAAAGACACGCAAACATCTGGGACTCTATCACCCAGGGCTGGCCCAGCGCAACCTGGAGCCTATAAAGAGGGATCTCAAGACTGTCATCCTTCTGAAACAAACTGAGGGTTGCTGGGGGGTAGGGGGAGAGGGATAGGGTAGCTGGGTTATAGACATTGGGGAGGGTATGTGCTACGGTAAGTGCTGTGAAATGTGTAAGCCTGATGATTCACAGACATGTACCCCCGGGACAAATAATGTTAATTAAAAAAAAAAAAAAAAAAAGACTATCATCCTTCTGGCCCCAGAGAAGCCCGGCCCCCGGATTGCCCTGAGCAGTGACACAGCGGGGACTGGACCCGGGCCAGAGGGGGGGGGGTTGTGGCCTTGTTGACCCAGAAGACTCTTTGCATGGGCCTGTATGAAGGAAAGGAACAGACAAGTAAGTAACAAAATGACTAAGGAACTTGTTACATCTTTCCCTCAGGTAACTTGCATGCAATAGATTTTTGTGTAACACCTGTCTCCTAGTTGTATCAACGACCCACTTTCTTCCCATTCCTTCATGTTTCTAGAACTTCATAGTTCTAGAGCTACAGACGAGCCTGCTCTGCTTAATAGTTGCAAAAGTCAACTGCAGAACTTTAAACAATTCTTATTACATACCTTTATCTACATATACGTATATGTGCACATATACACATTATATATATGCACGTATATGTAATATATATATGAAATTGCCATATCAGGCACGAAGCAAGCTACCAGAGTTTCTTTAAAAGGTGGTTAAAGTCATGATGGAAGTGGTAACAATTTAGATCATAAAATTAAAACATTTTGTAATATTTTCTGTAGCAAGGATAACTTGTGATATGTGACCCCCACCACAGCAGGTGCCTATGTTGGGTAAAATGCATGACATTTCCAAATCTAAGTATTGCTTTCAGAAATGTACTTATTGCTGCCTCAACGGGACAACAGTTTCTTCAGATGGGATTAATAAAACAAAACTACCTCAGAACTGCAATGATTCAAGAAAGGTTGTCTAATGGCATTACTATCCATACAGAACAAATTATATGAGAATAATGATGATAACCTACTTAGTGATGTTATGGGGAGAAGTTAAAAACAATTTTACAACATATATATGTAATGCTTGAAATGCCACGTCTGTAAAAGTCCTGCAAATATCACCAACCCAAAACAAATCATCCAGGCTCGTGTAATAATAATCAATACAATTGTCTTTGTTCTCCTAACTTTCATTTGTGTAAAAACACATCTCTCAATTTTGTATTAGGAAGGTATACTCCTAGGGCGCCTGGGTGGCTCAGTGGGTTAAAGCCTCTGCCTTCAGCTCAGGTCATGATCTCAGGGTCCTGGGTTCGAGCCCCACATTGGGCTCCCTGCTCTGCGGGGAGCCTGCTTTCCCCTCTCTCTCTGCCTGCCTCTCTGCCTACTTGTGATCTCTCTCTGTCAAATGAATAAATAAAATCTTAAAAAAAAAAAAGGAAGGTATACTCCTCAGGGCAGAGAGAGATTACGTGGCAGATTAGGATAATTTAAATATTTTGCTATTAGGCATGGGGCTCTGGTTGTGCTCTGACCCGGGTCCCACACAACTGAGAGGGGCAAACCCACCATCCAAAAGGAAGGTGACGGGCCCACAGGGAACCTGTCCACAGCCCTCCAGGGTGCGCCCCCGCAGGCCAGAGGGACCCGGGGCACCCCCACGTGACCGCAATCTCCCCGCCCCCCCATCAGGGTCCTGCCGCTGCTCCCATTGACTGAGGACAAGGGGGCCCATCCGTCAACCCCGGGAGAGCAGGTGCGACCAGCGCTCAGGCGGGTGTGGGAGGGAGAACCGGTCCCGCGGTCCCACGGTCCCACGGGAGGACGTGTGCCCTGCTTTGCTACAGGAAGCCCAGCTCTGAGAGACGCTGCCTGCTTTTGGTATCTTCTCCGCCTTTCCTTTTTAATTGGCTTTCCTAACCAATTCATGAATCAGGGAGCATCCCATCCAGCAAGGAGAGATGCTCCCTCCTCTCCGCCTTCAGAAACAACATTCACCAATTTGTACCGAGGAACATTGCCATTGCCTTTTGCTCGTACCGAATAATAACTTCTCCAGAGACCGCAAGTTAATCAAGTCCCGGGACAGAC
>CM052890.1:5461383-5538237 GCA_028534135.1 Potos flavus | reverse complement strand
ATAAGGAACAGCATGGAGGACATTAGGAGAAGGGAAAAATGAAGGGGGAGAAATTGGAGTGGGAGACGAACCATGAGAGACTATGGACTGTGGGAAACGGAGAGTTTTAGAAGGGAGGTGGGTGGGGAGATGGGTGAGCCTGGTGATGGGTATTAAGGAGGGCATGGATTGCATGGCGCACTGGGTGTTATATGCAAACAATGAATCATGGAACACTACATCAAAAACTAATGACGTACTGTACGGTGACTAACGTAACACCATAAAGAAATAAAAATAAGATAAAAATGAGCAAAGGATTTGAATAGACGCTTCTCAAAAGACGATACAAATGGTCAATAAGCACATGAAAAGATGCTCAACATTAGTTATCAGGGAAATGGAAATTTAGGCAATGAGATAACTACCTCATAACCACTAGGAGATGGGAAAAATAAGAAAGACAATAACCAGTGTTGTCAAGAATGTGGAGAAACCAGGGCCCTCATACATTGCTGCAGGACTGTAAATGATGCAGGCACTTTAGAAAAACAGTTTGGTAGTTTCTCAAAAAGTTAAACATGGAATTACCATATGATGCAAATATTTCACTCCTGTGTACATCTCAAGAGAATTAAAAACATGCACACACAAAGATTTGTACAGGAATGTCCAGAGCAGCATTATATAGAACAGCCAAAACGTAGAAACCACCTTATGGAAGCTACCCAAGTGCCCACTGATAGGTGAATGGATAAAAAGTACACGGTATACACATACAACAGAATATTACTCCACTTTTATTTTTTTTTTACTTTTTTTTTTTAAAGATTTTATTTATTTGGCAGAGAGAGAGAGATCACAAGTAGGCAGAGAGAGAGGGGGGAGCAGGCTCCCCGCTGAGCAGAGAGCCCGATGCGGGGCTCGATCCCAGGACCCTGAGATCATGACCTGAGCTGAAGGCAGAGGCTTTAACCCACTGAGGCACCCAGGCGCCCCTTATTTCACTTTTATTAAAGAGATTTGTGACAACATGGATGGACCTAGAGAGTATCATGCTAAGTGAAATATCAGACAAGCAAATACAAATAATGATAGAATTTTACTTATACGTGGAATCTAAAAAACAAATGAACAAACAAACAAACAAAAAAAGCAGAAACAGAGCCATAAATACAGAGAACTGGTAGCTGGCAGAGGAGTGGGGGGATGTGCAAAATGGATGAAGGGGAGTGAGGTACAGGCTTTCCAGCTGGGAAATGAGGAAGTCACAAGGATGAAAAGTACAGCACAGGGAATATAGTCAGTGGTACTGTGAAAGCATTATATGGTGACTGAAGATCGCCGCGCTTATGGTGAGCACAGCATAACGTATAAAGTTATAATACAGAGTTACAGAATCAGTGTGTGGTACACCTGAAACTAATGGAACTTTGTATGTCAACTATACTCCAATTAAAAGAAAAAGTGAAAACCACCCAAATGTCAATCAACTGGCAAATAGATAAATAAAATATCCATTTTACCCATTTTATTTTTTATGTACGGCATAGCCATACAACAGAATATTATTTGGTCATGCATGAGAAGGTATGAGGTACTGGGGCACCCGGGTGGCTCAGTCAATTAAGCGTCTACCTTTGGCTCAGGTCATGATCTCAGGGTCCTGGGATGGAGCCCCATGTCGGGCTCCCTGCTCAGTGGGGAGTCTGCTTTCCTTTTCCTTTTCCCTCTGCCCTCCCCCCACCCAGCTCATGTTCTCTCTCAAATAAAATCTTAAAAAAAAAAGTATGAGGTACTGATATATGCTAAAACATGGATGAACCCTGAAAACATTCTGCTGAGTGAATGAAGGGAGCCACACAAGGTCATATAGGGTATGATTTCACCATATGAATGTCTAGAATAGGCAAATCCAGAGACAGGAAGTAGATGAGTGATTCTGCCTATGGCTGAGAGATAGGGAGAACGAGTATTTTAAAATGTTCACTTGAAAATACATTAACAACACATCAAACTTGTGATTTCTAGGATGTTATCACTTAAAATGAGACTATATTTAAAAAGAAAACAAAAAAAAAAAACCCTTAGATTATAAGACAGGTAGTGATCTGAAAGTAAAAAAAAAAAAAAAAAAAATCATGAAAGTTGCATAAAAATCTTTAAAATCTGGAAAATAATAGAATACTAGATGAAAGGAGGGGCCCCCAAATGTACAGATTTCTTCATTCAATCTCTGATTTTACCATCAGTTTCAATTTGATTTTTCACAAAGGTTTTCTATTTTTAGTTGGCAGATAAACCTTGAAGAAAACAAATACCCCTTAATGACAACAGATGCTCAGTGAAATATTTATTTGACCAGAGACAAAAGCTTGAAGGAGGCAAAAGACCACATGCTGCTTATCTAGGAATTGGTTCTAAGGGAAGGAAGCAGTGCCGAATACCCTGATATCCACACACACAGCACTTTACCTTCAGTGCGCCTCTTCTTGGAGCGGGGGTAGCCCTGAGGGCTGGCCTCTGCTGTGTTCTCCACAGGGCTGAGGGAGTGGCAGTAGGTGGTGACTGGACCCCAGGGACAATCAGGTGACTGGGAGAAACGCTGCAGACACTTTTCCAGGTAGGACAGTCTAAGGAAGGGGTGGGATAAAGAGGCTGAGTTGCTAGCCGGGCCCTCATCATTCCCTTCTTCCCTAATCCACATCATCCACCCCCCCTCCCCACCAACTTACAGCAGCTGCTTGTCCTGATGGAAGAGTCGGGGAGAAAACTCGGAAAGGAGCTCCAGGAATGCCAGGTTTGGGGGCTGACTAGAGGAGTCAGCTGGAGGAGGCTCAGACAAGGAGAATCTGATGCCTTCCCTTGGTTGAGCAGAATTATTTTAGAAAGATCATCCCTCTTCACTTCCCTCCCAGGGCTGAAGCATCCTGTCCAAGTGCACCTTCCCCATCCCCAGTTTGTTTCCCAGAGAATACCCACTGGCCAGACTGCTCCTCTTCGACATACTTATTCCTCCCTCCAAGACCAGACTTGCAGCTCTCCCTGCACACAGCCTCTGGCTCAGCCCTCTTACAAAGATCCAAGTACCCTGACCTCCAACCTTCCTTACTTGTGTAGCGTAACCACAAGGTCACGGTTCTGTAGTTGCTGGGGTCCAAAGCTCAAGGCAAACCTTCGGGCAAGGTCCCGCATCTCACTGAAGGCCGGAAGCTCATTCAGGCCCTGGGGTCCCTGTTCCTGCAGCAGTTCTGTGTACAACTGTGTCCAGGAAACACGGTACATTTGGGAAAAGGAGGAACAAAGTGGAAATAGAAAAGTACAGCATTCTCTTCTTAGCCCAGAAACTCTAAAGGGCTTGGGATGCCATCTGCTACTTTTACTCTTTCCTCCCACGACCCTGCCCATACCCCTGACCCCTTGCAGCAGAAAGCGCCTTCACCCTTGCTCTAGAACAATACAAATGTCTGTAGTAACTGAAGGAACTAAGAGACAACAGACTAAAAGAAAATTAGGAATTTCTATCATTTTACTGTTGGTGCTCCTATGTCCTAATAGTTGAATTTCTATGGACTTAGGGTGGAAACTGCCTGTCAACTAATACTTTCCACGGAGCTACTAGTTACGAAGGAGACTGTCAAGTAGAATCAAAATAAATTAGAAGTTCCTGTTTGTAAGGATCCCACATCCTACATGGCTGAGGGCGAGCACACAGTTGGTGGGCTACAGGGAGGGCACGTATCATAGGTCTGAGGTACTCCAGGCAGAAGGGAGTACCTGCTTGAGGCTCAGCAGCAGGATTCGAGAACAATGACTCCGGTCAATCTGCCTTGCTCTAGTTAATGTTTCCTTGATAATGTCACCATAGTCATTGTAGAACTGAGGGATAGGAAATGGAGAAGATAATGTTTGACCATAAAACGAGACTTCCCGTTCTGTTTTTTCCTTTACACTCCTCATGATATGTTCTTCCTAAAGTACCTTAGGTCAAGAAAAATTAATTGAAGTATAAAACAACTCAGACTGGACCTCCTCTCTGGGCCCAAAGACATCAGAGTTTAGGCAAAAAATAAGGGAAGAAACTCTGCCTTGAGCCCGTATCTTGGGTAAGAAGAGTAATAAGCTTGCCAGTGTCTGCTCTCTTTGCAGCACTGAATCCTTCACTATTTGCCTCTCCCCCGCTAGAACAGAAGCTCCATGAAGCAGGAACTCTACTCTGTGTCGCTCAATGGTGTGTCTTAGTGCCTGGAATGGTTTCTGAGTAGGTATATTGAGTAGGTACTCAAAATATACATAAAAAATAAACAGAAACCATTACAATGGTGAATCAAGAAAACTGAGGGACACATCTAGATATCTTGTAAGGACTGATCCCTCTTCCATTCTTTTTTTTCTTCTTGTATTACACCCCAGTTTATGGAGACTGCATTCACAGAAAAAAAAAAAGGTTCCGGATATAAAGAATAAGATTTTCTTTCTTTCTTTTTTTTTTTTGTGGAAGATTTTCTTTCTAATGAATTTAATCCTAACCGCTTTCTTCCCATGCTTCTTTACTGCTGACTCTTCTTTGTCCCTTTATTCCAAACTCCTGTTGCCTTCTTCCTCCCACTTTCCTTCAAGCCTGATAGCATCACCTTCCCCACCCTCCTTCCCGGAGCTCTCCAGTGTCTGAAGTCCCTGTGCTCAGGCTGACGTGGGTCCACTGCACCTTGTTGTAGTGTTTGAAAACATCCGAGGCCGCGTCCATCTCCAGGACCCCATAAAGCAAGAGCTTGCAGAACCCAGCCAGGAGGCGGCGCCGCTGGTGCAGCTGCTCTATCTGTACATGATCCTCCTGGGAATGGCCTGGCTCACATCAAATGCAGAACGGAAATATCAGAACCACAGATTTAGGACTCTTGCCCTTAAATGCCTGAGCCAGGCCAAAGCCCCAGACCCTTCCTGAGCCCCAGGTATAGAGTTCTTGTACCACTGCCCAGTTCTCCAGGCTGGATGAAGACGTGGTCCATGAGGAAGCTGGCTAGTTCAGACTGGAGAGTGGCTTCAGGAAAAAAGACAAGGGGTCTAAGGAAATCACGACCCCCTACGATCATCTGAGGGCTGAAGATGAGAAGCAGATCACTTAATAAGACAAAAGCCTGTTGGGGAAAAAAGAATGCTTAAAAAGGACAGGATACGAAATAAGACAGAAATTACACAGCTAACTGCCCCTTAAAACAAGGCTTCCTCGGACCACAGGGGGAGTCATGCCTCCTTGGTCCTACTCAAGTACATGCTAACCTGCTCCTGGATGTCAGAATCCACATCTGAGAGGCAGCTCTGGCAGAGTTCACAGAAGGCCACCATTCTGCCCTTCAAAGTCAACAGCTGCTTCTGCGGAGACAGTGGCTTAAGCAGGAGGAATGGAGACACAGGCTCCTCCATTCCCATTTCCCCTACTCAGACTCATATTCACCTGGGAGGCATCTGATCCAGAAAGGTGGGTTAGTGTCCAGAGAATGGAAAAATAGACAAGAGTCAAGGCTGGCAGGATCACCTGTAACAACCAAACATACAAAGGTGGATGATCAGGAGAGTGAGGAGCAGACAGGGAGGGAGGGAGGGAGGGAGGAAGAAAGGGAAAGACAAATAGGCAACACACACCCAAAGTGAAGAGAAACAAAAGCAGCGAAGAGACAAAATGAGATTAGGGGACACCTGATTCCTTCTCTGCAGGGGAAAAAGCACTGATTCTAGACAATCTTCAGAGAATTCTATCTTGCACAGGCATGGCACTGCTCCCTTATTTATCCGTCATCTCCTAAGAATCCCTCAACATTATCCTTCACTCCCAGGAAACCAGAGAGGATGGCTGCTTCCAAGCACTGGAAAGTACAGTTCGCCTTCCAGAGTGGAATGGAAGGAACGACATGCACAAGACTTTCCTCTCGTGTCTACTCCACACCCCCAGGACTAGAACTGCACGGGATAGCTGGCCACCTAGAACACAGAGCCCTTAAATACTCCTGTTGGACTCATCTCGGACTCATCTACTTGCCTGGTGAGGAACCTCTCCTGTGTCCACGGCCTTCCGGAGGAGCCGGTAGCATGGCTCATAGAGCTCCCAGCGACTCAGGTCATGAGCACTTTGGGGAAGAGAGGGCAACATTACACAGGAACAGAATCGGAGGCCTCAACGCCACAGACAGCAGCAGAAACAGGAGAAGGAACCAGTGAGCTGCTCACTTGTAGAAGGCAGAGAGGCGCTTCAGAGTGGCGGCCAGACTGTACACCTCATCCTCGTCTAGGAAGGACGACTGAGGAGCAAAGAAGATCCATAACGGGATGTTGCCAAGAATTCCCACATCCACGTTCCCTGTCTCGTGGCCTTCTCTGACCCAAATTTGGGGTGTCCCGTCTTTCAGCTCAAGTTCCTACCTGCAGGAGCTCTTCAAGTTCCTGCTGGAAGCGGTCAGTCAGCAGGTCCACCAGTTGGCTGCGGGCAAAGTCTACCCGGCCGAAGAACGTGAACTCAGGATTGCAGAGCAGGTAGAGGGCATGAGCACCCGCCTCGAGCACCGCAGGCTCTGCGTGCTTCACCACCACCTCCTGCAGTTGCTGTAAGAACAGCTCCAGATGCTGACAGAAAGAGAGGTGAGAGAAGACAGTGTTGTGGGGGAGCAGGGGAGGGGACAAGTCTTCTGGAGGGGAGGAGAGCTGCGCGAGATAAAAAAAAAATCTGGTTGAAAGCATTAAACTTCAAGGATAAGATGCCTATGAAAGGGAAGGCTTACTGATTTTTCTGGAACCCAGGTTCTTGAAAAGAACCAGATCTTGGCAGTAGAACCTCTGGCCCTAGCAAGGAAGAAGCATGGTCTAAGAACTACATTTTCTTCTCTCCTCACCTTCTCCAAGCGCCTAGTACAATAGATGTTGAGGTCAAAGTAGTTGAGCAGCTGGAGCAGGGGAGCAACCTTCTCTGCATCAGCTGAGAACTGCAGGGATTGAGAGGGAGAACTGTACTAGCTCATACATGGTAAGCCCTACTCCCAGTCCTCACTTTTCTCCGTTCACTGCTCGTTCCCAGATACCAGATGGTGGGGCAGCTCTACCTTGGCCAGGAGCTGGGGGAGCAGGGGTATGAGGTGCTCCGTCAGCTTCACCTTGTCATCGGCTTGGATCTTCCTTTCTTTTGGGGTTAAGCCCTGGAATTAATCATTTGGGGGTGGAGGGAAAGATGTAGAAAAATAGTGGGTCCAGAGAATGTGGATGTGTATTCCTCTTCCCCATGATCTCATCTGCCCAGGAAGAGAGAATTCATTTGGCAGCTCCTTCAGATCTTTTTTCTAGAAATGGAAATCTCTGAGGGGCAGAGAAGGGGCATTCTAACCCAACGCTTGAGGATGAAGATGGACAGTATAAATGGATTTATATTGCTAGCCAGCCCACCCACCCTTCATGCCATACCTTCCTCCCAGTGATCCGCCCCACAGGCGGGTGACCCTCTGAAGCTTGCCGAACACTGGACACAAGGATTTCTATCAGCGTGCTCTCCTGCACATCGCCCAAGTCTGGGTTGGCAGGAGGATGAAAAACACAGAATCACAAATTAGCCACCCTCTGTCTCCAAGTCACTCCAACTCCCCCACTGCCCACGACACCTCTGCCTTTATAAGACTCCTGGTTTCCTACTAGGAGGTGAAAGGTCCCCTCCTTCAGCTATCACACGGCACGCACTCTGGTCCTTCTCCAGCAGGAGGCTTGTCAGACTCTCCCAGTCCTTCAGCTGAGACCCTGCACAGTCCCACAGGCTGTCTACTAAGTAGGCAGCATGGTCATGGAGCTGTGGAAGAAGGTACATGTTTTTTCATTTTTAAAATGTTATTTAAATTCAATTAGTTAACATATAGTGTATCATTAGTTTCAGAGATAGAGTTCAGTGATTCGTCAGTTGCATAGAACACCCAGTGCTCATCACGTGCCCTCCTCAAAGCTCATCACCCAGTTACCCCATCCCCCCACCTATCTCCCCTCCAGCAACCCTGTTTGTTTCCTATAGTTAAGAGTCTCTTATGGTTTGCCTCCCTGATTTCGTCTTATTTTCCCTCCCTTCCCCTCATGCTCCTGTTTTGTTTCTTAAATTCCACATATGAGTGAAATCATAGAATTATCTTTCTCTGATTGACTTATTTTGCTTAGTTAGCATAATACCTTCTAGTTCCACCCACATCATTGCAAATGATAAGATTTCATTTGAAAAAGATGCATGTTAAGTTATTGAAACCACATTGGAAAATACTGATAAACCATGTCTTTCCTTCCTGCAGTGCCAGCTCCCATTCTTCTCCACCAGCAGGTCTTATGCACAACAGCTAAATAACTGCTTCCTATACGTCACCTCACTCTCCACAAAGAAGGACAGCAGAAGGTGGAAAAAAGTCCTCTGGGCACGTGGACTTCGGCGTCGCTGTCTTCCACCCACAGTTCTAGTCTCACACTCAGGGTAGAAGAGCCTGGTAGAACGAACATGGGGAAAGGGCCACACACGGGCGCAAATGAGGAGTGGAATAATCACGATGGAGGAAAGAAAGAGTCCAAGGAGAGGTGTAAGGGAAAGAGGTACAGAGCCAGGGAAAGCCTCAACGAGTTGAGAAGGGGAAGGCAACATCAAAAGAAACTTTAACAGGTATTGTGGGTGGTCCCTGGGAAGAGCAGCAGCAGATGTAGGAGCGAAAACAGAGGATAGCATCACAGGAACAAATGAGAGGCCCCTACTCACTTCCAGTACAGAAACTCCCCTGCAGCAGAAGCCAGGGCTCGATTAGAGGCATACACAACAGGGTAGATGCCCTCGCAGTCTGCATCTGTCAGCACCCCTTCCATGTTTCTGCCAAGGCAAAAGAATAAAAAGCAGGTAGATGTGAATGTTGTCCTCTAGCACACCTAGGGCTAGAAATGAAGAGAGGCAAATGAGGATTTGGAACAATCCAAAAGAGGAACCAAAAAGAAAAAAAAGAAAGCAATGAGGATTAACTGACAAAGAACTTTTAAATGATGAGTGGAAGACGAAAGAGTATAAAGAATTAGAATTGATAGGAAATTTTCCTGGAGATCCTGCAACTCAGGAATGACCTCTGTCTTTCAACCTGTACATAAAGAAGTGTCAGCTTATGACAGGTGGAGGTACAGGACTCTGGCAGGGTCTGTCTGTTGTTGGAAAGTCTGAGACACATGGCTCTACATCCCCCAGGACTTACTTCAGGATAATCGTTAGTAACTTGACGGCCTCTACTGCCACATCATACTCTCGGTCCATGACCATGGAAACCATCCGGTCCTGTAAGGAAAGAGTACATCGCTCAATACTTTATTGTACCCATCCCCAAACATCACACTCTCACAGAATTCGAGATTCCTAAAGAGAAGGTGTGGAGGCAAATACTGGGATAACTGTAGACACATAAGAGCAACAGGAATGGAAAGATGAGGTGGGGAAACGGGAACCACGAGAGAGAGCCGACCAAAAGAGTGTGTCCCAATCTCACCTTGAAGCGGCTGGTAAAGAGCTCCAGGCGGGCCGTCAAGTCTCGGCTGCCATACAGCCCTTTTAGAGCCTTCAGGCACTTCAGACGGACTTCTCGATGCTATGGAGGAGAACGGAAATACGACTGACTATTCTCTACTCAATCCCCACTGGACCTTCCTACCCCTCTGGCAGATTACTCTTTCTGGGCCTTGGTGTCCTGCATGTTGAGGACTTTGGGATGAGCCAGAGATAACAAGCAAAAGGATCACAGTGAATCTAACAATCGTAACGAAGAGGATCTTTTGGCTACCACCCTAGCACTTGTCTTACCAATCCATTTCTTGCTTTTCCTAGTTATCTTGCTTTTTCCTAGGGAAAGTCTTTCTCTACTCTGGTCTTGAGGTGTTCCATCTCCTGGATGTAGCCTTCTCTCTTCTGCCTTATCCTATCCTCACTAATACTGGGCAGTTCTGAACTTCACTGCCTTCCTCGATGGGCTGACCACTAGTGAAGCTCTCAAGTGGCAAAACCAGGAAAAGCTGCAGCATCTTAGGGCAGGGAAGAGGGTGAGGGGAGCAGGAGAAGAGAGACTTCAACACACACCTTATCATGCAGGGTCCAGCCAATATATTTCAAATAGCTGTCAGTGAGGAAAGATGTGCTGTAGCTTTGCATCCAAGACCCAATCTCCTCGATGCAGATAGCACGGATCTCAGGAAGGACATCCCTAGGCACAGAAAGAGAAACTGATCCCTTAGCACCTTTTCTCCAAATTCACTTTTCATCCTCCCACACATCTTCCTGCCATAGAAGAATCTATTTTCTTCACTAAATACCCTGCTCCATGCCTTTCATCTCCTCCTCCCAATGTAAATACGTAAAAATTAAACATTTTCTTTCTGTAATACTACATAAAATTATTCAGCATATCCTCCTTGCCCCTTTTAAAACTGATTTTGGAAGTTAATTTAACTGTTGGCCAAACTTCCACTTGAAGAAAACATTAAAATCAGCTGAAGAGTTCTGGAAAGGCAGAGGTTGAAATCTAGTTAAGAGTGAGGGAAAAAACATGGATGCTATTTTTAACTTAACTCCACCCGTTCTTTTAAACAGTGTAAAACTCTCCTGCCTTTAGCACAGTGACACAGCAGGCTGGGCTAGGGAGAGACCTGCCAAGTTGCACACCCTCAGGAAAGCCCTGCCTTTTGGCTCTTTGCTCTTTTCCTCTCAGGTCTCCAGCCCCAGGAAGATGGGGATGGGAAGGTCTTCTGCAAAGCTGGAGCAGAATAATATCAACAATACCTTATTCTTATTTTCTCTCCCAAAAGAGCTTATAAGAGCCTTTGTAGTTGAGGATGAACTAAACCTTACTAATGTAAAACATCTGTTATCATAGTTTTTGCTCCAGCTGCATTAGTGCTAAGACTCACCAAATAACCAGGGTCAGGATGGGGTCTTGTTAATTTTACAGATTCTATAACCAAGGACCAGCTGCTTCAAAGAGAGGAGCCCATTCACTCACCTGTACCGATGCACAAAGACACCCCTGAAGAGGGCATTCATCATCCCCTCAATCTCTTCTTGATGCTCTTGGAGCTGGAGGACAGGGAGGAACAGGTCAATCTTTCTTGTGCCCCACTGGCATAAGACCACAAAAGTATAGTAAACTATGACTTCCATCTACTTCCTATTTATTACAAGACACAGTCTGGACCACTGAAAACCTTCTAATTCTAGAAGAAGCTATATAGTCAACTAATGTCTCAAAGGTTTCTTTGTGTTTTTGTAAAAAATAGTATCTCCTCTGGATCTAGTTATTCTGGCTATCTTTGGCTTTGACTAACAATTGAGAAAATGAATTTTTAATAAATGCAGTTTGACAGAAAAAGTACAACTAGCAAAAAAAGAGAGGGAAGAAATTAGACCAGTGGTTTTCAACTGGGAGCCCCTCCGGGGACATTTAGCAACTTCTGAGAACATTTTTAGTGGTCACTCCTGGGAGGGGCTACTACTGCCATCTAGCGGATAGAGGCCAGGGATGCTGTTAAACATCTTCAAAGGCAAGACAATCCTCTCGTCAATAGTGCCACTGTTGAGAAACCCTGGATTAGATGAATGATAGATATCAAGGAAGCAGAATGATAAGGGGATTTACAAGAACAATAAGGAAGCAAAATTATAAGAGAACATTTTTTTAGAGATTTTATTTATTAGAGAGAGAGAGAGAGAGATCACAAGTACACAGAGAGGCAGGCAGAGAGAGAGGGGGAAGCAGGCTCCCCGCTGAGCAGAGAGCCCGATGCAACCCTGAGACCATGATCTGAGCCCAAGGCAGAGGCTTTAGCCCACTGAGCCACCCAGGTGCCCCTATAAGAGAACATTCTTTAAGACAACTGACCCTTCCTCTTGAATAAATCAATATACTGGGAGGAAAATGGGGGAGGCAGAAGTTCTATATAAGATTGAGAGACTTAAGAAATACAACAAATACAGTGCATAATCCTTAATTAAATCCTGGTTGGAGCTGATCAACTATAAAAGGCATTTTGCAGACACATAGGGAAATTAAAATATGAACTGGGATTAGAAAATATTAAAAAATAATTATTAATATTTTTAATGTAAAAATGGTATTGGGATAATGTGGGGATAATTTTTAGATGACTTGTTAAAAAATATTTTGTAGAGTGCATATTTTAAGTCTTTAGGTGGAAATACCAGTATGTTCATAATTTACTATATCAAAAAACAGATGAGGCAAATATGGTGAAATATTAGTTGTTAAATCTACATAATTTGTACAGTGTTCACTCTACCACTGTCTCCATTTCTCAGAATGTTTACAAATTTTCATATTGAAAAGAAAAGGAAGGGTGCCTGGGTGGCTCAGTCGTTAAGTGTCTGCCTTCGGCGCAGGTTATGATCCCAGGGTGCTGGGATCAAGTCCCACATTGGGCTCCCTGCTCAGCGGGAAGCCTGCTTCTTCCTCTCCTATGCCCCCTGCTTATGTTCCCTCTCTTGCTGTCTCTCTCTTTGTCAAATAAATAAATAAAATCTTAAAAAAAAAAAAAAAGAAAGAAAGAAAGAAAAGAAAAGGAAGGGGCACCTGGATGGCTCAGTCGGTTAAGTGGCTGGCTCTTGATCTGGCTCAGGTCAGGATCTCAGGATCCTGGGATAGAGCCCCGTGTCAGGCTCTGTGCTCAGCGGGGAGTCTGCCGGAGGATTCTCTCTCTCTCCTCCTCTCCCTCTACCCTCCCCACCCCCTGCTCTCCGCAGGCACGCTCTCTTCCTCAAATAAGAAAAAAAGGGGGGAGCCTGGTTGGCTCAGTAGGTTAAGCGGTTAAATGTCTGCCTTCAGCTCAGGTCATGATCCCAGGATGCTGGGATCCAACCCACATCAGGCTCCCTGCTCGGTGGGGAGACTGTTTCTCCCTCACCCTCTGCCTGCTGCTCCCTCTGCTTGTGTGCTCACTTGCTCGCGCACTCTGTCAAATAAATAAAATCTCTAAAAACAAATAAAAATAAAAAATTAAGAAAAGGAAAAAGAGGGATGGAGGAAAGAAGGGAAGGTGTGTCATCAGTACCAAATTCTACAGAAGTCTGGAAAAAGGCGATTGAGAAAAGGTCATTGAGCACAGGGATTAGGAAGTTACTGGTTCGGAGAATAATTTCAAAGAAAAGCTAGGTAGCAAAAAAGGATTCAGTTGGAAATTAAGGAAGTTAAGGAAGTAAGGAAATGCTAAAAGGAAGGTCAGAGATGGAGTAGTTCATAGAGAAGAAGAAAGGATCAAGGGCCTACAGACATTTATATATTAAGAGCAGAAAACAGTGGGGAGGGAGAGGTTAAAAACCAAAACCAAGGGTGCCTGGGTGGCCCAGTCAGTTGGGCAGCTGCCTTCAGCTCATGATCCGGGGGGTGGAGAGGGACGGGGACACCTGGGCTCCCTACTCAGTCCCCCATCCTGCTTATGCTCCCTCTCAAATAAATAAAATCTTTTAAAAAGCTTTTAAAAAATAGAGAAAAAATAAAAACCAGAAGAGAAATAATAACTGATGAAGAGTTTAGACAAATCAAATAAAGATTCACGATGGTAGACTCAATTTAAGGCCTGAGACAAACGCTTTTTTTCTTTTAAAGATTTTAAAAATTTATTTGACAGAGACACAGCGAGAGAGAGAGAGAGAGAGAACTCAAGCAGGGGGAGTGGGAGAGGGAGAAGCAGGCTCCCCACTGAGCAGGGAGCCTGAGGATGTGGGGCTCAATCCAAGACCCTGGGATCATGACCTGAGCCGAAGGCAGACACTTAACGATTGAGCCACCCAGGCACCCTGGCCTGAGACAAACCTTACCTACATAAGGTTTAAGATCATACAGACACGGGGGTGCCTGGGTGGCTGGCTCAGTGGGTTAAAGCCTCTGCCTTCGGCTCAGGTCATGATCCCAGGGTCCTGGGATCGAGTCCCGCATTGGGCTCTCTGCTCAGTGGGGAGCCTGCTTCCCCCCTCTCTATGCCTGTCTCTATGCCTGCTTGTGATCTCTCTTTCTCTCTGTCAAATAAATAAATAAAATCTTAAAAAAAAAAAATCATACAGACACTGAAAATAAGAGAGTGAGGAAAAGTTTACCATGGAAGAGACCTTGGTGAGGGGTGGGAAAACAGTCAGTTGATGCAGTAAAACATGGGGAGTCCTCCCAACCTCATGCTCGGGGAGTTTCAGACACTATGGGAGAGTAGGGGGGAAATCAGTGTCTCACGACATACATAGCTGTCTGAAGGTTTAATAGATGCAAAAGATTTTGTTAGGGCTTACGTCTTTAAGTTTGAAAGCAAACACCCACTATACGCCAGACTAGGCAATTCACTCACCATCTCATTTAATCTTAATAAAATGGCAGAATTATCCCCTTTTTAAAGAAAAGGAAACGGAAGCTTAGAGGTTACATAAGGCCATGGAACAAGTAGCTAATTGCAACAGAACTGAAACCCAGGAGTGACTGAAAGGCCTATCGCTTTCCAGTCCTTGAACAGTTGGCCTCCCTTGTCAGTATTAGGCCTTTAGTACTCCTGTGGTGACCTGCAGACTATATACTTGACTAAGTAAAAAATTAACTCTCTGCATGCGATGCAAGTGCAACACTTAAACACATTTGTGATAATGAATGTAGACAATGGAAACTAAGCAAAAGTGGAATTATAAAGAACTCTAAAGTTTACGCTAAATTAGAAATTATTCATTGAGCTCACATTCCAAAAACGAGATAAGCACACAATGACCTCTGACAGGATGGGTCTATTAAGACTGTTAGACTCCACTGTTCATGACCTGAAAGGTTGTGTAGGGGCCTGTGTCTTACCAAAGAGAAGTGCCCGGGCACTGCTAAGATGGGCTACAGCAGCAGTGGATGGAAACTGGGAGAAAGGGAGGGAAGAGGCAGGAAACACTTCTTACTTCTTTGCGTTTCTCCAGCAGGCTCTCCAGCCGCTCAGGTGCTCTCTGTCCTGGCCCCTTATTTCGTTCAGCCTCATACTGTCGCTGATTATTATCTTTGTGCAGACTCAGCTGAAGGGCAACTCTTACCAGGGAGGTCATTAGCTTCATGGCTTTGAGCCAGAAAAAAACAAGAAAAGGGAATTATTACTTAAGTCAGAGGAGCAAGGATAGGTTCAAAAAAGAAAAAAAAAAAAAAAAGCTTCTGTGGTTTCAGTGGGAAGAGGAGGAAGAAGCAGGAAGTAGGGCAGTTGGGGGAAACCTACCATGGCTGCTGCCACCAATGCTACCAAAAGAAGAGAAAGAAAAAGAAAAGAAGAGAGGGAAAAAAAAGAACAGAAAAAGAAAAAAGAAAGGGCAGTAAAAATGAAAAGCTAGAGCAGGGTAACCCTAACATCTGAAGACTCTCTGGAGTGGACATTTTTTCTCCCTCTTTTGGGCTGCTTTTAATCCTCAGCATATTCCCAGCAAGTGAGCTATGAGAAGCAAGTTAAGGCTGAAAATTGTCACTGTAATCTACCCTTTTCTATAATACCACTAGCGAGAAACTTGATTGAAGTTCAGGTAAGAAGCCTGCCCTTAAAGAGCTCAGAGATAAGAAAGATGATCCAGGACCAAAGAACAGAGGAAATTCCCCAAAGAACATTTATAGAATAAAACAGAGTGCTCACCTGCCAGGGTGCTAGTATGACGGAAGGCACGGACTTGGGAGTCTGACAGGCCAGTGAGCAGGGAGATGAGGTTGTCCATAGGAAAGCCGTCATAGAGAAGGCTATACTGGCACTGATAGACCAAGGTCTTCACAAATTCACAGAAGCTGCCCTGGAACTTCTTCCAGGATGGACCTGGTGCTGTCAGGGGGTAGTCTCCTGAGTCCTACAGAATTTATGAAAAGGATGAGAAAAGTACTACCAAGTTTATGAAGACACAGGGACTCGGGATGTCAAAACCCAATAGTATAGTAAAAATGTATCTCTGGTATACCTCATTTCCTGCTATTCTCAACTCTAGACCCAATTCAGATAACACCTATAGGTCCCTTTTGCCCCCAAGAAATTAAACTCCTTCCAAAAGCTATCCTATCTCCAAAAATCAGAAAAAGGGGAATAATGGGCCTTGTATTTTGAAATAAGAGCGGCAAGAGGATCCTGGTTGTCTTCCTCCACCTCATTAAATTGTTCTGTTAGGTGCCGGATGATCTCTGAGTTGGACATCTTCTTGAACATCTCGGGGGTCACATTGCCTGAGGAATGGAGGAAATGAGGTACTTAAGAGAAAAATAACAGGACACTATGACCATTTGCATATACACCTGAAGACGAGCTACGGAATACACTGAAAAGAGCTTAGGCGGGGAATGAGAAGACCTGAATCCTCGTTATAAATCTGCTACCATCCAACTGCATATCTGCTATAAAGAAAGCTCTCTAAAAAATCCAAAGGAATCAAACAATAGAAAGCAAAGGAAAACAATGGTTTAAAAAAAATCCAAACAGGGGCATCCGGTTGGCTCAGTGAGTAAAGCATATGACTCTTGATCTCAGGATAGTGAGTTCAAGCCCCACGTTGGGTGTGGAGCCTACTTTAAAAGAAAAAACAAACTTTAAAACAAAAAATAAAGCAATAAATCTACGCCAATTCTGGGTTCTTACAATACAACCTGCCTGAGATTATCTTGCCCCAATAAATTAGGTCATGACTGCTGGGGGTCCGCAGCTTCAGTGGAGAAATATGGAAGGAAATGGCTAAGGAAATAACGAACAATAAAAGATTATTTCATCTAGAGAAAGGAAGACTAAAAGATGTCTAATGGTCTATTTTCAAATTTGTGAATATCATCTTCATTGCATTAGTGTGATTAGTTATTTTTCCCCAAAGGGTCTTAACTCCAAACGAACATAGTTCCCTAACTGTATCACTTACCTATTTACCTATCTATAACATAGTTGAATCAGTGAAACTTTTCTTATGCTTTACTTTCTCCCTTTATTTAGAAAATAACTAGTCTTACTCATCTAAATGTAGCAAAAGTTTCATAACATAGGAGTAAAGGGCCAGGGAGTACAAGGGGTAGGAGTTTCCTCACCTTTACATCCACAAGATCGGATGAAAAAGTTAATGAGCTCCAGGAATCCTGCATCCTGGTCTTGCTTGTAGCTATCCAGCCACTCATCCACCAAAGACTAGGAAAACAAGGTGGATGATTTCTATTTCTGGCAATATGACAGACTGGAAATCCTATATGATTGTCCCCACTGAAACAGCTCAACTTCTGATTAAAATATTAAAAACATCTTTTAAAATATATCGCTGAACTGGAATGAAAAGTAGAATCCCGGGGCGCCTGGGTGGCTCAGTGGGTTAAAGCCTCCGCCTTCGGCTCAGGTCATGATCTCAGGGTCCTGGGATTGAGCCCTGCATCGGGCTCTCTGCTCAGTGGGGAGCCTGCTTCCCCCTCTCTCTCTGCCTGCCTCTCTGCCCACTTGTGATTTCTCTCCTCTCTGTCAAATAAATAAATAAAATCTCTAAAAAAAAAAAAAAGAAAGAAAGAAAGAAAAGTAGAATCCCTTATAGGCCAAAAATGAAGCAAAGGTAGCAATCCTGGGAGATAAGAAAGCCGCTTTTTGCCCTGAGGGTTCTATTAAACACTGGAAATCCTGACTTTCTGTCCAGACAGCTGCATGGAACATAGAGCATAAAAGAGCCTTTGGGTTTTCCAAGAAGAGAGCTCCAAAAGGAGGCTCCTGCAATAAAACTAGGTGCTGGAAAAAAGGAATGAGAAATGAACCTACAGGTCAGAAGGGGACAGCAAGAAAACTAACTTGTTATGACTAGTGCACGGTGGAGGGGGGAAAAAAAAGAATTCTCCCTTGAGAATTCATAACCATAAGCCATCTCTCAGATCTGGATTTGCAGTCCAGTTCCATACTATCTATATGATCAGAATACTCTCAATCAGACAATTTAATTCTAAGTGATTCTGGAATGTCCCCAGTCAACTACCAGAAGCAAATACAGATTCTTCTCTTAAAAGCCCACCTGTAACCCAGGGCCGAAAGAATTCCAACATCTAGAGCTCCAAGAAAAATGAGCAGCTCACTGTGAGACTTAGTAAGGAAATGAGGCACTGAAAATAAGAATTATCAGAAAAAAAACAGAATTACATTCACAGACTTCAAACATTTAAAATTATTACAGATTATAAATCATGCTATGAATAAAGAAATAAAAGTTTTAAAGCAGAAGCAAAGGTCAATTTTGAAAAAAGGCCAAAAAAATCCATATAGAAAAATATAATAAAATTTAAACTTCAACAAATGGATTTAAAGCAGATTGGACACAATAAAACAAAAGATGAGTTAACTGGAAGATTAAATCAAAGAAATTATCCAAAATTCACCCTGGAGAGACTAACAGAAATATTGATAGAACTATTAAGAGACATAGAGAATAGAGTGGGAAGTTCTAATCGATGTCTAACTGAATTGCAGATGATGATACTGGAATGACAAAGAGGGAATATCTGAAAAGAATTTTCCACCGTTGTTGAAAGACACCAATCTTCAGAGCCTAGAAGCAATAGATTTCAAACATGACAAGTAAAAAGGAAGTTTACACCTTTAAGCATTCTATAAAACATTAGAATACAAAAGCAAAATAAGTCTCAAAAACAAGGCAAAAAGAGATCACTTAAAAAGTATTTGCATGTTTAACACAAAACAATTTACAAATTAGATCTGTATAAAAGCATCAGCCTATAGCCATATATGGCTCTTAAAACTAAATCAAATAAAAATTAAAAATCCAGTTCTCAGTCATACCAGTGACATTTGAAGTACTCAACAGCCACATGTGGCTAGTGTCTACTATACTAAAAAATAATACGTAACATTTCCATCATTACAAAATGTTGTATTAGTGCTAACTTAGACTGACAGCTGACTTTCAGCAGCAATAAGGGAAGTTAGAAGGCAGTGGAATAATCTTTTCAATGTGCTGAGAAAAATGTCATCTTAGAATTCTATACCCTTTCAAGACCTTTTAATAACCTTTCAAGAACAAAAGACTTTTCATACAAGCAAACAAAAAAATGAGTTTGTTAATAAACTCTACCTAAAGGAAAATTTAAAGGATAAACTTTGAACAAGTGAGTGAATTTGTATGCAAGATTTCAGAAGCAATGATAAGCCAAATGATAAAAATGTAAGTAAATACAAACACTGTATAAAGCAGTAACATCTGATTTTTTGGAAGAAGAGAAATAGATGTACCTAAAACATTACAAGACAGTATGAAAACTGTAAGGGGAAATTAGAATTAAAGTGTTCTAGAAGACAGAAATCTAGAGGGACCTGTATGTCTCAGTTGGTTAAGTGTCTGCTTTTGGCTCAGGTCATTATCCCAGGGTCCTGGGATTGAGCCTCTGTCGGGCTCCCTGCTCAGTGGGGAGTCTGCTTCTCCCTCTCCCTCTGTCTCTCCCTGCCCACTCGTGTTCACTCACTCTCTTTCTTGATAAATAAAATCTTTTAAAAAAGAAGACATAAATCCAAAAGCAAGCAAAGGGAGGAAAAAAAGAAACAGAAAAGATAAGATAAAGTAATGGGGTGCCTGGGTGGCTCAGTCGTTAAGTGTCTGCCTTCAGCTCAGGTCATGATCCCGGGGTCCTGGGATTGAGCCCCACATCAGGCTCCCTGCTCAGCAGGAAGCCTGCTTCCCCTTCTCCCACTCCCGTGCTTGTGTTCCCTCTCTCTCTCTGTCTCTGTTAAATAAATAAATAAAATCTTAAAAAATATATATAAAGTGGAAGCACATAAAATGGTAGAAATAAATTCATATGTATCAACAGTGACAATAAATGTAAATGAATCAAACTCTCTTGTTAAAGGAGAGATTAACAGAATGGATTAAAGAACATAATTGAGATATAAACTACATGCAGGACACAGACTCCAGACATACATAGAAAGATTGAAGGTAAAAAGATAAAAGGACCTGGCTGACTCAGTCAGTAGAACATGGGACTCTTGATCTCAGGTTGTGAATTCAAGCCCCAGGTGGGGTGGAGACAGTACTTAAAAATAAAGTCTTAGAAAAAAAAAAGATAGAAAAAGGTATT
Source organism: Potos flavus (assembly GCA_028534135.1). Lineage (NCBI taxonomy): Eukaryota > Metazoa > Chordata > Mammalia > Carnivora > Procyonidae > Potos > Potos flavus. The sequence goes on along the minus strand of CM052890.1, from coordinate 5,518,147 downwards.
AGGCAAATGATAACTAAAAATAAAGCTAATGTAGATATAATAAAAACCAACAACTTTTTGTCTTAAAATATTAAAAGTGGTGATATATAACAAAGGTTCAATTTACTAAGGCAACAAATGCTCAAAATACTTAAGGCAAAGATAGGCATGAATACAAAAGTAGTAACTAAAAAGATCATCTTTGTGGATTTTAATACATCTCTCTGTAATTGACATATCAGACCAAAACCAAACCAAAAAACCCAAAAACCTAGTAGAAATATCAAAGCAGTATCACATTTAACACTTTTGATCTCATCCAAGAGAATACTCTATCCAGCAACTGGAGAACACGCACCTTCTTTGAGCACAGGTGAAATAGTTTTGGAAATGAACCAAATGCTAAGTCATAAAGCTAGTCTCCATAAGTTTCAAAGACCACGCTTTCTGACTACAACGCAATTAAGTTAGAAAACAATAACAAGGGGCGCCTGGGGGGCTCAGTGGGTTAAGCCTCTGCCTTCAGCTCGGGTCGTGGTCTCAGGGTCTTGGGATTGAGCCCTGCGTCGGGCTCTCTACTCAGTGGGGAGCCTGCTTCCTCCTCTCTCTCTGCCTACTTGTGATCTCTCTGTCGAATAAATAAATAAAATCTTAAAAAAAAAAAAACCATAACAAAAATATAAATAGAAAAACTCCTTGTGTTAAAATCTAAAACTGTTCCAGAAACTATAAAAATCTACATTACAATGACTACATCTCTAATAATCGAAATGAGTCAAAGAAAACTATATAAAAATGGTTCATTTAAAGAACATATTCACCGGTGACAAAAGTATAAGGAAAGACAATGGAACAATTAACAGAAAATCTATGCTAGTGGTTATCTCTGGGTGGTGAGGGTCTGCATGGGCTGGATGGAGAGAAGATATACTATGGCACCATTAATGTTTCTTGAACTGAGACTAGAGATGTGGGTGATTATTCAAAATTTTTAAAACTATATATGAGCCTTCTATACTTTTAAATAATGGAATTACAATAAAATTATGGGAAGAAAATGTGGGGTGGGAGAAAAAAATTAGGTTTAACTGTTAAAGTGGAACTAAAAAGTGACAAGGGTGAACAAGTTGCCACCCATACCCATGATTTCCCTCTAGATTATCCAATGTCATTGCTTGCCTCCTCCATCCCGATTAATAAAAGTAAAATATATCCTGTTCTGTGATACTTTTAGGAAAGCAGCATTCTCACACCCAAGGTCTCCCTTACATCATTCCAAGGATTCACTCCAGTCTTTTTTTTTTTTTTTTTAAGATTTTATTTATTTATTTGAGAGAGAGAGAGATCACAAGTAGGCAGAGAGGCAGGCAGAGAGAGAGGGGGAAGCAGGCTCCCCGCCGAGCAGAGAGCCCGATGCGAGGCTCTATCCCAGGAAGCCGAGATCATGACCTGAGCCAAAGGCAGAGGCTTTAACCCACTGAGCCACCCAGGCGCCCCTCAATCCACAGTCTTATCACTCTTTCTTCATATAGGTTATACGCTCTACATCGTCCACATTAGACGAATTTTGTAAGCATTTGTCCTTATCTTTCTACAACAGGTAAGACGGTATCAAAAAACAGAGGGTGAGACCCTGTTTTACCTGCATGTCACTTTTGGCAGCTTTCACAGCATCAAAGAGATCACTGGCTGGTAGCTCTGAGTCTTTCCGGCCATGACCACGTATCATTCGGGACCCCTTCTTTGGATGTTTTGCCACCTAGTAAGTATAAAGAGATAAAAAATTTTAAAAAAATAAAATAAAAAATAAAAGAGACAAAAAATATTTTTAAAAAGTCAAACTGATAGTAACAGTCTCATCATTGCCACACAAGTAGGCTTAAGCTGTCAATTTCACAGCAGAATTTGATCTAAAATAACGAATTCTTTAAAAAATTAAAAAAATTAAAAATAATGAATTCTTACCTCGTGAACTTTATTATTTCTAACTTTTTCTCCTGTTAAAAAGTCCCTTAAACCATTCTTTTTCCTTTCTATCTTTAATAACCTTTTATTCTTCTCTCTTCAAAATTTGCCTTTCTCCTACTTCTGTCCCTTAATACTCTCTAAATTTTGCTCTTTCATCAAACATTACCTAAGCCTTTTCTAGGTTTTTGTTTTTGCTGCTTCCCAGACTAGGTTCAAAAGCAAAACAAGATTGATTGACTCACTGGGGTTGTTTTGAGTGGTCGTTTTGCTGCTCTCTTCTTCACACTGCGTCTCAGGCTATCTTCAAAGTCTTCATCAGCTGACAAAGAATCACTATCCCTATGAGGGAGTGTGGTTCTCCTTAGATACGCCACTCCAGTCCCTCCATATAAAATGGCAAATGAATTATAATTTCTTTGTAACTGTAGCCTAGCCCCTTCTCCATGAGAAAAATATATTCAGATTTTTTTTTAAAGAAGAGGTTTACTTTAACGGGGATTAGAGACAAAAATCTTCAAGGAAAGCTTTCACTTGAAGAAAACAGTGAAGATGAAAAATGAAAACCGGAGTGGGTAAAGGACAACCCTTTCCTAATATTCTCTCTGAATAAGAAAATCAAACGATATTCACTTAAGCAGAGAGAGGGATCACTGCTGTGGAGAAAAATCAGCATGCCTCCGGAAGTCACACAATCATATGGAAACTGGAGATTAACAGGTGCCTAGAGTTAAATTTCACCTCTTGAAACAAGTTCACAAGTGTTATTGATTAAAGTTAAATTTATGTAATAGATAAAATCTGGTCCCCAGCAGTAGCACTGACAGGTGTCAGAGGAAGCCAATTAAAAAATAACCAGAAGATAAATCAGATCTTGTAGGTTATTTTTTTCCTGGAAAAATAAAAAGATATATTATTATAATCTTCATAAAGTAAGCTCAAAGATAAGGATAGACCAATCTGTTTATAAAAATCCCCCCAAAAAGGAATATCACATACCAATTAACAAGTATATACAATTTGTTTTTTTGTTTTTTGTTTTTTTTTTTAGTATATACAATTTGTTAAGAAACAAATGAACTCTTCTCCTTCCCCCAACTCACCACTCCCGACAGAGGCTGTACACGCTCAATATACAAATGTATTCAAGAAAAGTTTGGATGAGCTGGATGACGGATTTAGAAGATGTGTTATTTTTGGTGCCTATGACATGCAGGGCAGGAAAGAGGAAAAAAAATAAATAAACCTAAAACCAGCCAGCAGAGCTGTAAAGGGTCCCTGTTCTCAACCAGTAAGTTTCTCTTAATGTTTTCACAGAGTCACACGCAGACGGAGGGGAAAGCTGCCTGCACTGCAGGAGAAAGCCAGGCAATACAACAAGTTCTCACCAACTCCACTCACCCATGCGAAATCTGGTCCGAGTCCCTGTCACCATAGGGCACATTGACAGACGAACTAGAGGATGTAGACAAGCCCCTCTGTCCACCTCCGGCTGCTCTCCGCAGCGGGGAGGACACACTGCTTGAGGAGGAGGAGGACCGTAGCGTAGGCATGCCTGTCCAGCTGCGGAAGAAAGAGAGGAAAGGGCCTTTACCCACCACGTCTTCAGCCCCGGCTCCAACCATGCCCTTTCTTTCCAAGGAGACTGCTCTGCAACTCGGAGTTGGGGTGTGGACGCACAAAAAGAGTCGTGCCCCTAAGACACCACGGCCCCATGGGTGCGGGCTGGGAGTTGTTCTCCAGGGCTGCAGCAAGACGCACCCCCAAGCCGCTTAAAGCAAATCCTCTGCAGGAGTCCAAGCGTTGGTGGCCTGGTGCAAGGGGACCAGCTCGCTCACGTTACAAATAAAAACCCCCAAAACAAAAAAGGACCCACTCCTTCATTTTCAGGCTGGAGCCTGATTCCACATTGAAGGGAATGGGAAGCGCTTAATGACCCGGGGGCGCAGCCGCCATTAGAACAGGGCCAGAAACGCTGAAGGAGTAAACGCAAACTTGTGTTCTCCGTTTTTCCAGAAGAAACTATTTCTGACAAAGTCCTGGGCTAAGTGGGCTAAGGAGCTTCCTAACCGTTGAGAAGACTGATTATCAGTCTCTTGGTGGCTGGGGTTGGGGTTCCTGGCCTCCCTGAAGAAAACCACTGAGGCATGGAGAGCGGTTCCTCTCTAAGGGCTGGGAATGCGGGTGAAAGGGTGTATTCCTAGGTCCCAAAGGAGCCTCACTGTCTGAGCCCGGAACAGCGACGTCTGGTTGGGCAGAGATGAGAAAAGATCACTGCCTCGGGTCCCTCGGGGTTCTGCGGTCACCCCAACTCCAGGACTGGCGCCGGCTCCTCCTCTTGCGGCGGTGGAAAAAGCCAGAAAAACGCGGGAAGGCACGAGGCACGTTATGCGCAGGCGCGAGCTCAACGGCCCGGCCCACTGCTGGTAATTGTCGCGAGGCTTGGGCGTGAGCGATCTCGTGCTCACCACGTTCCAGTCACGCTGCACGGGCAGCCTCGTGAGGGCACGAGCTTTTCGGCGTGCCGCCCCGTCACGTGTGCTCCGGCGCGCAGACCGCCTGCTTTAGCCCTTCTCCACCCAGGTCCCGCCCCCTCAGCCCCCAATTTCACCCTCCATTGGTCGGGCTTCGCACTAGACTAGTTGTAGCCCCTTCACTCTGGCTTCTCAACTGCCATAGGCTGGGTTCCACCCAGGCCCCGCCTTTCGAATCGGATAGCCACGCCCCCAAGAAAGGCTACGCCCCTCCCCCACTAGCCTCCTTAGTTCCGCCGAGTCCCGCCCCCCTGCCGAGCTTCCCCACTACATTGGCTTAATTTCTCCCTTGGCCCCGCCCCTGAGCCCCGCTCCTTACCATCATTGGCGGGGCCCGGCCTCGGATGCCGCCCCCTGTCCGGCTCCCGGCTCCCATTGTCTCCGTAGATGCCGCTTGGTCCAGCTTTCGTGTTCTGTGTTCAGTTTTCCGAGGTCGCGCTCTTTCTCTTCCCGGCGGAGAGGTCCCGCGGCAGAGAACCGGCTTCCTAAGTTCAGGCTGTTCTTTCCTTCTTAGGACACACTTTGCTGAGCCAGGGAGGCAGCAGCTATGTCCGCTCTGCGATCTCTTCTGCTTCTGCTGCTGTCTCTGTGTCCCGGTCCTGGTCCTGGACCCGGGAGCGAGGCAAAGGTCACCCGGAGTTGCGTTGAGACCCGGCAGGTGCTGGGGGCCCGGGGATATAGCTTAAGCCTCCTCCCTCCCGCCCTGATCTCAGGTGAGGAAAAAGAGGAAGACTAGAGAATTGGGGGCGAGGGAGGGGGCGGGGGGCGGCTCCTCCTCAATCCACAATAACTCTTCTCCCTTTCAGAATGACCGTTATAATAATCTTTTCGTGCCATAGTCAGGCCAGTAATATCTCTTCCCCTGAACTTACTTACCAGGATCACAATACGCGTCCTGTTCACATAATAGGTTTCTTACTCCACCCCCACCCTAGGAATCCCGTTCTAGTAATTAGCACCCCGCTCTGTATTTCTTTCTTCACAGCTTAATCTGTTCCCATCAATATTTCTAAGAGCCCCTTCAGTGATAATACTTTATTGCTTACCTAGTAACCCCACCCCTCCAAATCCCATTCTTGCCATAAATGCTGTCCTGTAAGTCCTTAGAGACCTGGAGTGTGCGATGTGGGAGGGTCACTTGAGAACACTGATCACTAATTTGGCTCATTACTATTTGATCCCATGACTAATGCCAGTGGACTCGAGAAGGGTGAGGGGACAATAAGGAGGGGTAGGGTCAGGTGGGAATGAGGGAGAGACAATAGAAAAGAGCAGACAGGCAAAAAAAGGATAGCCTCCTAGACAGAAGGAAGGAAGGAATTTCATGATAGCACTCCGTCTCCTCCCATTCCTCTATGTCTCCTCTGTTCAGGTGAGCACCTCCGGATCTGTTCCCAGGAGTACACCTGCTGTTCCAGTGAGATAGAGCAGAGGCTGACTTGGGAGACTGAGACCACCTTCCGAGGCCTGGTGGAGGAGAGCGGCTCATTCCTGGTTCACACACTGGCTGCCCGACACAGAAGATTTGATGGTGAGGACTTGGGTTCCCCAAACCTGGCCTCACACACTCTGTGCTCCTGACCCCAGCAAACATCCTGTCTTGGCCCCCCCTCCACCACCACCCCCAGATTCTGTTCAGGGTCAATCCTCCCCCTTCCCAGTCTTCCCAGGTCTCTAAGAGTTCCTGAGGCTCTAACTCACTTTTCTCTTGTCCCCCCATTCCCATCTCTTCCTGCCTCTGCCCTTTCAATTTTCCATCCTTCTCTGGCCTCACCCCACCTCACACTCCTTTCTCCACATTTGCCACAGAGATTTTTCGGGAGATACTCTTGTCATCTGAGCACTCTCTGGCCCTGCTCTTCCACCACTCCTTCGGCCACCTGTATTCCCAGCACGCCCCTGTATTCAGTGGCCTGTTCTCTCGGCTGCGGGACTACTATGAGAGGTCTGGTGAGGGGTTAGATGACGCTTTGGTGGATTTCTGGGCACAGCTCCTGGAGAGATTGTTCCCCCTGCTGCATCCACAGTACACCTTCTCCCCCGACTACCTGTTTTGCCTCACTCGCCTCGCCTCCTCTGCTGATGACTCTCTGAAGCCTTTCGGGGATGCGCCCCACCGCCTTCACCTGCAGGTGAGAGGCCCCAAAGCCTGAGCTTCAGCAACCTCTGACCTCTGAGCTGTGCACCACTCACCTCAACTCCCCTCTCATGCCCCAGTCACCCCTGACCTGGTGATCTCCCCCATCCTGCATGGCAGCCATTTCTAACCTGGTGACCCCTATCTTGAGCCCCAGTCCCCTCTGCCTGACCTCATGTTCTTTGGTCTCCTTTAATTGGGTACTCCCTTATTCTCATTTGGTGCCCTAGTTTCATACAAACCCCTGACCTACTCACCTGCTCTTGGCCCCCAGTCACCTTTCTGCTAACCAGTCCCCAATCTTAATATCTTGACTTCCTGTGGTTCAACTAACCATGAATTAGGCACATAATAGTTAAGATGGACTTTCATTTACAGTATCTCATTTGTTATCGTAACTTTTTGAGACAGATAGTAGTATCCCTATTTTACAGATAAGAAAACTGCGCCTCCCAGAAGTTAAGGTTTCACAGCCAGTAAGTGGTAGAGGTGTATCTTACATCCAGGTCTTCTGGCTTCAAGTTCATTCCTTCTATTGCCAAGCCCTATAAAACACAGTCCTTCTATTTCCCAAACCCAGTTCCCCTTTAACCTTCTAGACTATAATTCCTTTGAACCTCTTGAACCTGCTTCCCTGTACCACCGGACACTCCTAACAACCCCACCAGAACTCCACAAACCTAACCCCCACTGCTTGTGCCCTCTTGGCTCCAATCTTGACTGAACCATGACTGACCCTATGGTTTCTCTCACCTTCTTTCCCCTACCCCAGATAACCCGGGCCCTGGTGGCTGCCCGGGCCTTTATCCAGGGCCTGGAGACCGGAAGAGATGTGGTCAGCGAAACACTGAAGGTTAGAGGGGCCTGAGTGTGGGCAGGGCCCAGGGAGGGTGAGGCAGAAGTAAGAGAGGCCCCATGAGGAAGAGTCACGTACCAGCCGGAGAGGTCCGGGGCCTTCCCCTATCAGCCCGAAGGCCTCAGTATCCAGGATAAAGCAGGAAGGAGGGGGGCAGGAGTGAAATCTCCCTTGTGGCATGATCCATGACCTCCTCCCATTCTCTGACCCTCTTTTGCTCTCTGATGACTCCCTCCGACCCCTGCCAGCCTCTAGCGGTCTGCTCATTTCCATAGCAGCCTGAGATTGAAGTATTGCCTTTGAATGAAGTACATCGCCGCCCTGCCATTTCCCACAGGACCCCTCCATGGCTCCCCCTTCCCTGCTTCTGAAGGCCAGATTCCTGCCTTGGCCTTCAAAGCCCTCTCTTCACCACCCATTTTCTCCCTGACCTCCCAGCTTTACCTCCCGCATCCCCAGTCTCCTCTCTTCTCCACCAGGATGGGCTCTCTCTTCTTGAACCTTCTCTCAGACCGCTCTCCCCTCACTGCCTCTCTAATTCCATCCCCCCCCAAGAAGAAGGTATCTGCAGCCTGGCCCCTGGTAAACTTCCTTATCCAATCTGTGGCAGTCTTCAGGTCTTACCTGCTACCACATGGGGTCACTAACTCTAGACATTCACATCCAGCTCCCCACAGAGAGCCTGGGGAAGGTGAGGAGGAGTGTTTGATTTCTCTCTGTCCAGCACCAAGCTTGGCTGAGTGCAGCCACTGTGTTTGTGAATGACAAGTCCTGCTGTCTGCCCCCAGGTGCCCATGTCTGAAGGCTGCAGGCGGGCTGTGATGCGTCTGACCGGCTGCCCACTTTGTCGGGGCATCCCCTCGCTGCCACCCTGCCGGGGTTTCTGCCTCAATGTGGCCAATGGCTGTCTCCGCGGGCAGGGACTGGATCCTGACTGGGGGGCCTATCTGGGTGAGGGGATTCAGGAGGGCCTGGGAGGGCTCTTTGTGTTCGGGATGCCTTGGGGTGGACTGGGAAGGGAGTTTTAAACCTTACGGAGTTGAGAGACTGTTCTCATGTGAGTTTCTCCTATCCAACACTTTGTTGCTTCCCTCCAAGACCCAGGTCAGGATTTGTGGGAACATCACAGTTCCTCGTGACACCCCTTCTCTTTCTTCCCCTCCTTCAAGATGGTCTCCTGTTCCTGGGTGAGAAGCTCCAGGGCTCTTTTTCTTTTGAGCTGGCAGCCCAGTCCATTGGGGTGAGGATCTCAGAAGCGTTGGTGTACCTGCAGGAAAACAGTGTGGCGGTGTCAGCCCAGGTAGAGGGGCCATGAGAAGGGTGGGAGTGTCAGCCTGAGGAGGGGCAAGACAGTGCGAGGGTGTTGGAGTACAGGAGAGAGATAAGTGGAGCTGAGGGTCTGGAGTGGGGGGACAGTGTGGGGTGTCAGGGAGACTGGGGTGTTGAAGTGGGGACACTGTGTGGCTCTCACCGCAGGATGACTGGGGTGGGGGGTCCTCTTCCTTGTGCCTTAGGTGTTTCAACAATGTGGGAACCCCCAACGAGCACAAAGCCGCACCCGCCGAGCCCCGGTCCCCCGGGGAGAAATTGGGCGCCTCTGGACCTCGGCGGGGGCGAAAGGGCCAGCAGGGGCGCCGGGGACGGAGGAGAGGCCCACGACGGCCGGGGACACCAGCCTGAACCGCCTGGTGAGTGGGGGGCGAAAGGGAGCGGGTAGGGGCAGGGACGGGTAGTGGGGGGCGCGTGCTCCAGCCCAGCCACAATCTTTGTTCGCCCAGGTGTGGGAGCTCCGCGAGCGGCTGGGCCGGGTGAGGGGCTTCTGGGCCGTGCTGCCCCAGGTGGTGTGCGGGGACCCCCGTATGGCCGCGGACATCTCGAAGGACGCGGAGCCCTGCTGGACCGGATCTGGGCGGGGCCGGTGAGACCTGGCGGCGGCCCGCGGGCCGGGCGCGACTGCGGGGCGGGGCGGGGCGGGGCGGGAGCCTTCGGGGCTGTTCTGCCCGCAGGTACTTGTCGCCGGTGGTCGGGATCTCTCCGTCCGAGCAGCTCGACAACCCAGAGCTGGACAAGCAAGACTCGAGCACCGACCTCCAGGCGCGGAGGCGGCGGCTGCAGCTCCGGGCGGCCACGACCAGGATGAGGGTGGCCGCGCTGGGACGCGACCTGGAAATGGAGGACTGGGGTGAGAACCTCGGGCGCCCCGAGCGATCCGACCTGGCCCCGCCCACTGCCTTCTGAGACCCTCCCCTCGCATCTCTACTCAGTTACTCCTTCCTTTCTTCTTTCCTTCCTTCCTTCCTTCCTTCCTTCCTTCCTTCCTTCCTTCCTTCCCTCCTTCCTTCCTTCCTTCCTTCCTTGAACACGCCTTTACTGAACGCTCATCTCAAAGGTGAAGGGTAGAAGACCCATGACAGGGTCCTCTCATCCTTGAGTTGATGGCTCAGTGGGGAGACACGAAAACACACTTACAGAACAGTGGGAAACCTCTTAGATGGAGCAAAAGGGTGTGAGCTGTTGGGGAGGGCGATCCACCTGGGGGAGGCGGGGAAGCTGGGTGGGGGGCCATTGGGCTGGCTCCCAAGGTGGAGTTTGCCAGAGAAACAAGGCACAGACAGACGTTCGTTTTTTCTCTCCTACTGTTTGTCTGTCTCTGTCTGCATTGTCTCTCTTCCAATACCCCTCTTTCTGTCTGCTTGCTACTTCTGTGTGCGTCTGTTTTATCTTTTCCTGTGTATCCTCTCTCCCTATCTCTCTGTTCTGTCTCTGTCTCGTTGTCTCTTTTCTTGTCTCTCATTCCCACATCTGTCTGACCTCTCCCTTTGTCTTCCTGTCACTCACTTTCTCCCTCTTCCCAATCTCCATCTATCAACCTTTGTCCCTCTCTTCTGTCTCTTCTTTCTGTCTTTATTTTTTAAAGATATTTACTTATTTGTTTAAGAGAGTGAGAGAGAGAGTAGGATGAGTGAGAGCACGATGGGGGAGGGTTGGCAGAGGGAGAGCGAGAGGGAGAGTCAGGCTCCCGGCTGAGCAGGGAGCCCAATGCCGATGCCAGATGTGGGGCTCAATGTGGGGCTCCATCCCAGGACCCTGGGATCATGACCTGAGCAGAAGGCAGACACTTAACCAACTAAGCTACCCAGGTGCCTCATCTCCTTTTTGTTTTTAATCTCAAATCCTCTTCCTCCCTGTTTACATGTCTCTCTCCCCACCTCCTCTCTTTCTGTGTCTGTCTCCCACTGCCTCTCTTTCTCAACCCCGTCTCTAATCCTCTCCTTCCTGCAGATGAAGAAGCCAGTGGTTCTGGAGAGGGACAGCACTATGCAGATGACTGGATGGCTGGGGCAGCAGCTGTGGCCCCCCCAGCCAGGCTGCCTCGCCCCCCTCGAAGGGACGTTAGTGGGGGCAAAGGAGGAGGTGTCCTAGTCCGCCACAACCAGGGCAGGAGCAGGACTGGGGGGACATCTGTTGGTTTTCACACCCAGCCCATCCTCATTCTCTTCCTCTCAGCCCTGGCCCTGCTTGGACCAAGATAACAGGGAAGGGGTGCCCTAGCATCAGAAGGGTTCATGGCCCTTCCCCTCCTCCCCTCTGCCCCCCATCTGGGTCTGAGGAGGAGTTGAAGGGGGATGCAGAGAGGTAGAGAAAGGGACTTTTTGGGTGAATGGCTGGGGCCCCAAATCCAGGAGATTACCATTGGTGGGGTGGGAGTGGGTGGGCGGGTGTTCACAATATTTATTTTTTCATTTACAATCTGGGGAGGAAGGGGCTAGGGGTATTTATTTAGGAAGGAGGTGTACTCACCAACGAAGCCTCTATGTTGGGCCAGTTGTCAGCCCCAACAAGGAAAAAGGGAGGAGTTTTAGAGTTGCGATTGGGGGTGGGGTTTGAAAGAAGTTGGAAGTGGGGAGGGGTGGGACACCTGGTCTCAAAGGGGCAAACCTGGGTGCTGATGGGGTGCAGGGCAGGGGACTGGGGTATGTGAATAGGGTCAAGATCTGTGGGCCTGGTTTCTATGGAGTTTTCTCAGTATCAATTTCTTAAACTAAAATGCCAAAAAGAAAAAAAGGGCTCATCTCATGATCTCTGTCATCTACATCCTTCACAAGCTTCCACACTTCACGTTTCAGTGTTGGATTCAGTGTTTATTCTACAAATAAACAGCTAACATATTGGACCCTGTGTGTGACTCTGGACTTTTAGCATCCTTCCCTGAGCCCACGCTCCTGGCAGAGGCTTCTGACCTCTCTTGGAAACTGCCCCTTGTCATTCTCTTTGGGCAAATTGTCTACCCTCTGGGTCTGAGCCCCTTCATCTGTAGAATGGGGAGAATTGTGAGGACGCAAAATTCTTTCTGAACCTGAGGTGCCATTAATATTACCACACCACTGCCCCCTGTCTTCAGGGCGGAGGCCCTTGTTCTCTGTGTGTCAGCTGGGGGCTACCTTGTCCTGTCCTTGACAATGTCTGGTTTCAACTCCTCTGTTATTTTGTCTTTCCTTCTTTCTTTCTGTTGCCTGAATGAGTCTTTTGTTCTGCAGAAAGCTAAGAGGAAAAGGTATAATTGATTCCTAAGCGCAAAAGGAGAGTAGAAGTGCTGTCTTCCAAGGGCGGGCTGGGTGCCCTGATGAAGGAAAGATGCCGGGAGGGAAAGACCCAGAGTGCGATTAAAGCCCAAGCAGCTGCAGGGACTGGCGGGACAAAGGGAGGGAGGGGGAGGAGCCTGGGCGTGGAGCAAGTTTATGGGGAAAGTTGAGCACTGCGCGGAGCCGGGCGGTGGCTGGGGCGGGCGGGAGGGCCAGACCCCGATTTCCCTGCTGCTCCTCAGGTGGCCTGGTGAGTGGGCAAGTGAAGCCAAGGCCGCGGCCAGTGGAGGGACTCTCGAATTTATGGGAGGAGTCTTGGGGGGTTCTTAGAGAGAACTCCGGAGGGGGCCAACAAAGGGCTGGCGACAGACTGAGCAATCACCAAAGTTGGAGGGGACAGAGGGCTGGAATGGGCGTAATGGGAGGAGACAGAGATGGATGGAAGAGAAGTTTGGACACAGGAGGGAGTCCGGTACGGGACTGGATACTGGGGGCTGCGTTGAGGGAGGGAATTGGGGCATGATGCCAGAGGGGGCGGGTCTCTAGGTAGCACGTATGGGCTCTCCTTGCCGGGGTCACTCCTGGCTTGTCCCAGAAAGGGGCTGTCGGGGCTTGTTGGAGGGACTGTGGCCCACGGTTGCAGCTGTGATCTGAAGGGGTAGGTCCAGACTCCCCAGTTGATTAGAAAGCTGGGGCCTGGGAAGGAACTCAGAAGCTCCCTGTTTGTATCTTTCGGTATCTTTATATCGCAGAGTTTTTTTCCCTCTCTCTCCAGCTCCACCCTCTCAATCTCCTCTGGGTGCAGAGGGAGTTGGAAAGCCAGCACGGGGAATAGGGGGGTTCTGGGGGCTGAGCTTCATCAGGAACCCCACGTCTCCCCCAGCTCTGCACATACTGGGGTCTGCCCTGTGCTGAGAGCACTTTGCAAGGGGGAAAACATGCCCAAGTTTTGACTCCTACTCATGACAAAGTCTTTACTCCTGTAGTTGACCTCTCTGGGTTCAGTAGCCTGTGCCCTGTCTGACCCCCGTTCCCTCCTTATGGCTGCCCCTCGTGGCCTGAGAATGGGGCTCTTCATCCCCATCTGTCACGGGCAGAGGAGCTCATGAGGAAGCCAGGGAAGCCAGGCGCTGGCCAATGTCCACCTCACTGGCGCATGAGCGGACTGGTCTTTCTCACAGGGTCTTGCCTTTCTCCCCTCCCCTTCTAAATTCCTGAGGCTCAGGTAGAAACTGCAGGTGGGGGCCGGGGAAGCTGGCAGAGGAGTAGCTGTGGGCTCCCGGGAAGATCTGGGTGTAGAGAGCACCTGCCCCTCCCCACAAGCTCCCACTCCTGGAATGAGCTGCAGCAGCAGGAGAGAAGGCTCTACCCTCTCCTTAAACTCCCCTCCTTCCCCCCTCATTTCCCTTCTAGACGCTGACAGAGGCAAAAATCTGCTAACTCAGGGGGCAGACTCAACCAGGGCTGCGAGTAGGCCTGGGGGATGACCCCCCGATCTCGAACCAGCGCCTTCCACGGCTGCACGGCTGCCTCAAGCTGTCTCTGCCTCTGTGCCTGGCCCTTGCCCTGTCCCTCGCTAGCATCACCCTTACCTGTGCCACATGGGCCCTCTGTCTCCTACCAGGACGATGCGCCTCTGGGGGCCTCGGAGCCTGGGGGTGGCTCTGGGAGTCTTCATGACCATCGGATTTGCCCTCCAGCTCTGGGGGGGCCCCTCCCAGAGGAGGTGAGTTCCCACCTTGTCCCAATGCCTGATAGATGTCCCCCATTTGCTCCGCCCCATGCCACCTAGGTCTGTGACTCTTGGGGACTCAGAGGAGGTTGTCCTCTGTCCAATGTCCTCTGTCCTTGCTCCACAAGATGCCCGCCCACTTGCTGGTGAGGGACAGGAAAATTCCCCTCCCATCTCTCCCCAGGCTACCGGGCCTGCGGCTCCGACAGCCCTTGGGCCCATCCCCGGGACCGGGTGTTTCATCTTGCCCGCCCCGGCAGCGACTTGTGTTCCTGAAGACGCATAAATCTGGGAGCAGCTCTGTGCTGAACCTGCTTCATCGCTATGGGGACCAACACGGGCTGCGCTTTGCCCTCCCTGCCCGCTACCAGTTCGGCTACCCAAGACTTTTCCAGGCTTCTCGGGTCAAAGGCTACCACCCTCAGGGGGGAGGTGCCAAGCCCCTCTTCCACATCCTCTGTCATCACATGAGGTTCAACCTGAAAGAGGTGAGGGGTGTTAAGAGGGGGCGGGTGGGATTGGAGAGACATGGGCTTAGGCTTGTGGCCAAGAGCACCAGGGGAGGGGGGCCTCCAGGCCTGGGGATTCCCAGGCACCCCTTCACCCAGAAGTTGGGCGTGGGGACCACAGAGATTCCTGTTCCCCTCTCCTCAGCTGCCCCTTGCCTAGTAGTTTCTGAGAGCCAAAGTCCTGCCTTCTCCCATCTAGAGCTTTCCAGCCTCTTTCCTTGACCAATTTACCCCACTGGTATCAGTGCCCTACAACTCTGACCCCTCAGACTCTCGCCCCTGATGCTTCTTGCTCTTCTTGGCCCCTTCTACTGACACTACCAGGGCCCCTCCTTAGCCCCCCCTTCTGACCATCTTCCTTGCCAGATATGGAGAATCAGCTACATGCAAGCCTACATGCCAAGCTCTAGCCTGGTCCTGACCCCCTCCTCCCCAGTTCTAAAGGGGAACACACATGTGGTCATCCGTACACACCCAGGAACCTGAGAGCTCTCGGGCAAACAAAATCAATGTGCAAATGAAAATATACACGGAAGGAAATTTTATTGAATACTTACCGACTGCTGGGTACTAATCTTACCGTCTCGTTGCCAGAAAGGCATTCTAAGTGTCTCTTATGCAGATGAGGAGGTAAAGTTTCAGAGAGGCTAAGTGACTGGCCTCCTTAACAGAAAGCAGCAGGGCTAGGATTTGAACTCAGGCCCATCTGCTCCCAAGTCAAAGGGCCTTCCCTGGCATGTGTACATGTGTATGTGTGTTTATATTTGGAACCGCAGGGAGAATATTCACCAAAAGAGGCGGGGCTTTCTGGGGTCGTGGTTTGTAAGGAAAGGGTGGACGCAACTTTGTAGTAAGAAGAGGGAACAGATGGGCACCTGGGTGGCTCAGTGGGTTAAAGCCTCTGCCTTCGGCTCAGGTCATGATCTCAGGGTCCTGGGATCGAGCCCCACATCAGGCTCTCTGTTCAGCGGGGAGCCTGCTTCCCCCCGTCCCCGCCTGCCTCTCTGCCTGCTTGTGATCTCTCTCTCTGTCAAATAAATAAATAAAATCTTAAAAAAAAAAAAAAGAAGAGGGAGCAGAATATCAGCAAAGATGTGGTGGTGGTGGTGGTTGTCATGTGTGTGTGTGTGTGTCCAGTTGAGCTAGAGCTGGAGAAAGCAGCTGAGGGTCATGAGCATCACCTAAAGGGCAGTGAGGGGTCACTGCTGGGAGTGAGGTGATGACAATGATCTTTCAGTCAGGTTTCTCTGGTTTTTGACCTTTGATCTCCATTGTCATCACCATTCACTGAGTACCTACCACATTCCATGCACTTCCACGTTCAAGGTAAGTATTAACCCAGATTTATAGATGGAGGGACAGTGGCTCTGAGAAGTTCAATAACTTGCCTAAAGTTACATAACTGGTAGATTATTCCAGATTCACCTGATGGCACAGACTGTTCTCCCCTGCCTTCAAAGAGACTCTCAGTTTGCAGGCTGTGCTCTGCAGACGTGCCCATATTAGCAGAGCAAATTGGAGGACATTGTGTGAGGGCATCAGGTTTAGTGACAAGCCATATTCAGAGGCAGAAACTCTTTGGAGAGCCCAGATGTGGATCTGCCTGCAGGACCATCCTAGGGTGTGGCTCAGTCCAATTCCCACCACCCTTCTTTTTTTTTTTTTTTTTTTAAGATTTTATTTATTTATTTGACAGATCACAAGTAGGCAGAGCGGCAGGCTGAGAGAGGGGGGAAGCAGGCTCCCTGCTGAGCAGAGAGCCCGATGTGGGGCTCGATCCCAGGACCCCGAGATCATGACCTGAGCTGAAGGCAGAGGCTTTAACGCACTGAGCCACCCAGGCGCCCCTCCCACCACCCTTCTTGCTGAGAAGTAGAATCACA
Source organism: Potos flavus (assembly GCA_028534135.1). Taxonomy (NCBI): domain Eukaryota; kingdom Metazoa; phylum Chordata; class Mammalia; order Carnivora; family Procyonidae; genus Potos; species Potos flavus. The sequence continues at coordinate 5,501,969 of CM052890.1, read as the reverse complement.
TGTCCCAGGCCTCAGGGTATCACCCTACAAGTGTCCATAGCTCCCCAGTGCCCAGTCCAGGGGTGTCCTTTACCAAGATGCCTAGGAGCCACAGAAGTACCCTGTCCTTTGGCCATTCTGGGCTTGGCCTGCCTACCTGATGCCTATACTTGAGACAGCATTATGGTTGGCCCCTCTCCTCCCAATCGCCAGTGACTGCTCCCCCACCCCTCACCCCTACCTGGAGGAGGCCTGAGACCAGTTCCTTTCTTGAAGCTATGACCAAGAGTCCCAGAATAGGCACCTAATGGGTTTTTGTTGGAGAAGTGAAGACAAAGTTTGATTCTTAGAGATTTTACTGACCAAAGCCATACAGAGAGGCCCAAAGAAATTAATGTTCTTGAGTAGCTTCCCATGTTCCAGGTTCCTTCATACCCTTTATCTCGTGTACCTTCATAATCAGTGGGAAGGTATGGTTATCCCCATTTTTCAGATCAGCAAATTGAGTCTCAGAGATGTTAAGTAACTAGCCCGAGATGTTAGTGTAGGAAGCTAGGGATTTCCAACAGACCCCAGAAGTTTCCAGAAGGAGGTCTGAAGCATCTAGGGGATCTGCTGGCAATGGGCTTGCTCTTAGTTTCTTCCTGGCCCAGTTCTTTCTCCTTATGCCTGTTTTCTCTCCTCTGCAGGTACTTCAGGTCATGCCTTCTGACAGCTTCTTCTTTTCCATTGTCCGAGACCCAGCAGCTCTGGCCCGCTCTGCTTTCTCCTACTATAAATCCACCTCATCGGCGTTCCGCAAGGCGCCATCCTTGGCTGCCTTCCTGGCCAATCCTCGAGCCTTCTACCGACCGGGGGCCCGTGGGGACCACTATGCACGCAACTTGCTCTGGTTTGACTTTGGCCTCCCCTTCCCCCCAGAGATGAAGACCAAGAGAGGCAATCCTCATCTACCTAGAGACCCCAACCTCCCACAGCTGAATGTTTTGCCTTCCGGCAGTGGCCCCCGAGCCCACCATCCTCTGGATCCCAATGCTGTCTTCCATCCTGCTCCCACAGTTGCTGGTGGTCACAGCCAGACATCCAGCCCTGCCTCTTTAGATTTGGGATCTTCATCCTTCATCCAGTGGAGTCTGGCCTGGCTGGACTCTGTCTTTGATCTGGTCTTGGTGGCCGAGTACTTTGATGAGTCATTGGTTCTACTGGCAGATGCCCTGTGCTGGGGTCTAGATGACGTGGTGGGCTTCATGCACAACGCCCAGGCTGGAGGTGAGCAGGGCAGAGGTGCTGTCAGCAATGGTGGACTGACCGCTGAGGATAAGCTGCTGACTGCACGGGCCCGAGCCTGGAACCACCTGGACTGGGCTCTCTATGTTCACTTCAATCACAGTCTGTGGGCACGGATAAATCAATACGGCCAGAGCCGGCTGGAGAGTGCTGTGGCAGAGCTCCGGGCTCGCCGAGAGGCCCTGGCTAACCATTGTCTAGAGGGAGGTGAGGCTTTAGACCCCAAATATATCACTGACCGACGGTTCCGTCCTTTCCAGGTTGGGTCAGGTAAGGTTTTGGGCTATGTACTTCGGAGTGGACTGAGCGTCACAGACCAGGAGGAGTGTGAGCGCCTGGCTACCCCAGAGCTACAGTACAAGGACAAGCTAGATGCCAAGCAGTTTCCCCCAACAATCTCTCTGCCCCTTAAGACTCCAAGAATACTCTCCCCCTAGGCATCAGACCAGTCTTAGGCTGAAGAGCAGCGAAGCTAGGAGGGCACACATGATTGAGTATGGGGCAGCCAGATGCCATTTCTGCTTCCCTCTGAAAGCATGTTTGTGACCTAGAGGTTGAATGAAACTTTGCACAAATGTAGGCACAAAGTCTTCCAGCCTGTGCCAAGGCATTCCAGGCATTCAGCTCCTTTTGCAGTACTCCCTCCCCGCACATTTGTCCCTTCTCTTTTCCAACCCCCTGGCAGGTCCCGATAGCACTTTCAAAGATCCCCCGGGGGAGCAAATCATGGAGTAAGCCAGAAAAATTTGGAATGTGTGGGTTGGAATAATGCATCCATTTCTCTATGAGTTATTTGGTTCTGGACTACGCTCATTTCACTGTGAAATGTTTGTTGAATGAATAAATAATTTGAACCTTTGACTTGCTTCATACAGGGCGGAAAGGGGAAAGAATGGAGCATCTTCCTGGGAGAAGCGGAGTTGGAGGGGGTTCTTTTAATATTTCTTCTCTAAGAAATCTGTTTTGTAGTCTCTCCTAAACCCTTCTTACTGCAGCCTAACCCCAGGCGGACCCCGCCTCTCTCCCCAGCGGTCCGGTCACCCACAAATTCCGGGGCCTCGGAGGCCACGCCCCTTCCTTTCCGCTTCCGGTTTTTTGCCAGTCAATCGGCCCAGCAGCCCGGTTCCGGCCCTGCGGGGTCTCGGTTCCGGGTTCGTACCCCCGGCTCCCGCCCCCGGCTGGTCTCCCGGGCCGGCCCGGCCGCGCGCAGCACCCGTCGGGTGTCGGGACTCCTAGGCCCCGCCCCAGCGGCCCCCTCGCCCTCCGCCGGCCTCGGCCCACCTCGCCCCCCGCCCGCGCCGTCCTCGCCGCCCCATGGAGTCCCAGTGTGACTACTCCATGTATTTCCCGGCGGTGCCACTGCCGCCGCGCGCGGAGCTGGCGGGGGACCCGGGCAGGTACCGGGCGCTGCCCCGGCGCAACCATCTCTACCTGGGGGAGACTGTCCGCTTCCTGCTGGTGCTGCGCTGCCGGGGAGGTGCGGGGTCCGGCGCCGGGGGCGGCGCGGGCTTGGGCTCCCGAGGGGCCTGGGCAGAACTGGCAACGGCCCTGGCCGCCCTGGCCTCGGTCAGCGCCGGAGGCGGGGCGCCCGGGGGCAGTGGCTCCGCAGACCAGGATCCTGAACCCCCAGGGGGCGGGGATCCTGGCGGTGGGGCGTTGTTTCGAGGCTGCAGCCCCCTCCTCACCCACGGCCCGGGCCCTGCTACCTCAGGGGGAGCGACCACGGTGAGGAGCTTGGGGTGACACGGCATAGGGCGGAGGGGCGGTTTGCTGGGCTCCAGAGACAGGAGGGGATGGACGCTGGGGGCCTGAAGGAGGCAGATGATGGAGGAGAGCAGAGGCCAAGAAGAACCGAGAACGTATCTTAAAGGGAACGCCGCAGGCTGCCTCTTTGACTCTCCTGCCCTCTTACCCCTTTCACAAACCCCAGCTGCCTGTGGAGGAACCAATTGTGTCCACAGATGAGGTCATCTTCCCACTCACCGTTTCACTGGATAGACTTCCCCCAGGGACACCTAAGGCCAAGGTAAGATTGGCAAGGGGTGGGGCTGTTGTCCTAATTCAACTCCCTTTCTAAGGCTGGGCTGGCTGTCTCTCCTCTTGACCGAGGTCCTGTGTCCCTTGTGCTCAGATTGTAGTGACTGTCTGGAAACGGGAGGTTGAGGTGCCAGAGGTCAGAGATCAAGGCTACTTGCGCTTGCTGCAGACCCGATCTCCTGGAGAGACCTTCCGGGGCGAGCAGAGCGCTTTCAAGGCCCAAGGTGGGGAGAATGCAGAGAGGAAATGCTAAGAGTCTGTAATTTGGGGGACAGAGTAGAGGGGTGATACTGGCAAGTGCCTGATCCGGGGAACAGAGGAAGATTAGAGCTGTGGGTTGGAGGTGAGGTCTCAGCCCAGCTCATCAGTTCTTGCCTGGGCCCTCTCCTGCAGTGAGCACCCTGCTGACTCTGCTACCCCCTCCGGTTCTGAAATGCCGCCAGTTCACTGTGGCTGGAAAACACTTGACCGTGCTCAAGGGTGAGCAGATCTGTGGCTCAGGTCTTTGGTAGCAAGGGCATTGACTGGGTGGCAGTTACTCTGGGCATACTGGTGGGGATCGGTCCATTTTGGAGGGGTAAAGTCGGGGCTTGAGGGGTCCAGGTACTTTTAGCTGAGCTGAGCTGGTTACCTCCAACAGTGCTGAACAGCTCCTCCCAGGAGGAAATTTCCATCTGGGATATCCGTATTCTCCCAAACTTCAATGCTAGTTATCTACCTGTCATGCCCGACGGCTCTGTGCTGCTGGTGGACAATGTCTGGTGAGGTCCTGAGGAGGGGGGCAGGGCTGCAAAGTGGGGATTGGGGCAGGGCCAAGAGCTTTGGCATGAAAAGATCAAGCTCTGTCCCTCTTTCTGCTGAACTAGTCACCAATCTGGGGAAGTCTCCATGGGCTCCTTCTGCCGGCTCCCTGGTACCTCTGGCTGCTTCCCCTGCCCGCTTAGTGCCCTGGAGGAACACAACTTCCTGTTTCAGCTGAGAGGGGGTGAGCAACCCCCTCAAGGGGCCAAGGAGGTGAGCATAAGAGGCTGGTATGCTCAAGGAGCAAGGTTAAGAGAAAGCAGTGGGAGGGAAAGGCCAGGGGGTGACAAAAGATGGAAGGGGACCTCGGATACACATGTTTCCTTTTGTCTCTCCCACAGGGCCTAGAAGTTCCCCTGATTGCTGTGGTTCAGTGGTCTACCCCAAAGCTGCCCTTCACCCAGAGCATCTACACCCACTACCGGTGAGTTTGTTGGACTCCCTGCTGGACACCATCCTTTTCACCTGTTCGGTAACATATGCCCTGCCACACGGCCCGCTTCCCTTTCTCACTGCTTCTAGCCTGCCCAGCATCCGCCTGGACCGGCCATGCTTTGTGATGACTGCCTCTTGTGAGTCCCCTGTTCGGACTTATGAGCGGTTCACGGTCACCTACACACTGCTCAACAATCTCCAAGACTTCCTTGCTGTGAGGCTTGTGTGGACCCCGGAGCATGCACAGGCTGGTAGGTGGGCTGTCAGGTTCTGGGACCTTGTCCCAAAAGAAGAGAGGAAAGGAAGCCATGGAGGTGGGTGGCTTGTGGCAGGCACCTTCAGCTCTACACCGGGGTGGTCTCCATAGTGTCGCCGATGGAAAGCTTAGAGAAGCAGCGGGCCAGTGATTTTAAGGGCATTGACCCTGGATCTGGGCTCCCTGGTATCTTTGATTTCTACTTCTCCCATACACTAGCTATGTGACCTTAGGTAGGTTACTTGATCTCTCTGAGCCTCACTCAGGTTCCTCTTCTCTAAAATGGGGGAAATAATATCTCATGGGGTTGTTAGGGTGATTTAATGGTTAACGTAAGTGAAGTGGTTAGAATAGACCTCAGCACACAGTAAGTATTAGCTGTTGTTATTTATAAACTTCAGCAAAAGATGACACATGCCCAGTTTACTCCACAGAGCAGCTCAGGATCAAATGAGACTGTGCTCACGAAAGTCCTTTGCGAAAGCCCTTTGCAACCGTACATATGTGTTTACTGGTGGCTGTTTCTGTGTCTCGCCCCCTCCAGGAAAGCAGCTGTGTGAGGAGGAGCGCCGGGCCATGCAGGCAGCCCTGGACTCCATTGTCTGCCACACGCCCCTCAACAACCTAGGCTTTTCCCGGAAGGGCAGTGCGCTCACCTTCAGTGTGGCCTTCCAGGCTCTGAGGACGGGGCTCTTCGAGGTGGACGGCGGGGGGGCTAGACTGTGTGATGGGTTATGCAGAATGCCGGGGTGGGAGGAGTTAGAGCCACCTGCCTCTGTGGATGAAACCCCACGGGTGGTAGGAAACAGCGGGGGTGCAGGGAAGGTGGATCTTCGATTCCACGCTGGCAGGGCAAGCGGGGAACTTGATTGGAGAGGAAGGCTGGGGCCCAGAGGCTGAGCTGGAATGCTGACTTGTGTTTCCCTGCGCCAGCTGAGCCAGCATATGAAACTGAAGCTGCAGTTCACCGCCAGTGTGTCCCACCCTCCGCCCGAGGCCCGGCCCCTCTCTCGAAAGAGCAGCCCCAGCAGCCCTGCTGTCCGGGACCTGGTGGAGAGACACCAGGCCAGCCTGGGCCGCTCTCAGTCCTTCTCTCACCAACAGCCCTCCCGCAGCCACCTCATGAGGTATGGAAGCGTGGGAGGGGTGCCGCTGGCCTCGGTAGAGGCCAGAGTTGGAGCGGGAGCAGGAAAGGGCCCTGCGGTCTAACCAGAGCCCACAGCCTCTGCCTTCCCCCAGGTCGGGCAGCGTGATGGAGCGCAGGGCCATCACGCCTCCTGTGGCCTCCCCTGTGGGCCGCCCCCTCTACCTGCCCCCGGACAAGGCTGTGCTTTCTCTGGACAAGATTGCCAAGCGTGAGTGCAAGGTCCTGGTGGTGGAGCCTGTCAAGTAGCACCGGGCAGGCTCTCCTCCCTCTTACGCTCCCAGAAACCGAAAGCCCCTGGAGGGGGTCCTCGCTCCAGACTGTGCCTCCCCTGGGATGCCTCCCCTGGGATGCCTCCCACCATGGATGAGGAGGCCCACAGGGCCACCTGTCTGTGTCTGCTGATGAGGGACGAGGGAAGAAGCTGTGAAATGGGCGGGTATGGCTACAGCACTAAGCCAACAGTATTTCCCTGACTCCCTGGGGGGGCTGGCCCCACCCCGAGGCCAGGGCAGGGGCTCCAAGAGCTCCCTTGCCCCCCGCCCTGTACCCTGGTTCTAAGTTTACAAAGTGTATTCCTTGTTCCTATTAAGTTGTCTCTCCTGCCTCTGACATTCCCTCCCTCCCACCCACCCGCAGGGCTGAGATTAGAGGGTGGTGATGGTAAAGGGACCCCGACAATGACCCTCCTGTCTCAGGGGAAAGGGGAGATAGCCAGGTGGCCTCCTCCTGCCCCTCATGTTTACGTTTGCAGCCTGAAGCACTTTAAGTTGTGTGGGGTTTTCTTTTCTTTTTTTTTGGATCTGTCTGTTCCTGTAACTTATTCTCCAACTACTGCTTCCAACTGAAATAAGACTATTAAATGCCTGTTCAGGAGGGAGAAGAATGACTTCCGTTTGTGTCTTGGCGGCAGGAGCAGAGACCCCAAGGGCTCAGAGGGGTTCCCTTCAGGATGCACACCAAATAGCTCCCCTTAGCTCCCTTCCTACCATATTATCCTCTGATTGCCAGTTTTATATGCCCAGGTGCATTACCCTATCCTCTGGGCCCACATACACGACTATCTCCCTAGAAGACAGAAGACAGACTTGGGGTATAACCCCCGCCCCCCCACCGGTTCACACTCTTATACACACATCCCTGGGCCGGGGAACATCAGACTTCTGTTTATTAGGATGGAGGGAGGGAAGAGGTAGATCCCCTTGCCCTCACTCTCCTTGACACAGTGCAAAGTCCCCAAGCCTCTGCCCTTCCAGGTAGGGGTGGGGAAGTGGGTGAGCAGAAAGCCTTAGTTCTAGCAGCAAGCCAAGAAAGAGGTGGAGGAGGTTTGCGTCTTCCTCATCACAGAGGCCCATGGACCCAAAACACCTCTGCCCCTTGCCCTCTGGCAGGCTCAGACGTCAACAGGCTCCCGGCCTCGGTTCTGCCTCTTCACCACAAATACCCTCTGTCCTGACACGGTCACCAGCAGCGTGTGTTCTCCAAAGACCACTGGAGAGGAGACACACCTTCCCCCGCCCGGGAGAGGGAAGGGAGCACAGAGTTAGTGGGGTACAACGGCCTCTATACGGTCACACAAACTGGTGGGATCAAAAGCCAAAGGCATTCAGTAGTTCAAGGTCCGAGGGCTCCATTATGTCCCCTTCCTTCTCGTGCTTTCTCATTGTTCTGATGCAGGGGTGAATCCCAAAGGGACCAGGGACCCCAAGGGGAGATGGTAGGAGGTTGGCAGGAGATGGGCGTTTTGTTTTTTTTTTCCCCCTGAGAAGAGAAGCCTCTGGGAGCAAATCCCACCCCCTCCCGCCACCACCACCAGGGGCAGGGGCTCACCTGACAGGCGCTTGAAGGGTATGTTTGTGCTGTGGTGCAGCCGGAAACCACAGGCGGTGCTGACCAGCTCAGAGATGGCACTGGCTGCCTGCTCGTCATTCTCTAGATCCCCAGATGACTGCACGCAGAGGGAGGAGGAAGGAGGAGGAAGGACGGCAAAAATTAGGGAACAGAATTGGGAAAGAATTTCAGGAACAGTTGCTTTGACTCTAGCATTTGTAACCTCTCCCTCTCAATTTTCCAGTACCCCTAAGGACACCCCCATTTTTGGAAAAACAAACCTGAAACTTTCCTATGATATTGTTGCCCCTCTTGGTGGCATCTTGTTTCTCATCCTTACAATATGGGGCTGCCCCCAGTGAGCAGTGACCCTCGTTCGTTTCTTTACTGACCATTCTTTCCTAATCGCTGAAACTTGATTTCTCCCCCTCTCTCCACTTGATAAAACCATTCTCAAACATCTGTGCCCACCCAGCACTGACAGGTCCAAGGCCCCCTCTTTTCCTCAGTCTTTTATTGTTGCCCTGCCTGCACAATCTGAAACATAAATGAACATCCTCTTTGTCCTTGAGCCCTTCCCTACTACCTAGCCCTTGGGTAATGATGTGACTGTGGCCTAGGCTTCCTCTTTTCTGGTGACTGTCTCAGAGTTTCCTCCCCCAACTTCCTCAACAAGGACCTCCCAACTAGGTCACATTCAGTGCCCTTTGCTCTCTTGGACATTCTGTACCTCCGTTTTCTCATCTGTAAATTGGGACAAGTTCCTATCCATGGACTCGTTGTGAGGATTACACTGAGATATTATTGGTGAGATGCTCAGAACAGCTCCTGGCAATATATACTAACTGCTATCATTCTATATCAAAATGTCTAAAGTGATCAAAATCTCCTTACCTCACCCCTCCCCAGTCAACTTCCTTTCTTAATTTCCTGTTTGTTAAGGCACCATCATTCTAGGCTTGGGTTCAAGGTCTTACTAGATGGAGAAGTATCTCCTCTAATTATCTATCTCTAGTCATTATCAAGATATATTGATTCTTCTTTAAAATTTCTTCTCGGGGCGCCTGGATGGCTCAGTGGGTTAAAACCTCTGCCTTCGGCTCGGGTCATGATCTCAGGGTCCTGGGATCGAGGTCCTGGGATCGAGCCCCGCATCGGGCTCTCTGCTCGGCGGGGAGCCTGCTTCCCCCTCTCTCTCTGCCTGCCTCTCTGCCTACTTGTGATCTCTCTCTCTCTCTGTCAAATAAATAAATAAAAATCTTAAAAAAAAATAAAAATAATTAAAAAATAAAATAAAATTTCTTCTCTCCTTGCTCCTCACTGCCTCCAGACCTGTCTCATACCTAGATTTTTGCAGCAGCTCCCCCTACTGAATCCCCACCCCTTCTGGCTATCTTCCACCTAATAGAATAATCTTGCTCAACTATTTCCTTAGCTCACATTTCTGTTCAAAACCCTTCAAAGCTCCCATTACCCTCAAGATTAACCCAAATTTGTCAACCCAGCCTTGAAAGTCCTCCACAATAAGAACTTTGATTACCATATCCTTTTCCAAACTTTCCCAAATCTTTTCAATACAACCCCACCACTCCAACCCTGAGTACTCTCCTTTTCTGCCTGTTCACAACCATCCATTGCCCAGCTGAATTCTTACCTCCTCCAAGAGTCTCGTTATAATGTAAGTTACAACACAAGGGTTGAATCCTTCGTTTTCTGATCTCCTTCACTAGTCTTTACAACTTGCATTGCTTTCAACTTTTATCCTTTTAGCCTTAAGCCCTCTCTCCAGCTCCATTAAAAACTTCTAGAGAGTTTAACACTGTATTGTACTATGAAACACAATTCAAAGCCTCTTAAATAAATACCAAATAGACATACTCGAAAAAACTTGGATAGTAAGAGTTATCAACTGTAACTAGTTGTCTGACTTTGTTAAAGTCATTAAACCTCTCTTGGCTCAGAGGTTACCAGACTATAATTCCAGCGATTTATTTGATTAGTTACCAAGCTTACTATCTGCCAAGCATGATAGCTATGACCTAGAATAGAGACAACTTAGGCTAAACCGGGGAATGTTAAGAGATCACGGGGCCATGTGTCCTTGGTGGACCCCCTCCCTTGCCCAGAACGCACCGCCAGCACTGCGCCTTCACTCAGCACCAGGTAGCCAAGCTGGTCTGGGATTCGCTCCAGCCCCTGGGTCAGTGCAGAAGTCTAGTGGGTAAAGATGCAATTAGTGAGAAGCATGCCAGGATGGCCCTAGATACTCTTCACTTGCAAACCCAAGTCTCCCTTGACAAGGCCCCCCAAACCTCTTTCCTCTGCTAGGGCCCTTCTAGATCCTCTTTCCTCTACAAAGCCTTCAACATTGATCTTGCTGAGCTTCCCACTTTCTCACCCTCTGACCCTGGGCTCCCTTGGCCTCCGCAGCTCCGTTGTTCCCTTCCCCCACCCGCCCCATCACCAATTCCTCCGGTGGCCGGCCCCACCCCCGCAGACTACTCCCTAGCGCCCATACACCCTCGCACAGATCCCTCTTCAGCCCTCTACGTCGCCTCCCCTCCTATCTCCATTCTCTCTGCGTCCCGGCGTGGATAAGAGGTAAGGGCGGAGTACAGGCCCAAGTCTGGGGAACCAAAGAGATTGGGGAACAGGGATGCAGAACCCCTAGCGCGTACTCCCGCGCATGCGTCCTCACTCACCATCGCAGCCTTAGGTGCTGGGGGCGCTTCCTATCAGATAGGTAGCTTCCGGCTCCAGACCCAGGTCACGTGCTTCCACCAGGCGGTCCCCTTCAGCCTGCGCCTCTGGACTTTAGCCCCGCCCCCAGAGTGCGGATTGGAACATGAGTACATCATCAGCCTTAATCTGCCAGTGCGGAGCGCCGCTTCCCGAAGACGCAAGCGGATTGGTCGGAGGCCCTCCTTCACAGCCCTCTCCCCGCCCCTCAACCCGGTGCTCGAGGGGAGGGGGCTTGTCGGCCTGGAGGGTGGGGCCTGGAGGAGCGGGGCCAGAGGGAGGAGGGTGGGCTGAGGGTGTGCGCCTGCGCGCAGAGGGGTCGCCATTCCCTTGGGGCGAAACTGCCCCCACCAGTGAGACTACGAGTGAAGTGTAAAGTGAAATGACGTGAAATGCACGTGAAGAGCTAGTGAAAGGCTACTCTTATCTCTACTCCAGGAAACTATTCCCTTAAGACAGGGATTTGTTCCCAAAATGGCTTTTCCTCCCGGGATTCTGTGAGGAACCGTGCGACGGTGAGTCGAGTCCCCCGCCTCCTCCCTTCAGGCGAGGCAGCCGCGAAGCTGAAAACTCTCTGCCAGGAAAAAATTAGAAACAATACTGAAGTCATTTTATTAATACCTGAGTGTCACCTCGAAAACTTTTGTTTTCATTTAAGTAGTTTCCAGACCCGCAATAACAATGTGACTGAGAAAGTGTTGGTGAGGTAAAATGAAGGGTGATTCTAGAAATAATAAGCCCTTACTGGTGAAGGTGTGGAGAAATTGGCGTCCTCGTGCATTGCTGATGAGGCTGTGAAACGGGGCAGCTGCTGTGGAAAACCCATCAGCGATTCCTGGAAAAGTTCAACTAGAGTTGCTCTACGAGCAGCTCCACTCCTAGAGGGATTCCTGAGAATTGGAAACATGTCCACGCAAAACGCTTGCACACAAAGATTCATAGCAGCGTTAATCATAATAGCCCAAGGATAGAAGCCACCCAAATATCCATAAACTCAGCAAAGGATATAAGACGTGGCATAGCCATACAATGGACTCTCATCCAGCTGTAAAACGGAATGAAGTATTGATAAGCCCTACAACATGGATAAACCTTGAAAACATTGCACTAAGTGAAAGCAGTCAGATACCTGAGGCCACACAGAGTATGATTCTATTTATACGAGATGCCTTTATACGAGATGTCTAGACAAGGCAAATCCATAGAAACAAGAAGCAGAACGTGGTTGCCAGGGCTGCGGGGAGGGGGAAATGGGGAGCGACTCCTAATTGGTGATGAAAATGTTTTGGGATGATAGTGATGATGGTTACACAGGCTGTAAATGTAGTAAAACCACTGAATTGCACACTTTAGAACGGTGAATGTTACTGCATGTGAATTATATCTCTAAGTACTGTTGCGTGAGAAGGTTCATTAGAGAAGATGGATGCCTTTTTTAAAAAATGAAGTATGTTTATTTATTTATTATTTTTTTAGAGAGAGAGTGTGCACACGTGAATGGGGGAGGAAAGACAGAGAGAGAGGGAGAGAGAATCCCAAAAAGGCTCCACACTCAGCACAGAGCCCAACATGGGGCTCAAACCCACAACCCCGAGATAATGATCTGAGCCGAAATCAAGAGTCGGATGCCTAACCAATTGAACCACCCAGATACCCCAAAATAAGGTATGTTTATAACATAAGATTTAAATTGGGAGGAGGATATAGAAACAAAGTTATGTGGAGATACTTAATTTGCAAAGGCTCCCCTTGGCTTTAAATATTGATGACACTTCATAGCATCATTTTTTTAACTTACTCTTCGGAGCATTTTCATCCCTACACTTACCTATCCCTCTCATTAACCACGCTGTAATAATACCCCATTTTGCAGACGAAGTGCAAATTTAAGAGAGGTTGAGCCCTGCTCACAGGCACACTAGCTGGTGAGTGGCAGAGCCAGATTCCAGTCCAAGTTTGCTGGCGCTGAGTCTGATGCTTTTCCCATTGCTCTATCAGCCAACTATGGTTATTATTACTTTTTAAAGTTACATTTAATTTTACCTCAGATATTCCCTGTTTTTATTTTACTTGACACAGAGGAGCCCTTCACAGGACAATGCTCATCAGCCATCATCACAATTATTTCATTTTCACAAATCATACTCATATAGAGAGCAAAGTTTCTCATTCTTTCATTCAACCAGTGTTTATTGAGCACCTTCTGTGTACCAGACACTCTTCTTGTAATTGGAGATATTATCTATCTTCCTATCTGTCTCAAAATGATAAAGATCAAGGGAATGATTTTTAAAAATTGAAATAATGGTTACTTCTGGGATTGAGAGGGGGATGGAATAGAAAGAGATACAAAGGGTTCATAGTCTGAATGCTTGTGTGCCCCCACCTCCAAATTCATATATTGATCCTGATCCCAACTTTGATAATATTTGGAGGTTGGGACTTTGTGAAGTGCCCAGAAACTATACGTTCCTTTATTTTCCCCCAACTTGACCCCTCCCAACTTACACACTTTGTCCCACCTGGATCAAAGGGGCTCATATCTCTCATGTAACACTTACTGCATTTCACTGTTACTCTTTGTTTGCCTGCCTAGCTCACTTACAAGCTGAGCAGTACAGGGGTCAGGGCTGTGATGTTTCCAACATTTTATTCCCAAAGATAATGACTATTACTCCACAGTCTTCAAAAAGTGCTGGTTGAATGGATGTGTCAGGGTTAAGAGCCAGGAGAGGCAGAGTGGGGGTTGGGAAGTCTGTTGATGGTTATATATAATTTAGACTGTTTGACCGAACTACTGGGTCCTGTAGCCTAGCCAAGTTGACATCACAGCCACAAAAGTGAACCATCACAGCCACAAAACCCAAAGAGGATTGGTGCCCCTTTGCTGTGATGGTCTCTGTGGCAGCATTCATACCTGGGCCTGCAGTTGTGGGGTAATACTTTCCCACTGGTTTTCCCCTGCCTCCACCCAGGAGTATTATGGGATAACTGAGCAAAGGGGAAGGAATGTGCTTTGTAAGTACATATCTTGGGGGAAGCACTGGTGAGCCAGAAGGGGATGAGGCATTTGAGTGTCTGGAGCCTGGCGGCCTGTGAGTACTGGGAACCGATATAATGTTGGAGAGTCCACTTCCTTGGTTCTCTGTGGCCAAGAGGCGACAAAGCCCATCTAACATATGCAGGCTCTCTCAAATCTCAGGCCACTTCCATTTCTCAAATTTAATAGTATGTGAAGAACCAAAGAGAAGCAAAAACAGGGTTCCGAAATTGTGGCATGATTGAAATGGTTACATTTAACAAATAAATGCTTTTAACACAGAGATATTACAAAGCTTTATGATTTTGACAGTCCTGCAATAATTGCCAGGTTTACAAAATTAATCTGTGAGGCAGAAGGCTATAATGAGACACCAGTTAAGTCGTAATCTGAAAAGTCTCCTTCCTTCCTTGTGGGCATGTCTTTGGCCGAATATATAACCAAACCCCTTTAGAGGGAATGTTCAAAATCTACATTTGAGGCTTTCATGAATGTGAAGCCTAGGCAAAAAGTCCCTCTCTGCCTGGGCAGGGCTCCAGATACAGCTTTAACATGCTTGAATTTCTAATTATTTTTATGACATTTTATGACTATAGGAAGGTAAGTGTGGAAAGCAAGAAGACCAATTAGGTAAGAGATTATGGTGACAGAGACCAGGGTGGTAGTAGTGGAGGTATTGAGAGGTAGTCAGATTATAAGTACATTTTGAAGGTAAAACCAATAGGATTTCCCGATGCATTCAATGTAGGATGTGAGAAAAAAACAAAGCAATAAGAATGATTTTGTTTTTGACCCGAGCCACTGAAAGGATGGCATTATCATCAACTTAGATGGGAAAAGCTAAGGATAGAGTAGTTTATTTAGAGGGCATTTGGTGGTGGTGGAAAATAAAGTTCATTTTCACCACATCTATCTGCTATGTATTGCAAGTGGAGATTTTGAGTAGATAGATATGAATCTAGAATTCAGGAAAGAGTTCTGTGCTAGAAATATAAATTTGGGAGCTGTTGGTAGATAGTCCCTAAAACCACGAGACTGGATGAGCTCATCAAAGGAATGAGTGGGGGCGCCTGGGTGGCTCAGTGGGTTGGGCCTCTGCCTTCGGCTCGGGTCGTGATCTCAGGGTCCTGGGATCGAGCCCCGCATCGGGCTCTCTGCTCGGCGGGGAGCCTGCTTCCCCCTCTCCCTCTGCCTGCCTCTCTGCCTGCTTGTGATCTCTCTCTGTCAAATAAATAAATAAAATCTTTAAAAAAAAAACCAAAAAACAAAGGAATGAGTGTAAATAGAGAAGAGAATCAGGGTCTGATCCCTGGGCCATGTCAACATCAAGAGGTTGTGAGAAGAGGAGGTATCAGCAAAGAAGTCTGAGCAGAAACAATTGGTGAGTCAGAGGAAACTGGGAAAGTGAGGTGTCCTGGAAAACAAGTGAAGGGCATGTATCAGGGAGGAGGGAGTAACCAGCAGGTGCAGACACTGCTGATGGGCGCTGAGAACCTTCAGTAGGTGATTGATTGTTGGATTATGTGCTATAAAGGTCATTGATAACTTCAAAAGGGCAGTTTCAGTGGAATGGTCAGAACAAAGTCTGATTATAACAAGATTAAGAGAAAATGGGAGTGGAGAAATCAATGACATTGAGTAAAGTCATCTACTTTTAAGAGTTTTACTGCAAAGGGATCAAAGAAATGGGGCAGTAGCTGGTAGAAAGGCCAGGTACATCAGTGATCAGAACAGACCTCGGTCATCAGTGGGGTCAAGGGAGGGATTTTTCAAAATGAGAGAATAAAAGCATAGATGTACGCCGATAGGAATAACTCAGAAAAGAGGAGGGAAATGGTGATGTAAGAGAGAGCAAGGAGAAGTTCTGGAGCAATAGCTTTGTGAAGGTGAGGAAGGATGGGGTCTAGTGAAGGATTGTCTTTAGATACAAATATAGATGGTTCATCCATGGCAACCGATGGGCAGACCAATTATATGGGCACAGATTTTGATAGCTAGATAGAAAATGGAGGTGGGGGAGTCTGTGAAATTTTTTCAGAAATGGGAACCACAGTCACTGCCTGAGAGAGAGGAGGAGATGACATATTTGGAGTTTGAGGACAGAGGCCCAGGTGTGAAATGGTCAGCCCAGAATGAGTGACCGAAGGAGGGTAGATAACAGTGTCATCGATGGAGAGCAGCTCACAGAAGTGAAAAGCTGTATAGTGTTGAAAGATTCATCTAAATGGATTTTCAGATTGCTGCATGTTAGGACAGATAAGAAATTGGAGAGAGTGACACTGAGCCAGGAGCTGACATTGTTTAGAAATGAGTGGGGGGACATGTCAGCTGGCAGATAGCAGGAGCAACTTGTGATGGGATCAGAAAGGCTCTGAACAGTTAGTAGCTTGAGTCCCATTCCTGGTCAAGGAAGTGGAGCTGGGAGTGCAGCAGGTTAGGGTGGGCAAATGTGGCCTCAGAGGAGTGGCATACTGAGCCAGAAAGCCAAGGTCCAGGGGCAGCCAGTCAGCAACAAATGAAAAAGGTGACTGGGAGCTAGAGTAAGAAGAGGTTCTTCTGCTTTCATTAGAGGGTGAGTGTGTACTGGTTGGGGCAGGCATTTGTATTCAAACGATCCCGATAGTAAGATGGAGATGTGTAGATTCTCAGAGCTGCTAGTGCGCATGATCCCATAGGGTCTGATCGCTAGGAGTCCCGTTGGTACCACTGTGAACTTGTTAAATAACGTTTTCTTGGTTTGTGGAGTAATAGCCCTGTATTCCTTGTATTTGAAAATATCAACTCATCCTTATCCTCTCTTCAACCCCTAAAACCTCAGTTCAGGGCTGTTATTAGAATTTAGCCCTTGCTTTGCAAACCGAGATCATGTTCATGAACTGGGGCCGTATTTTCTCAAAATTTGGCAAAATAATATCAAATAAAATTCAGGCCCACAAATCCAATATCATCTTTTTTCCAGCTAGCCCTCCCTCTCCTTCATCCCCACCTCCCTTTCCATAAACCACCCATGAGAGGCAAGGCAGCCAAATTTAGTGACCCTTTGCTCTCCTCAAATAAATGACAGTGTAGCCACTGGAAAAAGAAGAATAACCTGGGCAAGTCTTGGCAGATAGCGCAAAGAGAGGAAGGGTGGGAGACCAGGAAGGAGCTAAGATGGGAATGGGATGGTAATGTGGACCCAGGGGGGTATATGCTGGAGCATGGGGGTCTAACCAACTTCCAAGTCAACTCAGAGACAGAGGGGGTTGGGCCCATCAGGGAGAACTTTCCTGGGTTGGAGATGGGAATCTTTTCTAATTTTGGCTTTTCCCTCAAAAAGTTCTCCCAAGGGTGCCTGAGTGGCTTAGTCAGTTAAGCGTCTGCCTTCAGCTCAGGTCATGATCCCAGAGTCCTGGGATCGAGTTCGAGGCCCTGCACCCTGCTCAGTTGGGGGTCTGCTTCTCCCTTTGTCCCCCCCTCTCCCTGCTCTCTGCACACTCTGTTTCTCTCTCTCTCTTTGGGAAAAAAAAAAAAAAAAAGTTCTCCCAAGTTGACTAGATTATAATGTGAAGATATGACTTAATTTTATTTCATGATTCTTGATCTTTTTGTCACCAATGACCCCCTTTGTTATGGACTGAATGTTTGTCTCCCCCCACCCCCATTCATATGTTGAAATCCTAACCCCAAGTGTGATGGTAGTAGGTCAGGCCTTTGGGAGGTAATTAGGTCATGAGAGTGGAACCCTCCAAATGGGATTAGCGCCCTAATAAGAAGAGACTGGAGAGTATACTTTTCACCCAACTTCTTTTAATGTTAAAAACTCACACAGCCAGGATACAATTATCACAGCTAGTAAACTCACTCTCCTACTATTCTATTAAATAAACTGCAAATTTTGAAATTTAAAAAAAAAAAAAAAAAAAAAAAAAGAGACCGGAGAGAGCTTCCTTCTGGTCTCTGTTCTCCACCATGTGAGGATAAAACTAAAGTCAGCAGTTTCAACTCAAAAGAGGGCTTTCACCAGAACCTGACCATGCTGGCTCTGGGACCACTCTGATCTGGGACTTCCAGCCTCCAGAACTAAGTTTCTGTTGTTTATGAGCCACCCAGTCTATGGTAATTTATTACAGGGGCCACAACTGAGACATCCTTTTTAGTCTCTTTTTACAACATTGCATTTATGATGTAACCTTTTCCCCGTTTTTGTTTCAAATTTATTAAAATCTTCCTTTCTACTTCCAATATCCATTGGATATTGGATACTTTCAATATCCACTTCTTCTAAATATTTTAAATACTTCAGATAGTTCACAGACCTCACTGTGGGAACCCAACTGCCTCATTTCCTGTACTGCCTGGGTCAGTTCCTGCGTATTGTGCCAGTCCTGTCCAAATTACCATTGCCTTTCATCGGGGCTGACTTCATGAGTGCTCAAACTGTACAGTCGCGCGGAGCCCCATGCTCAGAAGGGCCTGTGCTGAGTTTAATGCTCTGCTGTCTCCATTTTGAAATTCATAATAATCTTTGAACAACAGTTTTTATTTTGCTTTGGGCCACCAGTCCTTGTAATTGGTCCCGCCCAACTGTGGGAGGTCCTGGGGCTGGTAGGAAGGCATGGCCCTGAGTTTCTCTGGCAGACTGCTCAAGACCCTGGCAGGAGGGAAGAAGACTTCATTTTCTCACTGTCTATACCTCAGACCCACTTTGTTTATTTGCATTAAACAATGGAAACATTGGGGCGCCTGGGTGGCTCAGTGGGTTAAAGCCTCTGCCTTCGGCTCGGGTAATGATCTCAGGGTCCTGGGATCGAGCCCTGTGTCAGGCTCTCTCTGCTCGGCGGGGAGCCTGCTTCCCCTTCTCTCTCTGCCTGCCTCTCTGCCTACTTGTGATCTCTCTCTGTCAAATAAATAAATAAAATCTTTAAAAAAACAAAACAAACAGAAACAATGGAAACATGGACATGGATTCTGTCTTGCCTCTTTGATTGGAAAACTCCCTGCCACGAATCCTGTGCCTTTTGCTCTCATTTTTGTTTCCTTGTGCTTTATTTCATTTCCCCCCAACCAAGTGTGTTAATGGTTAAGCAAATGATCAAAGCCTCAGTGGGGATCCCCGCTCACCTCCCACACCACCCTTCGCCCCCACCATGTGGGCACCCATGCACTTTCACAGAATTCCTACTGCTATCATTGAACTTTCTGGCTCCAAATGCACTGAGAGCTGAGAGTGGTAAAGGGCAAAAGGGAAAGGAGATCGAAGGAGAAGGAAGGGAGAAAAAGAAGGAAGAGAGAAGCAAAAGGCGAATAGGTGAGGGTTAGGAAGTGCTTGGAATGAGACCTTGCGAATTCTATCTGCACAGCTGGTACCTGCCAACCCCTCCTCACCTAGGTGGGGAGACTGCTTAATGATCCTGCCAGCCCACTCCGGAGACCACAGCAAAAACAAAACCAGGAACCCCTGAGCTGGGTTGTTAAGTTCAAACTCTCTAGTCAAGTTTAAAAACATCCCTGATGTGGCTGTAACCTTCCATTCTAACTGCGTCTTCTGCCTCTGCCTTTCTGGGATTACCCATGTTTTTCTCAGTGCATGTGGCCCTTCTATCTGGGATGCTCTTTCCTCCCTCCTCTGCCTATCTGTGAACTATTTCATCCTTCAAGGCCCTCTTCAAACCACCACTTCCTCTGTGAAGACTTCCTAGGCCCAGATTTTGTCACAGGGTCCTCTGTGCTGTTCTAGTACTTAGATATCATACTGCAGGTACTGGTCTATGAGACAGGTTCCCCACTTTAGCTGTGAGCACTTCAAAGAACGCTAGCAGTGTGCCTGACCAAACTGGTGATCAATGTTTGCAGAATGAATAAATGAACAGAGGTGAGGAGGGAGAAAAGGAAGAAAATCTAACAACAAGCAGTCAAAGGAGGAAGGAGAGCAAAAGAAGAAATTAGAGAGGAAAAAAATTGCCTCCTTCAGAATTTATGAAGTGTATTTTATATCTTTAGAACATTTGCAGGTTATATTTATCAACACAACTACTTTGCAATCAAATAAGGTAGACATGATTAATTTAGTTACAGATGAAACAGGTAAAGCAAGTTATACAAGATGTATAGTAAGTAGCTGGATAGTAACAGTAAGTATGACCTGAATCCAGGATGGTGTTTGGGGGGAGGGAAGTGGTGGTGGTACATTATCTATTTCTTTTCAGGGAAAAGGAGGAAAAAGATAAAGTAAAAGCAGTAGCCGCCCCACCTCCGCTGCTGCCAAAAACAAGAAAGGAAAAAAATATTTGAGAAGGGGTGGGGTAGGTTTTATTTCTATGCTTTTCTCTTTAAGTCTGCAGTCACATTTAGGTCTTCAACCACGCAATACTAGAGAGTGGATTTGATGTTTGTTTTGAAGTAATGAAGGCATAGAAGGTATAAGGGGGGAAGGAAACAAGATGTTTGGGGGTTAAAGAAAATAGTGACATCTAATTCTCTGTCATCTGGACTAGAGACAGCCTGGGATAGTACAGACTGGAACCTAAAAGTTTCAAAAATGGGAAGGGGATGATGAGAGCATTATAGGTTTTGTGTGAGGTCTCTAGATTATGCTGTATCCCAAAAGGGCAAAGGGATAGAAGAGGTTTGTTGACGAAGACAGTAAACATTTCAAACTTGTTTTATTTTTTAAAAGATTTTATTTTTAAGTAATCTCTTCACCAACCATGGGGCTTGAACTCACAACCCTGAGATCAAGAGTCCCACAGTCCACCAAATGAGCCAGCCAGATGCCCCTTTAAACTAATTTTAAAAAACAAAAAATACATAAGCATTATAGAAAAAATAGGAAATACACTTATGCAAAAAAGAAGAAAATAAAAGTTATCTACAATCTATTGTTCAGAGATACTATAAGCATTTGGAATCATTCAACTGTGTACACACATATATTCAACTACCCATTTAAAATAGCTACCTCTTGGGATGCCTGGATGGTTTAGTCAGTTAAGCATCTGCCTTGGGCTCAGGTCATGATCCCGGGGTCCTGGGATCAAGTCCCGCATCAGGCTCTTTGCTCATCAGGGGGCCTGCTTCTCCCTCTGCCTGCTGTTCCCCCTGCTTGTGCGCCCTCACTCTCTCTGACAAATAAATAAAATCTTTAAAATAGCTACCTCATTTTCAATCATATAATTTATGTAATTTAATAATTTTGTATTGTACACCTGGGTATTTAAATTGTTTTCAATTTTCATTTTTAAACAACATGCACTGAAAATTCTTGTGCACATCCAGGATGATTTCCTGGGGATAACTTTCTAGAAGGAGCATTTTAAAGAATGGCATTTGGGGGTGCCTGGGTGGCTCAGTTGATTATGCGTCTGCCTTTGACACAGGTCATGATCTCAGGGTCCTGAGCAGGGAGTCTGCTTCTCCCTTTCCCTTTGCCCCCCGCCCCCCCCCCCGCATGCTGTCTCTCTCTCTCTCTCTCAAATAAATAAATCTTTAAAAAACATAAAAATAAAATAAAGGATGGCAGTCTACAGTGTAGAGTAGTAGCTAAAGCATGGATTAAAAACACTTATTTGCTATGTAATTTAGTTACATCATTTAGTTTCTTTGTACATCTGTAAAATGAGGGTGATAGCACACTGCTCCATAGGGCTGCTGTGAGGATTAAAAGAACTAATAACACACTTAGCCTAGAGTCTGAACATGATAAGAGCTCAATAAATGTGAGCTATTATTATTGCCAGACAGTTCTTTCAAAAAGTTGCACAAATTACAGAGCAGTCTATATTAGGATACACTGTCACTAGAATTAACGTTGAATATTGTCATTCTTTTATTTATTTTTTTTAAGATTTTATATATTTATTTGACAGAGAGAGATCACAAGTAGGCAGAGAGGCAGGCAGAGAGAGAGGGGGAAGCAGGCTCTCCGCTGAGCAGAGAGCCCGATGCGGGGCTCAATCCCGGGACCCTGAGATCATGACCTGAGTGGAAGGCAGAGGCTTA
Organism: Potos flavus; assembly: GCA_028534135.1. Lineage (NCBI taxonomy): Eukaryota > Metazoa > Chordata > Mammalia > Carnivora > Procyonidae > Potos > Potos flavus. Next base: position 5,480,441 of record CM052890.1, on the reverse strand, counting down.
ACCCACTGAGCCACCCAAGGTGCCCCTCAAATAAATAAAATCTTAAATGACCACCAAATACATTTTGTGAAAATTTGAAGTGAGTGACAAAATGTAAAGTCTCTCACTGATGGCTTTTGGATATGGTGAATTATTATCTAAAACAGTTGTGAAAAAAAACGAGTCCTCAGATGTGTAAGCCAGACTTCGTGCAAAGGCCCAGGGTGGGGGTAGATGGTTCTTGGCACCCCAGAATGGAATCTGCCTGCTTACGGGAGCTGTATTGGTTCCAAAGGACAGAAAGTGAGACTCTAGGATTCCAGAGGCTGAGGGGGGCGGGATGGGGGGTAGAACTTAGAAAGATAGATTTTGAGAGACACAGGACCTGGAAGAGTTTGCAATATTAGGCAGAACATGCATATATGCCACATAACAATTTCCACACCCTTTCTTGGAAAGCTGCCAGAGTTAACTCACTCTTTAATGTTAGGAAGGCCTACTAAACTTTTGTTGTTTTATGCTGTACCTGGGTCCGTGGTTCATACTGGACATTTGAGAGAAAAGTCTAGGCTGTCACGGGTACCTTTATGGGGTACAAGATTCTGTGGCTTGGGGGAGTACCACGCTTGCCTCTGCTGCCTCTCATCATTGGCTCTTGTGTTCTCTCATTGTGCAACCTAAGGTTTGGATTGATTAATGCTTTAATCTGGGTGAGGAGACTGAGGGAAGCTCTCAGTCTCCTTACCTGTGCCCCTGTGGGACTCCAGGGGCAGCCACTGCAGGGTGGGACATCATCCTTAGGAGGAGGGTGAGTGAGTGGTTGGGTATTAAGGTCTATTAGGGAATCCAAAACACAAATCTCGAAGAGATTGTTCAAGGAAAATCCCTGTGGAGGAAAAAAAAAAACACCAAAAAACGCAATTCCTGTGGTTCTCCACTCTCCTTACCCTTCAAAAGTGTTTCCTTTCTGTCCCAGTGTAAAAGAAAGAGATGGAAATCTATGGTGTCCAGTCCTACTTTTTAGAAAAGAGGGGAGGGAAAGGCAGAGATTCAGGGGGGAAAAAAAATCCCTGTCTGGAAAGAGAGTGGGTAATTGGCTGTGTCTTTTGGAAACATGGGTATGGCAAGAAGCTAAGAATATCTCTGAGAGGGTGCCTGGGTGGTTTAGTCATTAAATGTCTGCCTTCGGCTCAGGTCATGATCCCAGGGTCCTAGGATGGAACCCTGTGTTGGCTCCCTGCTCACCGGGGAGCCTGCTTCTCCCTCTCCCCCTCTCCCTGCTTGTGTTCCCTCTCTCGCTGTGTCGTTCTCTGTCAAATAAATAAATAAAATCTTTAAAAAAGAAAAGAAAAGAAGATCTCTGAGAGAAGGCATTTCCCTGTTTGTCTGTAAGTCAAAACTGAAGTTCTGGGGCTTAATGTAGCTACAGATGTATTTTTGTTTGGACTGTTTAAACTCACGTTCAAAACGGTTGAATGGGTTGTTGATAGTTAAACAGTAGGGGCTTTCAAATGAAAATAGGATTTCTGGCTTCACTTAAGTGGTTGATCTGGCAAGATTGGTCTTTATTATAAAAGTATGAGGGAGTTTGGCAGGGAAATCCCAATTCCTTAATAATCTGGTCCAAGGAAAGTGTTGATTTCATTTCCAGAGTAACCTTTCACTGTAAGAAAGAGCCAGACTTCTTGGTGTAGCAGCCAAAACTTTCCACCTTTTAAAAAAGTTCAACTATCACATGCATGGAAATATATAAATCATAAGTGCTCAGTGAAATAAAAGATAACACACCTGTGTAATCATCAATCAGGTCAAGAAATAGACATTACCAGGATCCCCAGAAACAACTTCTTATGCCTTTATCCCCATCACTAGCACCCTCTCTTCTTTCCAGATATAGACATTATAGTTTATTTTTGCTGGATTTTACATTTTATAGAAATACAAATACATTATATGTATTCTTTTATACATGTCTTCTTTTTTATCATTAAGAAGATGTGTGTTCTGGGGCACCTGGGTGGCTCAGTTGGTTAAGCGACTGCCTTCGGCTCAGGTCATGATCCCAGGGTCCTGAGATTGAGCCCCACATCAGGCTCCCTGCTCGGCAGGAAGCGTGCTTCTCCCTCTCCCACTCTCCCTGCTTGTGTTCTCTCTCTGGCTGTGTCTCTCTCTGTCAAATAAATAAATAAAATCTTTAAAAAAAATAGTCATCCTGACAAGTGTGAGGTGATATTGTGGTTTTGATTTCCACTTTCCTGATGATGAGTGATGTTGAGCATCTTTTCATATACCTGTTGGCCATTTATATGTCTTCTTTGGAGATGTCTGCTCAAGTCCTTAGCCCATTTTCTAATTGGGTATTAGTTTTCTTGTTATTGAGTTGTTGGAATTTCTTATATATTTTGGAGCTTAAGTCTTTATCAATGATATGGTTTGCAAATATTTTCTCCCACTCTATAAGTTGCCTTTTCACTCTGTTGATTGTTTGCCTTGCTATACAGAAGCTTTTTAGTTTGATGCTATCACATACGTCTATTTGTGTTTTTGCCTGTGCTTTTGGTGTCATATCCAAAAAAATAATTGCCCAGACCAGTGTTAAAAAGCTATTTCCCTAAGTTTTCTCCTAGTAGTTTCATGATTTAAGGTCTTACATTTAAGCCTTTAATCCATTTGCATTAATTTTCTATATGGTATGGTGCCTCAGTGTTCCTTTTCTAAATGGAAATAAGAATAGTATAGTACTCCATGGATTTTGTAAAGGAGTACATGAAATAATACATATAAAGCACAAAGAGTGCCTGGCATTTTGTAAGTTATAAATATTAGCTCCGTTCTGTTTTTCCTTTTTCCTTACTATACTGTCCCCATAGCCCCCGTGCTGCCCTGGGATTCCAGGCCCAAAGCCCTCTGGCTTCTACCACTGGGATGTGTGGCACTTGCTGTCCTACTCTCCCCATTCCTCCCCTGTTGAGAGCATCCTGGGCTGCCTGACTGGCCACGGCCACACGATGGGAGACTCTATACTTTGGGAGTGGTGGGAGTACCTGGGAGACACCATGTGCTGTGAGTGGCTCTGGGGGGGAGAGGGCAGGACATAAAGGAAAATGTGAACAAGGACGTTGAGAGACAAGGCTCCTACGTTTGTTGGTAGAGAGGTGGGGCAGGATGCTGGGGCTTTTTCAAGGGCAAGTGAGTGAAGGAGTCTGAGCTAGGAGAGTAATTATTACTGCTGAGCTGCCTTTCCAGTTTAGGTAACCAGATGTTATGTAATGAGCTCAAATGGCAGCATTAAAAAAAAGCCTTTAAGTAATGCAATTTCTTTCTTTTTTTTTTTTTTTTTAAGATTTTATGTATTTATTTGACAGAGAAAGACACAGTGAGAGAGGGAAAATAAGCAGGGAGAGTGGGAGAGGGAGAAGCAGGCTTTCCACCGAGGAGGGAGCCCGATGCGGGGCTCAATCCCAGGACCCTGGGATCATGACCTGAGCAGAAGGCAGATGCTTAACAACTGAGCCACCCAGGTGCCCCTACAATTTCTGATAATATATAAAGGTCCCCCCACCAGGTTAATAAATAAAATCCCCATTTACTCTCTTTTAAGTAAAATTAATGTAAACAACATAAAATTCCAATTTTTGTCCCATACTCTCCCTCAATTTCTTTTTCTTTTCTCTTTCTTTCTTTCCCTTGTTGAACAGCAGCTGGTAGAGCAAGCTGTGGTTCTCTTAGAACCTAAAACCTGAGTGACTTCTGCTCAGAGCCTGCACTTCCCTCAGCCCCTCCAAACTTAAATTGGTCCAAACCCCAAATCCTCCATGTGTACCATTTTTCTAAATAGTCAAGATTAATGGAAAACAGAAAACTATCACAGGACCTGTGAGTTACCTCCCATTTAAAAAAGAAAAACATTTAGCATTTCTAGAAGTTATATAGAGTAAAAATATGTCTCAAGAAGGCAGTACCTTGTACAAAGTTATTACCAATCTCGAAAGTATCTGGGGAAGAGAAAGGTAGAATAGAAAAGCTAGCCATGTGTTCAGCGATCATACCCTCTGTGAACTCAGTTGTAAAGTTAGCAATAAGCTAATTGTAGCTCTTGCTTACCATGTTTTTGAAGAATGTCCATCTAATCATATTATCTCTGACCTCAGATGGGAAGCTCAGATACATTCCTGTCTTCCTGCAAAGTTTAGAAATTTGTCATACTGTAACTCTCAGTCACTAGGCTAATTGGAGTTTCTCCTTTATTTTAAACAGTTTACTGAAGTGTAATTGACAAACCATAAAGACATATTTAAAGTGTGCAGTTTTGGGGCACCTGGGTGGCTCAGATGTCAGACGTCTGCCTTTGGCTCAGGTCATGATCTTTGGGTCCTGGGATTGAGTCCCACGTCAGGCTCCCGGCTTAGTGGGGAGTCTGCTTCTCTCTCTTCCTCTTGCACTCTCCCCTTGCTCATGCTCTCTCTCTCTGTCTCAAATGAATAAATAAAATCTTTAAAAAAAAAAGTGTGCAGTTTCGTAAGTTATAATATATTTGTCCACCTAGAAATCAATATTCACAAATAAGATAATTAACATATCCACCCAAGAAAGTTTCCTCATGGCCCTTCCTAATCCTTCCCACTCCTCCACTCCCACTCCCTCCTCAGGCAACCACACATTTTATTTCTGTCTTTTTAGCTTAGTTTGCATTTGCTAGGACTACACAAATGTAACCATACAATATGTACTCTTTTTCTCTGTGTGGCTTCTTTTGCTCAACATAATAATTTTGACATTCATCCACATTTTCGCACGTGACTATAGTTTATTCCCTATACACTGCTGTGTAGTATTCCATTGTATGGATATACCATTCCTTGACTGTCCAGCGCAGTCGGGATATACCATGGTATATACCTTGGTATACCAAGTATACCAAGGTATACCAAGGATATACCATTCCTTGACTGTCCAGTCATCTGTCAATAGACATTTGGGTTGTTTCCAATTTAGCTATTACAAATAAAGCTGCTATGAATTTTGTGCACAAGTCTTTGTATGGATATATGTTTCATTTCTCTTGAATAAATACCTTAAAGTGGAATGGCTAGATCATATGGTAGGTATATGCTTAACTTTTTAAGAAACTGCCAAAACGTTCTCCAAATTAGTTGTACCATTTTATATTGTCACCATAATTGGATAGGACTTCTAGCTGCTCTGTATCCTTGCCAACACTTGGAAGGGTCGAGTATTTATTTATTTATTTGAGAGAGGGCTGAGGGAGAGAGGCAGCAGGAGGGGGAGAGAGAGAATCTTAAGCAGGATCCATGCCCAGAGCAGAGCCTGATTCGAGGCTTGATCTCATGACCCTGAAATCATGACCTGAGCTGAAATCAAGAGTCAGATACTTAACTGATGAGCCACCCAGGCGCCCCTGGAAGGATCAATCTTTTAAGTTGTAGCTGTACTAATAGATATGTAGTGTTCATAATGGCCCATTCAAGCATTTTTGAAGATGGCGGCTTTAAAAATCCTTATCAGATAATTCCAACATCGCAGTACTCTTGATGTTGGCCCCTAATGGTGATCTTTTCTCATTCAAGTTGTGATTATCCTGGCCGTCGATATGAGGAATGATTTTCTATCATTTACTGGACATTCTGGGTATTATGTTGTGAGATTTTGGGTCTTATTTTACCTTTGTTCTTTTTAGCAGGCAATCACCTTGTTTAGGTGTGGCATGCAGATCTAGGTGGGTGTATATTCTTGCCTTGGGGACCCTACCGATGCCAGCCTGGTGACAATGGAGCACCAGCTAGCTCTCCCTGTCTCATTGCCAGTGGGTGAAGGTGGAAGTTCATCTCCACACTTTGCCCTACTGACACCAGGGGCAGGAAAGCACAGTGCCAACTAGCATTTCTTTACTCCACCTTGTCTGCCATGTTGCTTCCAGGTAGGAGTGGAAGCTCAGATCCCTCCTGGAGTCAATTTTATCTTCATCCATGTATATGTTACTTTGAATTCTTTACATACTACAAAGAATTAAGTAGATATCTTCCAAGTGGAAATATTCTTTGAAAACACTCAGTAGATGGGATAAATAGTAGAATGAATACCACTTTAGAGCAAATTAGTAAGCTAAAAGATTATTCTAGAATTCAGGTTCTCTCCCTCAACTCTATAGTGTTGTTTAGAATTCTCTTTACCCTGTTATAATTAAAAATTCTTTACATTAACTTTCCCTGTTCAAATTAAATCTCGTGTGTTTCTTTCTCCTCATTGGATTCTAACTGATACACTAGTAATTCCTGATGAGTCAATTTTTGACATTCCTCTTTTTGCATAATAAAAAGAACCCCCGAATTTCAATGGCTTGATACAATAGTTTATTTTGAACTCACTCATCTAAAGTGCAGTCAGTGTTTGGGAGCAGCCTTTCATACTGCTGTCCTTTAAGCGGTGACTCTAGAATCAAGGTCCCTTTCATCCTAAGTCCCCACTGTCCCTCAAAGCCTCCCAGGGTCACTACTGGGTCTTCTGCATCCAGATAGATTGAGAGAAAGAGAGAGAATAGAAGATTATATGGGCTGTTTTATGTCCAGGCAGGGAAGTGTTATACATCTTTGCTGCCCAATTCTAATGTCCATAACCCACTCAGGGAATTTAGGAAACAAAGTCTTCAGGAAGAGAAAATGGGGTGGTGAGCAACTAGCTAGATTTCTATTTTACCAATGTATTTACATTAATATTAGACATATTGATGAACTGTGTTTCTATTTTTTTAATTATGTAAGTTTTTTCCTTGTTTCTCTCTCCCTTCCTTCCTTTCTTATTTTTCACACCCGCTTATTTTTCGCCAGTAAATAATTATTGAGAACCTCTGATGTCTAGGCACTCTTCCAGGTTCTAGGAATAGAGCAGTGTAACCAAAACAAGATATCAAGATTCCTGTTTTGTTGTGCATGAACTCTAGTGGAAAGACCCAGAAACAAGTAACAAAATAAATACATACACATACAGCTCTAGACAGTGGGAAGTTCTGTGAGGGAAAACAACATGAAAGTGCAAGATGGTGAGGAGGAGGAAGGTGGTTAGATTAAAAGGTCAGAGACGGTGCTTCTTGAGCAGTTTCATTTGAGCTGAATCCAGAATGACAAGGAGGAGTCCCCTATATGATTATTTTAGTGATAATCTCTGGCTCTGGCTCATTCAACCCTTTGCCTCTTTTGCAACTAGGCCTGTGCAGCAGAACACACCTGGAGAAAAATGTTCCATCCTGCTGACAGTTCTCACTTGAAACGCTAGACCATACACCTCAAGGGGGCCCTAGGGAAGCACAGTAATCACAGTAGTTCTCAAAATGTTGCCCCCAGATGGGCTGCATCAGTATCACCTGGGGGGCTTGTTAGAAATGCAGCTTCTCAGGCCCAGCCCCAGACCTGCTGAGTCAGAAACTGGGGAGGAGCCGGTCTTTGTTTCAGTAAGATCTCCAGGTGCTGCTGCTGTGCACTGAAGTCTGAGAGCCACTGTCCTAGTTCCACTGGGCCACTCCTAGATGACTTTTTCCCCCGTGTCTCCTCTCTCCTGGAACCTTCCCCAGCCTCGCCCTCAGCGGATGACCTAACATATTCTCTTGAACAAAACAAAGCAACTGGAGATGAGATTGCAGAGTCCCACAACCATATTTCCTCACCACCTGGCGACTGTACTAGAATTCTCCATTTTCCCACCTGTTTTTGTAAAGTTACCTCCCTGCTCTTACCTATGACTGACTGGTCCTTCCACTTCTGCTCTGGTTCTCATCCCCTCTTGCCTGGTTCAAGGACATCGCTCTACCAATTTCCCCTCCCCCCTAAATCACTTTTCCTCTCAAGCAGTGTTATTTCCATTACATTCCTGTGGCAGATACCTGTCCCTTTTTACTTTATTTTCATATGCTTAAGTATTTGAGTCAGTTACAGAATCATGACATTCCACTCCCAAATATTTCAGTATAAATATTTTAGAGGGGGCACCTGGGTAGCTCAGTCGGTTAACCGTCTGCCTTCGCTCAGGTCATGATCCCAGGGTCCTGGGATCGAGGGTCCCCCTCCCCCCCGGGCTCCCTGCTCATCAGAGAGCCTGCTTCTCCCTCCCTCTCGGCCTGCCACTCCCCTTGCTTATGCTTGCTTTGCTCTCTCTCTGTCAAATAAATAAATAAGACCCTCACTCCAGAAGCCCCTGACACCATGTCTCTCCCAAGTTGTAGCCCCTTCCTCTCTCCTATTAGTCTAGATGTACTCATTATTCTAACTTGGTCTTGTCTATGGTTTTTCCAACTAATAAGGCATTCCCAAACAACACGTGCATTTTGCCTGATTTTCAACTTCATGTAAATGAAAACAAACACTATGAATTGTTTTGTCTGGCTTCTTATGCTCAAATACAGTATCTAAGATTCATCCGTATTCTTCATGTAATTGCAATTGATCCATTTCCACTGTTATATGATGTTTCATTGTATGATTATATCACACTATATTTTTACATTCTACTGCTGATGGGCTATTATGAAAAATCGCTGTATTCTCGTGCCTGTGACTTTATAGCCTGCATGGTAAGGGAGGTATCAGAGGTACATGGCTGACTTTCTTTCTTTCTTTGTTTCTTTCTTTGTTTCTTTCTTTGTTTCTTTCTTTGTTTCTTTCTTTGTTTCTTTCTTTGTTTCTTTCTTTCTTTCTTTCTTTCTTTCCTCTTTCTTTAGTGGCTTTCAAGAGCAGTGGTGGTTGCAGGTTCAGGCTCTTGACACAAAAATGGCATTCTTGGGGCGCCTGGGTGGCTCAGTTGGTTAGGTGTCTGCCTTTGGCTCGGGTCCTAATCCTGGGGTTCTGGGATCAACCCCGCATCGGGCTACCTGCTCAGCGGTGAGACTGCTTCTCCTTCTTCCTCTCCCCCTACCCAACTTGTGCGCTCTCTCTCTCTCTGTGTCAAATAAATAAATAAAATCTTTTTTTTAAAAAATGGCATCCTTGGGTGCCTGGGTGGCTCAGTTGGTTAAGCGACTGCCTTCGGCTCAGGTCATGATCCCAGAGTCCCAGGGTCGAGTCCCGCATCCGGCTCCCAGCTTGGTGGGGAGTCTGCTGCTTCCTCTGCTCTTATCCCCTCTCATGCTCTCTCTCTCTCTCACTCTCTCAAATAAATAAATAAATAAAATCTTTTTTAAAAATGGCATCCTTGGCGTAAACAACAGCGGGAATTTTTCCTACTGCTCAGTCAGGCAGCAGCAGTGGTGGTGAATGCCTCAGCAGTCATGTTCAGAGCACGGTGTAGGGGATAGTTCCTAGAAGCTTAGCATTCAAGCTTGCTTTTCGAGTCTCCCAGCAGTATTTGGGGTACCCAGAATCCTCCTATTAATATCCATTATTTACTCAGCTGAATTAACTCCTGTTTCTGGAAAGTAAGAACTCTGATTAATCAGAGTAAGTGATTATACTGCCCCTGGTAACTGGCAATTACAGTTTCATATGGTAAGTGGTGAGCTATGAGACTATACAGAATAGGCACAGAGTGTTCTAGGATATTCTAGATAAAAGGGCATTCCGGGCTGGAAAACAGAGATGCCCAGGGATGATATAAATCACATGGCACATTTTTGAGATGGGGACGGAGTGAGGGAAGAGGTGAGAGAGCAGAATTAAGAAGAAGATCGCTGAGGATTTGTATACCATGCCCAAAGTGGTTTCCTGGACTAGTAACAGGGCTCGAGCCCTTGCCGTGGAGTGTATACCCTGAGAAAAGGTAGATGCTTGACACTTACTGGCTTGGGATTTAGATGAGTACTTATTTGGTATTCAGCTCTCAGCCTTGCCTGCAAATTCAGGAAAGAGCTAGCTAAAAGTGACCATAGCCCGTGATGGAAACCCCTGACCCAGAAAGAAACCAGCATGCCGGACCCCCACCTTGCAAACTCCTGAGCACAACTCCCCTCCTTTAGTCAACTCTGACTAAGCTCAGCCAACTCCATTCCCTTAGAGACCTTGTTCTCTCAAGTTCTCCCCCAGACAACTCCCCTCCTTCCCCATATCTTCTACAGTTTAGTTAACAGAGCATTTTTCTCTAAAGCTGTATCTTACCGTTCTATATGGATAGATGTTTTTGTGATTTGTCCCGCCGAGCTGACCACCTGGACCTGCACGTACACAGGCAGGCTAAGGAATATTGTTTGCGAGACTTATGCTATGTGAATGACCTTGGGAGCCTGGTGGTTTGAAATATATTATCTGGCCTCCAGGTCAGAACTGGCCCTTCTATTCTGGACGCCAAGAGCTACAAATCTTGTCTTACATCCCCTTCTGCTCCAGGCTGGGCTGGACCCCCTGAATGGAATCCAGGAGGGGAGGCAGACACACTTAGCCCAGGCTCCTTGAAAATATAGAAAAATGATAATATAGAAATGCAGCTCATTCCAAACTGCACGTAGGCCAACAAATGTTTAATTTCAAGTCCCGTTATTTCCCCTATAAATGTGGCCCTTTAGGGGATGGTCAGTTGGAAGCCTTACCTCATGGGAGGACACTCCATCCAGGACTCTCCTTCGGAACTCCAGCCTGGCTGTTTCCACGGGGTTTCCCCAGCTGATGTGGTTGGATGTTGTTAGTACCTGAGTTGATGTAACTTTGCTTTGTTTTCACTTATTGCCTACTGTTAACCTTCATCTATATGAAGATTCCTTTCCTCTTCTGTTTCTATTAGGTTTCTACGGTAATAATACAGTTTTCTTTCCTTCTTGGAACTGAAACACGGCTGTTGTGAATCTTTTGTTCAGAACGCTTAGCTTTCCTGGGAAAGAAAACATTTTATATCCCTTCGTGTTGGCCTTGCTGCTAGAAAACCTAAGGCTAAGATGATTGCTCACATGGAGCAATTTCTAAGCAACAAGTTTAGTTACTGGTTTGTCTACCTCTGCCATTAGATACACAATTGTCTCTCAGCTCCAAACTTACCCTTCTACACTTGACTTTGTGAGTCTGGGGCTGGGACTCTGCAAACATCTCTATTCTACCTGCTGGTTGCCTCTTAGGACCTTCTAATAGAGGATGCCAGATGGAGAGGGCATGGCTCCAGGAAAGAGAGGGGACTTGCTATTCCCGTCTGCTGCTTATGGGATTGCTGTTTGTGTCCTGTTCCAATGAGCATCAGCTACCCTCCTCATGCTGACAGCACCTGGTCCTTGCAGGAGCAGAAGCTGATCCAGTTTGTGGTTTTTCCAACACTTTCAGAATGAGTTGAACAGTGCCCTTCTGCAGAGGTCTGAGTGTTATCTCCATGGACTCCTGTGTTTCTAAATTTCAACTTTTCTCGGCTCCCTCAGTCCCAAGGGTGGTGGTTGCTTCCTGCCATTGGAATCTACACAACACCATAGTGTTCTCATTCTGCTTTTCCAGTTACCTTTGCACAACTCTGTGTTCCTGGTTAATGATTCTTTATATTAAATTCTCTGTTTGATCTGGTGGGATTTCTGTCTCCTTACCAGACCCTGACCAGAATACTTTACTCTCTGCTTTCTGAGTTTTCCTTTTTGTAAATCAATCTTTCTTATTTTGTCTGGTCAATAATTTGTATTATATATTTGGAAATAGAATCAAAATAATATAAACTCTGGATTTCAAACTTTCTCTTTTCCCCCAACCTCCCATGCATTTCCTATAGCCACAGCATTGGGAACCTTTCTCCCAGCTTGAGCCCCTTTTCTCCTCTTAGTGCTTGAGTGCTACATAGAAAACAATGAAAATTCACACTCAAAAAAAAAAGCACTCAGTCCTTAAGCAAGGACATCATCCCCTGAACATTCCCCACTTCTGCTTAGGTATGGGATTTAAGCCTAGTTTCTCTTCAGAAGTTTCTCTTCTACATGGCCCTCTCCCCAGGATGTTGCTTGTTCTAAGATATCAGTAGAAAAGGTTTTCTAGTGAGTGGGAAGAGGAAGTCATTATGCTTCGTCTGGGGGTTTGGACCATAGTGTTCTACAGTGGTTAAGCTCTTCTTGCCTGCAGACTTATTCCCACATTTCTTCTTTGCTGTTGTGTTTTGAGACTCTAAGGTTATTCTGCTACGAAGGGTGACTCTCTTTCTACGACAGCTGTCCTCTTTCCACATTTGACTTCATTCTGGGTGCCTGACTGGCTCCATCATCCACATGTTGGAGATGCTGTACTTTGGCAATATTTGAAGCATTGGCACAATGTTACCCTGTGAGTTGCTATGAAGAGAGGAAACAAGACTTTGGGGGACTTTGTAGAGGAAGGAAAGAAGGAGCAAGAAGAGCTGAGAGGTATCCTGAGATGAGGTAAGCAGGCTTACGCTTCAGAAAGGAAATGTGAGCAAAGGAAATAGACACATGGGTAGACTCAGGTTGAGGGAACAGGGCATTTGGGCTACTGGTCAAGCAACCACTTGTCAAGTACGGATTAAAATCGTGATCTGGGCAAATTACTGTCTTTAATGTTGTGTGGAATACCAAGAAGAGCACAAGATATGGTGCTTGGTTTTGAGAAAGTGATATATAGAACCAGAACATTGGATTATGTCCACAGAAGGGGGGTATGAGGCAGTGCCAAGTGGTTAAGAAGACAGGAGACTCCAGTAAGGCTTCAGGGTGGAGAAAGTAGTCAACAGTTTCAAATACTGCTGGGAAACTTGAGAAAGCTGATGGAGAAAGAGACCTCAGAGATGGCAGTTAGCACTGGCAACCCTGTGGAGAACTGGAAGCAGGTTCATGGTTGGGGGTGGTGGTGAGATGGACCTTTTATTTCTAGAAGATTGGAGTATCTCTAGGATAGGATACCAGATTCCGCCCCTGAAAGCCAGTAGCCAGCATCCAACTGTGCAAAGACAAGGATAATGTCTAAGCTGTCTCAGAGTGTGGTGCTACACTAGTAAGCCCATAGCTGACCCTGTGGTTCTGTAACCTACCTCATGGTTTCCCTGCAAGCTCATTCTCATTCATGAACTGGGCAAAAGGGGAAAGGAAGGTGGCACTGGGTGCAGGGTACCACCATGGTTCTTATTTCCCTTTTTGCTCCTATTGACCATTGCCTGATGCATGGTCCTGAATACAGTGCTGGCTGGGGAACCATGGCTGCTGATTGCCACCCAAATTTCAAAAGTGTGTTCAAGTCTGTACAGTAGTGACTTACTCATCCATTAGCTGAACAAGCTTCCTTGACATGACTTTGCTGGCACCCCTTTGGGGTTTGAGTTATGACATCAACTTGACTCTTGCCTGGGCAACATTTATAATTAGGTAGATTGACTGCTCTTCTTGGTCTGCTCTAGCTGAATGTGTCTGCCTAGGTCCCAGAGCTGTGTTAGGGAGAATATGGAGCCTACAGTCTAGTCCCAGGAGTGAAAAGGAGCAACTGAGTGGTAGGATGTCTGGACTTTCTAAGGGAGGATTATCTGGATTCCTAAGTCTTCCAACAGCCCCAAGAAGTAAGTGCAGAGGAGGACATAGCTCCTTCCTAAAGGAGGAGCTGGAAGGGGAGGAATAAAAGAGTAGGCAGCAGTTGCTTTATGAAGCTGGGGAAGAGATATCTGGCTCTGTCCCAAGTGAAATTGTCTTATTAGTACTTGCCTTAGATTTGATAAGATGTTGAATAAACATGATGTGGTAATAATCTGGAAGCAGATGCCTGACAGTGTAGGATGAATGCATTTATTAGAGCAGTGCCAGTAGCTCTTAATTTTTTTTTTTTAATTTTAAAAAAGGTTTTATTTGTTTATTTGTTTATTTATTTATTTATTTGAGAGAGAGAGCACAAGGGGGGAGAGGGGCAGAGGGAGAGAGAGAAGCTGACTGCCCCGCTGAGCAGGGAGCCTGACATGGGCCTCGATGCCAAGACCACGGGATCATGACCTGAGCCAAAGGCAGACACTTAACTGACTGAGCACCCAGGCACCCAGTTCTTAGATTTTTAAGGAAGTCTGTCCAACGTTATAGGTACAAGAAAGCAGGGCTGGAGTTTCTAGGTGCTTGATGGAAGTGAGTAGGTGAGTAGAACTTGGGGCCAAGTCCTCGCATTTGAAGAAAAAAGATGGAATGGGAATGTTATCTGGAGTTTGCGAATAGCTGTTGGGGAACTGAATCTCTTTCATATACTTCCCCCTGCCTCCCATCTTCATTTGGGCAGAAGCTAAAAATCTGCCCAGGTGTCCTGTGTTGCTATTACTATTATTGCGGTTATTATTGCTTCACATTTTTATGGGACCTCATAATTTTTTTCTGTTTTAGAGAGAGAGAGAGAGCAGAGGGGAAGGGCAGAGGGAGAGGGAGAGAGAGAGAATCCCAAGCTCAGCACAGAGCCTGACGTGGGGCTCAATCTCACAACCCTGAGATCATGACCTGGGCCAAAATCAAGTCAGATGCTCAACTGACTGAGCCACCCAGACACCTCTGGGACCTCATAATTTTAATTGCACTTGCATATTATATATTCCTTTGGTCTCCACATAGGCACTATTGGAGACAATAATATGAAAAATTATAATGGCATTGGTAACACCACTTACTGGCTTTATTGCTTTGGCCCAGGGCCCTCTGCTATTCTGTATTAGAGAACAGGCAGAAATTAATGCAGACAGTTGGGGCGCCTGAGTGGGTCAGTCAGTTAAGCATCCACCTCTTGATTTCAGCTCAGGTCTTGATCTCAGAGTGGTGTGTTAAAGCCCTATGTATGTATGTATGTATGTATGTATGTATGAATGAACGAATGAATAAATAAGAAATCAATGCAGAAGGCCAAGAGGAGTCTCAGTTTATCCTCAGCTTGATGGTCCCCCATCCTACCCAACAGCCAAGTTGCCACTGCATCTGGCAGAATGAGCTCTTTGCCATTCCCGGGTTTCATGCTGGACAGTGGAAGGCCTGGTTCTCAAGCTCCAGGCCAGCTTTCTAGTGGAGGTATCTCCCTCTGGCTGTAGACAATTTGAAAGAGCCCCCAAGCCCATATGCCCTATATAAGTAGTCCTCTGGGCCCTCCCTTGGCTTTGTTCCTGGGTCACCAAGTCCTTCTTTAGCCCCTGCCTCAAGTCCTTGGTCTTCTCCTACTTAAACATGTCACCGAGGTAGTACTTAGGGGTATGCCTGTCTTTGCCCTCACTTAATCCTGTCTTTTCATGGGATTTAGCCTCAATGGAGGAGGAAGAGAATTCCTCCCCAAAAGTGGACTTTTTATTTCCACAGTTAAAATGTGATTGTATAGGAGCACCTGGGTAGCTCAGTCTGTTGAACATCACACTTGACGTCAGCTCAGGTCATGATTTCAGAGTCATGAGATTGAGCCCTGCACTGGGTTGGGCAAGCCTGCTTAAGATTCTGTTTTTCCCTCTCCTTCTGTCCCTCCCCCCAGTGCTCTCTCTCAGAAAAAAAAAAAAGTGATCATATAAATAAGACATGCTTTTTATTTGAATTTGAATAACACATGGAAATATAAAGAAGAAAATAAAAGACACCTGAAATCTCATTACCTTGAGATAACTAATTGTTTGGTGACCATCCTTCCAAGAACCTCTTTATGCATTCAGGCATACATGTGTATAGTTTTACATGAATGGGATCATATTACACATACTTTGTGTGTGTGAGTGTGTGTGTGTGTGTGCACATCTTTTAAGTCATGGATTTCTTTCTCTCTCCCTATCTCTTCTTCCTAAATGAACACCCTATCTCCCTGTTTCTGTCCTACATATGATCAATATTATTATCGGCTGTATACCCATCTATGTTCTTCATATCCTATTACTATACAGATACATATGTATGTTTACATATCTATGTTTATATAATATGTATATATTTTATAAATAGATAGGTTTTTTTTCTTGGTTTTGAAATGTGATATCCTTTAATCCATACTTTCTTTCATCACCTTGCTTTTCCTTTTCCTTTTTGAAGATTTATTTATTTATTTATTTCAGAGAGAGAGCACATAAGCTGGAGAGGCAGAGGGAGAGAACCTTAAGCAGACTCCACAATGAGCGCACAGCCCTATGTGGGGGACAATCCCCATATAACCATGGGGTATAACCGCATGGTTATCCCCATATAACCATGAGATCATGACCCAAGCTGAAACCAAGAGTCAGACTCACAGCCAACTGCACTACCCAAGCTCCCAACCTTGCTTTTCTTATTTAGTAATACCTTATGTTAATACTTCCAAATTACCTACTATAATTCTCTTCCATATCAACGTTTCATTTCATGACATGGTAGAATCCCCTTATTGATACACTTATGTTTGGTATCCAGTCTGGACCACTGTGAACAATGCTGCAGTAAATATCCTGTTCCTTTCAAATAAGTTCTTTTATTTCTCTAGGATAGCTATCTAAGAGCCAGAATTGCTGGTTCAAAGAGTATATGCATTTTAAATATTAATAGATAAGGCCAGATTGCCTTCCAAAAAGACCTGAATACTTCAAAGTTTCACGAGCATAATTTCTTTTTCTCCTTTCATTTCCTCCACATTCCAGGCAGAAATAGGGAATTATTTCTCATTGTTGTTTTAATTTATAGTTTTCTGGCTTCAAGTGAATTTGAGCATCTATTCCTATGGCTGGGTATTTGGCAAATTAACTCTTTATGACTTTTGCCCCTTTGTCTATGAGATTGTTTATCTTTTTCTAATCAATTTGTAAGAGTTCTTTGTATATTATAGAGGTTGTGGTGGAGAGAACACTTATTCCCCACTTTTGATGTTTCCACCTAAGAGGGGCAGACAATAGTGTAATGTTTCTGTCAGCTCTAAACTGTTCATTCATTTCTCTTCTGGGGTAGAGATTGAATCTGACTGGTGAATTTGGGAGGAGAGGTTGGATGTGGTAAGCCCAGACCCTTCCTTTCTGTGTTTTCTGGGAATGAGATGTCCACTCAGAGCATATATTCTTGATTGCACACCACTGTTTTTTAATTGGTGAGTTTAACCTATTTACATGTATCACAATGACTGTATAAATTAGGACTTGTTTTTCTATTTCATTTCAAATTTCCCATTTATTCTACTTTCTTTTTTTCTTCTTCCCTACTTTCCAATGGATTTTGAGAATCATTTTTTTTCTTCTTTTTTTTTAAGATTTTATTTATTTTATTTGACACAGAGAGAGAGATCACAAGTAGGGAGAGAGGCAGGCAGAGAGACGAGGGGAAGCAGGCTCCCTGCTGAGCAGAGAGCCCGATGTGGGGCTCGATCCCAGGACCCTGAGATCATGCCCTGAGCCGAAGGCAGAGGCTTTAACCCACTGAGCCACCCAGGCGCCCCGAGAATCATTTTTGATGAGAATCATCAAAACGTTTTAAACATTTTCACATTCTGTTTTTAATCTTATATTCATTACTTGTACTTATGTTTACCGACCTCTATTGATGTCTTATGTTTACTTATTCCTTATTGATTTTAACATGGTACAGGAAGTAGTAAGGGAAAATAAGTAAGAAAGTGAAATAAAAAATATATAGATTTGAAAGGAAGAAGTCAAACTCTCTATTTTCCAGATGACATGATCTTGTTTAAATAAAATTCTAAGGAATACACTAAAAACTATTAATGCTAATAAACAAGTTCAACAAGGGTGCAAGAATCAAGATTAATATGCAAAAATAATTATACTCCTATACACTATGAGTGAACAATCCAAAAATAAAATTTAAAAAAATTTCATTCATAATAGTATCAAAAAGAAGCATATTATCTGTATATTCTGTATATCTGTATATTCCCTCTTAAACAATACAAATACTTTAGTATACTCTCACATCCCTTAATCTTACCCTATCCACCATCTCCACCATGTTGATATTGTGTAAAATTTAGTTATGAATTATATGAATATACATGTTTTTCTTTTCTTCTCTCTAGTCCTTATTTTTTCTCCTTTTTATTGAGGTATAGTTTGCATATAGTCAAATGCACAGATCTGTGTACAACTAATTTGGACAAATGTATATAATATGTAAAACCATCACCCAATTCAAGATTAAGGAGCTTCCATAGTATGGCCCGCGACATTAGCTAGCGCTCGCTCTACTCTCTCTAACGGGGAAACAGTGGACTACAAGAGACTGAACTGTATCTGCCTCTATTTCCAACAGACTCACGTTCAACTTTCGCTCACAAAAAACCGGGAAAATTTTATTAATCCTTTTTTTTAAAAAAAGTTAATATAAAATTATAGCAAAAAAAAAAAAAGGAAACTGAACTTTAGTAACACAGCTGGAACAATCCGCAGCGGCGGTGGCAGCGGCGGGAGAAGAGTTTTAATTTAGTTGATTTTCTGTGGTTGTTGGTTGTTCGCTAGTCTCACGGTGATGGAAGCTGCACATTTTTTCGAAGGGACCGAGAAGCTGCTGGAGGTTTGGTTCTCCAGGCAGCAGCCCGACGCAAACCAAGGATCTGGAGATCTTCACACCATCCCCAGATCTGAGTGGGACATTCTTCTGAAGGATGTGCAATGTTCAATCATAAGTGTGACAAAAACTGACAAGCAGGAAGCTTATGTACTCTGTGAGAGTAGCATGTTTGTCTCCAAGAGACGTTTCATTTTGAAGACATGTGGTACCACCCTCTTGCTGAAAGCAC
The DNA here is from genome assembly GCA_028534135.1 of Potos flavus. Classification (NCBI taxonomy): domain Eukaryota; kingdom Metazoa; phylum Chordata; class Mammalia; order Carnivora; family Procyonidae; genus Potos; species Potos flavus. Next base: position 5,461,863 of record CM052890.1, on the reverse strand, counting down.
TGGTTCCCCTGTTGAAACTTGCTAGGGATTACAGTGGGTTCGATTCAATTCAAAGCTTCTTTTATTCTCGTAAGAATTTCATGAAGCCGTCTCACCAAGGGTACCCACACCGGAATTTCCAGGAAGAAATCGAGTTTCTTAATGCAATTTTCCCAAATGGAGCAGCATATTGTATGGGACGTATGAATTCTGACTGTTGGTACTTGTATACTTTGGATTTCCCAGAGACTCGGGTAATCAGTCAGCCAGATCAAACCCTGGAAATTCTGATGAGTGAGCTTGACCCAGCAGTTATGGACCAGTTCTACATGAAAGATGGTGTTACTGCAAAGGATGTCACTCGTGAGAGTGGAATTTGTGACCTGATACCAGGTTCTGTCATTGATGCCACACTTTTCAATCCTTGTGGGTATTCGATGAATGGAATGAAATCGGATGGAACTTATTGGACTATTCACATCACTCCAGAACCAGAATTTT
>CM052890.1:5444187-5460883 GCA_028534135.1 Potos flavus | reverse complement strand
TCAAAGTGGATTTTGTTCTTGAACAGTGTCCCAGTAGATTTGATGACGTTTGTTGGCTTGAGGTCTGGTTTTTTTTTTTCCCTAATAGATTTCTATCTAATGTTGAAAAACTGCACAAATTTGTATGGAATAAAGCCTAGAAAAATTAAAACTTTAGATTAAATAGTAATTGAAATTAATCCTAGTGTGTATGATAGAAGAGGGAAAATTTTGGTGCCATTATTTCTCTCTTCATGGTGTTGGACTTAAATCAGTTGAAATGTATTTCTGTACCACAATTTAAGCTTCAATAAAAGTTTGCTTAATTCATTAAAAAAAAAAAAAAAAAAAAGGACATTTCCAGAACCCCATAAGGTTCCTTCATGCTCCCTTCTGTTCAGCCTCTTCTGCCAGAGCCAACTGCTATTATGATTTCTATCACTGTAGATTAGTTTGCCTCTTCTAGAATTTCTTACTAAGGGGTGCCTGGATGGCTTGGTCAGTTAAGTTGGATGCTTAATTGATTTAGGCTCAGGTCATGATCTCAGGGTCCTGGGATCAAACCCTGCATGGAGCTGGGGGTCTGCTGGAGATACTCTCTCCCTCTCCTTCTGCTCCTCCCCCTGCTTGCACTCTCTCTCTAAAATAAATAAATAAATCTTAAAAAAAAAAAAATTTAGAATTCCATGCTAAAAGAATCATGTAATATTAACAGTCATTCATGTTGTTGCATTTATCAGCAGTTGTTTTCTTTTTCTTACTAGTTGTTATTCAATTGTATGAACATATCAAAACTTGCTTATCTAATCTTCCACCGGTGGATATTTCTGTTTTCTTTTTCAATTTGGGAATATTATGAATAAAGCTGCTATGACTATTCTAATATGTTTTTTGTGTACATAAATAGAATTGCTGGATTGTAATTGCTCCAAGGGTGTGCTGGAACCTCTCCACTGGACACCTGAACTTCTGCAAAAGCCCTCTCATCCACAGTGATGGTCATTATTGGTCTTCTTTATAGGGGAGACAGTAGAAAACTCTTACCTCACCATGTTCATAATGACACTCCTTCTGATTTTACACTTTTATCTATCTAGGTTCTTGATCACATACCAGATGTCTAGTAAACAACTCCAGACAGACCTATTCATCAGACAGTTCAAGTGGCACATGACTGTGATTGTGGGATCAGTTGTTGCAATTTGTGTAAGTATATTTCCTTCCGCTTGTCTCTATCCGTCCCTAAAGCTTGAACCAGTTGCTTTTACCTAGGGGAGGGAGGCTGAGGGAAGCTCTCCATTTTGTCATTCCTTTTTTCCTCTTTCTAATCCAGAAACAGAAGTGACAAAGAGGGACAAGCTTTTCAAAAAACAATGAGCAAATTATATCTGGTAGGGGTAACTAATGGAGTCCAAAACATTAGCCCAAAAAGCAGTTTGTTTGAGGGGAGGATGGCAACTTGAGCTATCCATGCTTTCTCTTTCCCCAAGGTGCTATATTTCTGCTCCAGCTCACCTGGTTCCTTTCTAGTTCTTAAAACTGAGATAGCCTCCATACCTTGTCTCTAAGGATACCTTGCTCTCCCTCTCTACCTCTGTGCATATGTAGAAGTTTTCTTTTCCCCTTCGTTCTGCTGAAAAATAGTTGAATTCTTCAAAAAGAAACTTTACCAGGAATAAATAGGGGAAAAAATAAAAGAAACCTTAAAGATATAAATCTATGTATTTACAAAGGACAATTTATTTATTTATTTACTTATTTACTTATTTAAGATTTTATTTTTTTATTTGACAGAGAGAGAGCACAAGTAGGCAGAGCGGCAGGCAAAGGGAGAGGGAGAAGCAGTCTCCCCACTGAGCAAGGCACCCAATGCAGGGCTCAATCCCAGGACCCTGGGATCATGACCTGAGCTGAAGGCAGGCGCTTAACCAACTGAACCACCCAGGTGCCCCACAAATCATTTATGTTAAACTAAATAACAACTGTCTTCAAACTGAGTTGCTTCTATGGCTCCTTTTTATGGGCATTAGTTCAAAGTTTTTGTCATTTAGCCTGAGATAAGTTTATGTTGTTGCTATGACTAGCTCTGGTGAAACCGAGAATCTCTTCTTGAACATCCTTTCTTGTTTTGGGTTCTTTATCAGAGAACAGGAGATGATAATTCAGTAGAAAAGTGCTGTCTTAGAATAGAGTATATATTTTAGGGATATGATTCTGACAGAGGAAAAGATTACCCCAAGAGATGGCATTTCCTCATATCACTATAGAGCAAGAAACCCTTGGGGTTTATAGAGGAGGGCAGTCAAGAGGGGTGGTAGCTGGGCAAGAGCAGGAAAAGTTTGGGAAATTGGTTTCATACAGGGAAATCAGGCAAGTAAGTAAATGCATTTGGGATAATGAGAAACCAGTTTCTCATTGTTGAAGGAATTACAGATATGGAAAAGGGAAGACTAGAATAGACTCTGAGGTATTGCACTGGAATTGAAGGGATAAGCGGAGTTATATAACGTTAAAAAGGAGCAGTTCCCCAACCCATCAAGAGGCTATAACAGACCTAACTGTTTATGCATCTAACAGCAGAGTTTCAATATATATGAAGCAAAAACTTACAGAACTTCACATAAAAATAGACAGATTCACAGTTAGAAATTTCAGCATCCCTTCATCCATAATTGAAAATACAAGTCATCTACAGTGTTGCCTCTCCACTCCATTAACATATTATGGGTGGTGGCTTTTCAGTGTAGGGTGATTGGGCCTTCTGGGTCACTGAAGAGATGATAACTAGTATAGGAAAACACTGTCAGTTATCTATTAAACACCTTTTTCTAAAAACAAAACTTCTAAACCAGGACTTTTTTGTTTTTCTGGAGAGCTGGTTTACTAGCACACCACCTCAGAGATCCCCGAGTTTCAGGGAACATAGGCCCTTACCTAAATCCCAAGCCCACCAGGTCTCAACCGATCATGATAATGTCATCCTCCTACCTCTGGTGGCCAACTGACACCTGATAATGACATATAAAGCCAAAGTCTTCTGGGTGGGGCTTTTGGGAATTTAAAGGAGAAATTCCATCAATTTGCTTTCCTAATTTAAAGGAGAAAATCCACCAAGCAGTTTGGCATTCCCCGTTTTACTTGCTGGCACTTGGACATGAATACTGGAAGTACGGCCATCTCGTACCATGGAGCAGCAAGTCAACATAATAAGGACAGCAGATGGAGTCTGGGTCCTTGCTGACATTGTTGAAGCCACTAAATAGCCCTTGATGACCTGTCCTTGGACATCTCATTATGTGAGAAAAATAAGACCATCATTCTTAAGCCACCGTGGTTGGCTCTTCTTATAACCATTCCTAGCTCCCATAAGTAATGTAGTTGAGCATCTTTTTCTGATGTTTATTTTCTTTTACAGTTCCCCTTCTGTAACATGCCTATTCATATACTTTGCCCGTTTCTCCCTTGGACTATAAATTGTAGTCATGTTGAGTTGTCATTACTATCTTCTGGGCATTAATCCTTTGTCTGCTATATATGTTGTAAATATCGTATTTCATCAATTCCGAGATGTGCATTTTTTCGTATTTGAACATCTCCAAAATTGAGACTAGTCATAAAAATTATGGTCTCTCATACTGCAGTCAGTAGAGGGCAGAGTTGGCATTGCTGTTATCATAACCTGAGGCTTGAAATTCAGACTCTAACGTGCTTAGATCCCTACCAAGGCCATGGTCAGGGTGCTAGCAATGTCATATGACTCTGTAAATTTTACAGTAGTAAAATATTTTAACCTCAATCTGTTAAGGTCATGTATCTATTACAACTTCCTTCATGTTAGGTGATATTGGAGTGGTTGATCACAGGCATTTTTTTAGAGCCTATTAAGAGTTGAGTTGAGTTGAGGAACATTTAGTTTTGATGTAATGTGGTTTGCAGTCATTCTTGTGTATAACTAAGTTGTAGCTAATTGTCTCAGTATAGGAATGGCTTCCAGGAATACTTCTTCCCACACTGTGCCAACCCAGCATCACCACACAAAGCAGCAGCCAGAAATCCTATCATGATATGAGCGCTTCCTATGACACCCAGCACCAATAGTGGAGGTATTGGAGGAGAAACAAAATTTGAAACAGCGTACTGCAAGATGGCTGACATACCTCCAGACACTGAATCCACATCTCAGGTGGAAAGAAAATAGGGGTGGCCCCAGCTTTATTGGTCCTTTTTATTAGGTGAGTGACAGCTGTCTCAGATATCTCTCCTCAGACCTCTCCTTGTATCTTATTAGCCAGACCTGAGAAACTCTCAAGAAGACTGGGGAAGTGTAGGGGTGCCTGGGTGGCTCAGACAGTTAAGCGTCTGCCTTTGGCTCAGGTCATGATCCCAAGAGTCCTGGGATCAAGCCCCACATTGGGCTCCTTGCTTGGCGGGGAGCCTGCTTCCCCCTACTCCTGTTCTTTCTCGCTGTCTGTCTCTCTTTAGCAAATAAAATCTTAAAAAAAAAGAAAAGTTTCGTTGCATTAAAAAAAAGAAGAAGAAGAAGACTGGGGAAGTGTGGAATGTGAATGTCGTGACTAGTATCACATTTGGCTATTATGTCCCAAACAAAAATGGGGTATTGGATAGGCAACCAACAGTGTCTGTCACAAACACCCTCCCCAAGTCTAGACCTAGGGAAACCTGCCTGCAGGAGAGCCCAGATCTGCACAAGAGACACACTAATACAGCATCACTGTCTCACATGCACAGGCCCTGAGAGTTTAGAATGAAGGAATAAAGAGAACAAGGAAGAAGGCCCTCCAGGGCCAACAGGACTCCCAAACTATCCCTGCGCCAGACCCACACCCACCAAAGTTAGAAAATGATAGCAAAAAACAAACAAACAAAAAAAAAAAACCAATAAAAACAAACAAACAAAAAAAACACACAAAAAAACAAAAAGAAAATGATAGCAAAATCCCACCCCTCTGAGCAGTTAACCCAGGAAACAGTGTTCCCAGAGCCTAATACATTTCAATCTCTGGTTTTGCCAAAGAACAAAGCTGAGTTTCAGAGGTAGCTGAAGGCAAGTCAGTAGGCAAAAAAGAGAAAAGCTTCTTGGCTTTGGCCTCACCGGAGGTTGGTCTGTACTGGTTGTCTGAAGTCCGCAACCTATGAACTTAAATTCTGCTGGGACATTTCTGCTGGGACATTTCCCGCACTGAGGGTGACTGTGTCCTGTGCTTACTCTAGCAGGAGGGAAAATCCACCTCTGCACGTTTCCTCCTCTTCTAGACAATGGGGTGTGGGACATTGCCTTCTTTCTGAAAAATGTGGAAATGTGTAATAGCAAAAACCCTCATCGTCAGATCTTACTTGAGGGGCCCATCTTTCCCAGATCATGTATGTTTGAAACATCTCAATTTCCTCTTCCCCTTTAAGTTCCACGGTCCTGATATCCAACTGCTGTGTAAGGTGTGGGTTCTGTAAATGACACAACCTTGAGAAATACAGCAAAACCCACAGACATATGGTTTTAAACATGAGTTGGTATCTGCATATGTGTGTGGTGGTAGCTCAGACACCAGCTTTGGTTCAGAGGCAGCATGAGATAGGACAAGTAGGAGAACTAAGTCTAGTGAACTGACAATGCCTTCCCAGAAGAAAGGTGAAGAGACACAAACCACCAACAGGTTCTTCTTTCTCTACCCACAGATCTTGTACATCAGAGTTTCCTGGCGTGACAGCACCATTCCTCTGCCCCCACGGCCCCACCCAGCCTGCAAGTCTTTTGCCTCTCTCCCCCAGGAGCTCTCAGACCTGACCCATCTTCTGCACTGGCCTCCCACCCCAGGAGATGGAGGGGACCTTTTGGCTTCTACCAGTCCCCAAACCTCCACTTACCACCTCAGGGGACCTTCCCAGGCCAGCTACACCCTGGGAGGTTACCTAGAGGCCATTCTTGTCGCCAGAGACCACACGGGCAGGCCCAAGACCCATGGTGGGGATCTGTTCCGGGCACAGCTCCTGGGTCCCTACCTGAAGGCAGGAGTCCCTGGGGATATCCAGGATCTGGAGAATGGCACCTACCTGTTGTCCTTCCCCCTGCTCTGGGCTGGACAGGTCCAGGTACAAGTGCGGTTGATCCACTCCAGCGAGGCAGTTGGGGTCCTACGGGGAATCTGGAGAGACCAGTGGGCCACGGTTGATTTCACGGGCTATTTCCGAGGACCCACAGGATATGAAGAAATTGTGACTTGCAATGTTAACCCCCTGCTAATTGGGGAGGAAGAGTCTACCTGTCACTACAGGGATGAAGATTCTGGTGAGCTCTGGTTCTGTGCTCGACCCCCCACCCTGCCCTGCGACTCACTGGTAGGGCATTCAAGTGGACATTATTGGAATGTGACCACACCACACGAGGAGGCGCTGCTGGCACGGTAAGAAACCCAGCATCATCTGGGATGTCTGCCCCCACCCCTGAACCCTGGTCCCTGTGATTTTTCTGCCTGAGCTGCTACCCTTATTCATCTATTCCCTTCTATTAAATACATTTCCTACTGTGTGCTAGGTCTCCTACTAAGTGCTGACTACTTTTATGCAATGGTTGGCATCCCTGCCCTCTGCAAGTTTTCAGTGAGGAGACTCATGGCTTTTGAAAACACACAGCGTGATGACTACTTAAGTGCAATATGTGCGGAGTGGTGTGAGGGCACAGAGAAGGGGCACCCCACCTGGCAGGTCAGGCAGGTGGCAACTTAGCTAAGCTTAAAGGAGAATCATGGACCTCTGGCAAAAGAAAAGCATTCCAGGCCTTGCTGCTCTTCTGATGGCCCTTGCAAAGGGAGATGTGGTGCTGAAATCACCAGCATATGTAGTCACAGAGTATGGAGGATGGATGTGACCTCCCTGAGTCAGAGGGGAGCAGAGCCTGCAGCCTAGAAGCTGGGAAGGGCTGAGAACTGTCCTCAGTCTTGGGGGAGCAAGCCTCCCTGAGGGGACAGAGAATGGGAGTCAGGGAGGGGAGACGCGGCAAACAGCCTGGCTCACCGTGAGCCTTACTGTCCCTGAGATCTAAGGCGTGGTGGGACAGAGGATCCCAAGGAGGAGAGGGGAATTTTGAGAGACCCCAAGGAGGAAGGAGGCATTTTTTAAGGCAGAAGACCTGGGCATCTGGTCTCCAGCAGGGAGAGTAGTGGATGGAGGCAAAAACAGGGTCCCAGAAGAAGGCTGGGTGGGGGCAGAGCAGGGGTGGGAGGACACCCTCACTGAGTGAGAGGAGAGAAGAGCCAGAGGTGTTTGTGGGGAGGGCTGGTAGCTGGGATGTGTGCTGCTCTGTGGCCCCAAGGAGCACAGAAGTTCTCACGGGCTGCCATGAGGACGGGAGGGGGTGAGCCAAGTTGGAGCTGCCCGAGCTGCCAGGGTGCCTGCCGGCCCCACAGGATGCTCGTCTCTGGGAGGCTCTCGGGAGCTCAGTCTGGGGAATTCCCACTAACACTGACTTCCTGGCATGAGAATTTAGTGCCGGGAAACCTTGGTCTTTCCAGACCAATTCTTATGCTCCCTTTGGTCAGAAAAGGAGAACCACACGTCCTTTTTGCATTGGTTGATTCAAAGTAACTCTAAGACTAAATACAGGAGCCGTCTCAGAATGTCACTCGGGATACAGCCCAGAAGTCTCTGGTGTGAGTGTGTGTGGGTTCTGATCCTGGCTCTGCCTGCTCCGACTTGCCAGCTTCTATCCGTGTGATCTCTAGGAAGTCACTTAACCTCTCTGTCCTCTCATCCACAGAGGGGAATAATAATAGTACTTCCCTCATAGACTTGTGGTAAAGAACAAATAAATGAATGTGTGTAAAGTGCTTAGAACAGCATATAGCAGCTCTAATGGCTCTTACAATCATGTCCCAAGTATTTTGCTGCTGTTGAGTGGCCCCTGCTCTGTCGGACATTGTCCAAAGGCGTGGAGGTCCTAGGGATGGGAGAGCAGGGCAGAAGTGCCCCTGTCCCGCAGGAGCCACAGTGTGCTGATAGAAGACGGGCGTTAAAGAGATAACCACACATGTACACATGTGGCAAATGTGTAGTGGACATGAATTTGCAGCCCCGAGGTCAGGTTTTTTCTTTACAACAACTTTAATCCCATCTGAGGACCCCTGCAGCTGGGCTGGTGGCAAGAGCTCCTGCAAAGAAACTGACACCTTGGCCATCTGGGATCCTTCCTTAGTCCTCTGTCCACACTGGTCACCCCAAGGTGCCCAATGTCCAAACTTGTGTAATCTGGGCTCTGCTGGGAGGGCAGCCATCTTCACCTGGGTCCAGAGTCCTTGGGACCATCCTTCACCTGCTTCCTGAAGTTGTCTCCTCTAGGGGGCACCAGGGCCCTGACATTCAAGGAAGGCCATACACAGGCATTTTTCTAGATTGTAGGAATAGTCTCATCCCTCTCCCCCCAGAAGCAAATTGCCCTCTCCTCCTCAGACACAGCCCCTTCAAGCAGTTCCTTCACTCATCAAATGCGAGCTGAGCATGTCTGCCTGCATGGGCCTGCTGGAGGCCCTGGGAACGCAGCCACATTTACCCTGTTCCCGTAAAGCTTACTTACCACAGGAGGGAGGGTCAGAAACAGTAAACATGGCAATGTCTAAGTAGTATTAAAAAAACAAACAAACAAACAACCTAAGTAGTATATAGAATGTTAGAAGGAGATATGGGCTAGGGGAAATTTAAAATACACAGGAGGTGAGGATTAGGAGTATGGTGGGGACAGGTGGCAATGTTAAATAGGGGTCAGGGTATACCTCATTAAGGTGACATCTGGGCAAAGACTTAAAGGGGTTGAGAGAGTTGACCCAGGATATACCCGAGAGAAGAGGTTCGAGGCAGAGGAAATGCCGTGGTGTGCCTGGTGTGTCTCGGGAACAGCAAGGAAGCTGAGATGGGGCAGAGGACAGGGAGGTGGCAGGCAGAGACCGGTGGCATTAAGGGAAGGACGTGGCATGACCAGGAAGGGCTCTGTAAGCACGGTGATTTTTGCTGTAAGTGAAAAGGGAGTCACTGCAGGACTTTGAGTAGAAGACAGGCACCCCTGATCACATTTTTAAAGGGTCTCTCAGACCGTTGTATTGAGAGTGGATTTCAGGTTAAGGGAGAATCAGGGAGACTGAAAGGTGGGAGGCCTTTGCTTTGGGGTGCAGTAGTAAAGGTGTCTAAAGTGACTCATTTCTGGGTATATTCTGAAGGCAGTACCCATAGAATGTCCTGAGAGAACACGGAATGGGCCAAAAAGTGAGAGCTCGCAGATGAGTGTGGGGTCTGGGGCCTGCTCATGTGGAAGGACAGTTGCCATCAGCTGGAGTGAGAAAGTGGCAGGTGGGTTAGAGAGGGGGAGTTTGGTCACGTGCATTAGACACCAAGTGGGGATGTTGAGCAGATGGCTAGACTCACAAACCTGGAATTTGGCAGAGAAGACTGGGCTGGAGATCTTGGCTGAGTGAGACCACCAAGGGAGGGAATGCGATCCGGAAGGAGGAGCAAGGGCTGAGCCAGGAGCCTGGGGAGGAGGGGGCTCACACAAGGGGCTACTTACTAGGGGAGGGAGGGGTCCCAGGGACCAGGGAGCGACTGCTGGTCTGATGAGGGTCAGGGAGAATCCAACGGAGCGGGCTCAGTGAGACCAAGAGGAGAGTCAGCACTTCTTGCAAAAGGCTCCAATCCTATGAATGATGGATTTTTTGTTGGTTGTTGTTGTTTTTAAGAGAGAGAGAGTGTGGTGGTGGGAGGTAATTTTAAGCAGGCTCCACCATACTCAACATTCGGGGCTCAGTCTCATGACCCCAAGATCATGACCTGAGCTGAAATCAAGAATTGGATGCATAATCGATTGAGCCACACAGGCACCCCTGAACCATGTTTTTAATTTCCTGTACTTCTGTGATGCTTTGACGCCTTGGGGCCTTGTGGACCTGGGGAGGGGTGGCCACTCCCCCCCCCCATTAGCTAGCTCCTAGGGGTAGCAAACAACTTGCCTTGAGCACAACCACCCAATCCTGAGTGCACACCACCACCCTGCCTCCTTTTATCAGGCTCTTACAGTAAGGTCCGGGCCAACACCCCCAGCCTGAAATCATCCCAGGGCTGGTACTAACAATTAGAATCTCCCTCTGTAGCCCAGAGCCTGCTGACATTATTCAAATGATCCAATCCTAAGCCTCCTCAGCTGCTTACCCTTCCTCGCCTATTCCTTCCTATGAAAATCACAACAAAGGTTTTGCCCTCTGCCCTTGCTCCCTCTGCACCCAACTGACCCTGGTGCTTCTGTGTGTGCCCCTGTCTCTCAGGAACTCTGGGTAATACCTTATCTTTCTCATGGCCATCATCTCCTGATCTGTTGGCCTCCCCATACCTAAATAAAACCAAAATCCTGGATGCATTTTAAAACAGCTCAGCTTTCTGCACTGACGGAATCCCCAAGGTAAAGAACCTAGGTCCCTGGAACCCTGAACTCCAGCTTCTAATCCCTCTCCTGCCCCCAGACCCTCGCTATCTCCCAGAAGCCCTGACACTGGACAGATACCCTTGACTTTGAGAACTTCCTTTCCTCCAAGAAGCCCCATCTCACCTCACCCCAGGATTCCTTCTACCACACATCCCCATTAAGGGCTCCCCTCTTGCCAATTGATTTCTCTTCAGGAATGTGACAGACAAGGTCCTCCCTCAGGGTATTTCTCCAATCTGGGTGGCCAAGGAGAGCAACAAGAGTCTGGGTAAGTGACACTGGGGCTTGCAGAAAAGGCAGCACTTATTCCACGCCTGTGGCTTTAGACTCTTCTGTGTCCACAGATTGGCTTTGCTTACAAATAATTATTTACAGTTCTGTCCCCTCAACAACCGTGCCACCCTGGGATCCCAGACCCAAAGCCCTCTGGCTTCTACCACCGAGCTGTGTGGCACTCACTGTCCTGCTCTGGCCGCTCCTTCTCCACTGATGACAGTGTCCTGGGCTGCCTGGCTGGCCACATCGTCCACATGATGGGGGACTCCACGCTTCGGCAGTGGTGGGAGTACCTGCGTGACACCGTGCCCTGTGAGTGGCCATGAGGGGAGAGGGCAGGGCTCCTAGGAGAAAGAGAGAAGATCCAGGGCTTTGAGAAGGCAGAGAACATTTCAGGAGAAGGACCTGAAGGATACCTGTGGCAGGACCGGATACCCGGGTTTGAGGCAGAAATAGGGATGGGGAACAGGGTGCCCAGTTACACATAATCTCAACAATTAGGTCGATGATGGGAGGCTCTAACAGGAGGGGGGAATGTGTTTGAGGAATGATGAGTACATAACCCTCGCTGGAAGTGAGGATTTGCCTGGGGGGATACTAGAGGAATAGAGTTGGAATTTAAGAAAAGTATTGTAGGGAAACCAGGGGTTTATCTTGTGACATTGGGGAGACACTGAATGTTTTCAGAGTTTTCAGTTTGTGGGATTGATTGGATTGAAAAAGGAAAGTCCAAAGACCAGTTATATGTTAGGGTAGGTCAGCATGCAGGCTGGGGTCAGCAGTAAAGGAATATCATACTGGAGGAACTGACAGTTTGTTGACCGATTGCTTCTAGAGAGAAGGGAGATGATCAGGTAACTAGGGATAACAGGAAATGGACTCAGAATGGAAGTCACTGGCGTGCCTTACTGGATGTGGGAGCAAGAGGCAGCAGTGGGAGAAGATGGTGTATTTATTTTATATTCTTCATATTGGGTTGAAGAGGTGAGGAGGAGTTTTCTGGGGAGCATGTGCATGAAGCTTTTGAACACATGGGATTGGAAATGAATTGAGATGTCCGAGCTTCAGATAGAGTTTCATGCTTATTCCCTGGAGGATAAAAGTTAAGAGTCGAGAGTGTCATGCAAGCTGAGTCCCATCTGAGCCTCCATGTTTTGTGCACAGATTCTCCCATATAACGTAACATGGGTTAAGGCATATGCTTGACTGGGGAGTGGGGGCAACATGACAGCCAAGGAAAGAAGGAACGTCAGCACCAAGCCGCCTCCCCTCCCTGTCCTGCCATCATCCCAGAGAAGTGTGCAGGGCCCACAGGACACAAGACAGATGTGGGCTGCCATTTGCTTACAGAAGTCCTAAAAGTACCCACTGCCCCAACCTAGAGACCTTGAGGTCTGCGGGATGTCGTCTGCCCTCCTGCTGGAGGATTGGAAGGTGCTTGCCTCCCAGGAGGGTTAGCCTGGGTGAAGCCCCTTCCTTTGGGGAAAAACAAGAGCTCCAGTTCCAACTAATCTGATGTTTAGGCAACCTCAAGTGACCCGCCCCCAGGGTCACTTTGGGACAGTTCTGCACATGGCAGGTGGAGTAGGTGACCTTCCTAAGCAAGAGATGTTTCTAAAGATGAACAGAAGCTCATGACAGAATGTTGGGAAAACCAGATCCTCTGCTAGCTGATTTGGCACCTTCCTGTGAAATAGAAAAAGGCGCTCCCTGTGCCCACAGAGCCCCAAAGCATAAGGTGGGGCAAGCAGGCAGGGACTTTGTGCAAAGGAAGGAGGGGCCTTTTCCTGCAGGTGCATCTAGCTCTCTATCAGGTCACATGACTGAGGAACGGACCAGATGTCAGAAGCCTCTGGCCCCCGGCTCACCACCGTTGGGCAAGGACATAAACTGGACAGCCTTGACTCTCTCGCCTGGGGCAAGTCTTCATCCAGGGGTGGCCGAAGGGAGCCGATGGATGAATCCAAGTTGAAGTGCTGGGTCAGAGAGGAGTCTGCAGAGAGTGACAACATACTGCTAAGAAAGGCGAGGGCAGCCGAAGGAACATCAATGAGACAAAATGCTCCAGGGGGCCAGGGACGCCCAGGACTGAGAAGAGGTCTTGGGACTTGGTAACTGGGAGGTCACTGGCAAACTTACAGATTTGGGAGAGCACAACCAGCTGACGGGGCCAGAGGCTACTTGGGTCCTAAGAGGAAAGTGATGCTAGATCTTTTGTGTTCTTAAATGAGGAAGTACAGTCCTATATTAACCCCTAAGCCCCCTCTTGTCCTCCCCACAGCCCTGAAGCCTGTGGATCTACACGCCACGTATCAGACGGGGCCCCTGATGGCAGTGGAGACCACTCGGGGCATCGTGCTGCACTGGCGGGCCCACAGCTGGCCCCTGCGTTCCCTGCGCACACCAGTGGCCTCCCTGCACTCTGTGGTCCGGGAGCTGGGGGGCCTGGCCGGGGGCCCCCACACTGTAGTGGTGCTGGGCCTGGGCGCCCACTTCACCACCTTTCCCCCGTCTGTCTTTGTGCGACGACTTGCAGGGATCAGGGCGGCAGTGGCTGCGCTGCTGGCCCGGGAGCCCCTCACTCTCGTGGTCATCAAGCTGGCCAACACCGGCTACAAGTCCGTGTATGGCAGTGACTGGTTCACCCTCCAGGTGAACCGGCTTCTCCGAGCTGCCTTTACTGACCTCCGTGTGGCCTTTGTGGATGCCTGGGAGATGACCTCCAGTCTGGCCCTGCCTGACAGGATCCATCCAGGCCGCCTTATTGTCCGCAATGAAGTCAACTTCTTCCTGTCCTTCATTTGCCCCACTTGAGCGCTTCTGCAGGTCCTGGGCTGTTTGGATGGAGAAGCTGATGGGATGATCGAGCCTGGAAGCCCTTCCCTTCAGCCGTCCTCGCCTCTTCTCTTACTTTTTTAATGCCCAGGCCATATATCAACCAGTAAGAATTGGGATGTGCGTGGTGGCAGGTGAGGGAAGCCTGGCAGTGGTCCAGCAACATCTATCACACCCGTGCATATAAGGATTGTCATTTTATGCGCTGGGGTCTCCATTTAGAGTGTCAAAGAGCCTGGCAAAGCTATGAGAGGGATTCTATTTCAGTTCTTCAGAGCCACCCTAGTGGAGAGCCCGAACATATAGATACATATAGAGAGAGAGAGAAGAGAGAGAGAGACTTCTGTGGATTGATTTGTAAAATAAAATTTTTCTCCTAGTTGAAAAAGTAATACATGTTATTTGTAGAAAATTTGAAAAGGTGCTAAAAAATTAACAATGAAAATAAAAATTACCTAGAGTCCCACCGTTGGGAGACGATCACTGTTAAAATACATATATGTTCAACAATTTCTCAATGCATTAAAAAAAATAAAATCTATCCCTCCTTTTTTTTTTTTAATTTACTTGAGCTAAACATGATGGGTTTATTCTGAGGTTCTAATGGACATTAAAGAGGATTTCGGTGTGCACCTTGGTCAGTCCAGGTCCTTCAAGAGGCAAGTGTCAAGACAGGATTAGAAGAGCAAATGTGTTTAGAGGAAACACCTATGAGAGATAATGCGGAGGAAGCCAGGTGAGGCTGGGAGAGCTTGTCAGACCAGAGGCAAGGCTGACTTGGAGTAAAGAAGAGAGGGAAGGAAGGTTGGGTAGAAGCATGCAAGACCGCAGTGCAGTCTAAGGGAATTTTGGCAAGACTAGTGGGATGTCTTTGAATCAAAGTTGACCATCAGGGGAATCCTGCATGTCCCAGGAAGGGGCCAGCCTCAGTATCCCTGCCATACTCCACCGCTGGCCCATGGGAAGAGTGGCCTCACTGTGAGGGCTGTCAAGAGGATAGCCGCCGGGGCCCTTGGTCAAGTATGAGCCCCGTAGTCCACCACAAAGGGAACAAACATATGAAATATGTCATAAACTCAGGAAATAAAGTTGATTTTCTAAAGGAATGGTGAAAGTCAAACTTCAGTCAAACAAGAGATTACCGATATGACTCGACAATTCCACTGCTGGGTATTTATCTGAAGGAAAGGAAAACACTAACTCAGAAATGTATCTGTACCCCCACCTTCACTGACTGCAGCATTATTTACAATAGCCAAGATATGGAAGGAACCTAAGTGTCCACCAGTGGATGAATGGATATAGAAAATGTGGCATATATGAGATGGTCAAGGAACCTGGGAACAAGGCACTCCCTGTGGACTCTTACCCTTTTCTTGCAGAGCATGAACCAAGGAGCAAACTCAGACCGCTTCAAACTGATCCCAGACAGGATGGTCGCCAAAATTGACTTCCTTCCTCATTTTAATGCTAAGTAACATGCCCAGAAGTGGAGACTTAACATGCAAATGAAAGCCTAGTGTATGAAGAAGCATATTCTGCCAACTGCACCTACACACCCACTTTCCTGGGATTCCCCGCCCCTACATGCTTGAGCATCATTCCTTTTTCCCACCTCAGCCCCTTTGAAACTTTCCCTGGCTGTTGTTTAGAGAGCCGGTCTGACACCTTAGTCATGACCGTGTCTCCCTTCAGTGGCACCTGTTGCCCCAATAAAGCCTTGCCTGTGCCTTTAACTTTTGGGTCCAGCCTTGGTTTCTATCGTACCTGGATACAAGAACCCAAGTCTGGTAATGAGTCTGGTAACGTATATAAACAATGAAATGTTAAGCAGCCATAAGAAAGAAAGAAATCCTGCCATTTGCAACAATATGGTTGGCTTTTGAGGACGTTATGCTTAGCAAATGCCAAATGATCTTACTTACATGTGGAATCTGAAAAAAAATAAAAACAAAAAACAACAAACAAACTCATAGGTAAGGAGAAAAAGCAGTGGTTGCCAGAGGTGGGGAAGGGGGTACCACAGGTGGAGGGGGTCAAAAGGTACAAACTTCCAGCTATAAAATAAGTAAGTCCTGGGGTATAATGTACATCATGGTGACTATGGTTCATAATACAGTATTGTATATATGAACAAGGTTAAGAGTAGCTCTTAAAAGTTCTGACAGTAAGAAAAAAATTTTTAGCTATTTTGGAGATGGGGGTCAACTAGACTTATTGTGATCATCATTTCAAAATAATACAAATATCAAATCATTATGTTGTGTACGTGAAGCTAATACAGTGCTATATGTCAACTATATTTCAATGAAAAAAATTAAAAGGAGTGTTTCTTGGGTTAGTCGTGTGATATAGACTTTTCCCAATGACCTATTTGTGTTCTTAAACAAAGGAACGTTGTCCAATTTGGCATTGCTGTCGATAAAAAAATAAATTATTTGGAAATAATGATTATAACAACATATTTAGTGATTTTGCTGAAAGAAAAAATAAATTTTACAACATAAATATGTAATGCTTGAAATGCCACATGTCTTTAAAAGTCCTGCAAATATTGCCAACCCAAAACAGATCATCCAGGCTAGTGTAAGAATAATCAGTACAGTTGTCTTTGTTCTGCTAACTTTCATTTGTGTAAAAACACATCTCTCAATTTTGTATTAGGAAGGTATACTCCTCAGGGCAGAGAGATATTATTTGGCAGATTACGATAACTTAAATATTTTGCCATAAGGCATGGGGCCCTGGTTGTGCTCTGACCCGGGTCCCACACAACTGAGAGGGGCAAAGCCACCATCCAAAAGGAAGGTGACAGGCCCCGAGGTCCCACAGGAGGACATGTGCCCTGCTTTGTACAGGAGGCCCAACTCTGAGTGACGCCGCCTGCTTTTGGTATCTTCTCCGCCTTTCCTTTTTTTTTTTTTTTTTCTGCCTTTCCTTTTTAATTGGCTTTCCTAACCAATTCATGAATCAGGGAGCATCCCATCCAGCAAGGAGAGATGCTCCCTCCTCTCCGCCTTCAGAAACAACATTCACCAATTTGTACCGAGGAACATTGCCATTGCCTTTTGCTCGTACCGAATAATAACTTCTCCAGAGACCGCAAGTTAATCAAGTCCCGGGACAGAC
>CM052890.1:5396794-5443687 GCA_028534135.1 Potos flavus | reverse complement strand
CAGCTTCTGATAATAATCCCGGCCAGACACAGAAGACTCAGAAGCCAGCGGGTGTGGAAGGCCACCAAGGACCGCAGAGAAACACAGCCATCTGCTCCAATCCCCTCTCCACCTCCCCGGCCCTTGCCCACCAGAATAAAAGTACCGGGAGAAATGGCCCGAAGGCATCTAAGGAGAAATCCCATGGCACCTTCCACTTCTGTCTTTTCCTTCTCGCCAAAAATGAACTATAATAAAGAGCTCACACCCGAGACCCCTCCCCCGGTACTGCAGTTGGGTGACTGCCTCAGGGCGGGGGACAATAAACCCGAACGCAGGTAGCCAGCCCAGAACCCCGGGTCTGCCCCTCCTCTCCCCGCTCTCCTGCCCCTCCGATCAGACCGAGCGCACGTGCCAAGCGCAGCACCGCATTTACGGTCTCCAACAAGCTGAGCCCGGACTGCACGCGCTCACCTGAGGCGTGACGAGAACCACAACCGTTAGCGCTTTTCTCCAGGCCACACACGCAGTAAGTGGCTGAGCCGGGGTCTGAACCCGGACCTGCCCTTTCCGCGCGACCGCCTTCTCCCAGGCCTCAGGTGTCCCGGCCTTCCCAGATCCCTAGACGGCGCCGGCCTCCCATAGAAGCAGGGGCGCGCCCCAGGGAGTGGCGCGGAGGGAGGGAGGGAAGCCCAAGGGAAGCACGTGGTTAGAGACCAACGATGGAAAGCCGGAACCTGTTTTATTAACACGTGAACTGCGCGGCTGGGACGTCAGCCAGTTGACCTGCAGCCGATGACCAAGCCCCACACTTAGCAGCTTCTCGGGGACCCTCTGAGGGGCTCTCCCTGCTGCTGGCAGGGAAGGGGCTGAGAGAGCAGCAGGGAGGCAGGTGCGCACAGCTATTCCTCGAAGAAGGCCAAGGTGAACTCCCCGCCGTCATCTCCACACCGCGGCTCCTCCAGCTGCTCTGGCTCTTTTCCAGCATCTTCTGGGAGTTGCTCCAGGTCCAGGTCACTGGAGGCGTCATCGTCAGGGGGGACACTTCCAGCCTTCTGAGGCTGTGGCTCCTTGGGTCCCGGCCCTTCTTCCCGCCTCCCCCCCACCATGGGACAGGGCCTGCGATGAGCTAGTGGGGTCAGGCCCTTGGGCAGGATTTTAGCTTCTTTGTCCCCAGACAAGCTGGTTCCTTGCTTTGGGGAACTTCTTGTTATTTAGCCCTATTATGTTTTTCTCCCTCCTACAGCTTTGACCCATCAACTCTCATTCCACCCTGGGATCTGGGCTCCAAAGCCCCCTGGCAAGACACCTGGAGCTTCCTGTAGGAAGAGGTGAACAGGGAGGACTTTGAGAGGTACCCCTGTGTTTGCAGAGTGGACAAGATACTGGAACTTCTCCAGAGGCTGGGCAGGGACAGACACTGAAGTCCTGGGCAAGGAGTCAGAGCTGGGCCACAGGTAACAGATGCCCAGAGACATCAGGAAAACAGAATTGTTTATCACATGGTGTTCACAGACAAAACACCAAGCTCTGAAGCATTCAGAGAAGCATTTTCCTTAGTTTCTGCTCTCAAGGGACACAGTGGGGAGAGGACATTACCCCCAAAAAATGACCAACACCAGCCATATCTACTGCTAAGTGAATAATATAGAGAATGTATTACAAGAGTTTAACGTAGGGGTGGAAAATTCAGAGGAGGTTTTTCTGTAGGAGATGAGGTGAGTTGAGCCTGGATGGTTGGGATGGTACAGAAGAGGGAGGACAGCAGGAGGAGAGCGGGATCAAAGGCCTGCAGGAGAAGGAGGAATCAGGGGAGTCTGGCAGGCAGGCAGCAGGCAGTCCCAGCCCAGCTAGAGCGGAGTTGGTTTTAGGACCGGGAGAGAAAGTTTGGGTTATTCTGCAGGCAACGTGGAGCCCCTGAATACTTGTGAGTAGAAACATCTAACAATATGGGTCAAGTTTTCCCAAGAGTTTACACAAAAGGGAAGCTGGAAGAAACTTCTAAGAGTATAATCACTCTGGGCCTCACCCCTAAGGCTGCTTTCCCACGGTTCCTTCCGCCTCTTTTATGCGTCATTTCCACCAGCCTTCGTATCCTCCCAGGACTCCTCTTGTTGCGACTGAAAACAGAAAGCAGCTCAGGCAGTAAAGTGGCGGTGCTTAGCCCGGGTGACTGAAGAATGCAGGAGTGGGTCTGGCTTTCAGAGCGCAAACTCGTCTGTCTCGGGATCTTTTTCTCTGAACTGCTCATTTCTGCCCCCTACTGGTCAGCTTCATCCTCCGCCTCCACTTGGCCTCAGGGCCCATGGGCTCATCCCACCGTGGGGCAAATGACCTACCTTCTCATGTCAGTTTTTTAAGTTTTTATTTAAATTCGTTAGCTAACAGTATAGTACTGGTTTCAGGTGTACACGTCGTGATATATGTAACTATAGGGATTCAACACTTCCATACCTCTCCCATGTCAGTCTTTCAGGAAAGAACTTTTTTTTTTTTTTTTAAGATTTTATTTATTTGACACGGAGAGAGCGATCACAAGCAGGCAGAGAGGCAGGCAGAGAGAGAGGGGGAAGCAGGCTCCCTGCTAAGCAGAGAGCCTGATGTGGGGCTCGATCCCAGGACTCCGAGATCACGACCTGAGCCAAAGGCGGAGGCTTTAACCCACTGAGCCACCCAGGCACCCGAAGAACTAGTTTTTTCCACTAGCTCCAGCAAAACCCCTCAGATGGCCAAGCCTCGACTAGCTTAGGTGACCTGTCCATCCTGGAGACAATCAGTGTGGCCAAAGAGATGTGTTGCTCTACATGACCAGACCTGAGTCACGGGCAGAGGACCATGTTCTGGAAAGTGAGTCAGGACTGGAGTTTATATTTGTACAAGTTGAAAGTGCATAGTTCTACATAACCCCCATCCGCCCCTTTTTCATCCTCCCTACAGCCCTGAAGCTGTTGGAGCTGCACTCCACATATCAGACAGGGCCCCCGATGGCCACGGAGACCACTCAGGGCACAGTACTGCACTAATGGGCCCATAGCTGGCATCTGTGCTCTCTCCACACACCAGTGGCCTCCTGGCACTCTGTGGCCCAAAAGCTAGAAAAGCTGGCCAAGGGCCCCCACACCATGGTAGTTCTGAGATTGGGTCCCCACATTGCTACCTTCACTCCATTTATCTTTATCTGGTGACTGGCAGGGATCTGGGCAGCTGTGGCCGAACTGTTGGCCTGGGAACTCTGCACTCTGTGTTCATCAAACTGGCCAACATCAACTCCAGGTCTGTGTGTGGCCACTACTGGCTCACCCTCTAGGTGAACCAACTCCTCTGAGCGGCCTTTGGTGACCTCCACCTGGCCTTTGTGAACACCTGGAAAATAATCCCCAGTCAGGCCCTGCCCCGTGGCACCCACCCAGGGTGGTTCATCTGCAACAAGGTGGATTTGCTCCTCCCCTTCATCTGCCCCACCTGAGTGCTTCTGTGAGTCCTGGGACTGTGTGGATGGCGAGCCTGGGACACAGTTGTGAAGAGCACCAGAGCCATAATAGGATTTCTAGGATAAAAGCTGGTGCCACTGGCTTATCTTGCCTAGAACACTGCAATCGTTTCCTAACCAGTCCAGCTGATTCTATTCTTGCCCCCCTCTGACCACTTCACTCAGAACATGGGTAGTTACTTTACATGAGACCAAGTCATTAGCCTGCTCAAAAGCCAAAGCCTTCTGACTTAGTATAAATCCAAACCCCTAACTGTGGTCCATGATGGCCCCGGCTGAACTCTGCATCCTCATTTGTTGTCACTCTCCTCTGGCACTCTGCCGTCCAACCCCACGCTCTTCTTCCTGCTCAAGTAAGTCAAGTCTTCCTGCCTCAGGACCTTTATACCTGCTGTTCCTGTGTCTGGAATGCACATCTGCCAGGCCCTCATATGGTTGGCTTTCTTCCCATTCAGTTCCCTGATTAAAAATCATCTCCTCAGAAGCTTTTCCTGACCACCTTAAGTAAAAGAAGCCATCTTCCCATCCAGGCACTCTACCCCCATCTTGCCCTCCTTTTCTTTCATATCACTAAACACAATCTGTAATTATCTGGTTTACTATTATTAGTTGTCTGTCTCTGGAGAGTGTAAGTTCCATAAGGAACAGGGAGTTTGTCCAGCTTGCTCACTGTTGCATCCCCATGATCTAGGCCAGTGCTTGAATCATTGCAGGTGTTAAATATTCCTCGAATGAACAGATGGATGAAAGTCAGATGACTAAGGTATTACTTCTATGCCCTGCACCTTCTCTCCGCGAGCCTCCATCTTATGAGAAATAAGCAATTGGCCAAAGTGCCCCCCTGTTGCAGTTGCTAATTATCAAATTTGCATGATTATCACCATTAAGGATATGCATTTACATTAGGGCTTTATGATTTTTCATGCAGTTTCCTATTTTTATTTTGGACGACCCTCCCAAGAACATCCTCCCATTTTACAGGGGCCCCAAGAGGTGGCACACGGCAGAGCCAGTCCTTGGTCCTAGATTGGTTGCAGAACCAGTGATATCGATGACTGTCCTCGCTGGAAAACCTGCCTCTTGCAAGGGGGCTGCAGCGATCACCCCTGACTCCTCTGACTTGGCTGATTGGGTGGGTCCTCTGGTCTTCTGGACATCAGTTCCTTGGCTGAGGGGCTTCCCTGACCACCCTAAAGGGGGCTCCGTGACCAGGCACGACCACGTCCGCAGTGCCCAGGACCCTCTTCCGGCTCCGTTCCTGGGCAACCGGGTCTTCGCTCAGCGCTTGCCATGAGTCTTCGTCTCCGCTGCGTTCAAACACATCGCCCGCCACCACCACCGTGCCCAGGGCCGTGCCCGCCACCACCACGCTCACGTCCCGTTGGCCCCCATGGCCTGGCGTGGCCCACACCTCGAGCCCCGGGCCCAGCTGCAGGGCCTGCTCCTCACCTAGCCCGTGTGGGAGGTAGCGGCCTCCGGGAAGGCAGAAGTCGTGCGAGACGAGCAGAGCCGCCCCGGGAAAAAGCCCCAGGTTCCCGATGTGATCCGAGTGTCCGTGGGTGCCCACCACCAGAGTCACATCTCCAGGGGCCACGCCCTGCCCTGCCAGGGCCCCCAGGAGCGCCTCCCGAGCCCAGGGGCCCCCAGTGTCCACGAGGATGGGGCCACGGGCCGCCTCCTCCAGGGCGGTCTTCGCCCCGCCGCCCTCGGGCGGGGACTCTCGGTGGTTGGAGTCTGAGCCCCAGGCCTGAGGCAGCACAAGCGTCACGGAGCCGTCTGCGCGTACTGCGTCGTCAACCCCCTCGGGCTCCGAGTAGCCCTGCAGCAGGACCACCACGGAATAGGGGTCGCCGCGCACCATCAGAGGCGGCTCCCCGCGCAGCGGCTCGGTCCGCACCAGAGCGCTCATGGCAGGATCGGGACGGAGGGGGAAGGGAAGTGGGGATGTGGGCGACCGCCCAGTCTCTTTGGGTTCGCACGTGCGCCCTGCCTCCTCCGAGTAGCACCGTCCAAATCTGTTCTTTGCCACCCCCCTCGCGCCCTTAAGATGGTATCGCCCTAACCCCCATCCGTACATGGTATCGCCCAAGCTTCCCTTAGCGTGAACCCGCCAGTCTCTCAGTGTCTTCGGCCGTCGCCACGCTTCTCTTGTGGTAGGTCCTCACCCGTCATCCTTCAAAGGATATCTTTATTTCCTTCAATCTAACCGAGGCGCTCCCCTCCTTGGACCTAGTTTCACCGCTTCTCCTAATTCTTGCCTCACTGCAAGGTTAGACCAGCCTTCGGAAAGGCGCGACAAATTTTGTCCTCTGCGAGCTCCCGTAAACCTAAAGTATGGTGGCCGAGAGGCGCTGCCGTACGCTGATTTTTAATTCCGGTGCATTCTCCCGCACGCGCCGAGAGGTGTGGCACAGACCCGCACCTAAATAGTTATCAGCCGGGGGACCCCTGCCAGCCTCCCTGGACTGCAAATTACAAACCACCATTAGCTTCCAACAGCGGGCGACCAACGGCCCTATTCTCCAGGCGCTGCTATATCGGCCAGGTATGATGTGTGCAGGGCAGTTTGAAACTACGGACCCAGGTGATATTTAAAGAAATTTTTTTTACTAGCGATGTAGAAAACTTGGCACCTGTGAAACTACATGGTGGGCCCTTGGTGAAATTAGTATAAGTAGACCAAATATCTACCCCACCTAACTTACCAACATCGCCCCATCCTCATAGTGTCCCCTTTTTGTTCAGTTTGTTGGCTTGTAGCCTCCTAGACGGAGGCAGTGTGTGTAGGTCGTAGAGACTGTCCATGCTGGCTTTTCCCTTGTAAGGGTCTAAAAGCAGACCAGGAGGGCAAACTGCCCCCCCACACACACACCCTCAGACCCACAGCTCCAAAGGCTTCACTGACCTCTGAGTGGGCTGGGAAGTGGTGGAAAGATTTAAAGGGGGAAAGCCTTCAATACTGTCACCACACACACACACCTGCCAATTAAGGGGCTAGATGGCAGGCAGAGGACTCATCTGTTAGAGCAGGCCTTCTGCCTACTGCTCCCGCTTTTGTCTCCATAACCATGCCATGCTGCACCACCAGGATCCTACCTGAGACCAGATAGGAGAGAACAGCTACAAGCTCTGGGATGGGATCACTCACACATGCCCTTATGTGGAGCATGGAGAGCTCAGATTTCAGAGGGTTCTTCTCCATGACTCCGGCCCCTCCTGGGGCCTCAGAGGCAAGAGTCAAAGATCCTCTGGGTCATGCTTGGAGTGCCCTGGTGTGTTGATCATCTCTTCCTCCTCTTCCTCTTCTTCCTCCTCCTCCTGATCTTCCTCCTCCTCCCCTTCTGTCTTCTCTTGCCCATCTGTGATCTTTTCCTTTCCAGTCCAAGTTTCCTGTAGACACGCTAGGTTGGGTGTTAGAAAACAATTTAGATATTAGTCTGGGGTGTACGGGAGGTTGTGGCCTGGCAGGAAAGGGGCCAGCCCCCCACACTTACCAGTTTCAGCAGGGGGCAGCACATGACCTTCACAGAGAAAATGCTGTAGGGGCTGCTCCTGATGATGGAAGTACCAGTCTCCCACGACATCTTCAAACTCC
Source organism: Potos flavus (assembly GCA_028534135.1). Taxonomy (NCBI): domain Eukaryota; kingdom Metazoa; phylum Chordata; class Mammalia; order Carnivora; family Procyonidae; genus Potos; species Potos flavus. Next base: position 5,436,623 of record CM052890.1, on the reverse strand, counting down.
TCCAGCATTGTCTCACACTGATCAAGTACAAGGGTCAGAAGGGGATCTACTCTGCTGGGCTTTGAAAACTCTCCTCTGCTCTTCACTCCTGTCTGCTCACCCCACCCTGAAGAGCAGGAAGCTGAACTTGGCTTAGGAGATGATGATCCTCACTCATTCAACAAACATTTACTGGCACCTATTCTGCCAAGTAGGCTATTAAACTCTATGTCTCAGCTCCTTGCCTATAAAATGGGAAATGGTAACAGTACCTACCACATGAAGTTGTGAGGGTAAAATGAGGCAGCAGGTGGAAAGTATGTGGGTCCGAATCTGACACATAGTAGGTGCTCAATATGTGGTAGTAGATATTATCAGCCTCTCTTATTACTCTTTGATATGCTCCTGGACCCACTTCAGTCAATGACAGAGTCCTCATTCTATCCCCTTCTCCCTGCTCAGAGGTGGACTTCCCAAGAATCTAGGTCTCCCCTCAGGTTCCCTTCTCATTGCCCTGGGCAGTGCAGTATCCTGTCGTACCTGCTTCTTGAGGAACGTGACTTCCACGCTGGGCTCGTCCCACAGCTCCAGAGGGATCCCCAGATCCACCTTCACCCCCTTCTGCACCAGACCTTTCAGCGTTGCCATGGTCTGACTCTGACCCTGAGAGATAGGAATTTGGGATCAGCCCAGCTCACTGCCCCACCTTCTTCCCCTTTCTGCCACAGCTGTATTGTCAGCTACCAGAGACTGAGAGGTGAACTCCATGAGGGCGACATGAGGGAATCTAACAATGGGGAGGGGACACTCTCCAGAGCTGGAGGGAGATGGGTTCCAGGGGATACCCGCTGTTGTTTCTGAAAAGTGGGATGCTGCCCTAGGGAAGAGTCTGACCTTGGCATATCTCAGTGAGCCCTTGCGCTCAGCATGAACACTGTAATCCAGGATCCGCTCGCACAAATTCTCCAAGGCCTCTTCCAGCCTTGTCTCTCTGCGGGAAGAGGGGATACAAAGATTTCTTGGATGCTGTAGGAGCTCCCAGGCATCCCTCAGGGGTCAGAAGGTAGAGGAGCAACAAGAAGAACTCACGAAACACTGTACGGGATGTGCCTCTTTCTCTTGCCAGTGTCTAGCACCTGCCCCAGCTCCAGCACCTCTCGAGATCGGCCAGTGCGACTCAGCTTTTCCTGTAGCTCCAGGCTCAGCAGCTTACACACTAAATGTCCACAAGGATGTGAAAGATAAACAAACATTCCAGCAACTCATTCTGTAGGTGAGCAAAAGCAGCAGACTAGAGCCAGACTGGCTGGGTTAGAATCCTGACTCAGCCACTTAATAGCTATGTGGCAATTCTGCTGTGCCTTGGTTTCTGCATCTCTAAAATGGAGATAACAATATAGCAGAACCTCCTTCGTAGGGGTGTGGTGAGGATTAAATAAATCAAGTTCTGTAAAGCCCCTAGAAGAGTGCCTGGCATATAGTGGGCACTGTATACCTGTTTGCTTTTATTCTGCAGTTATTTATGGAGCTCCTATATGCATGAGAGCAATAAGACCCATGATCCCTATCCACGGGACATTGCTGATACAGTTGGGTACAAATGATGACAATGTGGTGTGATGGGCCCTACACTAGAGGTTAACAAAAGATCCAATCTCTTTAGGAAACGCAAAATTCATTCAATGGTCATTTACTGACTTGCTGCTAGCTTGTGATTTCCTTAAGGATGAGCATTGCGTATGTTCCCACCACTGTCTTCCCAGCAACTAGCACCTGACCTGGCATGAGGTGGGTCCCAAGAAAGGGAGTGGCCTATAAGGAAATGCCAAGCAAGCTAAACACAGGGCAAGTAACAAAAGTGCCTAAGATGTTCCAGGCACTATGCTAGGACCTTGGAGACACAAGTACTCTCCTTCCCTCCAAGGGCTTACAATATAGTGGGAGGGGACAGAAAAGGAAGAAGGCTTCCAAAGGAACTGACATCTAAACTTGAAGAATCAAATACAGAAGGGAGGGGGTTATTTCACACAAAGGGAAAAAGCATGCTGAGGCACAGAGTACAAGAGGATAAGGCCGGCTCAGTGACAGCTGTGAAGTTCAGTGTGGCTGAATCATGGACACTTTGAGGACGGGAATGGAGGTACAGAAATATAAGAACAGTGGGGGCCATACACCAAAGAGACTTCTATACTGTGCTCAAAACAGGTGTATTCTGACCACAGCAGGAGGCCTGCAGAGGTGTTATAACAAGGAGGAGAGGCAAGGTAGGCTCAGGTCATGTGGAACACCAATACTGAAATGCAGGGTGGAGTGGGGTGAAGGGAAAAAGAATCCAGGGAAGAAATTAAAGTCAGGAAGGCAACAAACTGGGGAACCAGGGAACTCAATGGCCCAGCTCTGAAGTGTTTCCCCCTCCCCCACTCAGTCACCACTGTCATGCAGCCACATAAGACGCTGCTCACAGTAAAATCCGTAAGTACACACCCTCTGCAAAACCTCACATGTATGGGGAACCTCCTCCATTTCTGTGGCCTCCTCTTTATGAGCTTCAGGGCCTTATTTACTTACACCCAAACCCTCCCCAGAGCGTGGGGCCTGTAATTTGAGAGCTTCTCTGCAAGGGTGGAGCAGAGGATGTCCACAGGTATGAGCCTCACACGGAGCTCCTGCAGGCTCCCCAGGTTTAGGTTTAGTGTCATGGGGGGAAACACACTTTAGATGCTCAGTAGATTGGGTGATCCTGGGCCTACAGTCTCTGAACTACAATTCCCACAGATCACTGGGGCTACGCAAGCAAGAAAAAGAGGACTTCCTCTGGATGCTCTACGGGGATTGTAGTGCCACAGTTGTGGGGTAGCGCTATGCATTCCCTCCCTTGACCCCCTTCGAATTCAGCCAAGCTCCACCAGAATCTCCCTCAAGTCTTCAAGGAGATCGAGTGGCCCACCAATCACAGTCCATTTGGTCCTGTCCAGACTAAGGAGATGGGCAGAGGGATGCGAATAGGGGCCACTCCCTTTAGATACCTTCGCATTTGCTGGGCAAGCGTTCTGTGTCATCGTCTTCCTCCTTCGGCGTCGCAACCCAAGCGCCATACACAGCCAGAATGAAAAGCAACATTGCCAACCGCACAGGTCCCATGACAAAGTGCTGTCCACAGCCAACAAGCCCTTGCCTTCAAAAGCAACTTCGGGAAGTCAGCGGGCCCTTTAAATTCCGAGGGGGTCCGCGGGAATTTCCATCCCGCCTGGCTTGGGAGGCGCACGCGCAGTCCCGGTCCGGAAGGGGGTGGGGCCTCATTGCCCTCCCGGCTATCCCGCCTCGGTTTTGTGGCGCTTTCTGGGGTCCTGGCCGCAGGGTAGTGAAAGTATAAACTGAAGTAATTGTAGCAGGAGAGTGTGCTCCTTGCGCGTAGACAGGAAAACCTGTTTTTAATTCCACTTCAGGCCGTGAGCCTAGGAGACTCATTCCGGCTCGGGGAAGGGGCAGTGACCTCCTCTCCGTCTCTGCCAGGACCTGCTCCTGGGAGGGGGCGGGGCCAACATGGCGCCGAGCGCCGGCTGAGCGGCGCTTTGGCGGCGGTGAGAGACTTTCTCTGCGTGGAGCGTTCGGCTGGCGGGGGCGGGTCTGAGTGCTACCCCGGACTAGGCCCTTTGAAGGGCCTATGTGGGAGCCTGGAGGAGGACGGTGGGTTGTGTGTCCGTGCGCATACGGACTGTGTGTGTGCGTGTGTTTGCAGTGGAGGATGTTGGGGGGCATGAGGTGGGCTCTCAGCGCCTTCTTCCGCGCTGTACCCATTGCTTGGGGAGCTTCGACTCGCTTCCTTGCTGGGTAAGCCACTACCCACATCCAGTTCAAGTTAACCCTCTTCTGTGAAGCTTTCCTGCCGACTCCACTGACCTGAGGGGCTCCTGAGGTCGTAGCGTGTTTTGTGAGCTGTTACTGGCAGAGGGCACGGAGGGTATTGAAGGCTTAGTAAGAGTTCGCCAGTGACCTCTGGGATATGACAGTGTCTTATATGCCCGGCGCCAGGCACAGAGTATGTGTTGAATAAATGTGTTCCCTGAACGTAAGACTTAAAACAGAGGATGAGGAGACCAAATTCTCTTTCGCCCCCGTGCTCACCCCTCCAGCACGCCCTCATCAACACTCCGCTGTCAGTCCTAAACACTTTTGACAGTCGTCTTCCTAATGCCAACTTCAAGGGAGCCACTTCCCTTTTGGCCCCAAAGCAGGTTCCAAGCTGGGACCTATACCTTGTTCATCTTGATAATCATGGTACCGTATATTTATTGGGCACCTACATCTGTAAGTCATAATTCACTGAGTTATTCAACAAATGACTTCCTAGGTACAGTGGCTCAGGCACCAGTGTCAGATTTTGTAATACATCAATGAGCATTAACAGATTTTTGTCCACACAGTGGGGGGTGGAAAGGGAAGGTGTGGTGGTGATAAACAATTAGAAATGATACAGTATATATTAGATGTTAAATGCCTTGAAGGGGAAAAACAGAGTGGGATTGGAGTGTGGTGCTGAATAGGGTGATGGGAATAGGCAGCCAAGCTGGCATCTGGGGAAGAGTATTCGAGGCAGAAGGAAAAGAGCAAAGCCATAAAGCAAGAGCTTGCCTGTGAGGTTTGAACAGTAGGAGGACATTGGGGCTGGAACCAGATGGAAGAAGGAAGGAAAGCGGACCAGAGATGTGATGGGGAGAGGGAAAATTATGAAGGGCCTTATAAACTGTAATTAGGATTTTGGATTTTACTCCGTGGCAAACGGGGAGCCATTACAGGGTTTTGAGCAGAGAAATGACCTACTCTGACTTATATTTTGACAGAATCACTCTGGCTGCTGTGTTGGGAATAGATGTGGGGAGCAAGGGTAGAAGCAGGAAGACCTTGTCAGGAGACTGTTGAAGTTAGCCAGGCGAGAGATGATGGTGACTTGGCCATGCAATGGGAGTGGAGGAATCAGGTTGGATCACTTGGCCATTTGACGTGAGGGCTTACATAAAGAGTGAGTGCCTGGATAGATGGCATTGCCATGAAGATGAAGAAAAATGGAGCAGGTGGGGAGGGAGATCAGGAGTTCAGTTGTAGAAGAGATTTTAAGTCGACAGTTTGATATGCAAATCTGATGTTAGGAAAGAACATTGGGGGCTGAGGATATAAACTTGGCCACTATCAGCCTATATGCAGTATTGAAAATTGAGGGTAATTGACATCACCAAGGGAGCAAGTGTAGCTACAGAAGAAAACCAAAGACCGAGCCCAGGATGTTCCAGCATTAGGCAGATGAGAAGAGGAAGAACTGGTCAAGGAAACCAAGAGGGGGTGGCCAGTGAGGTAGGAGGAAAGCCAGGAGAAGGCAGTGGAGTAAGGAGTTTTCAGGAGGGAGTAGTCAGCTATAGTGTGTGCTGTTGGCAGGTCAGGTATGATGAAGACAGAGAGTGGGCCTTGGATTTGGCAATGTAGAGTCATCAGTGACCTCGATGAGTGGTTTCAGGGAGCTGGTGGTGTCAAAAGCCTGCTTGGAGTAGGTGCAAGAGAGGAGAGGAGAGGAATTAGAAAGTTAAGATAACTCTTCCAGGGAGTTTGGTTGCAAGGAGGAGCTGAAAAACGGGGTATACGTTGGAGAGAAAGTGGAACGAAGAAAATGTTTTATATTTGTAATTGTGGTGAAATACACTAAAGCTCACCATTCTAAACCATTTCAAGTGTACAGTATAGTGGGATTAAATATGTTCACATCATTATACAACCGTCACACCATCCGTCCTTCCAGAACTCTTCATGTTGTAAAGCTGAAAGTCAGTTGCCATGAAACACTAACTCCCCATTCTTCCCTGCCCTAGCCCCAGCAACCCAATTCCACTTGCAGAGTCTATGAATTTGACTCCTATAAGAACCTCATGTAAGTGGAATCATACATTATTTGTCCTTTTGTGGCCGCCTTATTTCACTTAGCATAGTGTCCTCAGGGTTCATCCATGGTATAGCCCAGGTCTGAATCTCCTTCCTTTTTAAGGCCGAAAACAATTCCATTGCATGGATAGACCACTGTTTTGCTTTCTTAAGACGGGAGGAATAACTGCATTTTGTAGGCTGGCAGGAATGACTGGGTAGGTTGAAAACTTGGTGGTGATGCAGGCAGGAAGCAGTTGGGAGTTGGTGAGGGGCACGAGCGGCTTCTCTAACAGGTGGGGGGCGCCTGGGTGGTTAAGCATCCAACTCTTCTTCTTTTTTTTTTTTTTAGATTATTTATTTATTTACTTGAGAGAGAGCACAAGCAGAGGGGAGGGGCAGAGGTAGAAGCAGACTTCCTGCTGAGCAGGGATCCCGACGTGGGGCTCCATCCCAGGACTCTGGGATCATGACCTGAGCCAAAAGCAGATGCTTAGCGACTGAGCCACGTAGGTACCCCAAGCATCCAGCTCTTGATCTCAGCTCAGGTCTTGATCTCAGGGTCATGAGTTCAAGCCCCGTAATGGGCTCTGTGCTGGGCGTGGAGCCTACTTAAATGTTTGAAGTAACAGGTGGGGATGCAGAGGATGTGGGCGCCGGTGCTCTTAGGTTGGTAGATGTGGGAGTCTGTGGAGGTCTCTTCTGATGGCCTGAAGTGAGGAGGAGAGGAGGTGTCACATGGGACAGAGGGAGACTGAGTGCACGGAGGTGTAGGAGATGAAGAATGATTGTCCGGCAGCATGAGGGGTTCGTGTGAAGTTCACGGCCATGAATTTAAACTAAGAACTGGTCGAGATGGTTGTGTGTGTTTTCATCACGTTCAGTTGTGTGGGTGTATAGGCTCAGAGCGGGAGCGTTGTATTTCACTGTTACTGCGTTTGTGTCAAGCACGAATAATGGTGCAAGAAGGGGCAGGAGAGATGCAGGTATACACAAAACAACCTCAGGAAACAAGGCCTTTTCCGCATTCCAAATACGGGAAAGAAATCCAGAGCTGGGACAGTATCAGTAATTTGCCCAAATAACCCAACTAGGGAGTCTAGGGCCAGGATTTCCATCGAGGCCACGTCCGTTCACTGCACCTCACTTGCCCAGCACCGGGCACAGAATCGGAGCTCAGTACACTGTGTGCCACTGGATCGGATTGCTACCTGCTTCTGTTACACCCGGTGCTGACTCACTTTTTTTTTTTTTTTCTCTTCTGCCCACCCCATCTCCCTGCCAGGGTCTCCATCTCTCCACCCTGGGTTATTACTCTTCGGGGGAGGGAAAGAGGGACTCCAGAATGGCCGAGGAGAAGAAGCTGAAGCTCAGCAATACGGTACTGCCCTCGGAGTCGATGAAGGTGGTGGCCGAGTCAATGGGGATCGCTCAGATTCAGGAGGAGACCTGCCAGCTGCTGACCGATGAGGTCAGCTACCGCATCAAGGAGATTGCCCAGGTAACCTGACCCGTCCGCCCAGCCAGGCATCGTGACAAGGGTGCTGCCCAAGACCCTTCTTTTTCAAGCTGTCAGGCTGATGTCTGTCTTGTCTCCCACCCCCAGGATGCCTTGAAGTTCATGCACATGGGGAAGCGGCAGAAGCTCACCACCAGTGACATTGACTACGCGCTGAAGCTAAAGAATGTCGAGGTGATTGGGACACGCAGGATTGAGGTGGGGGAGGGGGTGCGGCGGCAGGGTGGTGAGACCCGTCCTCCCAGATGCTGTATTTGCCTTCAGCCGTGCCTACTCAGGCTCCCTTCTCATCCCCGTGTCTCTCTCTCTCCTCATACAGCCACTCTATGGCTTCCATGCTCAGGAGTTCATTCCTTTCCGTTTCGCCTCTGGCGGGGGCCGGGAGCTTTACTTCTACGAGGAGAAGGAGGTTGATCTGAGCGACATCATCAATACCCCTCTGCCTCGGGTGCCCTTGGACGTCTGCCTCAAAGGTTGCGGGCAGGGAGAGCAAGGTGGTGGGGAGCAGGGAAAGGGGGCAGGGGTTCCCAGTGGAGAAGCCCGCTGCACGAGATCGCTGGTGACTTGCAGAAAGTGGGAACAGGACGGAAAACACATTCGTAGTGTGGAGTGGCTCCTTAGTGTCCACGTCCAGCAGTTCAACCGGACACCTTCTTTCCTTGCAGCTCATTGGCTGAGCATTGAAGGCTGCCAGCCAGCTATCCCCGAGAATCCACCCCCAGGTAACCTTGTCCATGCCCGGAGCCCACCCCTCTCTATCTCACCTCCCCTCTCCTTCCTTTCCATCCCCTGCCACTCTCGCCATCCCTGCTGTGACTGCTTTGCCACCAGCTCCCAAAGAACAGCAGAAGGCTGAGGCCACGGAACCCCTGAAGTCAGCAAAGCCAGGCCAGGAGGAAGATGGACCCTTGAAAGGCAAAGGTCAAGGGGCTGCTCCAGCCGATGGCAAAGGTCAGTACTGCTAGGCCAGGCCTGTCCTGGCTCCTGGCCCAAAGCCAGATGGTGGGCCGTGAGGCGGCTGAGGTCTGGCAAGGGCTGAGACCTGTGGCTGGAGAGCCCTGAAAGGAGCCGAGCCCCAGGTCTCACTGGGTGGGGAGCACAGGTTTGCCTGGTTCCAGGCTCTCCTGGAGCTCTTGTTTTCAAACCTGTCTTCCCAACTCACCCAGGGAAGGAGAAGAAGGCACCACCCCTGCTGGAGGGCGCCCCTTTGCGCCTGAAGCCGCGAAGTATCCACGAGCTGTCCGTGGAGCAGCAGCTGTACTACAAGGAGATCACCGAAGCCTGTGTGGGCTCCTGTGAGGCCAAGAGAGCGGTGAGGCCCCACGGGGTCCCTTCCTCCCGTAGCCCCACGGATCCCTCCCCGGTCTCGGCCCTCCGTCACTCGCTCCCTCCCCCGACAGGAGGCCCTGCAGAGCATCGCGACCGACCCAGGGCTCTATCAGATGTTGCCACGATTCAGCACCTTCATCTCGGAGGGGGTGAGCGCAGGTTCCGGGCGGTGAGGCGGCGGCGGGGGAGCTCACCTGAGGGCCTCACTGCCCCGTCACCTCCCCGCACAGGTCCGTGTGAACGTGGTGCAGAACAACCTGGCCTTGCTCATCTACCTGATGCGCATGGTGAAGGCGCTCATGGACAACCCCACGCTGTACCTAGAGAAATACGTGAGCCGCCCTGCCCGCCCACCTTTCCCCCCAGGGTCGGGGCCCCTCGCTGCCGCCAGCGGGAAGCCATTTGTCTGAATTAGCCAGCTCGCCCCTTCTTCCTTAGGTGCACGAGTTGATTCCAGCTGTGATGACCTGCATTGTGAGCAGACAGCTGTGCCTGCGGCCAGATGTGGACAATCACTGGGCGCTCCGGGACTTTGCTGCCCGCCTCGTGGCCCAGATCTGCAAGCATTTCAGCACGACCACTAACAACATCCAGTCCCGGATCACCAAGACCTTCACCAAGGTGAGCGAGAACGAGGAGTGTAGGGGCGCCCGGCTCTTGATTTCAGCTCAGGTCATGATCTCAGGGTCGTGGAATCGAGCTCTCGCGTTCCACGCTCAGCAGGGAGTCTGCCTGAGATTCTCTCTCCGGCTGCCTCTGCCCACACTTCCCCCTCAAATAAATAAATAAATCTTAAAGAATGAGGAGTGTAAACAGTTTTTGCCTCTCCACCCCAGGGTGGTGACCGGGACAAAGGGCTTCAGGCAAGCCGGAGGCGGGTCAGTGTGGCGCGAGGAAAGGACACTGAAAACACAGGGCAGAGGAACAGGGCCTCGAACTCGGGCCCTTTGTAATGTCTTAGTGATCCACAGCAAAAGGGTGTTCATGAGACTCGGTCCTTAGTAGTTCGTCTCTCAGGCCCCTTGACCCGGGTTTCTCTTCCTTCCCCTAACAGAGCTGGGTGGACGAGAAGACTCCGTGGACCACGCGTTACGGCTCCATCGCGGGCCTGGCAGAGCTGGGACATGATGTGAGGCCCTGGCGGCAGGGGGAGCATGGGGGAAAGGAGGTGTCTGGGTCCTAGGGGGCAAAAGCCCCACCCAGGGGACTCCATGGTGACCCAAGGCTCCTGGCTTCACCTTCCCAACAGGTGATTAAGACTCTCATTCTGCCACGGCTGCAGCAGGAGGGGGAGCGGATCCGCAGCGTCCTGGACGGCCCCGTGCTGAGCAACATCGACCGCATCGGAGCTGACCACGTGCAGAGCCTCCTCCTGGTGACCAGAGCCCCCCTCCTTGCCCTCCCCTCTTCTTTCCACTCCTACCCCGCCCCCCCCCCACACGGGTACAACGTTCAGCAAGCCATGGTTGGCTTTTAGTCACTCATCCCGTCTTTGCCTCATATGTTCAGAGTCTAGTACTGTTGTGCACATGGAGACCAAGGCACCAAGAGGTTAAGTAAGAAATGAGATCTGAACTCTCATCCCAGGACATCCCCTAGAGGGGACTGCCTGAGGCTTCTGCGTCACTGCGCTCTGTTCCGTGTAAGGCCTCACCCTGTGGACCAGCCGCCCCTTAGAAACCACCAGGGTATTCAGCGAGCTGCCCATCACACCCGAGGGTGCTTGTTCTCTTGTGAAGAAAAGCCAGCGGTCCTCACACACACGGCTACCCCAGCAGTCCTGCCGGTGCCGGCAGCATACTGAGACCCGGCGTTTCCGCCTCACCCCTCCCCTGTCCCACTTCCCGAGGGGCCAGCCCTCCACCTACTGGCTTTTTGCTTTCTCTGCAGAAACACTGTGCCCCTGTTCTGGCAAAGCTGCGCCTACCACCTGACAATCAGGATGCTTATCGGGCAGAATTTGGGTCCCTCGGACCCCTCCTCTGCTCCCATGTTGTCAAGGCCCGGGCCCAGGCTGCCCTGCAGGCTCAGCAGGTCAACAGGACCACTCTGACCATCACTCAGGTCCGTGACGGGGTGGGGGGTACACTCACACAGACTCGAGCTTGCTTTTGGAAAACGCAGGGCCCCCTCAGTGGGTGATTCCCCAACCCCGGGGAGAGCCGCCGAGGAGCAGCAACAGGTGCCCTTCCTTTTCTTAGACCTTGACGTTTTCTTCTCGCCTCTTCTTTGTGCAGCCCCGGCCCACGCTGACCCTCTCACAGGCCCCTCAGCCCGGCCCTCGGACCCCCGGCTTGCTGAAGGTCCCTGGCTCCATCGCACTGCCCGTGCAGACGTTGGTGTCTGCGCGCGCTGCTGCCCCGCCTCAGCCGTCCCCTCCTCCGACCAAGTTTATTGTAATGTCCTCCTCCAGCGCCTCTTCCACCCAACAGGTACTGGGAGCCGCCTGGGACCAGGAAGGGTGGGGAGCATGACCAGGGTTACCTGCAAGGACCCTGAGGGCCCCACAGTAGAGCCCAGTTCCCTCTGGGCCCGAAGACGAGAGCAGGAAGGGGCATTTTGAGGAGGCCCGCGAGCCCACGGCCGCTCGTCCTGAGCATGGCACTCGAGCTGGCCGCAGCCTCCAGGCTTCCCCAGGCAGCGCCTTTCCTTTCTTCCCCCAGGTCCTGTCCCTCAGCACCTCAGCCCCTGGCTCGGGCTCCACCACTACCTCTCCCGTCACCACCACCGTCCCCAGCGTGCAGCCCATCGTCAAGCTGGTCTCCACTGCTACCGCTGCACCCCCCAGCACTGCTCCGTCCGGGCCCGGCAGTGTCCAGAAGTACATCGTGGTCTCCCTGCCCCCTGCAGGGGAGGGCAAAGGAGGCCCTGCCTCCCACCCTTCTCCAGCTCCTCCCCCCTCCTCAGCCCCCTCCCCGCTTGGGGGCAGTGCCCTCTGTGGGGGGAAACAGGAAGCTGGGGATAGCCCCCCTCCGGCTCCAGGGACTCCAAAAGCTAATGGCTCCCAGCCCCCTGGGTCTGGCTCCCCTCAGCCTGCGCCTTAATGCTGTTGCACATTCACCAGTGTTCTTCTGTCCCTGACTCACTCTCTCTCTCTCACACGTGCGTGCGCGCAGAGTGGAAGGAAGTAATAGTTTGCTTCTTCCATGTTACTTTTTTTTAGATATTGTACAGCCAGTTCCTCAGAATAAAAGTCTGATTTGTAAGTTCTGATCCACCTCAGCCCTTCCTGTGTCAGGTGCCACGGGAAGGTCGAGCTTGTCGACCAGGCCTCGTCTCCTGGCCTCTCAGGACTCAGGACTCTTCAGCCAGATCCACAGCCACGGGCCAGAAGGGTGGAAAAGACAGTGTCGTCCTCTCCAGCTCCACAGACGACCGCCTTTGCTGCCCGTGTCCTGGTTTGGGGAGCCTCAGATCCGGATGACATAGGCATCACTGTGGCTCAGGTGTCGCACCCACTTGTGGGGGTTGGCGTTGCCGCAGGGTCTGAACGCCAGCCTGAGGAAGCGAACCTGGAGGCCGGAGCACGTGTGCCGGGGGAGTTCAAATGAGAGGCTGGCAGGGCCCAGACCCAGAGGGGCCGAGGTGGAGGGTCCTTGACCGGGAGGCCCGGGGAGGCCTGGAACATCCATCTGTAAGGGACAGAGGCCACGGAGGGGTACTGAGGCCCGGATAGGATAGAGGGCAGGGAGGCCCGCCGCATGAGGAGGGATTGGTTGGGGCTGAACGTGCAGGCGGAGGAGAGGATCTCAGAGACTCAGCAGCTTGTACCTGGAAAAGGCCTGACAGCTGGGAGCCGCCCTGAACCCGAGGCAGGTCCCAGCGAAGGGCTCCCTCCCCCAGCTCTGCCTTCTGCTCGGGGCCGCTCAGCTCCTGAGAAAGGCTGGAATTTGGAGAAGCACTGCGTTCAGTCCCTGCCTTCCTGGGGCAGGCCAGTTCCACCCTTCCCGGGGCCACCCTGTTGTCCAGGGAAGCTGGTGCAACTGCCCGAGCCCCCGCGGCTCACCCACTAACCTGACCACCCCCCGTGGCAGGGGAAGGTGCACCCTGACATTGAGAGCTTGGCTGCAAAGAAAAAAGGAACAGAGTCAGCCCCCGGAAGGCAGTGACCATTCTTCATTAACATCGCAACTAGGGTTCAGCACAAGTGCTACCCCATCCCCTTCCCGAGCCCTCCTGCCTCTAACTGAACAGGATTCTGAAGCTGGTGGATGCATCGGAAGGCGGGAGCAAAAGGTATGTGGGCCCTGTATCCTTCCCCACGTACCGGAACTAGGCTCGGCTAACCCCCACTCGTACCTTTTTGGAGGCAGGTCGCATCGCAGCTTCAGGTAAACCTGGAGCCTGGGTGGAAGGGCACGGAAGTGTTACTTGCTGGCAGCTCACATCCCCCCCCACCCCTCGGGCCTCCACGCATGGCTGCTGGGTGGGTCGTGCCCCAAGCAATGAATCCACTAAGGGCTGAATCCAAGTTGAGGGGAGGGTGTCTTTTTCTGACTTGTACCCCATTACCACCACTCGTCCATAATGAGTTTTGGGAACATCTTTGTATTGGCTTAGACTTCAGAGAAGTTCCAGAACAGGGAAATGGTCTCACCTGCCTGAGCCTCGCTCCCACTGCACAGAGGGAAAGAGCCGGAAGGGGAGCGGGGAGGGGAGGTCGTCTGAGAGTTGGTACCGCATCACAGTCAGCTGGGACCAGACAGGAACAGAGGTCAGTTTGGTCTCCTCATCCCTGAACTGCCTCCCTTCCCCATGGTGGATGGAACATGCTAGGCCAGCCTGATCCTGACCTCGCCCTGAGGGGGCTGCAGGCGCAGAATTCGATGAGACTCAAACTCTTCCAGAAGCACCGAGCTGTGAAATGAGACCTCATCCACCCGGATCCCCGGTCCGTAACCTGGAAGGAGAGAAAGTCTCCTCTTGGAACCCGCGCTATGGGAGACGAGAGCAGCAGGACAGAGCCTGTCTCTGTTCCACACAACTTCTGGCTGCTGATCTCTACGTAGGAGCGAGAGTCCTACTTCCTTCTCACCTCTCAGTTCTGACTTCCCCACACAAAATTCTTCTGTCAGACCGATGCGCATTTCTGTCAGAGAAAACAACGTCCGAAAAGGCTGCCAGATGCCACCATACGCAGCACCAAGGAGCCTGTCCCAGACCCCACCCAGGGCCAAGCCTGCACGCCTCTCACCGGAGCCACTGGGAAGAAAGCTCTTGAGCCGGATCTCTCCCTGCACGTCTACCTTCAGCAGCGAGCCCTGAGAATGGCAGAGAGCTCAATGCCCAGAGGTGACACTCCCCCGCCCCCCATACATTTCCCAAACGCCATCTGTCCTCGGCTTCAGGGTTGGGGGCCCAGACTTACATTAGATGCTATCAGCACAGACAACCTCTCGACCACATCCAAAAACACTTCGTTCTTTTGGCTCTGAGGAAGAGAGGAGATTTGGACGCTTGCAGGCTGAACGGCCTGTGTCCTAGAGTGGACAGGCAGAAAGGACAGGGCAGTGGAGGCTAGGACCCTTCCCCTACCCCTTCCCTTACACAGGGGTAAGGGAAGGGATTATCCACATCTAGCAACGCCAGGACATCCATCTCTGGTGTCCCAGAAAAAGATCAGAGGGTCTGAATCCATCGCACCTGTCCTCACCTGGTCAGAGCGGCTGGCCAGGACGGGGCGGCTGGCTGCACTGCTGGGGGCCACTTTGCTCTGCTGCGTCTCAGCCCCAAACTGGAAAGCACCCAAAGCAACAATCTTCAGGTTTGATGCTACCCACCAACCCTCCTCCTCCTTCCCTTGACTAACCAAGCCAACGCTGCTGAGGTCAAAAAGGCTGAAGGGCTTGCTGACCACAGCCTCTGTCTGGATGAAGTTCCGCAGCATCTCCATGGATGTGGTCTGTACGTAGCCATAGTCCTGCGGCAAGAGAAAGGACAGCCTTTGGATGGTCAGCGGGGGAAAGGGGTGAAAATGAATGGACTCAGCCTCCCCATCACAGCACACATCTGCAGGGCCTGGGGCGCGGTGGGGGAGATCCCTGTCCCTCACCAGCACTTCATCCAGGAGTTCGTAGACAAGAGCCACGTTTCGAGAGATGGTGGCCTCATTCAAGGAGCCACAGTAATCGCCCAAGAGAGTGGCCAACCTGAGAAAACAGGGCGGAGTGTGCATATCCTCCTGCGGTCCGCATCCCGGCGCCCAGGTGCCCAGCCCTGCCCTCCTCACCGGGAGAGCAGCTCTAGGAGGCTGAAGGGAGAAATGTTTTCTGAAGTCGTGGCCACCAAATAGAGGCCGCTGTGTCTGATGTGGATGAAATGACGGTCATCGTGGTGCTGAGGCAGAGGCGGGGAAGGGAGCGTTAGAGAGAGAATTGCGATTAAGGGCCCGCCAGACTTCCAAGCGGTGGGCCTTGGGGTGAGCCAAGAACACGCCCCTCCCCGGGGCCCAGCTGCTTAATGTGTCAGCGGAGGGAGCCCCCAGCACCGACCCCGGAGTGGCGGAGCTGCGCCCGGTATAGTGTTAGCGCTCGAGAAGCTCGCTCGGATTATTTGGCAGAATGTAGCCCCCACCAAGCAGAAGCTCTCAGGGAAACAGCCCTGGGAGGAAGGAGGCGCCCCCACACTCCCAGCCCGCCAGGAGCCTACCCCACGCCCCGCCACTGGTTACCATGACAACTGGGGACTCATCTCCGGGCAGTCCCGTCAGCTTCCGGTAGAAGAGCTCGGCCACATCCCGACCGCCACTGTCCCCGCGGACTGACCGGGTGGAAGGACAGTTAAGGAGTCGGCGACACAGGCTGGCTCTGGGGCACTACTCCGACCCGGGCCCCTCCTCCCGCCCCGCAGGTCCAGGATACAATCCTTGTAGATGAGCGGATCCCCTTTGGAGGACAGAATGAAAAACTGGGAGATCATGGCGGTTCTGGAGAGTAGGCAAGGAGAGAGCGAAAGTTCGGCCTGCCCCGCCCTGGGGCCCCGGAACAAAAGGACGCGCGGAGGCTGGCCCTTTAAGAGCAATTTTTCCTCTGCCCTTCCCTGCTCGGACCGCGGGAAACCCGGAGCCCGCCCCGCCCCGCCTTTCCCTCCAGGTGCCGGCGCCGCTGCCCCATCACTCAGCCCACGCTCGCCCGGTAATTGGGCGAGGCTGGGGCCTGCTGGCGAGTGGGAGGGGCGAAGAGCCTCCTCTCCGATAGGCCTGCTCACAGCGGCGCCGGTCACGTGAGGCGCGACGTTTCGCGCCAATTTCGGTTGGTCGTCAGTAGCCCGCCGCGCGGACGCTTTCTGCTGTCCCGGGAGTGAGACCCTTGAACCCGCCAACTGCTGCCGCACGGGCAATGGCAGTTAAGGACTACGTGCTCGAGAAAGGTGAGGGTATGCAAACTTGGGAGGAGCAACCTGCGTGGGGAGCCTCCCGGCCAACACCTGTTGGTGTGAACCGGCGTCCTGGGGGGCCGGGCTCGGCGCGCGAGGCCAGAGGCAGGGTCGGGAGGCGGCGGGGCCGAGGCGGACGGTGCCTGGGAGGCGCGCGGGCTGCCGAGGTCGAAGAGCGGGTCATCTTGTTTGGGGGAGGGAGTGGGTGTTGGGGTGGGGGGGGGCGGACAGCCGGGCTGGGGGCTCCAGAGGAGAGGGTCACGCTCAGGAGGCCCTGTCTAAGGGCCTTGCGTCCCCAGGGGCGGGCACCCCGGGTTCGTTTCCCTCCGAGCCCTTAGGCATTCCGAGCGCCCGCGTCCCCCGGAGACGCGCCGGAGTCCCGGGGGCGGGCGGGCCCGGGCCGCTGCGCGCTGGGATTGGCCATTTTAAGCCAACCTCCAAGCGGAAGTGAAGGCGGGCGGAAGTTGCGCGACGTCGCTGAAGGGAGTGTCGTGTGTAAACAGTGTCCTTCCGCGCGGCGGCCCTGGAGAGAACTGCTCAGGGCGGGGGCGTGCCTGGAATTGGGGGGCTTCGCGGGAGCCCGAGGGAGGAGGTGGTGCGGTGGGACGGGGTGGCCTTTGACGAGCCGGCCAATCGCCGGACGGACTCCCGCTCTGGGCGGAGGAATCCCGGGCTGTGAGGCGGCTGCATCTGGGCCCATGTGCTTCTTTGTTTACTAAGAGCGGAAGCAGTGGCGGGAGAGGGGGTGGGGTGGAGGACGGGCCTAGTGGAGAGATTGAGGAGGAGACTGAAAGAAAAGGGGGAATCTTAAGCGTGGAAGAAGAGCTGAGAACTTTGAGCTCGGAGTGTGTGGCGGGGTGTGGGAGGCCTTTGGGAAAGGGTACTGAGATTTTTAACTAAGACAGAGCCTGGAATTCCCGGGGGGTGGGGTGGGTAGGTTGTTGGGTAATGCTCTTAACTGCCCGGGGCCCCTTCTCCTTCCCTAGGTAAGAACAGACTTGTTAGAAGGAGTTCTGCCCTACTTGGGGAGAATTACGAAGGCTTACTTAGATGTTCATGTAAACTGATTACTTCATACATTTTGTAAGTGAAAGCGAGTTTTTTAGATTCGTATCAAGGGCGTTTGCGGCAAAGTATCTGAAAGACCGATTCTTGTGATTTTATATTTTTCTTTCAGAAAAGGTTAAGAAATTCCTACAGGAGTTTTACCAGGATGATGAATTTGGCAAGAAGCAGTTCAAGTATGGGAACCAGTTGGTAAGTTTAAGATAAAGCGGAGGGATTGGGTGCTTAAGGAGTTGTAAGAGGTGGCTTGGTATATTTCCTTAAGTATATGTTGTAGGTTGTAGGTGACCCCTTCGGTGTTCTGTTTAATACCTGGTAAGTGGGCGCAGTTGTATGTGTTTAATAATCAGTGTGTTTTTTACGGGTTAGGGTGTCTTTTGTGGGCTGACAAGTGAGTATTGCTTTGTCTCCCGCTGCTTTCCCCCCTGTGGGGGGCGGACACTGCCAAGCCTGGCAACGCGTGGCTCTGTTCCTGTCTCTTCCTTACCGCAGGTTCGACTGGCTCATCGGGAGCAAGTGGCAATGTACGTAGACCTAGACGATGTAGCTGAGGACGACCCTGAGTTGGTGGACTCCATTTGTGAGAACACCAGGCGCTACGTGAGGCTCTTCGCCGATGCTGTGCAGGAGCTGCTGCCTCAGTACAAGGAGAGGGAGGTGAGCAGTTGCAGGAAAACACAGGGCAAGGAACAGGTTGCTTTTGGGAAGTTTCTCAGATACTGGTGATTTTCTGAGCTGGCAGAAAGGGCAGTAAATTCTGCCTTGTGCCCTTTGTGGTCTTTCCTTAACTCAGCCAGCCCTTTGTTTTTCCTGTGTTTAGGTGGTAAACAAAGATGTTTTGGATGTTTACATCGAGCACCGGCTGGTGATGGAGCAGCGGAGCCGTGACCCTGGGGCAGCCCGAAGCCCGCAGAACCAGTACCCTCCTGAGCTCATGCGCAGATTGTGAGTGGTCTCAGTGGGGGAGGCCGTGGGAATTTGTTCTCCAGGACCTTAATGTGACCATTTTCTACACCTAGCGAGCTGTACTTTCAAGGCCCAAGCAGTAACAAGCCTCGTGTGATCCGGGAAGTACGGGCTGACTCTGTGGGGAAATTGGTCACTGTGCGTGGAATTGTCACTCGTGTCTCTGAAGTCAAACCCAGAATGGTGGTGGCCACTTACACTTGTGATCAGTGTGGGGCGGAGACCTACCAGCCGGTACGTACAGAGCAAGAAATAGGAACGCACTTAATTATTAGTGATTTCGCCCAGAACTCGTTTGTGTGTTGATATTTATTTGTTGTTTGTTGCGTTCGTTGTAAAACTTGACTGTGTTCACCTGCCATTCTTTTTCTGCTCTGTAGTGGTCAGTTCCATCTGTTTTGTGTTTTTGGTTCCTGTCATCATTAACTCGGGACAGGTCAAGACGTTCTTCACCATTTCTGGTGTGTGCTGCGAGGACGAAGTGTTGACGCAGGTGACTGACTTTGTTCCCTTCTGCTTTCCTTTCTTGCATCCCAGATCCAGTCCCCTACTTTCATGCCTCTGATCATGTGCCCGAGCCAAGAGTGCCAGACCAACCGCTCAGGAGGGCGGCTGTATCTGCAGACACGTGGCTCCAAATTCATCAAATTCCAGGAGATGAAGATGCAGGAACATGTGAGTTTGGGGTATGGGGCCCGGGGAAGGGGAGCTGAGGTGTCCACTCAGGTCCTGCAGCCACCCACAGAGTGGAAGGAAGAAAGAACAAAGAGGCTGAGGCAGAGAGGTGACCTAGAGCAGGAGGGAGGTTTAGCTTGAACTTCCTAGTTGAGTTAGGAAGGGGCAAAGAAGACCTCGGGCTCCCTTCTCCTGTTGGCTCCTCTGAGGCCGAGAAGCAGAGGGTGGAATGCCGAGGCCTGGAAGATGAGAGCCGCGTCGGCTTCATGTACCTTCCCCCTTGCCCGCGGGCCCTCTCCCCTATAGAGTGACCAGGTGCCCGTGGGAAACATCCCTCGGAGCATCACCGTGCTGGTAGAAGGCGAGAACACAAGGATCGCCCAGCCCGGGGACCACGTCAGTGTCACCGGCATCTTCTTGCCGATCCTGCGCACTGGGTTCCGACAGGTGGTACAGGTAAGAAAGGGGCTTGAAAGGAGGAGGAAAGATTCCCTTTCGCCGCCCCCACAGAGAGAACTGTCACTGGCAAAGTAGCACGAAGGGTTTTGTCAGGAACTGCTGAGGGAGCCCAGTGAACGGGCAAGTGAACGGGCCTCCGTCCGTACCCTCGCGTTCTCCTGCCCAAGGGTCTCCTCTCTGAAACCTACCTGGAAGCCCATCGGGTCGCGAAGATGAGCAAGAGTGACGATGACGAGTCTGTGGCTGGAGAGCTAAGCAGGGAGGAGCTGAGGCAGATTGCAGGTGAGGGGCCTGGGGGAGCCTGGGAATGGAGATTTCTTTCTGGTACCACCTCTCCCCCCCCCCCCCCCCAAGTATTCTAAACTTTCCCACAGAGGAGGATTTCTATGAGAAGCTGGCGGCCTCCATCGCCCCAGAGATCTACGGGCACGAAGACGTGAAAAAGGCTCTGCTGCTGCTGCTGGTGGGAGGGGTGGACCAGTCTCCTCGGGGCATGAAGATTAGGGGTAAGTGGGGGGCGGGGGGGAGGGAGCCAGAACGTCAAGGACCGGTGTCCTGTGACCGATCAAATCTGTGACCTCCGTGTCACAGAATAAGAGTCAGCATCTGAGCTTCGTGGGCACAGGGGGGGTAAGAAGAAGTAATGCTGGCTATCGGGGAGGATCTCAAGGGTATTTGTTGTTGGGCCGCTTGCATGGAAAGAAGGGGTCACCTGGGGTTCAACCCTTCTTCCAGGTAACATCAACATCTGCCTGATGGGGGATCCTGGTGTGGCCAAGTCGCAGCTCCTGTCTTACATTGACCGCCTGGCGCCCCGCAGTGAGTCACTGAACCCTCGGAGGGGTGAACGTACCAGAGAGTGGGGCCCCGTGCTTCTCTGTTCTTGGGGGTCAGGGAGGGGACGTGGTGCTGGTGCCAATACTCGATTTTCTGCTGCCTCCGGAAGCCTGGACCTGGCGGGTCGGTAGGGCGGTTTCACGGCGGGCCTCACCTCCGCCCTGTTCTTGCTGCCTCCCTTGTTCTTTTCCTTTTCCTCAGTGTGTCTGCTTTTTCCCTGTTCCTGACACTGCCGTTTAGGCCAGTACACCACGGGCCGGGGCTCCTCGGGAGTGGGGCTCACGGCAGCTGTGCTGCGAGACTCGGTGACCGGAGAGCTGACCTTGGAGGGCGGGGCCCTCGTGCTGGCGGACCAGGGCGTGTGCTGCATCGACGAGTTTGACAAGATGGCTGAGGCGGACCGCACGGCCATCCACGAGGTCATGGAGCAGCAGACCATCTCCATTGCCAAGGCCGGCATTCTCACCACCCTCAACGCCCGCTGTTCCATCCTGGCTGCCGCCAACCCTGCCTACGGGCGCTACAACCCTCGCCGCAGTCTGGAGCAGAACATACAGCTGCCTGCGGCGCTGCTCTCCCGATTTGACCTCCTCTGGCTGATCCAGGACCGGCCTGACCGGGACAATGACCTACGGTGAGCGGAGCACAACGCTCCAGGACACACGCAACCCCCCCAGCCCCGTGCACTGTAGGGAGAGGGGTGGTATTGGAAACTCCTCCGGTTCCCTGCTTGTGGGCACTCCGGAGCCTTCCCCTCTTACCACGGGAGCTAGTCCACGGTGCTTTGGGGAGATGGGGGTCAGGACTAAAACCCCGGTGAGGATTTCCCGGGACAGCCTCCCTTCCACACTGGGAAGAGCTGGTGAGCTGAGGCACGGGTAGAGGGACGGGGCACGGGGTATGTGGCCCCAAGGAGAACGTGTCTGCTTGCCTCCGCTCTCCCCAGGTTGGCCCAGCACATCACGTACGTGCACCAGCACAGCCGCCAGCCCCCAGCCCAGTTTGAGCCGTTGGACATGAAGCTGATGAGGTAGGCGAGCTGGGGCAAGACCGGCGTGCTCGGCCTGTCGGCCCACGCGGCAGCAGCCTGGGCTGTGTGCGCGTCTCCTGGAACGGTGTTTTTCATGACCACCCTGCTCCGCTCTGTCTGGGACTGAGAACAGGGAGTCCGTGCCCACCCCCACCACCCCGGTGCCCTCACAAGAGCTGGCATCAGAACCTTTCTCGCCAGCTGCCCAGCAGTCTCAGGGTGGAGGCAGGTTCAGATTTCAGGAGGGGCTGGACACTGCTCCGTGTACTTGATGTCACTGTTTGCTCCCGGGGGGTCCCAGGGAGCCCTCAGTTCTCCTCGTGTCTCTGTTCTCTTGCAATAAGCAAAGTACGTTTGGCACCCCCCCCCCCCGTCCTAGGTTTAGGGGAGGGGACTTGATCATCTTTTATGATAGGTGGATTTTACTCCTATAAAATCGCTTTTCTGAAAACTTAATTATTTGGAAGGTACCATTTGGAGAACTCCACCAGTGATGCTCAAGCGAACTTGTTTTTCCTGCTTGGGGGATGAGGCGTTTTCAGTGGAGAATTCTCGCTTTCCCACAAACCTTCTCTTCCGCAGACGTTACATCGCCATGTGCCGGGAGAAGCAGCCCACGGTGCCGGAGTCTCTGGCCGACTACATCACGGCCGCGTACGTGGAGATGAGGCGGGAGGCCTGGGCCAGCAAGGACGCCACCTACACTTCCGCCCGGACCCTGCTGGCCATCCTGCGACTGTCCACGGCTCTGGTGAGCGCCTGGGCCCCCTCCCCGGGCAGCCCCTGCCTCCCCAGCCCCGCTGCACCCGTGGCCGCCTCCCTCCCGCTCAGGCCTTGCCGGTGCTAAAGTGCTGACAGTGCAGATAGCGGTCCTGCGGGCTACCGCACTGTGGGTACTTGCTGCTCCGGTAGGGCACGCACAGCGTCCTCGGAGGGAGAGGCCTGCCCCCCGCTTCTCCGGCCTCACGGCGGGGGGAGGGGGTCGCCTGCACTCCCCGTGTCCTCCATCCTCGCTAGAAACTTGCTGCACTTCTGTCCGCACGCCTTGGACCTTAGTCCCGGGGGCTCCAAAGTGCTGTTCGTGCAGGTAGTGTGATTACCTGACCTACTGCTGAGCTAGCACTTCCCGAGCCCCGGGGACGCGACCTCTCTGCCAGCCGCCTTCCCGGCCGAGCTCCCCCTGCTCTGTCTGTCGTGGCGGGGAGCCCAGGGGCGCTCCGAAGGGTCTGGTCTCCCTCACAGGACAGTGGAACCCCGGGACTGGCCAGCGTTGCGAGGCGGAGACTTGGGCAATTGCTGGACGCTGCCCGCGCATTGCACTTGTCTCGGTCTGACAGTGCCGGCCCCACACTGCGGCTGCTGGGCGGGGGGCTCTCCTCTCATCTTCGGGGCTGCCCCCCTGGAAGCTGGAGCAGGGTGGGGGGGGTCCCCTGAGGTGGTTCCCTCCCCTCCTCCCGTGCCCATCTCTCCCTCCCTTCCCCGCAGGCGCGGCTGCGGATGGTGGACACGGTGGAGAAGGAAGATGTGAACGAAGCCATCAGGCTCATGGAGATGTCCAAGGACTCCCTGCTGGGCGACAAGGGGCAGACGGCGAGGTGAGCCCACACCAGGCCCCTTGCCTCTCCCACCCCGAGTACTTGGCCTCACGGCTCCCGCATCCTCACGTGTGTGCTGGTGGCCTCAGGACGCTCCCACGGGCCGAGGGTCCTCTGACCTCACACAACCCCGCTGTTCCCTGCAGGACCCAGAGGCCCGCGGACGTGATATTCGCCACCGTCCGGGAGCTGGTGTCAGACGGCCGGAGCGTGCGCTTTGTGGAGGCGGAGCAGCGCTGCATCTCCCGGGGCTTCACCCCTGCCCAGTTCCAGGCGGCGCTAGACGAGTACGAGGAGTTAAACGTCTGGCAGGTTAATACCGCCCGGACACGGATCACTTTTGTCTGAGTCCTCCTGCTGGTGAGACACTCGGGTCTACTCTGCGTTCCGTGTGCTGACCCCCACCACCACCAAAAAGAGCTGTGATGCCTTTGAGGGGAAGAGGACCTCCTCCTCTCTCCTGAGCTGCACTTGGTTTATTCTTTTTGCTAATAAAGTGTGGATTGCTTTATTCTATTCAAACAGGGTATTAAGAATTTTCTAGAGTCTTACCTCGTTCCCTTCGTGCTTGTCTTACCCGGTTCACGCCATAAATTGACCAAGTAAGGCGCCCACTTTACCTGCCAGGCACTGTCACTCCTTGCTGCGTCCCCAGTCTGTAAGTCCCGCTGTGCGGAGATGATGTGGAAGATTGGTCTCCGCTCCAGTCCCCTTCTCGCTCCTACTGTTCCCCCCCGGCTCTGGAGACACCGTGCCAGTAGGAACTACAGCGCCTCCAGGCAACTCCTCTCCTTTTCTACTTATTGAAATGCCTCAACGCTCACTCTAAAGCTTTATTTAGGGGTGAGGACGGGGAGATGGGACACCTTGGACAGGTGATCGCATGTACCAGCCCCCATGTTCACACCTGGTCTCTAGTATGGCAGCTAGAGCCCCTGCCTGCTGGGGCTCGTTCGTGCCTGCTGGGGGTGAGGTGTCCCAAGGGTCAGGGGCAGAGCTCCCTGTCGTAAGCACTCTGAACATCAGCAGTAAGAGAAAACTCTTCCTCTTGGCAATAAACAAGGCCCATAAAGCTTTTGAGCTGTCCGGAAGACATTCACTTAGCTTGGAGAATCAGGCATCGGCCAAGTGGAGAGGGCTGGTCTCCACACTGCTGTCACAGGGAGACCTTAGAGAACAGAGCTCAGGTGGAAGCCGGCAGCCTTTGACTCAGTGTAGACTCATCGACCTGACTAAACATGAGGTCGCCTCAAGTGGCAGTGAGCTCTCCCCATCACTGCAGGCTGTCCTGCCTGAGCGAGGCTGGAACCAAGGGCCTCCTTTTAAGATCCAAGTTGAGAAGGCTGTGTGGTGCCCAACAGAGAGGACAGAGCCACTAGAAGGGGTGCTGAGGGGCTGCTCCCCTTTTATTATCGTCAGGTTTCTCTAACGGGAGTGTGACACCCCTCCCCTGTGGGACCATTGTCCGACCTGTGCGTCGTCCCTTCAAATACCCTCTCAGAAGAAGAGCCCCCGCATCCGCCTGCCGATGCCTTGTCGATCGTAGAGGACGTTGAACTTGTTCACAAACTGGTTCATGGTGTTGCAGGTTTTGGTGATGGTGCCGAGGTAGGCCATGAGCCCCACGTCATTGCATTGCTGGAAGGAACAGACCAGTTGTCCGGGGAACAGCGGACTGTCCCAGGTCCTGCAGACAGAAATGATGTACAAAAGCCCCACCTCCCCAGCCTGGGCTTTATACTCACATCATAAAAGTCTGTCTTGAACTTGTCTGTGCTGAGCACTGGGAGGCAGTGACACAGAGCATAGGCCTCCCGCAGGATCTCATGGTTGAAGGGGACCTCTCCTAAAGGCACAAAAGGACTGCGTTAACCTGGATGCTGTCACCTCCCCACGAGGGAGAGGAAGTGGTACGAGTGCCAGGGAGACACTGTCCTACCCGCTTCGGAGGCCTTGACGTACTCCAAGATGAGCTTGACCCGGCTGTGCAGCATCTTAATGGCGCTGTGTTGCGCGATCAGGTGCTCGGCCACTGCAGGGAGACAGGAACAGGCCCACGTGGAAAATGCACGTAGCCAGACTTTCCAGCCCCACAGCCGAGGAAGCCCCTCCAGCCGGCCTTACCTGTGGAGTTCTCGCCGCTGCCCGTGGCTGTCATTCGGGCCACGTGGTCGACGCCAATGCGTTCAGCTTCCTCTGTGGCCAGGGTGTAGGTCAGTTCAGCAAACAGCATTGTGGCCTACAGGGCACAAAGGCAGGGTCAGAAGCGGGAAGGGCCAGGAGCAGGATCGGAGGGCTGAAGGGTAGGCCATTACCTCTCCATTGATTATATCGATGACAGACTCAAAAACGCTGACGGGAAGCTGTAAAGAAACAACAGAGACAGCGTGACATCAAGCGCCCTTGAGCTACGACAGGCCAAAAGCTGGGCTTGGCTCTTCCACCATAGATTTCTCATCTAATCTTCCCAAAGACCCACTGAAGTAAGGGTAATCCCCATCTCACACGTGAGACAAAAAGCAGTTTAGAGGTTCAATGACTAACCAAAAGTCACACAGCTGCTGAGTGGGAGAATTCACCTCAAGTGAAGATTCAACCCGACAGAGATGTGGTGAAGGAAGGACAGCAGGGGAGGAGGCTACACAAGAGGCTCGAGGTCAGTATTACTCACATCTGTGTGCTTGGTCATAGGGTTCAACTTAAGAAAGAGAGGGCTCTCGATGATCTCGCACACCTGGAAGAGGGGATGGTGGATGCGAGTGTCAAGGCCCATCTTTCCCCCTCCCCTCCCCCTGCCCCAGCACGCACGTGTGAGCACGTGTACCTGCTTGTGGACGTGGATGTCGGAGGGGTCGGGCGGCCCCCCGGTGGTATACCATCCCAGAAACTCCAGCTCCTTGAACACCTGTTTGACTGCAGAGGAAAGAGCCAGAGCACAAGGTACTTCTTTAAGCCACCCTCCCTTAACCGAAAGCTCCTGGTATATTTTTCATCAACTTCTCCCCTCCCCACTCAACTCCTGGCTCAATTCACAGTAATTAATCCCTTCTATCTTCTCATCCTTTACTGTCATCCGAGGGGAATACCTAAATGTGTTCTAAGATCCTTTCCACTACTCTCACTTCCCCCCGCTTCTTGTCCCATTCTCCTGTTTCTTCCCAACACACTCCATCTTCCCCATTCTGCCTTTGTTTCTTACTCCCACTCCTCCCCACCCCCCCCAAGTCTATTCCCCTCTCACACTGCTCCTCTTTGGTGTAGTAATACTCCTTGTCAATGATAATCTTCTCCTCCACGGTGTGGGAGAGTAGCTCAAAGGAGTTCATCACCTCGATATTTCGGCCCTCCTGTTTTCCGATCAGAGCCCCAATCACTGGGGGGAGAAAACGACACGTGAGACACGAGGGTTAGGAATCTTGTCCCTCATCATTACAGCCCGAGGGTCGAGGTCAGTGTGAACCAAACGCTGGAGACACGGTGACCTGGGGAAGGGGGAACCGGTCTCAGGAACGGAAGGGGCAAAGACCCCTATTTGGGGGAGGTGACCTAGGAGAGGAGGTGGGAGAATTACGCCGAACACGCACCCTGCATAGGCCGCCCCTCCTGGGAGCGCATGCGAATCCAATGGTCTGAAATGTTGAGAATGACGAGGGGATGAAGAGCGACGGAGACGCTCCCCGTCACGCCGGAGGCCATCACGCTAGGGACTACTGAGGGTAGAGGAAAAGGAGGGCGAGTGAGAGTCGGGGCCGCACGTTCTGCCCCGGGGCTGCGAGCGGGAGACGGCAGAGCCGGAGCCATACATCCCTCCCGCAAATTAGTCCAGGGGGAGGTATTGCCGTCCCGCCTGCTGACTCCTCCCGGGAGTCCAGGGGGGCCTTGTCGCTCCCCGAGGGGCGTCACCAGAGGCGGCCCCCGCGAGGCCCGTTACCTGCTGCATCCACCTCCATCCCGCTGCTCCCTCCAGTCCCGTTCGCCGCCGCCGCCATTTTCCCCGCGCCCGCCAGCCTCGGCCCCGCCCCCTCCCTGCCGGCTTCCGTAGGCCGGCGGCGCATGCTCAGTAGTCGCGGGGCCTCCAACGGCGGGGCCGTTCGGCTGCCCCGGAGCCGCCGGACTTTGGAAGACCCGGGTCCTGCCTGTCGCCTGCAGCTGCGGATGAACTGAAACAAATTACTTAACCCGGTCCCCTCCCAACCTTATCGTCCTCGTCAGTAAAATTGGGATAAAACGGCCTAGTTCCTAAGGCTGTTGCAGGAGGAATGAAAAATCATGTGTTTGCCCTCAGAATAAAATCCAAGCCGCGAACCGCGGCGTGCAAGGCCCTGCAGGATCCGGCCCCGCCAGCCGGGCCTCTGCTTTGCCCCTTGGCCCCTGTGCTTCAGCCACGCCGGCTCTCACAGCAGTTCCCTTCGCACGCCCCGCTCGCTCCCACGTGAGGGCCTCTGTGACCAACACCACACCTGACACACAGGAGCCCAAATGGTTTTTCAAGGAATGGTTAATTTCAAGTGGTTCACCTGGTGTCCTCCTTGCCTCCTTCCAAATACCGTATTACCTACAGTACCAGGGACATGCCCAGCACTCTAAGCCTTCGCAACCTCCCTCTATCCGCCAACTCCAGCAGCCTTTCAAAACTGGCTTCTGGCAAACCTAGCTCCCTCCTACCTAGCTCCCTACCTCCCCCCACTCCTACACTCAAGCAAGTTGTACGCTGCATTTACCCCCTCTTGCTGCCCCTACAATTTGGCTGGCTGGCTCTCTCACGATGTGTCTGTACCACACCCAAAGTGTAAGCTCTCAGAAAGCAGGTGGACACCTGCGTCTCGACCCCGCAGAGCCCACTCCAGCGCCCACAGCCAGCAGGCACCAGGAGATGTGTTCTGGTTTATCACCTTCCTCATCTTCAAGTCCAATCTTTTAGCACCATCTTCAAGTCTCTTCCTTTGTCGTCCTGTTCCCTTTGTCGCATCAGCTTCTGTATTAAAACTTCCTCCCGGGGCGCCTGGGTGGCTCAGTGGGTTAAAGCCTCTGCCTTCCGCTCAGGTCATGATCTCAGGGTCCTGGGATCAAGCCCCGCGTGGGGCTCTCTGCTCAGCAGGAAGCCTGCTTCCTCCTCTCTGCCTGCCTCTCTGCCTACTTGTGATCTCTCTCCTCTCTGACAAATAAATAAATAAATAATCTAAAAAAATAAAAATAAAACCTCCTCCCTGCTTCCTTCTTATAAAGACACCTGGCATTCCACGTAGTGCCCACTGGGATAACGCAGGATAATCTCCCCATCTGAAGATTCTTAACTTAATTGGAAATCCATGATAATCTCCCCATTTGAAGACCCTTAACTTAATCAGATCTGCAAAATCTCTTTTTCCCTGTAAAGGGCCATATACAGGTTTCAAGGATTGGGACCTGGCTGCCTTTGGGGGCCACTGTTCAGCCCACCACAGCACACTGTGGGGGAGCTGGAGAGCAGGGCCCTCAATCGAATGGTCATTGTCTTCATGATCTAGCATTATGTCAGTCCATGAAGAGAATCCTGGTGGCTGAAGCAGAATTAAGTTGGAATTCTCTAGGCTCCCTTTTGGCTGGGCTGTACCCAGAGGATTGGAATTCCCTAGGCTTCCTTTTGGCTGCAACCAGGATGGCCTGGAGTTAGCCATGGGGTGGGGGTCGGGGGTCGGGAGAGAAGTGTCAAACCAAGGAATGGTCAGGACAGAATCTTTAATTTTCAAAACAAGTCTAGAAAGGCCTCCTTTCATCCTGATCGTTACCCAAGAGATGGCTGAGCAGGAGGAGATGAACACTTTCAGGGAACGGCGACATTTAGCGACCAGCATGCCTTACTAAGGTCTGTAGGCCAGGAGGAGGTAAGGGAGGTCGGGATGATCTGGAGGAGGCCATTCCAGGCCTTTGCACTCAGATGCTGACGATGGTAGGGAGTGTAGAATGTCCATCCAACACCTTGACTACTGACCCATTGTTGGGTAGCTTTTGTGAGAAAAAGCTTTGTGCACCCCAACGTCAGACTGTAGATGGTCTGCAAAACCTAAAACATGATACAGTTTAGTTTCAGGGGCCATAATGATGTGGCCTAAGTCAGGGGATCAGACTAGAACGGGGACATCAGCACCAAGAGAGCCCCTAGAAGGTGTCGAAGGTTCGATGGAGTCGATTTAGGTGTGGGAGGGAGCTTCTGGGCAGTGCAGGCTTGATCAGCATCTTAAAAGCGCCAGTCTTCTCAGAGGCCAGGTCCCCACCCTGGGCAAGCACACGAGTGACTTGACTGTCAGAACCAAGGTGCATTCACTGCCCTCAAATCATGTGCCTTTCATCTTCTCTGTCATCTTCAAGTGGCCAAGCAAGCAGCCAGGCCATTGGCTGACAGCCCGAGTCAGCAAAATGTAACCAGGCCCCTCGGGGGGAGTGCTGGCCAGACTTATGATGAGAACAGCTTTGAGTTCTGCCCACTGAGCCGAGCCGTGACATTGGCTTTCAGTTTTGGGCAGCTGGCCCTGAAGCTGGGCAGCAGCAGCTACCCAGTGGACCCCATCAGGGTTCACCTTAGCCGAGCCATCGGGGACCCAAGCCCAGGCATTCAGGGGAGACACTCAGACTTCCGATCCCTAATGATCCACGTCTCGGTTTCAGGTATCTTCCAAAGCAGCAGTGCCACTTCATGGAAGAGCCCTCTGGGGCCAGACCGACTGTGCTCTCAAATATACCATTCCTGCCTCGCCAATGAGGCCTGCTAGGCTCTGCCCGTCTTGTTATTCATCAGCTTTGACTTGATTCACCCCATAACGCGGGTATCAAGCCGGAGAGTTACCAAGCCCCCCCGGGTCTGGAGTTCTTCAGCAGCAGCTGTGCCCCTGACTGTGTCCCGCAGGTGGCGCTTTTGCAGCGGCACTGGCAGCGCCTCCGAGGCGAGCTGTGATTTCCCTTCCTCTCGGCTTCGCCATCGGTGGGTGCCACTATCCCTTGCAGCACGCAGCAGTCCCTGAATGGGAAAACCCCCTCTAACTCTTAAGGGGCTGGAAAATTGTGAGCATATCCCCCCAGTTCCCACTTACGTCTCTAGGTGTAGAAGCAGCACGGACATCGGGCCCCACGCAAGACCGCTTGAGCTTCGCTTCTCCACGGCAAACCCCGTCCAGAGCCCGGCAGCAGGATGCAGGCACGTCTTCCCCTACAGGAACACGAACCAAGGAATCTAACCCGTTTGTCAGGGGCTACAACCACAACCAGCCGGAGACCGCACTAACTCTCAGACCAGACCGAGAGGGCAGGGCCCGTTCCAGGCAGCCAGCATCCGGGAAATGAACCCTCTGGCTGGTTTTTTGACCTTGGCCTCAAGCCCTGGGGTCAGCAGCCACAATTCATACTGCCTCTGTGGGGTGGGGGGCTGAACCACCGGGCTCTCTGTGACAGGCTCTCCCCGAGCTTAGTTTAGGAGGGCTGCCTTCCCTCTGACGAGGATTGCGAGGGGCACCTTGGCTCCCGAAGTAGCTGCTGGAGCGGGTTACCAGCTGCCACAACCACGCTCCCAGCATGGCTTTGGGAATAATATTGCTCACGCACTTGGCTTTTCCTCTGGGAGAGATTCGACCGCGCTCCCCAGCTGCCTTACCTGAGGCTGCAGCCCCAGCCCCGCAGGACGATTGACCGGCAGCTGCCCGATCTCCACGGCTTCAGGGCAGTCCAGCCGGGGGTGTAGCGGGTGAAAAAGCGCTTTAACCCATTTGGTTCACTGGGAGGGCAGCTGGCCTGTAAGAGCCCGGTCCTGAGGGCAAGACCCTGTGCTTGTCCCAGGCCAGCCCAGGAGCCAGGGCGGCCCTCCTCCACTCCGGCCTCCTGCTCAGGAACCCCCACCATTAGGCCGGTCTCCTCTGATCCCCCAGCCCCATCCCAGGACAGGACCCAAGAGAAGCATCTGACTACTGGGGAGTCCCAGGCACGTGGGGACGGAGCAGGCTGAAGCTATGGAGAGGGACAGACAGGACGTCTGGACGTCCTCCTGCCACAGCTCTGCAGAGGGGAGCATTGTGCCTGGGGCCCCCCTGGACCCCGAACTGAATGACAGCGATACTCCAGCTTGTTTTGTCGTTATTGGAAATGGATGCCCGATTCCACAGTTCTCTTTCCCCTTTAAACCAAGTGCCCTGATGGTCCCTGCAAGCCGTGGAATAAGAGGGGTCTCTTAATCCTTACCTTTTGGTCAGAAGTGCTGTGCTAATTCCTTTGGGTCACCCCTTTACCAGGCACTCGCCCGTGGCAACGGCGGCTCTGGGGCGTCACCGTGAGGAGGGCTTCCGGCCCGTAATCCGAGGTTCCCTGTCCAGGGGGGTGGTTAGTGCCTCGACCCAGAGCTTCCTCGGTGCTTATAACGTCGCCGCTCCAGACTAACTCCAGGGGGAAGTGCGGAAGGGAGGGCGAAGCAGGGCGCAGAGAGATCGCCGAACCCGAAGGCAGGATCCAGGTCAGAGCTGGGGCTCGTGGGACCGCCGGGCCACAGCTGCTGTCTAGGCAAACTGGCCCAGCTCTCTCCTCTGTGCGTCCGAACACGAGCCCCCCTGCTCACCCACGAGCACGCACACGGGACCGCGGGATCCATCCGGAGGCCGCACCTCGTCTGTCCTGAAGGCTTCTCTAAGGCTAGAGGCATGGCGGAACCGGACTCACATCCGCGAGTGCTTCCCATTGACGGCACGGGGCAGGAAGGCCTCAGCTGGGCTGTGGGGCGTGGTGGGCAGGTGAGCTCAACTCACTTGACCGGCAGTATTTTCAGCTGTGGCAAAAATTCAGGCAGGTTTTGTGCAAGTGAATTTTCCGTCCTTCCTTCCTTCCTTTCTTTTTAGAGAAGGGGGAGAGAGAGCGAGTGGGGGTGGGGGAGGGCACGGAGGCCGAGGGAGAGAGAATCTTTTTTTTTTTAAAGATTTTATTTATTTATTAGAGAGAGAGAGAGAGAGATCACAAGTAGGCAGAGAGGCAGGCAGAGAGAGAGGGGGAAGCAGGCTCCACACTGAGCAGAGAGCCCGATGTGGGGCTCGATCTCAGGACTCTGAGATCATGACCTGAGCCCAAGGCAGAGGCTTTAACCCACTGAGCCACCCAGGCGCCCCGGGAGAGAGAATCTTAAGTGGGCTCCACGCTGGTCTCAATCTCACGACCCTGAGATCATGACCTGAGCCAAAATCAAGAGCCTGCCGCTTAGCCGACTGAGCCTCCCCAGGGCGCCCCAAATGTTTCACTTTCAGATAAACAGCCACAGCGCCTGTGCGGGCGAGCCCCTCGAGCGGCCACGTGCGCAGATGCGGCTGGGCTGGAGCCCAGAGCCTCGCTGCCTCTTTTCGGTGGAGGGAACTGCCCTCCTTCCACAGGCCGCCTCCCAGCGGCCACAGCAGGCTGTGACCCAGGCACTTGTTCCCGAGGCTGCTGCTCATCCTCCCAGGCATGCCTGCAGCTGACTGGCTCCTGCGAGGAGGTTGCAGGGATGGACCGGAGGCCAGCGGCTGAGACCGGGATTCGGTGACCTGCAGCTGACGGGGGCACTGCTGAAAGTGACCGACTCGGGAGGCCTGCCCTGTCCCGGCCCAACAACAAGACCACACGTTTTCATTAATGTGGGCCTCGAGGGGGCCGTCACGGGTGGTCCTAGGAGAGACATTGCTCCTTTGCGCCAGGCAGGGTGTCCGGACCGTCGCCTTTGGCCGGTGCCGCGTAAGCCAGTGGCCCGAGTGTCCTCCGGGCCGCGCGCACCACCAGCTGCCTCACCTGGTTCCCGCTACAGCCAGGAGTGGCTGGCAGTGAGGATGGGGAGCTGGGCACAGGGGGGCCCGGGTGCCAGGGACCGCAGGCTGAAACACAGCAACACGCAATTTAGTGAGCACACTTCTAACAAAGTTGGGAAAACTGCAGAAACCAAAATTCAGTTTTTAGATTAAATAATGGATTTTCCTAATTTAAAAATATGAGAGGGGCGCCTGGGTGACTCAGTTGGTTGAGCATTTGCCTTTGACTCAAGTCATGATCCCAGGGGCCTGGGATCGGGTCCTGCATTGGGCTCCCCGCTCAGCGGTGACCCTGATTCTCCCTCTCCTTGCCGCTCCCCCTGCTTGTGCGTGCTCGCTCTCTCTCAGGCAAATAAATAAAATCTTTAAAAATATATGAGAATTGAGTCAAACAGTATTTGCTTTAAAATTTTTTGAGGAATGTCAGTCGACATTATATGATGATGTATCGTGACTTGATCCAAGAGCAGGTCTCATCTTTTATTTGGAGTCAGTTTCAGTGGCGGTTGGGTGGCCCGTAGCAACAGGTTTGCCTCCTGGCCAGGCTGGCCCGGCCCGTGCTGTGAAGACGTTTGCTTGAGCTTAAGAGCCTCATTTAAGGGTCGCCTGGGTGGCTCAGTCCGTTGAGCGTCTGCCTTTGGCTCGGGTTGTGGTCCTGGGGTCCCGGGATCGAGCCCCGCGTCGGGCTCCTTGCTCAGCAGGGAGTCTGCTTCTCCCTCTTCCTCTGTCCCTCTCCCCTGTTCATGCTCTCTGTTGTTCTCACTCTTGCTTGCTCTCTCTCAAATAAATCAATAAAATCTTAAAAAAAAAAAAGCCTCATTTAATAACTGGGCTGATGGGTGCCTGGGTGGCTCAGTTGGTTGGGCGTCTTGCCTTCAGCTTGGGTCATGATCCCGGGGTCCTGGGATCAAGCCCCACATCAAGCCCCACATCGAGCCCATATTGGGCTCCCTGCTTGGCGGGGAGTCTGCTTCTCCC
This sequence comes from Potos flavus, assembly GCA_028534135.1. NCBI lineage: Eukaryota > Metazoa > Chordata > Mammalia > Carnivora > Procyonidae > Potos > Potos flavus. Next base: position 5,403,125 of record CM052890.1, on the reverse strand, counting down.
TCTGCCCCTCCTCCTGCTCGTGTTCTCTCTCTCTCTCTAATAAATAAAATCTTTGAAAAAAAGAAAAAAAAAGAACTAGGCGGAGAAGAACATAACTCAGGCCTTGTTCTCCTTCAGAAGGCAAGTCACTGGAAATTAACCAAATTTTCTGCAAAAGTTAGTGGATTACCTTGATTTGTCTGAAGAAGCATATACAAATGTCAACAGGCATAAGAGCTACTTCTGCACTCAGTAGAATCCAGCAGAAGGTATTCAGGTACAAAGAGCCGACTCCAGAGCCTTGCTTTGCACATCGAAGGGCCACCTGCGATGTGAGCTTTCATCCCCCTCACATCCCAGCAGCATGTTCTCCCGCCAACCAGAATGTTAACCTTGGGTAGATCATCAGTCTTTACTGGACCCCTTTCCCAGTAAAGAATTTATAATCCCTATTCTGAAAGCTGAGGGTTCTTTTTAGTTCTTTGACTGCTGTTATTAGGGTGAAAATAGAGATATGTGGGAGAGGTCCGGTTGCTGGAGACCTCCGTCCCAGCGGAGCAACTTCCGCTCACCGTAATTACCTTGAGGGGATTCTCCTCCTGAGCCGACAAGGTCAGCAATCCTATGGGCCTTCATTTCTTCCGTGATTCTCTTCCCAGTTCATGGGATGGACACCTCAGTGGGATCAAGCATAAGACCTCCGGGTTCAGTTTCCCCACAGTTAAAGATAAAAGGCTGATCTCATCTCAAATTCCTTAACTTAATTAGATCTGTAAAGACCTTTTTTTCCAAATAAAATAGCATTTACAAGTTCCAGGGATTAGGGCCTGACACCTTTGGGTGGCCATTATGTAACCTACGACGGCAGAGTATCTTGAATAATGGCAAGATCTATTTGAGAGGCAGATTTAATTGGAAGTAGGAGATGAAGCTTATTCTTCGATTCTTTTTCCTTATCTAATTGAATTGGGCCCCTCTCCACTTCTCCAAATGGGTTACTGCTTCCAACATGTTGATGGCATCCCTGTCACCCAGAGACCACGGGTAGTGACAAAACGTGGGTTACAGGCTGTTTGCGGGGGCAGGACAGGCCGTGGCTAGAGGTGAAATATCTTCCTAGGGGAGATGCAGTGAGCAGAGGATGGAAGCATTAAGAACACGTACGTGACGTTGATTATGAGTGTGGGACACAGGGACATTCTTCTTAAACTCTCCTCTTCCTCTTCTTGGCAGCTGCCAGAAACCCACACTGACCTCCGTGTGAAGGAGAATGTACTTAGCAAGTGCTTTTTGTTGTGGCTGTTTTTATTTATTTATTTATTTATTTATTTATTTATTTATTTATTTTCCAGTAATCTCTCCACCCAACGTAGGGCTCGAACTCACAACCCTGAGATGAAGAGAAGAGTCACACACTCCACCAACTGAACCAGCCAGGCGCCCCAGCAGGTGCTTTTGAGAGATGACACCAGCTACTGTTTCCTGAATTAATACGGCCGTGCCTGAGGCTTTCACGTACATTCTGTACCCAGAAGAATCTGTGAAGTAGGCCTTGAGGCAACAGACTCAGGGCCTCCAAGCAGTACAGGGTGGAGCCAGAATCGTCACTGCGGCTCCGTCTGCCTCCAGTGCCCCGGCTGCCTGCCCGTTTATCTCAGAGGCACGGAACTCGTTCTCGGACTTTTTGTGGAATGTTTCTTTTCTTTACCACAGAGATTAATGGCATTTGCCTTTTCTATTTTCTGTTCTCTTAGACCAAAAACCGACAAGCAGGGATAAGCTGAGTACTTATTCCAGGAGGGGGTGATTGTGAAGCAGCAGATATCAAGGGAAGAGTGGATGAGTATTCTAAATCTGCGAGCTGTTTAGAAACAGCAGCAAAATTCCACAAGAGAGAGAGAAAAGTATCCCCTTCCCCCAGGTCGTGTTTGAGCAGAGCAACAGTCTTCCCCAGAAAAGCACCCCCCGTTGGAGAAAAGCCTGTAATCGTAAGAAAGCTGACAGAAATGTCAATATCCCATAAGAAGGAAGATCTATGGGACGTCTGGTTGGTAGAGCACGTGACACCCGATCACGAGCTTGTGAGCTCAAGCCCCACAATGGGTATGGAGCCTACTTAAAAAAACTGGGGAGCACCTGGGTGGCTCAGTTGGTTAAGTGTCCAACTCTTGATTTCAGCTCAGGTCTCGATCTCAGGGTGGTGAGTTCAAGCCCTGTGCTGGGCTCCACGCTGGGCATGGAGCCTACTTAAAAAAAAAATCTTAAAAAAAATTTTTTTAAATACTAACAGAAAAGAAAGAAGAAAGATCTTATAAGAAATGTAAATGAGGGGGCGCCTGCGTGGCACAGTTGGTTGGGCATCTGACTCTTGGTTGCGGCTCAGGTCGTGATCTCTGGGTCACGAAATCGAGCCCTGCATCGGGCTCTGCACTCACTCAGTGGGGAGTCTGCTTAATATTCTCTCTCCCTCTGCCCCTGCCTCCCCATAAATAAATATTAAAAAAAAAAAAAAGAAAGAAATGTAAATTGGGTTGTTCAGCCATGGGTAAGCATCAGAAAATCTCCAGACTAAAGAAATCCTATTAGGAGCCTGTGTCAGAAGCCCCACCTTCTAGCATCTGAGAAAACACGCGGGAGAGAAGCCCTTACTCAGCACTGGGAAATCCGTCACGGGGAGGACTCATTTCAGCGCAGTGACTGTGGAAAAGCCTTGAGGCAGAACGCACCTCGCTGACGTCAGAGAATTTGTTCTCGGGAGAAACCATATAAATGTGAGCGCGGAAAAGCCTTCAGGAACTGCTCGCAGCCTTCTCAACGGCAGAGGTCCCACACCGGAGGAAATCTCCTATCAGAAACCAAGTCTGATCACACACCGGAGGGCGCCCGCTGGGGGGAAACCTCACACGCGCATCCGCTGTGGGAAAACTGTTGGCGACCAGGCCTTCTCACAGGACGGAGAATCCGCACTGCAGAGAAACCTTATAAATGCAGCGGTTGCGGGAAAGCCTTCTGCCAGGGTCAAACCTGGTCATCGCACCAAAACATTCGCATCAGAGAGAGGCCCCACGTGTGTGACGGGTGTGAGCAAAGCTTCTGTCTGAGTAGGGAGCTCACCAAACATCACGGTGCTCACACTGGAGAGAAGCTAACAGCGAGAAAAGCTTTTGTCAAAAGTCAAGTCTTCTCGCCCCTCAGCGTGTCCCCGCCGGAGAGAGACCTCTCGGCCGCGCCAGGTATGACAAAGCATTGTGCCCTGACAGGGATCTCAGCAGACACCAGAGGGGCCAGGCTGCAGAGAGACCCTGTCAATGTCACACGTGTGAGACCGCTTGCAGCCAGAGCTTGAGTCCTATGATCATCGGTATCCGCACTGGAGAGAGGCCCCAGGCGCGTGGTCAGTGCGGGAGAAACTTCTGTGTCAAGAGCGACCTTAGCCGGGCGCCTGGGTGGCTCAGTTGGTTAAGCATCTGACTCTTGATTTCAGCTCAGGTCATGATCTCAGGGTCGTGAGATGGAGCTCCGCATCCGGCTTTGCACCCAGCAGGGAGTCTCCTTGAGATTCTGTCTCTGTCCCTCTCCCTCTGCACTGCCCCACCATGCATGCTTGCGAGCGCTCTCTCTCCCACCCACTCTGTAAAACAAATACATCAGGAAGGAAGGAAGGAAGGAAGGAAGGAAGGAAGGAAGGAAGGAAGGAAGGAAAAGAAAGAAATGAAAAGAGGGGCGCCTGGGTGGCTCAGTGGGTTAAAGCCTCTGCCTTCAGCTCAGGTCATGATCTCAGGGTCCTGGGATCGAGCCCCACATCGGGCTCCTTGCTCGGCGGGGAACCTGCTTCTCCCTCTGCCTCTGCCTGCCGCTCTGCCTGCTTGTGCTCTCTCTCTCTCTGACAAATAAATAAATAAAATCTTTAAAAAAAAAAAAATGACTTGAGGGATGTCTGTTGTGTCTAGAAGGACACCACAGGACCTGTCTGGTGTCTCTCTAAGCCATAATCGGCTCCTGGTAGATCCTTCTACTGATAGGAAAGGTTAGTAACGCGTCCTGAGCTCACACCCTAAGGCTCCAGGCAAACACTTGGCCGAATGCCGGCTTTTAAGCCTCATAGAACTCTTATCAAGTAACTCCTGTTCACAGAAGTGACAACTGGGTCTTCGAGAAGGCGAGTCACTTGCCCAGGGGTCCACTCACAGCAAGTCGAGGGACACAGCTAAGAATACCTTACTCTCGAACCCGTCGTGTTGGCTCTGGGCAGACACGGAACGTCTCTGAACAACCAGTCTCAGTGGCGGGTAAGCTGCCCATCACAGCATCTGTTAGGGTTTGTGGTAAGGTCGCACACCGAGAACAGTCTGTGAAGTCAAGACAAGTGGGAAACGGCTTGATAGGTAATGCCCGCGAGGTCAAGGATCTGATTGGATAAAAGTTTGTCTCAGTTCCAGGGGGCCTGCAGTCGGTAGAGCATGCGACCCTTGATCTCAGGGTCGCGAGTTTGAGCCCCATGTTGGGTGTGGAGCCTACTTAAAAAAAAAAAAGGTGTCTCAGTTCCACCAGGACGAGATCACATTTTGAGTTCATTATGCTATTCGATCAAAATAAATAACTGAATAAATACACCGAGCCCCTGCTGCTTTTCCCATCACAGCTAACTAACAAAGGAACAGCCCATGTTTAGGACACATCGATTTCATTCCTAAGCCTGATTTTTCTTTGGTGCTCTCCGACACGACTCCTTGGTGTCACAGGGAGCCCGTGTCCGCGGGAGTCAGACCACAGACCCTCCTGTGGCTCAGGTTCACTCGGGGAACAGGTGGCTGCCAGCCGGTAGGCGACACGCCCCCCACATCAGAGGAGAGACGCAGACTGAGAGCTTTCCTGTGGTGGAGCGGCGTGTGTGTGAAATCCACAGGGCAGGCCATCGGGAAGGGCAGGCTGCGCTCCGGCTCAAGCTAAAGCCTCTGCCCACAGGCGGAATTTCTTCGGGGGGGGGGGGGCGGAAGGAGCTCCGCTCTGAGCCTTTCAGTGGATTGAATCAGTCCCACCCAGATTACCAAGGACGATCGCACTTGGAGCTCTGCTCACATGGACGAACTACACATCGTGGCTACACCTCCCTGAGTGTTTGAATGTCTGGGGACTGTCGCCGGGCCAAGCTGACACAGGAAGCCACCACTTCCCCTTACCTCTTGGACCTGACTCTCTTCTGCTTCATTCACCCCCTGCTCTTTGCTGACCGGTTATTTCTGGGCCCTTTGAACAGGGGCTCCAGGGACTACTGGGTTCCCGGCTGTACCCGCGGGCCTACCCCGGGCCCGGGCAGTTGCTCAATAAATATTAACTGGATAACGAATGTGCAACCTTTCACGTGATGCGTGACCCTCTGCTGTAACAGCCGGCTTCTTTCTGAACATCCCCGCCAGCGAGCCCGTCCTCAGCTTGCCACGAAAGGCCCTTCCCGGTCCGACCCTGCTTGCGATTCCCTCTATCCCTGTCTCTCTCTGTCAAATAAATAAATACAATCTTTAAAAAGTAAAAAATAAATAAATAAAAAGGATGGTGGCAAGGGCCGTGGAAGATGCAGAAAACTCAGAAGCCTATAACTAACTGCTGGTGAGCACGTAACACGGGACAACCACTTGGGAAGACCATCTGGCATTCTCTCAAAAGGTTAAAAAAAGCATTCGACCCAGAAATTCCTATCCTGAGTCTATATACCCAAGAGAAATGAATACACACGTCCAGACAAAAACTGGTACACGACGTTCATCGCACATTATTCTTAATGGCCCCAACGTGGCAATAACCCAAACGCCCCCCAGCGGATGAAAGAATGAACGGACTCGCAAATGCATACAATGGAGCGTTATTCAGCCATTAAAAAGGATTGAAGTGTAGATTCACGTGGCAACCCACATGAATGAAGCTTGACATCGTCATGAGAAGCGAAAGAAGCCAGACACAGAGGCCTCCTATCGTGCCGCGGCGATCGCATTCACGGGAGATGCCCGGAACTGGCAAATCCAGAGACAGACGGTGGACGGGTAGTTGCCAGCGGCTGAGGGAATTAGGGGGGCGGGAGTGACTGCCAAAGGGCATGGGGTCTCTTTTTGGGGTGATGAAAATGTTCTCAAACTGATTATGGTGATCCTGCACAGCTCTGAACACTAAAAACCACTGAGTTGTACACTTCCAATGGGTAAATTGTGTGGTGAATGGATTATAATACAGTTGGTATTTAAAGACACAAGAACAGGGGCGCCTGGGTGGCTCAGTGGGTTAAAGCCTCTGCCGTCGGCTCAGGTCATGATCTCGGGGTCCTGGGATCGAGCCCCGCATCGGGCTCTCTGCTCGGCGG
>CM052890.1:5383197-5396694 GCA_028534135.1 Potos flavus | reverse complement strand
CATGACCCTGAGGTCCTGGGATGGAGCCCCGTTTCTCCCTCTGCCTGCTCTTCCCCTGCTTGTGCTCGCTGTCAAATAAATAAATACACCTTTAAAAAAATAATAAAAATAAAAAGTAAATACACACACACACACACACACACACACACACACACACAAATAAACCCAAGCAAGCAAGCATTTAAGGGAGCATAAAGCACACACAGCCTTTGCCAAGGGCCGAGCCTTGGTGGAGCGGTGGGAGATTCACGCTGAAGAGAACTCTGGACCCTGAATGTCTACACAGGCTGCTTTTTTTTTTTTTTTTTTAAGATTTTATGTATTTATTTGAGAGAGAGAGCCTGAGTAGGGAGAGGGGCAGAGGGAGAGAATCTCAACACATGACTCTGAGATCACAAGCTGAGCTGAAATCAAGAGCCAGTCGCTTAAGCCGAGAAACCCCCCCCGGGCACCCCTCATGCCGCTTCTTAGTAGAGGCTGCTTAGTAGAGGTCAGACGCGGCGTGACACGAAAAGATTCATGCCGTCAGCTACCCTTGTGTGTATTAAGGACAGCCAAATTTTCTATCAGAATTTCAACTGGATTAAGGATCCAGGATTCTGTATGAGAAGAGCCCCTCACATCTGGCGATCTGACTTTCGGAACGCAGAGCCCGTCCAAGATCGCAGCGCCCTCGCTGGTCCTGGAAGGCGGCAAGCACATTCCTCTCCAGGAGCCCAGTGCAGCTGCTGTTCCTCCCACTTAGAATGCTTTTCCCCCATATCAACATACTCTGAGTTTAGCAATCAGGGAAGGAGGGAAGGACATTGCAAACACAGGGAACAGCATCAGCAAAGGCAGGACGGTGGAGAGTAAGTGGCGCGCTCATGAGAGAAGCTGCATGGGTCCTGGGGGAGCTCACAGGCCCTATTGCCAGCTCCCTGCGGTAGGTAATGGAAGTCCATGATGGGGCACCACGACTGGTCACGTGCAGCTGCTGCGGTAAGGTTGTTCTGTGGTGTAATTAGAGCAGATGAGTATTACTAAGAAATTTTATATATATATATATTTAAAGATTTTATTTATTTATTTGACAGAGGGAGATCACAAGTAGGCAGAGAGGCAGGCAGAGAGAGAGGGGGAAGCAGGCTCCCCGCTGAGCAGAGAGCCCGATGCGGGGCTCGATCCCAGGACCCTGAGATCATGACCTGAGCCCAATGCAGAGGCTTTAACCCACTGAGCCACCCAGGCGCCCCTAAAGATTTTGTATTTATTTGACAGAGAGAAACACAGCGAGAGAGGGAACACAAGCAGAGGGAACAGGAGAGGGAGAAGCAGGCTTCCCGCTGAGCAGGGAGCCTGATGCGGGGCTCGATCCCAGGACCCTGGGATCATGACCTGAGCCAAAGGCAGACACTTAACGACTGAGCCACCCAGGTGCCCCTAAGAAATTATATTTTCAATTCAGGTACAAGACAGGTGATGGAAGTAGCTTGTAAAGCATTTTTTGGGTCATTTGTTACTGTTTATGATTCTGATGGTGCATCAGCTTCTTCCTACAGAAAAGACAATCTAATATTTATTTATTTGAGAGAGAGAGAATGAGAGACAGAGAGCATGAGAGAGGGGAGTGTCAGAGGGAGAAGCAGACTCCCTGCTGAGCAGGGAGCCCGATGCGGGACTCAGTCCTAGGACTCCAGGATATGACCTGAGCTGAAGGCAGTCGCTTAACCAACTGAGCCACCCAGGCGCCCCAGAAAAGACAATCTAAAGTTCCTTTTCACGGTACTTTTCATCCTGATGTCCACACCGCGATGAAGCCGACAGGAATGAGGGGAGAGGGAGCAGGGGTCGTGCGTGTTTCCGGCTAAACAGTTTTATCTTAATGATTCCTACCTGCCCATGGTCTTAAGTTTTGTACCAAACAGAGGAATTCTAGAGGAATATGATGGAGTCTTGGGGGAAAGAGAAGTCGCATGTCTGGGATGAGAAAAGAAATGGTTATCTCTATTTTACCTGTCCACGATTTCGATTTAGTGCCATTTCCTCAAAGAAGCCTTTTGTGATGCGGGAGCCCTGCATCTCCCCACGCAGAACACAAGCGAACTTTTTTTTGAGTTCCCCCAGGCTCTGGAGCCAGGCTGCCTGGGTCCGAATGCCTGCTCCACTGCTTATGAACTCTGTAATGTCGGGCAAGTTACTTAACCACCGTGGGCCTCGGTTTTCCCACCTGCGAACTAGGGACAGTGAAAAGACTGGCAGCCGTGATTGCTGTGAAGACCGCGCGTGCTGGCGCGGAGGCCAGCAGTCAATAAGGTGAGCTCTCGTGACCACGGTACCTCTGCTGGCGTCTCATCGCCCCGCATTATCCATACAGGCTTCCTGTCCCTCCGGCCATCAGGGCCCCAGTCAGTGCAGGAACCATGTTTCCTCGTGTCCCCTTCGGGACCCGTGGAACCGCCATGAAGAGCTCCAGGGACTGGTGGGAGGAGAGGGGCCTCGAAGGAGGGCCGGGGGGGGGGGTTCCCTCTGGTGGTCTGGGGAGAGGGATAAGGAGATGAAGCCGGGGCTGGGGGCTCCAAACGCCCTTGTACCTCACCGCGCCATTTACTGTGGGGGCTCCTCACTCTCCCTCCTTCCTTCCTTCTTTCCTGAAGAAGGAATAGAGATGGGGACAATAACAGTAACTACCATCACGGAATTGTGATGAGGATTGAATTAAGGGACATGTAAAGTGCTTAGAACAATGCCTGACATATAGTAAGTGCTCAATGGATGTTACCTCTTGCTACTTTATTTTCTTTCTTTCTTTCTTTTTTTTTTTAAAGATTTTATTTATTTATTTGACAGAGAGAGAGAGATCACAAGTGGACAGAGAGGCAGGCAGAGAGAGAGGGGGAAGCAGGCTCCCTGCTGAGCAGAGAGCCCGATGCGGGGCTCGATCCCAGGACCCTGAGATCATGACCTGAGCCGAAGGCAGAGGCTTAACCCACTGAGCCACCCAGGTGCCCCTTTCTTTCTTTTTTTAAAAAAGATTTATTTATTTTAGAGAGGGGAGAGGGGCCGAGGGAGAGGGAGAGAGAATCTCTAGCAGACTCCCCGCTGAGCACAGAGCCCTACAGGGGGCTTGATCTCACGACCCTGAGATCATGACCTGAGCCGAAATCAAGAGTCAGTCGCTCAACCAACTGAGGCACCCAGTTGCCCCTATTTTCACTTTCTTAACATTTACTGTTTTCTGATTAAGCAAACAATGCTTATTTGTGGTAGAAAAGTGTGAAAATGTAGGGGGAAACACCACAGCGAGGGAGTCAGATATATGAACAAATAATGAGTAAGCACAAGAAGGAAAGTACACACAAGATGCAGAGGCCGCTCGCGGGAAATGAACTTGGGGGGTGGAGGGCAGGGGGCGCGGACGGGCACGATTCCTGGAAAAGCTCCACAGAAAAGGTGAAGCTCTCGAGGTTTGCAAAGGCGCACAGGCATTTGTTAGGTGTACAAGGAGGGGTGGGCATTCAGGAAGCAAGAAGAGTGTACGCAAAGGCACAGAGGCATGAAAGAGCATGTGTGTCCCCCTAACCAGTGTCAAGTATGTGGGAGGGGCAGGGGAGGGCGTTGGGGTAAGAGGTGTGCTAGGAGGCAGGGTGGGAAAGGAGGCAGGGCGAGGATGCGAGAAGCCCTGCTTCCCCATAAAGAATTTGGTCACTGGCCTAAGAAATGAGAAGGGGCCACTAGAAGGTCAGCGGTGGTGTCCCACACTTGGCATTTTAGAGAGCGCTCACGCAGAATGAGGATTGATGAGCAAGGCTTTGGAAGCAAAGAGACTTCTGCAAGGCCGGGGCCAGAGTCCCAGACCAAGTTAAGGTCAGCCCAGCCCAGGCCAACGTTGAAGTCAAGGGTATGCAATACGGGATGGGCTGACAACTGGTAGGGCGGCGGGTAGATGCAGAGAAACAACACATCCAGAACAATTCCCAGGTTTCTGGCTTGGTCGACTGGGAAGTGGATGATGTCAGCAACCAAAGTAGGAAATACACAAAGAAAAATATGCTTGTGGAGAAGAAACCACTCTGGTGACCAGATTTATCTTTATGTCAAAAAAGTCCACATAATTTTTTTTTTTTAAGTAAGCTCTACACCCAGGGTGGGGCTCGAACCTATGACCCTGAAATCAAGAGTAGCATGTTCTATCGACTGAGTCAGCCAGGTGCCCCCAGTCCATGTAATTTTTATTCATTTTAAAATCTTCAGTTCTTCATTACTGATGTACTTAAAATAACACATCTGACTGGGCTTTCCTTTATTTTATTTTTTGAAATAGAGAAAAATTTAAACTCCACAAATAATTTATTTTTTAAAAATATTAGGATTTTCTTCTCCACCACCGCTCCGTGGTTCATACTCCTCTCAGCTGACATGTTCAGGTAAAACCGGGGTTTTCCCTTACTTGGAAACTTATCACTTAACGTGCGTTCTCAGAATTGAGTCGGATCTCAAGAACAGATAGGACTCAGAGTGGGTGAGGGGCGTTGGGAACGAAACTGCTTTTGTTACGACAGATAATGTCCTTGGAAATCTTGCCCAGCCCTCTCATGCCACCGGTGAGAAGCGAAACCAGAAGCTAACCCTGCGAGGCAGAAACTTAAGGAGGCAGAACTCAGCTCAGATGAACTTCCGGCAGTGAGCCTCTCATCCTGAAGACAGTCCAGGACAGAAGGGAGGGACATCTGTCAGGGCTACCGCTGAGCTTCTGCACAGGGCAGGAGGCCGAAGATGGTTTCTAAGGCCCTCCTGAACTCTGATCTTTACTGACTGAATGCGAGGAGCCCAAGCAGGACGTGGGAACACCGTGAGTGAACGAACTCGTGGGCATGAACGTCAGGTGTGGATGGGCCCTGTTACCATCTTGCTCTTTGATGAGACAAAGCTTCTTTGCATGACCAAACCAAACTCTGGGTCCTGAACCTTCTCCTCGGCCCATCTGCGCATTTCCTCCAGAAACTAGTTTTAGCAAGAACCCTGAGAAGTCAGTTTACCGACAGTCCCTCGTCCCCCACTGTCACCCCAGGGGGGCCAGCTCACCCCAGCCCATCTTCAGCAAGAATCCTATAAGGTCAGTTTAGCCAAAACCCCTCTTACCCTTGATTTTTTTTTTTTCCCTCTCAGTAATTTTCCATCCACTGACCCCTACTTTGGCCCTCGGCTGTAAATTCCCAGTTGACCAGCTGTATTCAGGTATGAGCCCAGTTCTATATGGAGGTCTCTTGTCCTCTATTGCAACAGTACTGAATAAGATATATTTTTATCACCCTCACTACTGACCAGCACTGGTTTTCACAAATCTGGGTTTTTTTGTTTTTTTTTTTTTAAGATTTTATCCATTTATTTGACAGAGAGATCACAAGTAGGCAGAGAGGCAGGCAGAGAGAGAGGGGGGGGAAGCAGGCTCCCCGCTGAGCAGAGAGCCCGATGTGGGGCTCGATCCCAGGACCCTGAGATCATGACCTGAGCCGAAGGCAGAGGCCTAACCCACTGAGCCACCCAGGCGCCCCACAAATGTGGTTTTTTGATGTGTGAGGAGGAGCAGTCGGAGATACGGCTGCACAGATATGCAGAGACCTGCGCTTTGGCAAGACTGAGAGAAAATAAAGAGAACAGTCCATGAGGAGACTATATAACTCAGGGGAGAAGAAAAAAGGACCTGCACTAGGCTTAGCAGTGATGGAAGCAAAGAGGAACGACACAGGTTGTAGAATCGTACGGGACAGGGCAAGGCGATCGCCTGGGTGAGGCTCTCCTCACACTCACCTCCCACCTCACACGGGAGCTGTCTGGGCCGCGGGGCGCAGCCTCCCACCAAGTAGAGCAACCCAGGGTCTTCCAGTCTCTGAGCTCATGGTCATGTCTCACCTGGCAAGTTCAACGGTTTCGTCTGTAAGAAGATGGCGTTAATCCTAACACCCGCCTCACACACGGTTGTGAGGGTTACATGATTTAGCATCAGAAAACCACTTGGAAGAGGGCCTGGCGGAGGATATGCCGTGTGTCAGCTACTATTATCACCAGCACTTGGAAATCCCACCACCCCCAGGACCTCAACTCTGAAACCCTCCCGGCGACAATGATCTCTTTCCGCTCCAGGCCTACTGCACCTGCCCAGGCCTGGACGTCGGTCAGCTGCAGGACGACAGTAACCAAAGAGAACTCGGACGGTCTGAGCCTGAGTTTACAGCAATTTTGAGAGGGGGCAGTTTATGGGAAAGACGGATCTGGCTTGAAACACCTTAAATTGAAACTTTTAGAGGTCCACGGACAAATGCCCAGCGGTCTGCCGGAGACCCAAGACTGGAACCTGGGAGAGGCTAGTAGCACAGGTGCAGATTTAAAACTTACTTGCACAGGTAAGAGCTGAGACCACAGGAGTTTAAGTGGTTCCAAGGGTAATGGTAAAGGAAGAGACAAACTGGCACTATGACCCAGCATTAAGAAATACTGGGGGACTGAGAAAAGAGGAATCATAATGGGAAACGGGAATAATCGGGAAAACCAGATGAATAAAATGCTACGGCAGCTTCAAAGAGATTTAAAAAATAGACATAATTTTCATGCAACGGTCCAGATCATTCCCAGGTCTCACGGAGATGCTCTGAAGGAGTCAGGAGGTCTTTGTAGGGTGGAGAGGGTTCAGACCACGGGCAGAGAAGTGGCTGGTCCCTCGTGTGTGGTGACTTTTCATGACCTAGCAGTTTGACCTGTTCGGGGGTCTTTCCCAGAGCTCCACGACCTACATCTCCACGGGAGTGGCCATGCTCAGGGCACCCCGCCAGACGGCCCTGCCCGGAACCCCTTCTCCTCTAAAACATACAATGTTTTACAAGACCTGCTCATCTCCCTCCAGAAATATTCTCTATTCCATCACTAGTTCTTCCTTTTCAGTGGAAGTTATTACGCTCTAACCTCAGAAATTATTTGATAGGTCTGAGTTGGGGGTTCAGAAACCTGCATTACTAACAAGCAGCCTAGTGATTCTAATATGGATAGTTCATGGCCTACACTTTGAGATGCAAAGTCAACCTCTAAGGACGTGGTGAATCTCAAAGAAGAGTCAAAAGAGTGAGTTTCACTATAGCTTTAAGAAATCAAAAACATATTAGGTGGTCAATCACAATATATGCTCCACGATTTCTCAGAGGGCAGCTCCAGACAGTTCCCCATCTTCTCTGTAAGACTTTCATGTCCGCCTTCTCCATGACTGGAACTTCCTCCCACCAAGAGCCCGAACAAGAAATCTAAATATGCCCACTGCGACCCAAAACCCAAGTATGCGCTTGTCAGGGGCGCCCCACCCAGTAACACCTTTCCAGTTTGGGTTGCTGGTCTTAAGTATCGTACCACACAGAATAACAGGCCGCACACGAAATCCGACGCATGGGTACGAGGTGGGAGCAACTGTGTGCGTGACTGAGAGTCTGCGGCGCTATCTAGAGGAATGTGACAGTCTTGACAGCGAAAGATCGTATGTGTGTGAAAGAAAAACAGTTGTAAAAAAAAAAAAATCTTAAGGGTAAATTTTAAAGAGCCCAGTTATAGTCACGATTTCCTATTTTAATTCAAATAAATTTGGCTTCTGCACAAAAACACACTCAATCTCTCCTAAAAAACTATTCTGTTTAATAGTGCACTTCATTTATGCTACAGGATGAGCAGGATTGGGAAAATAGAACGAAAGATCATCCCTTCGGCTGGGCAAATTCAGGAGTTCCGGCCTAACCCAGCAAGGAGCCTGGCGGCCAGGTCAGGCCAGAGACTCCCCTTCTCTGGGCTTTGCTCTTTCTTTGCATTCATACTTGGCTGAAGTCAGAGATGGGATCACAAGAGGTCCGGCTGCTGGAGCCGGATGTCAAAGGTCATAGGTGACAGAGGGCAGGGCTGGCTGGCTGAGTGAGCTCCTTAAAAGCATTCTAGTCTTAGCAACTGGGGGTTTGGATTAAATCACTTTTCAACACAGGAGTGGGGATAGGAACAGGGAGAGAGGAGGATAGGAAGCAGGCCAATGCTAACTGCTTTCAATCCTCGCCCCGTGAGACTTACTGATCATCAGATGGGATTTCCCCATCTGACCTATCACAGTAGAGAAGGACAAGGAGCTCCTCAACAAAACCGCCTCGCTGCTCTTGGAAACGGGCTTGCTGCTCCAAGAGCCCCCCAAAATAGTTATCACAGAAAACCTCATGGCCCTCCACCCCATAAAATAACAAATCCCTCAGCACCAAATTTCCATAATGGACGAAGTCATGGAACAACAACATAGCAAGCTCCTTATCAGAACCTAAAGCTGGATTAGGGACAGTGGCTTTGAAATACAGCCTCTATGCCCCCTTGTTAGCGAACAGCAGGACCCCGAACATTCTTTCCACTGCCTTCGGTGCTGACTACACTGACTCCAACTAGAGGAGCCCTTGGAATTTTATTCCTACTGTGCTTCCACTCTCCACCTCGGAAAGAAAGGCTCCTCCGGTGTGAGAGCAATGGGCTAGTGCAAACTCCCTTCCAAAATGGAAGGTGACCGGTCCCAGAGCTTCCCTCGCGTTCCCAGTGCTTAACCTGCCACTTGCCTCCGGGTGTCATTCCTGGGGAAAGTGACCAGGTAGCTCGTCACGGGGGTGTGCCAGGATGATCTCCCCAGTCTGCCCCGTTCTCTAAAGTGAAAGGTTTGAGTCGGGAGGGACACATTCTAAGATGTTCATACTTATATAGTAAGGCAGGAGCTCTTTAGACTCAGAGGAAGTGAGGAAAACAGGTGTGTGGCTCTCTCTCATGTCGACTCTCTGATATTTAGTTCAGCAGTGACTCTGAGAGAACTTTTGCTCATTCCCATTACATTCAAAGGCTTCTCTCCAGTGTGAATTCTCTGATGGCGAACAAGAGCTGAGCTGTATCTAAAGGCTTTCCCACACTCACTACATTCATAGGGATTCTCCCCCGTGTGGATTCGTTGATGCTGAATAAGGCCTGAACTGTAGGTAAACTTTCCTCCACATTCCATACATTCATAGGGCTTCTCTCCAGTGTGGATTCGCTGGTGCTGATAGAGGTGGGAGCTCTGGCTGAAGGCCTTCCCACACTCGTTACATTCATAGGGCTTCTCTCCAGTGTGGATTCTCTGGTGATGGATGAGGGTGGAGCTCCTACTGAAGGCCTTCCCACACTCATTACAAGCATACGGTTTCTCTCCAGTGTGGATTCTCTGATGATGAGTAAGGGTAGAGCTCCAGCTGAAGGTTTTCCCACATTCGCTACACTCGTAGGGCTTCTCCCCGGTGTGGATCCTCCGATGGAGGATGAGGGCAGAGCTACAACTGAAGGTCTTCCCACAATCGTTACATTCGTACGGTTTCTCTCCAGTGTGGATTCTCTGATGCTGAATAAGATGTGAGCTCTGGCTGAAGGCCTTCCCACACTCACTACATTCATAGGGTTTCTCCCCAGTGTGGATTCTCTGATGTTGAATGAGGTCTGAAGTTCGATTAAAGCTCTTGCTACATTCATCACACTTATGGGGTCTGTCTCCCACGGGAAGTCTCTGATGCGAAATAAGGTTAGAACTCACAGCGAAGCTGTTCCCAAAATCATTGTATTTCTCACTTCTCTCTCCCACAGGGGTTAGCTTTTCCTCGTCCGTCACTTGACCAAAATCTTGCATCTTCCTAGTCAATCTTTCTCCAGAGGAGCTCCCTAGTTGCCTCTTAAGACTGACTTCTTGGTCATAGCCTTCTTCAAATTTAAGACCCTGAGAAATATCCTTTTGGAATCTTCCCAACAGCACCCCATGTGATCCTGTATCTTCGGAAATTTCTTGATCATGCTCAGTTCTGGTCTCACCATCTGGCACAATACAAAATACAAACATCACTTGTTCCTTGCGGAAGAAAGGATCACAACCAGCGGGCAGGATAATGATGAGAAGGGTGTTCATGGGGCTGAAAGCCCGGGTTGGGGGCAGCTGAAGCACACTGAGACATCATTGTCGAGGAAGTCAGGAAGGAGAAAGGCAAGAAGCAAAATCAAAGCGGAAAGAGCTGGAAGCATAGAGAAGGCTGGAGATGGGAGGAGAGGAAGACAGACCAGGCAGGGGCGGGAACCAAAAACAGAAGAGAAAGGACATGCTGTTTAATGAAGTGGCAAACTCCTCACAGAGGTCAGACACTGGAAATGCAAGTGGGGACATGGTGGCTTCCAGAAGATAGGGCAGAAGAAACATAAGCAAGCAAGCACAGAAGGGTGACGGCAAACAGTCGCAGAGCAGGAGGAAGCGACAAAGGGGAGGCCACAGAGGCTGCCACAGCCCCAGGTGAAAAGAACAATATCCATAGGCCACACACTCCAAACCCGTGGGAACAGGCAAAAGATGGGGCTCAGTCCGCCTCTGGGCCCTGGGCCTCAAAGGCTGCGCTAAGATGTGAGGATACATAAACCACCTTCTTGTCTGACTTCCTTATTTTCACTGCTTTAGGGTTTTCAAAGGGAGCTCTGGGCAGAGAGGATGATAGAAAAGCGTCTAGACGGTTAGCGTTTTTAGTCTGTCAGTATTTTAAGAAGTAAAGACAGGGCAACGGGGGTAGAGAGCAGCCGTTTCTCCCTCACCTGAACTGGCGCCTCTCAGGCCCTCGCTGTTCTCAGTTCCCTTCAATCCCAGGACCCCCGGCTCTTCCTCCCAATGCAGCCCAAAGATGGTGTCAAAATTCGGAAATGGAAATCTTGCCCATGGGACAAGGTTTATCCTGCTCATACCGAGTGGTCCCAGAGCTGGGTTCCGCACCCTGGATTTCGGGGCCAGCAAGGAAACATGCAGCCAGTCTCCACTGGGAGTGAGGGAGGCGGCCCGCACTGCCCAATGTTCCCACTACAGTGCGTGACGGACAAGGAATTAACAGTCCACAGACTACAGGTAAAAGACGCCAGCTGCCCCCTGAAACAAGCGGCAATGTCTCCAGGAGCCGGAGCCGCACTGGTCCTGAACAAAGCAACAGACCCCTCGAGGTGGTACAACGGAGAAGGGAAGAAGGAGTTCCAGAACGCGCACGTGGGCACAGAGCAGTACCTCACGTGTTTAGGGATCCTGAGATGCTCATCTTTTGGAAAAGGCTCTGAAATACACATTAAGAATTACGTGGAAAAAAGGCAGCAGATACGGAGCTGAAAGACGAGGGCTCGAGTCTTGCTACTCGCTAGCTGTAGGACCACCCGTGAACCACTGAGGACCTCTGACTTCTCCTTCCTCACCGAGAACACAAGAACACTAGCGACCTCCATTACTGTGTTACTGTGAGGCTTCCACGAGAGAATGTACCAGAAAGCTCTTTATAAACTGCCAATTACTCTACAAGCAGGAGTTAGTATTGTTGTCAGAATTTTCTGAGACTGCATCAATCCATAGCTGATCATTTTGTGACTCAAGTGTCACTAGCCCCCAAGGAAACAAAGAAATGCCAAGGGAGTCTTACTGAGAAGGCGTTAACTCCTTACCCAGCGAGAACACATTCCCATAATTCTCCAGCATCACATCCCTATAGAGGTCCCTCTGGGCAGGCTCCAGACGCTTCCACTCCTTCCGGATGAAGTACACAGCTACGTCCTCAAACGTCACCAACTCCTGAAACAACACGGTCTTGCATGTAATTTCAGGGTAAGGGATGGGACCAGCAGCACCAAAAATAATTGGGGATGAGGATGAATAATGAGTATCTAAGAGGCAGGAGAAAGGAGGTTTCGGCAGAGGAAGAGGGGTCCATTATTTACCAGAAAGGACCATGTTCCCGACGGAGGGAATCACGGTTTGTGGCACTGAATGGATGTCACGGCACAAATGTTTCCATGAAGTGGGAAGGAAAAGAAGGATAAAGGGAACCACAGCTCACCTGGGACTTGGCCTTGAGGAGTGCAGCTGCCAACACCTCATCCCCCAGGCTGTCCTTGTTGGAAAATGTAGGAACTTTCGAGGAAGGAAGAGCTGAAGGACAAGAAAACGGTCCGCGAGTGAACCCATCTGCTCTCTGGCCTCCCGACCCACAGAAAACTCACAGGGTCCTGGGACAACCCAGGACCCAGTCCCTCGTGAGGTGAGGCTCCAAAGCCCTGTCGATCCTGCTCTCCATCTGCCCCAGGTCCCTTCCTTTCTGTCCAGTCACTGCGCCCTCCGAGAAACCGGCCCAGTCCTCCCGTTAGTGATAGGCACCTTCTTGTCGTTTCTCCCAAGCTTGGCCAGCAACGCAGACATTCCTGCTCACATCCCTTCCAACCCTCTCCACATCTCTGAACTCAGACTTGTGCACAAAGGTCTCTTAGACCAGAGGAAACCAGCAGCCTCACCCAACCCCAACTGAACAACACAATGCCCATTCTTCTTCTTTCTCTTCACCCCCGGGTCAAATCTAAACACTACAAATGTTTCCTGTTTCTGGGCTTGAGCACATCTCTTCTTCTGTAATTCTCAAGTTTGTCCCTTAGAGACTCTAAACCCCTAGACACACAAGACTGTGTATAATCAACAGGACAAAGAGATCCTTAAATGCTTTTTCCTGATAAGTATACCCTTTCAATGGCAATTGGCTCCAAAGTCAACGGCACAGTCCACGACAGCAAAATACAAATACTCATTTCATCATTTTGCCTGTGACCTACAAAGTGATTTCCCAAGGGCCTCCCCCAAGTGCATGCTCCTAGAGAACACAAAGTAGGACTATAGGTCGGCTGCTACCACGCGCCTGGCATTCTGTGATTGTGTCACAGTTTTCTTAATCCTGCATGAGGTCGCAACAGCCCTTCACAAATGCCTTGGCTGTAAAATCCACCAAGCTATACATTCATTATTGGCTTCAGTCAGCTTTCCCACTAGGCTGTAAGCTACTGAATGGGAAGGACTGTGTCTCAGCCACACTTAGCTTCTAGTGGTTAGCATGGTTCCTGGTGAGTAAGGCATGCAGCGTGACTGCTGAATGCCCGCATAAAAGCATAAATGAATCTCTGTTTCTTACCACTCTCGAGCAGGGCCTGAGGTTCCTGAGATACTCGATCAGCCTCAGTTTCCATGGGTAGGGCTAGAAGTTCTGGGTCTCTGGTCTACTAGCTGCAGACTCAGCAGAAAGCCGGTTTTGAATGAGAATGAGTAAGCACTGCAGAAGCAAAGTTCAAGGTTCAATGATTAAAAAAATAAAATTAAATTAAAAAAAAAAAAACCAACTCCCCGGAGCTAGCATTTCAGTTAGTACCCAAGATTAGCAAGAGGAATTGCAGCAACTAGGACCAATCTTCCAGATCCTGGTAAATACATACACTTGCTCCCTTTGATGAAACTCCATGAGCACCACAGAAAGGGCCCCTGTTCCTAAATAATATTCTACCTTTGGCTCCCACGACATACCCAGTGATATTTTTAACAACAAGAAAACATGGAACACTAGTGACAAATGATACTAACAGAATGAAATACTAAGCAACGATTGAAATAAAAAAAAA
>CM052890.1:5367373-5382697 GCA_028534135.1 Potos flavus | reverse complement strand
TGTGAAATTTTGTAACCAGTTACGAAAAAGCATTTCAGCACTGTGGAGACCTACTTCTGAGCATTTCAAATGAATGCTCCTGGCACTACTACATCTGTTATTTTGAGGTTATTTTAGCCTTGAGTGCAGTGCCTTTATTTTAGGAAACGAGCTGGTGTGCTCTGGTCCCGGGTGTTTTCAAGTTATCCTGAACTTGGGTGCTCCAGCAGTTTTGTGTGTTGGGTGTGCGGGGCAGCAGGAGGGAGTGGGTGGTGCGGATTCCGGTCCACCCTGTCAGGACACCGGTCGACATCTCATAGGATGCTTCAGAATGGGGTACGGTGGAGGGGGGTCCCAAGTACTAGCATCCCTAGAATTCTGAACTAATTAGCAGCTGATAATTATTGCATTTGTCATAAAAGGTTACTTACTGAGGTTGTAGTCCTAGATCCCATTTCATATTTTTTTTAAATGACCAGAATTGGCAATTCATATAAAATATGTTTTTAATGTGTGTTTACTAAATGTGTTAAACTAAATAACAATACAAAATTTAATACAAAAGCTATAATATGTACATTTGTGGAGTGGGTTTCTGCATGCTCTGGCATTGCTTTTTTGTTTTCCTGGGGTTGTTTCATTTTGTTTTATTTTTGGAGGGCATGAGGTTTGGGCATTAGTAGTAAAACCTGTTTTGTTTGTCTTTAAAGCTATTCTGATTTTCTGATATAGAAGTAACAATACCCCTTATAGAAAATTTGGGAAATGAAAAAAAAGAACTTAAAAAACTGATGTCAGGGACTCCCGGGTGGTTTAGTTGGTTAAGCATCTGCCTTCAGCTCAGTTCGTGATCCCAAGATTCCTGGGATCGAGCCCTACATCGGGCTCCTTGCTCAGTGGGGAGTCTGCTTCTCCCTCTCCCTCTGCCCTCACTCCCTCCCCGCACATTCTCTCTTTCTCTCTCTCGCTCTCGCTCTGTGTCTCAAATAAGTAAATAAATAAAATCTTTTTAAAAATAAATAAAAATAAATAAACCCTGAAGTCGTCTATAACCCAGCAATATCACTATTCGTGGTTTTTTTTTTTTTTTCTTTCCCTTCCACTATTCGTGTTTTATCCTTTTTCCTTTGCTGTGATTATTTGGCCATATGTGAGACTTGATATTCAAGTGATACAAGCCAGATCCATGGAAAACGACGTACATGTGAACCATGAGCATACTCAGCTTTTTATTTTCATTTTTATTTTTTTCATACTCAAGTTTTTAAATGCCTTAGATTTAGATTATCTGTGACTCCTACTTCCTCATCTTATTTCCTCATCTTCTGCAAGCCTTTTGTGCCTCTTTTTTATTACAGTCTCTATCCTTGTTATCAACATAGTTTCACGTAACAAAAACCCTCATAGGTTTTTATCTGTTTGGCTCTTTGTTGAGACTTCCGCTGGAGTTTTCCTGCTGTCAATTACCACACCCAGAATGGGACCTCTATGTGACATGACAAGTGCTGCTTACAGTTTGGAAACATGCTCAGGAAAGCCAGTCACTGCATGGAGGGCTAATTTATGCAGGTTTCTTTCAGAGTATGTTCAGTGAATGCCGATAATCATAGTCTGATTCTGATGTCTCTTTACTCATTTATTTTCCATCTCCCACAAACTTGGAAGCTCCACAGGGGTGCGAGTGCGTCTGGCTTGTTCATCACTGCACTCCCAGCTCCAAGCCCATGGCAGGTGTTCAAGTGAATGTTGAGTAAATGGACTTCACTTTTTTGGCAAATGAAGAAAATAGAAGTAATTGTATTTACTACAGATGTTTTTGGTGTTCTGATGTATCAACTGACCGGTATATTTAGAATACTTAATATTTAAAGGAAAAATACTTTTAAGCATTTTGTATTTATATCATCTGTGGTTTAATTTTTTTCCCCAGTTTCTTTTCAGCAATATATATCTCATCAAAGTAAATACCGCTGTAAGAATATAGGTTACTGTTAGTCTAATCTCTGTCATTCCACTTGTCCTTCTGTGAAACCTAAAGGTAAAGGACATTTAAAAACTTGCATGTGCCCTACTTAAAAGTGAGTCAAGTGAAGCCCAAAATTAAATCATTGGGGCACCTGGCTGGCTCAGTCACCTAAGCACCCGACTCTTGGTTTCAGCTTAATTTATGATCTCAGGGTCATGGGATCAGCCTGCGGAGGGCTCCGAGCTCAGTGTAGAGTCTGCTTGTCTCCCCCCTGCCTCCCACATGCTCGTGGTCTCTCTCAAATAAATAAATGGGATCTTTCAAAAACAGATTTTTTAAAATTACATCATTAATTATACTCAGTTATTTTAAAATATTCTAGTTAATTCCAACCTTCTAGCTTGATTCCTGGTTATGCTGACTAGCCCCATCATTTGACTAGCTTTTTTTTTTTTTTTTTTGGTAAGGTAGGGGGTTTGATGTGGGGCTTGAACTCACGACCCTGAAATCAAGTCTCATGCTCTACTGACTGAGCCAGCCATGCACCCGTGGCTAGCAAATTTTTAATATTGAAGCTCGAAGTTTTGGATTTAGACAGGCGCCATTTGACCTGTCAATATCCTGTTGAAATCTCAGGAGTTGTAAGATTCTGAAACAGTTTTTGGAGCAAAGCTAACTTAAAATAATTTTAGAATTATACCATCGTACACTTTTTATTAGAATAGAGACAAAGTAGGATTAAGTAGGATATCCTGAGCTGACTCCCGAATGAGTTTGAACCCTAATTTTTATGATAGTTTTATGGTGGCTGTAATTTCCACAATTTCGTCTGCTAAAGGTGTGGCTGTCAAGACCTAAAAAGTGTCCTTTTTTTTTTCTTTTTGTAATTTATGGTAACCATATTTTCTCAGGTTTAACGTGTAGCTCTAAAGAACCAGAAACCCGAAGGAACTGATAGTCCTGCTCCACAGAGTCCCACCTGTCGTGAGGCTCTTTCTGGAATCTGTGTGCTGACCAAGGTCTTGGGCATGGCTGCAGTTCGGGGCCCTCGGCCTCCACGGGAGAGGGGGCCTCTGGTGGTTAAAGATGAGGACGAAGAGGAAGGGCAGAGCCTTCCTAGCCTGGAGGTGTTCCGCCAGCGCTTCCGGCGGTTTGGCTACCACGACACTCCTGGCCCCCGGGAGGCCCTGAGCCAGCTCCGGGTGCTGTGCTGCGAGTGGCTGAGGCCCGAGATCCACACGAAGGAGCAGATCCTGGAGCTGCTGGTGCTGGAGCAGTTCCTGACCATCCTGCCCCAGGAGCTCCAGGCCTGGGTGCAGGAGCACTGCCCGGAGAGCGCTGAAGAGGCCGTCACTCTCCTAGAAGATCTGGAGCAGGAACTGGACGAGCCAGGACAGCAGGTACGCTGGGGAGACCTTACAGGCTATGAGGCTGGGAATAGAGCACTCTGAGCAGGACTGGGATTAATCCATCTAGTGGTGGGGGGCTGAGTAGAAGTTTCTGCTGACTTAGATCATGCTTGCTTCTGTTTTCCTTCTCCTGTCCAGTATTGATCTTTAGCTGTGGATGTGTTTCTTTTCTTTTTCCTAGCAGTTGTACATTAGCTCTCCTGAGGCTTGCTTTCATTCTGCAGTTGACCCTTGAACAACACAGGGGTTAGGGTTGTCTACCCCACCTCTCCCCGCCCAGCACACGTGCATTCGAAAATCCCAGTATAACTCTTGATTCCCCCAAAGCTTAACTTCTAAATGGCCTACTGTTAACTGGAAGCTTTACCAATAACATAAATAGTCAATTAACACTTATGTTGTATGTTATGTGTGTTATATGCCATGTTCTTATAATAAGGTAAGCTAGAGAAAGGAAAACATTAAGAAAACTATAAGAAGAGAAAACACATTCACTGTACTGTATGTACCCAAAAACAATACACGTATGAGCGGGCCCGCGTAGTTCAGACTCGTGTTCAGGGCACACCTGTAGTTCCGAGATGAGCTGCGCACAAACCCCGCCATTCCTGGTTGTCTCTAGGTCTCACCTCCTCCAAACGAACAGCAACAGGTGTGGGAGAAGAGGTCCTCTTCAGGAACAGCAAAGTTTCCAAGCAGCACACAGCCCCAGTCTATGGAGACCAGTCACAAAAGCGAGGGTTGGGAGCCCTTGTACATCCAGGAGACGGGGGAAGAGCAGGATCTCACCCCAGAGCTGAGAAAGAGTCAAGGTAGGGACTGCGTCGTGCTGTGTGCTTGGTGCCCAGGCCTTTGTGGTGGAAGAAACGGAATAATTCTAATTACTGGCTGTGAGGCGGCGCCCCTGGACTGACTTGCCTGGTCTGGCTGCCCCGGCAGGATGAGCGCCTGAGTGCCTTTCCTCCCAAGCGCGTCTCACGCACAAAGTCAGTGTGGGGACAGGACATACTCTTAAAAGGGCTGGTCGAAGTGAGTTTAAAAGAGGGACTGTTTAGGGGCGCCTGGGTGCCTCAGTCAGTTTAAGCGTCTGCCTTCTGATTGGGTCAAGATCCCAGGGTCCAGGGATCAAATCCCACATCGGGCTCTTTGCTCAGCGGGGAGCCTGCTTCTCCCTCTGTCCGCCACTCCCCTTGCTTCTGCTCTCTCTCTCTGTCAAAGAAAATCTCTTAAAAAGTTGGGGGTTACTGTTCACAGAGGTATAATAGGTTGAAGGAACAGTGAGAGGTGATGCTTGTTCATTTCTTAATGACTGAACGAAGAACCAGTTAAAATCAGTATTGGATTATGCAGAAATGGTCCCAGATAAATTCTTTTCAGTTTCTGCCTCATAAGGTTATTTAAAATACTTTGCTTATTTATTGAGTTACTTATTTCCCACACATAGTACGTGGCAACTTGAAGGAAAGTCTGTACATGCAGCCAAGTGATTGCTCATCACCAAGAGTGAAAGGGATTTGGATCTGTTGCTGCTGGCAGCCGGAGGAAAGAGATGGTAGACGGGAGAGAGGGCGCCAGGGACCAGGGAAGGGGCTTAGAGGAAAGTGCCGTGTTGACAGAGACTTCTGTACTCCTGGGGGGCCGACAGGTCTCAGGGAGCCCCTGGTTCAGTGTGGATTTCTCTTACTCTCGTTTTCGGTTTATGTGGACCTAGAAGTGTGGCTGCCTAGCTCGGTGCTCTAAAAACGGTGGTTGGCTTCAGTCTGGTTTTAGCAGTATTAACTTTAGAACTGAAAGAGTGGCGAGACACAGCCACTGTAGGGTACGTGCTGGGAATCGAACCCTCCTGGGAGGTGAGCACTTTGATGTAAAGACGATGTGGGACTAGCCTGGTCATACGTGGACTGAAAGTCCTCTTTTGTTGCTTTTGTATTCCACTTCTGTGAGAACATGGATTTCGTGAGTTTGCCACTAGCCTTATTCCCTTAATTACCCTTTTTATTTTCCTTAATCAACTTTGACCATTCGGTAATATTTCTTACTTGTCGCTTCTGCCTGAGCTTCACCCAGCTCCTTTGCTCTGTCCCAGGCGGCTTGGTTTTGCCTTCCTACCCTCTTTACGTGAAGTTGTTCCCCTGGCAGAGAAGGCCTTGTGCTCGTCACAGCGTCGCAGCTGCTGCTGGGGGCTGCTGTGGAAGCCTCGTACTATAAACTAGACCTGGTGGTGGCTTCCTCGTGTCAGTGCGATGTCGTGACCTCTCTCGGAGCCATACTTCATCACACCATCCATGTCAGCTGACGTTTCTATTTCTCCTTCAGCAGTTTCTTCTCGGGATACAAAACAACTGACCTGTTCTTATTCTGCTTCTTGTTTCAGATCATAACTTGAACACCCAGAATGAGGAACCAATAGATAAGCAGAAAAGTTCTGAAGAATCTCAGGAACTCAAAAGGGATGTTATTCCCATGATTATTGCCAGTAAATGTGAGGCCAGGTTAGAAAGGCAGTGGGCAAACCTTGAAAAGGAAAGGGGAACAAAAACTCCTCTTCTAGACAAAGGTTCCAAGAAAGGCAGGGAATTGATTCCCGCTAAACCTGCCCCAGGAGAGAGGCGTTACATCTGTGCCGAGTGCGGAAAAGCCTTTAGTAATAGCTCAAATCTTACCAAACACCGGAGAACACACACTGGGGAGAAACCGTATGTATGCACCAAATGTGGGAAAGCTTTCAGCCACAGTTCAAACCTCACCCTTCATTACAGAACACACTTGGTGGACCGGCCCTATGACTGTAAGTGTGGGAAAGCCTTTGGTCAGAGCTCAGACCTCCTTAAACATCAGCGAATGCACACAGAAGAGGCGCCGTATCAGTGTAAAGATTGTGGAAAAGCTTTCAGTGGGAAAGGCAGCCTCATCCGACACTATCGGATCCACACTGGGGAGAAACCTTACCAGTGTAACGAGTGTGGGAAGAGCTTTAGTCAGCACGCGGGTCTTAGTTCTCACCAGAGGCTCCACACCGGAGAGAAGCCGTACAAATGTAAGGAGTGTGGGAAAGCCTTCAACCACAGCTCAAATTTTAATAAGCACCATAGAATCCATACTGGGGAGAAGCCCTACTGGTGTGATCACTGTGGAAAAACCTTCTGTAGTAAGTCCAATCTTTCCAAACATCAGCGAGTCCACACTGGAGAGGGAGAAGGGCTTTAACTGTCAAGTAATGCTCTCCGGGTGGTTTTTGTTTTTATTAAACTTTAGCCCTTGGATGCTAGGGAGGAGCCCAGTCATTGCGATATAAACTCTAGTCGTAGATTTTGTTTCACTCAACATCGAGGGGTGCCTGAGGAGAGGGTGCTCGGTGGTGGCCCCGTGGGCAGGAGGTGCTGGAGGGTGGCGGAGCGCGGTCCCCTCACCATGCTTTGGGTCCCATCAGCCAGGCCGGCATTACTTTTTGTATAGTTAAACTGAGTGTATCCAGTATAATTAAGGAAGAAACACTGAAACCATTTAACTGTTTTAACATGTATTCAAGAAGTAGGATTTGTAAAGAATTGAGCCACATCGAACAGAATTTAATCTGATTTGGAATAAACTTTTAACATCTTGTAATGGTGCCTCAGGATTGTTAAATGGTATGTTGGTTACTGAACACTGTTCTCAAGAGAGGAAACTATTCCTACTGGTATTAGCTTTGGAAATTTGGATTTGGAGTAATTAGAACTTTTCATGCTCGGGAAGGTGCGTATTGGGAAATTGGGTTAGAGCATATAGAGTAGCTGCATCTTGGTCTACGTTGTGCTTTATTTTATTTTATTCTGTATGCCGAACACATTTTTTTCATCAGAGAGAACATTTGTCAGCCTCGTGTGCATTTTGGTTGTGTATATCCTGTCTCTGCCACAGTCTGAAAATCTGCCTCTGCAGTTTCCTTCTAAACTCCACAACTCAGTAACATCCAGCATGATTCCTTTAATGAGGCCATCCTGTCTGCTGCCTGCTGGGAGCCAGGTGAGATCTTTGCGTGGTCTCCAAGCAAGAAGAGTCTGCTCTCCTACAGCAAGGGGGGAGGGAGATGTGTTTGTTAGGCCAGAGCGTTCTGGAGAATTTGGGGCTCGAGGTACTCGAGCACACCTCCCCAGATGTCCCACGCGTCAGGATCCCAGTCTCTCCCAGTCAGGGCCCAGAGTTTGGGGATAAATGACTTGGCAAGGCTTTGCATTTAGCTGTCTCTGCAGTTCCGCCACCCTCACAGTCAGCCGTGAGCTGGTTTTCAGGCCCGTCTGCTCTTGCTGCAGAAGATAGGGATCTCTCTAATGTGCGTGCCTTGGGCTTTCACGACATGCCCTGAAATGATAGTTGGCTGAACTAAGCCTGTAATTTTCTTTCTTCAAAGCTTGAGAGAGAAACTGCAGTCCTTGTAATTGGCACTATGCCAATAATGTTTCAAGTTCTAGGACTATTACAGAAGCGAATGCTTCCCCTTCTACCTGAATCTCATCTCCTGCCGTAACTGGTGGGAATCTTCCTCATGGCCGTGGTAGAGCGTGCCAGAGTCATCGCTACTGTGTTCATTACCAGGCTCCTCTTACTAACCGTCTGACCAGCCCGTGACCTGTCCCAGAATCCCATCCCGAGGGCGCAGTTTCTAGGGCCGCTTGCAGTACCAACTGTTACAGTTTGGATTTCCCCTAAAACAGCCTGCGACAAGGGCTTGAGCGCAGGTAGTTTATTTAGGAAGATGATTCCAGGAAGCCAGGGGTGAAGGAGCAGGAAAAGAGGGGAGGAAAAAACCAATAGTGGGTGCCCTGTTGAGCTGGTGGCTTCTGTAGGCAACTGGCACTCAAATCTGGGGACCTTCACAGAACAGCATAGCAAAGGGGAGCAGCGGGTATACCTGAGCTCTGCTCCGGTCCCGGTGCCCACCGGTGGTAAGGAGGCGGTGCCTGCTTGGCTCCAGGAGAGTGGCTGCGAACCCCTCGTAGACTGGGAAGAAACTGTCCCCAGGGGGCTTTGAGGCTATCTTGGTCTGAAGATGTGTGAGCAACCCCCCCCCATATCACCGAAATATGCATCTTCATACACACGCAGACAAATGTACAGGACTTACATTTGGATTCTAGATAATATTGGGGGCATACTTACACTAAAAAAAAAATGGTTCAATGTTTATCTGAAATTCAAATTTTTCACTGGGCGTCCTGTATCTTGCAATCCCACCCCCGGCACCTGGGGGCAGCAGCGTTTCCACCCCTTTGTCTCCCCAAATGTGATCTGATGAATTGAGGGGACTCACTTACACCAGTAAAATGTATACTTGTGGATGAGGTGACAGCTTCGTGTATCCCAGGAAATACGTTGTGACTTTATAAATTCCAGAATAGCCTCTCACTGCTAGCCTGGAAATCAGGGCAGCAGCCCTTTCCTTGCAGCCCACCTCCAGAATTCTCTTTGGTGGAGATTGCCTGCTACTAGAAGAGAGAAGTGTCTGATCTAGCTTGAGATGGGAAATAACACATAGCTGTTTGCACATTTCTATGTAATGGCTTAATTTCATCCCATCTAGTCTATCTACGGTCATATAGTCATATAGTCCAAGTATACGATTCAAAAACATGATTCTAGATGAATAGACCAATTTTCACTCTTATGACTACATTTGTAGTAATATCAGAGCTAATATATGTTCACATTTCATTTTTTTAACCTTTTAAATTGTAAAATATACAAAATTTACCATGTTACACACCTTAAAAATATATAACTTATTAAAGACATATAAGCTTTAAATTTGTACCAAGCTAATAGAAAAGATCTCATTTGAGGGGTACCTGGATGGCTCAGTCGGTTGGGTGTCTGCCTTAGGCTGGTCCTGGGATCGAGCCCCACGTTGGGCTCCCTGTTCAGCATGGAGTCTGCTTCTCTCTGCTCTTCACCCCCCTCCCACCCTGCTCGTACTTTCTCACTCTCTCAAATAAATGAAATCTTTAAAAAAAGAAAATATATAATTTTAATTTTATTTTTTTGAAAGATTTTATTTATTTAAGAGAAAGAGAGAGAGCTGGGGTAGCCAGGAGAGCAGAGGGAGAGAGACAAGCAGACTCTGCCCTCAGCATGGAACCCAACACAGGGCTCAGTCCCACGACCCGGAGAGCATGACCTGAGCCCAAATCAGGAGTCTGGATGCTCAACCCACTGAGCCACCCAGGCGCCTCTGGAAATAAAATTTTCAAAAAGGGGGGCAGCATTAAAGACAGTGATGGGGAAAAAAAAAAGACTAAAAAGTTTTAAACTTTATTCAGTAATTGTATCATTTGTATGAATATTGTTATTTTGAGAACTATTTACTTGAAATATCAGAAAAAATAAACCATTATATTTATTTAGTTTGAAATGAAGGGGGCACCTGGCTGGCTCAGTCAGTAGAGCATGTGACTCGATCTCAGGGTCCTGAGCCTGAGCGCCATGTTGGGGGTAGAGATTACTTTAAAAAAAAGTTTTTTGGGGGTAACACCTGGGTGACTCGGTTGAGCATCTGTCTTCAGCTCAGGTCATGATCCTGGAGTCCCAAGATCAAACCCCATGTCGGGGCTCCCTGCTCGGTAGGGAGTCTGCTTATTCCTCTCCCTGCTCCTTCTCTCACTCTTTCTCTCTCAAATAAAATCTTTACAAATTTTAATTTTTTTTTAAATGAAGGTTTACCCATAGAAGATAAAGGAGTATAGTTGTAAAATTAAGAATTTAAAAATGGATTGGCAGTATCAATATTAATTCATTTCTTTACAATAAGATACCTATCTTTTTTTATTTCTGTCCAAGAGCCTGTAAAATTAAGAATTTAAAAATGGATTAGAAATTCTTTAAAAAAGAATTATTCTTTACAATAAAATACCTTCATTTCTTTACAATAAAATACCTTTTTTTTATTTCTGTCCAAGAGCAATTGCCCAGAAATAAAGTGAACCCCAATGTGTATATATTTCTTCCTCCCCCCACCCCCGCTATGTGCCACCAGTGTTCCTCAGAGAAATAGCTAATTTTATATTCAGAAAAAATATAAAGTGAACCTGGCGATTTTGTTGTGCCAAAAGGCTTTCAGATTTAATGAGGTTATGTTGAAATGACACTGGGGCCAATCTAAAATGAGCTCACGTTGGGACACCTGGGTGGCTCAGTCAGCTAAGCATTTGCCTTTGGTTCCAGTCATGACCCCAGGGTCCTGCGACCGAGTCCCACCTCGGGCTCCTTGCTCAACCAGGAGTCTGCTTCTCCCTTTGCCTGCCACACCCCCTGCTTGTGCTCTCTCTGACAAATAAATAAAAATAAAATCTTTTTAAAAATTAAAAGAAATTTAAAAACGAGCTCATGTTGGCCAGTGTTGTGATAATTTGAGCATCAAAGAGAATATTGGCTGAAGTTGACTGTCATATATGTAGTCTAAAAAGCCAGATTTGGGGGTGGGAAACCAGACTATCTTCATCAGGAGGGAAGACAGTGGTGAAGGAGGGCACCCTGGCCAAGGGAGCAATTTTAAGGGTGTACAGATAGAAAATATAAGGCAATTGACTCAAAACTAGTTGTCTACGCAGACACTCTGAGAATATTTGTGTTCTCCATCCCCCATCCCTACCGGGCAGTTTGCTCATATCCTTATCTGAAGACTGCTAGAGTCTGACACAAGACCCCAGTGAGGCCACCAGTGCCCTCCCTTCTATTGACTTTTGGTAGGCTTACTTTTTTACTCTTATTTTTTCCTTTCTTTTAGATAAAAGCTTTACAGAAGTTCAAACATTCCCTTTCCCACCTTGTTGGATTGCCTTGAGCATCCCCTAGGTGACTTATGACACTCCGGAGACCATGGGCTCAGAAGGATGATCATTAAGAGCATGGCCTTTGAGAACTTGCTGGGAATTACCCAGCTGGCTGGGCTCTGGGGCAAACACCAACCGTGAGCTACAAATTGACTTCTCAGCCCCAGAGTGAGAGAGCTGCTAGCACTGAACGTGCTGGGAGTCTAAGAGCTGTTCCCTTCCGATTGTCATTAGGGGACCTTTTACAGAATCCCACTTTGAGGAGACCATTTCCACCCTGCCCTGCTCTCCTTGCCACTGCCTCCTTCCTCATCTCTGTTCTTCTTGTCCTGGAGGTAGGAGTGGAAGAAAAAGGAATGGAGGAGAAATTCAAAACAAAAGCAAAAACCAGGGAGAGAGAGAGAGAGAGAGAGTGAGTGTGTGTGTGTGTGTGTGTGTGTGTGTGTGGTTTTGGTGCGGTGGATTCCCTCAGCCTGTAGCGTCCCCTTCCCCTTGCAGAGGCCTGCAACACTTTTGGAAAGTCTCCCTTCTTAGCACTTTACATATTTTACCGGAATTGGTCACTTAAGTTACTGTCCTTAGACTGCCGTCCCTGGAGAGTGAGGTCTGTTGCATTCGCTCGCACAGCTGACTGTCGGCGCCATAAATATGGGATACACTGGAAACTGGGATTAAATGGCAGGCAGGGCTAGAAGGGGAGCCAGGACGGCCCCCGTTACTCAGGATATCACAAGATTTCATTCTGTATGTGACCTGGAAGGATTTGATTCCGACAACGGGGTTCCTCCTGTGAGGGCATAAAGAGCGAACCACGAAGCCTTCCCCCCTCCTGTCCCCAAGCATTTCACACATTCGGCTCCTGGGGGCCCTCGCCGGTTTTCTTCGGACACATCGGTAACTTCCCCGACTTTTCTCTCTCATCGCTTGTACAGGTTTTGCCCTCACGGGAACTCTCTGATGAATTGGAATGTTCTCTTCGGATTTTAAAGGGGGCATTTTTACATGAAACAAACAAAATTCGGTTTATTGAAATTTCAAATAAAGGTGAATTTTTTTCTATTGATGAACCCTTCAGAAGTCTTCCTTTTTGCTGCGGGTCGGCCCGGGACCCGGGTGGCTCTGGCAAGGTGCGCTCTCCTGTGCCCTCGAAGAGCCGCCCCACTGTCGGGTCTGCGGCGCCCGAGCATGCGCCCTGAGGCCGAGCGACGCGGCGCGGCGCCCCGCCCGGCCATCAGGGGGCGCGGCGGCGGGCGGGAGCGGCAGGGCTGGCGTTGGCGTCGGCGCTGGAGCCGCGCGGCCTAGGCCCGGAGTCAGCGAATCACCGAGAAGCGAACACCTCCAAAGTTCCTAGAGAGAACAAGTGGGCGTGGGGGCTACGGGGATGGGATGGGTAGTGGAAAGGTCCGACCCGGAAGCGAAATAGAGAGAACTTCCGTTCTTTGTTCTGTCCCGGTGTGTGGGTCTGTGACAGGGTCCAACGGGGCCTGGTCTGTGTCCGGCCACCCAAATCTCCCGTCCCTGCCCCCAGGGTGAGTCCGGCAGCCCCCGGGGCTCGCGGTGAGACGGAGGCTGTGGCCGCCGGGGATAGGGGTGGTGTCCGCGCTGCTGCGGCCCGCGGGGTCCCCAGGCCCGCCCGGAGCAGGGTGCCCGGAGGCGCCGCTCCCTCCCCCGCAGCTGGTCCCCGACTCCACTTCCCGGGGACCGCCCTCCGCCAAACGGGGCCCTGCCAGGAGGGGAGGAAAGGGGCTCCGGTTCTGGGCTTGTGACTTACCCCAGCTCGAGCACTTAAAAGTTCCAGTATGGCTGTAAACGGGCCCCTCTCTTTAGAACAGCTGATGACAGCTTCCCTAACTTGGTAATTGTCCCAGACGCTTTTATTTGGTGTTAACACAGTTATTCGCGCCAGCGGCAGGAGAAGTCTCTGTACTTAGCCGGGTCTGAGATCTGAGAAGGAGGAGTCCAACGAAGTGTTCGCAGTTAGAACTAGGTCTGGCATGCCGGGGGGATGGGGGGTGCAAACTTGGATCCCGGGAATAATCCCGCTGGCGCTCAGTAAATCGAGTCCCTGAAGTGGGATTGAACGCAAATGGATGTTTACGTTCTGAATGGCATTCGTAAACTCCAGAAGAGGTTAAGCAGGGTGATGAACCCGAAATATAATAATGAGAGGAGCTAAAGGTATTTATCCCCAAGAAGAGAAGCGTATGGACAGAGGACATCATGTGGTTTACAAGTGTTTGAGGAACAGTTGTGTGGAAGGAGAAGATTCTTACGCCGCGCACTAGGCGTCTCTAAGGTGGAGGGGATAGATTTTCACCTTACCAACGGAAGACCTTGCTGGTGGTGAAGCTCTGCAGCAATGAACCAGACTCCGTCCTGAAGCTGAGAGTTTCTTGCAAGTTAGGTGTCAGAACACTGGGAACTCGAGAAGGCATTTCTTACGCTTGGGTGAGAGGTTGACCTGGAGAACCTTCAGTTGCCTTTCGGGTCTCCAGGGGTGCAACACACATAACCAGTTGTGTCTTAATTGTGTTGATTAATGTATGTTCTCTTTTTTTTCTTGTATCTATCCGAGTAGAAATGAAGTTTACGGGAATATTTTTAATTCCTTCCCCCCCCCTTAATCATATAGCACTGGCATCAACTTAAGTTAGGATTCCCAGAAACTTGCACAGAGGCTTCCAAATTCCTGATAATTGCTACTCTGGTCTTCTAGGACCTAACTCCAAAGAAGGAAGGAAAGATTCCAGCAGGTAAAGCTTTTCATGACTCGTTCTCACTGCCAGGTCATCTTTGTGAGTCCCCAGGAGCAGCTTTAGGGAGAGGCGTTGGCGGCAGAGCAGGGAAGGGCCCTGCCTGGACCTGAAGCTGTGGGGGCACAATGGAGATTTTTCTGTGAGAAACATTGTGTACTGATGCAGACACTGGGGACTTGTTCTTAACAATATGCCTTTGAGTTCCGGCTTCGGTTAACCCAGCTGTGAGGAGGGAGGCTTGCTTTTTTCCTCTGGAGTCAGAGCCTCTGAGTTTCCTTTGTAAAGAGAGTTTGGACTAAGAGCTGATTTGTTGGAGTTGTCCGCTTATAAATAGTCCTGGAAATCGTAAAGTTGGTTGATAGGAACAAGAGATGGCTGGCCCTAAGACAGTTGAAGGGACCCAGCGAGGAGGGCGCTGGTGGGGATAGGGTGTGTCACCTTGGTTGCTATTGGGCCTGGCTCACGCGTCATTTGGTGCTTTTCTCTGTGTTAAGGCATGGGTGGTGGGCATTCTGTACCCCCTTGTTGCCCAAACACTAGAGGTCTGTGAACTCTGAGTCTCAGGGCCCCTCCCCTTTTTATGCTTTACGTGAATGCGACTGTCTTTAATGATAAAGCAAATATGGTTCACATTCCTTTCAATAGTGCCTTGCAGTGTAGTGACACTCAACAGTTGTTTGTTACATGAGCAAATAAATAAACAGGGAGGTAGACAAAATCCAGGGCTTTTTTTCTTTTCTCTTGCCCACGCGTAAGAAAGCTCTGGTGGCTGCTTCCTCTGCTCTCGGCCTGTTGATTCTTGTCACAGCATTCAAGTGTGAAGTAGAAACTTCTACCTGAGATCCAAGCCTTTGTCTAGATACTCACACGTTCTATTTTATTCAGTAGAGCCACAGAGAACAGACCTCCCTTGATTGTCATAGCAACTGGGGAATGGGGACATCAGCAGGGATGAAAATGGAGTAATAAGTAATCTTATGCTTTTAAAAAAAAAGTGTCGGTCCCTGCGTCAGGGGCTTATATTCTGATCCAAGGAAATGTATTAGGAGAAAAGGGAGGTAGAAAGAAGGCTGGCTGTTACCTTCTCTGTGAGGGCCCCGTGATGGGACCACAGAGGGGCCCCCCGTCCCTCAGTAACATCCTGCCTTTGGCTGAGACTGGAAGCAGACAACTGTCTTAGAAAGGGGAGGAAGGATTTCTCTAATTTAATTAATAGACTGGAGCTATTTGCCCTAGTTCTGGGTGCCCGCTGTTATATCCCCGGGGTTTTTTAAATGAGAGACCGAGAACTCATGGAAAGTTTCACTGATCTCTGCTATTTGGGTGCTGTTTTGTGACCCCTTTTCCTTAAAGCATAACACCTAAATGTAATACAACAGCTAGAAACCTAATAAAGTAATTTTTTTTTT
>CM052890.1:5341017-5366873 GCA_028534135.1 Potos flavus | reverse complement strand
TCCTGATCTCAGGGTCATGAGACTGAGCCCCACCCTACCTCGAGCCCCTAGACCGGGTCGTGCTCAGTGGGGAGTCTGCTTGAGATTCTCTCTCCCATTCCCTCTGCCCCTCCCCCCGCTTGCACCTGTGCGCTCTCCAAAAAATAAATCTCAAAAATAAAAAAATAAATAAGAGAGGGTAAAGCTTCCTGCCAAGACTTTTACAAGAGCAGGTTGCAAGTTGTTCCCCTAGTTTCTGGAAGAACCCGGAAAAATTTGCATTCTCTTAGAAGGAGATCACAAAGGGCATCTGGCCCCGCCCCCTCTCATGCAAAATCCCTTCCTGCGCAGCCGGCTAAGGTCCCCCGGCCATACCTGAATGCCTGAACTGGTGCAGCTCTGGCTGGCTCGGCACAAGGTTCTTTCTTCCGCCGGTGGCTTTCACAAAGGCTGCTCCTGCTTGTGCAGCTCCCCGCACCACCCCTGGGCCACCATTCAGGGAGGATCAATGAATTGTACGGTTATCAATAAATTGTACGGTTATCACAACTTGCCAAACGAAGGCAGTAGAGTAAGTGTCGTGAGCAAGGGGTGCCTTTTTCTAATTTGTTGGAGTCCTGGGAGCAGCGAGAGCCGCTTTGCTTCTCTGCTTTACTCATTGCCCTATCGCTTTCCTTTTCTTATTCCTCGCGCCTGGCCTGACAATAATGTTTGTTGAAAAGGACTTTTGTTTCTGTGTCTTGGACTCACGCAGAACAAACTGAATCCCTCTCGCATCCCTCTTCGGATGTTTGAGGGCAGAGACCAAGTTCCCAGGGAGTTTTCTCCTCACCCGGGAAAACCCTTTGTTGGACATATGAGGTGGTTTTGCTTTTCTTATCCTGCACTTGGACCGTTTCTCTTTTAAAATGTGGAATCCAGAACCAAATTTAGGGTACACAGTAAAGATAATGCAGGAAGGGGAGGCTCAAGAATCTGGAGTGGAGGCCATGCTTTAGACTTGGGGGCAGTGGTGACTACTGGCAGAGGGACTCGGTGGCTTGGGGCAAGTAAGGCCCCTTAAGCCTGGGCAGCAATTTCCATTATTCTAGGGGTAATCTGGCTCCTTGGAGGATCTGGGATTGCAAAGGGACACACATCAGCTGAGGGAGGGGGCGCAGCTTGAGAGAATCCCAGAGGCCGTGTGAAATTTTGTACCTAACATTTGGGACTGAAATGGGCCCAGAGCCAGGGTCCCCAATTTCACGAAGACCTGATTTCAAGGTTACGTGTGTTTCAGGGACTCGTGAGATGGAGGACCTGCCAGCATGTTTCATTTTTAAAAAAGTGAGACTTTTGTGAGGGGTAAATAAACATTGAGAAGATCGAGAGGCCCCTGGAGGAAGTACTAACAGGTAATATTTTTGGCACACTTATGTCAGGCACGGTCGTATATGCTTTACGTAAAGGCTCATTTAATGCTTATAGTAACTCTATGCCCATTTTGCAGATGAGGTCACTAAGACACAGCAAGTACGCGGAGGATAAAGGATTCGACTGTCCACTCGATGCCTGTGGACGGTTAACCATTACACTAGGCTGCTCCATAAACGTAGCTGTGGGATCACGTAAGTGACTTACGAAGGAGGGAGAATTGAGCTCATAAAGGAGAACAAGGGACAATGAAGTAGTGGAAACAATCTAGTTGCCTGGGTCACACACTTGAAGATCCAGCTCTGGGCGTGCCTGACTCAGTGAGCCTGCGACTCTTGATCTCGGGTTGTGAATTCGAGCCCCGAGTTGGATGTAGAGATTACTTAAAAATAAGTAAGCAAACTTACAAAAAATACAATAAAATCCAGCTCTGCTATTTGTCTGGTAAGCCGCTTCACTTCCTGGGTCTGTTTCTGCACTTGTAAAACGAGGCAACCATCTTTGCAAAACTGTGTGGGTTAGAGAAAATTCATGGTTATCATTCATGAGTGAAGGAGAGAGAGGGGCTGAAGGACAGGCTAAGACAAGCCGCTGACAAGAGTGTCAAGGAAATGGCCAAACGTTTTAGAAAAGGGAGAATGAAGATGAGAGAAAACGCTGTCAAGGACAGCCGTGATCTTTTGTGGCGTGGTACGTGGTTGGCCAAGAGTTGAATTCCAGGAGCTTTAAGGGGGAGCTAGGCAGCGGAGATGAGAAGTGGTCACAGCCCACTTGGTAGAGGAATTTGGTAGTCAAAAGGAAAGGACAAAGTCAAACAAAAGATTGTCTTGCTCCCTAAAGCTACAGGTTTGTGCTTATTTAAATGTAGAACAGGGGTGAGGAGGGGGATGAAGGCACCAGGCAGCAAGGCCGGGGACTCCAGGGAGCAGGAAGGACCAGACAGTGGAGCATGTCCCGGTGGCCTCAGGCCCTTGGGAAGGAACAGGGAGGGGCATCTGCTGAGAGTGACATGAAGCCACGATTAGCATGGGGCTTTGGTGAGCGGGAGACACCTGCAGCGGGAACCCAACCACGGCAGCGAATAGGGACACCCAGCAGGGCAAGGGCAGAAGGCAGGCGTCCACGTCTGCATATTTCCCTTGGGGGTCTGCATATTTCCCTTGGGCAGCCGTGACGAAGGCCCAGGCCCAGGGGCAGGGGAGGCAGCCACCAGGTTTGACAGGGACTGCACAGAATGAAAAGGTGAGGAGGGAAGCTCCTGGAAGGAACCCTGATCCCTGACTCCTGTATGTCCTGTGGGCTGCTGTAAGGCACTAGTCCTCTCCGTGCCCACGGCTGATTTCATCAGCTCGGGGCCGGAATCTGCCACGGGGCCCATCCTCCACAGCAGTGACCGAATTCAAGCACATATTGGATTTCTCCCCATTTCTGCCCGCCCTGTCCCTCACTTCGGTTCTCTGGAATCACTTCCTAAAATAATCCCCTGCACACAAGCCCTCACTTTAGGTTCTGCTCTCTGGGGTGCCGGGGCCAGGACAGTGGCCCAGGAAAAGGTGAAGTTGCCCTGAACTGTGAAGAGCAATGCAGAAAAATACATTTTTCCCCCACGTGCCACCTTTTACTTAAGTTAAAAAAAAATTGTTCATTCCACTATTGCCCTGGAAAGCAAGCAGTAAGTTAGTATTCCTCAAGGACCCTGAAACCAAAGTAGATAGAACACTTTGTGCCTTGATTCTGGTCTCTAAATACGGTGAATAAATTAATTATTTAACTGTGACAAAGTAAAAAAAAAATGGGGGGGGGAGTTTGTTTCACTATATTATGCGATAACAAAACCAGGTTATTGGGTGAGAGGTCACAGCGTGCAAGTCTGAACTATCAGATCACATGCTGACCATTAGGATATTCAGTTTTTTCTGAGTTTCATAAACCGGTCAAAGGTTGTACTTTAATGGTTCCATCTTCTGAGACTGTGTTTGGGGGGGAATCATTGAAAGCTACTTCGCTCCATGGTTTTTCATCTGGCTGCCCGCCTTCCGAGAAGCTCCCCAGAACTCGAAGCTCCCGTGAAGCAGAACACGTTCATCTGCGCGAGGAGGGCCTGCGGGTCACAGTTTCAGTTTTTATCTTTGGAATTCTACTTCTTTGCCTCATCCAAAATGTGTGCATTTATGCAACCAAGAGTGAGAAAAAACAAACGCCGCCAACATTGCCACCTCGAGGTGATAATTTATTGTTTTACCATGACCCAGAAGAGAAACGACATAAAGAGATATTTATAACAATTCCCCACAATTTCCTTCCCCATCTGCTCTAACATTTGTCAGACACCGCCGGCCTCCTAAAATGGACCACTGACTATAAATGCATGTAAATGGTACTTTGCCGCCATGTCTCATGATGGAAACTTTAGTCTTCCATCAAGTTTTCAAATTATTTCCAATAGAGGAGTCCCCTGGCTTTTTAAAAAACAAACCACATTTCCTCTAAGATTCCATTATTTATTCAAAGCAGCCTTCCTAGAAAGGTTAATGAGGATTTTAAATGAACAAATTCGATTTAAAAATCACTTACTGAACATCTACCAAGCATCTGGACTCTTCTAAGACTAGTGAAATGAAAGGCCAGGTTTCAACAGTAATAACTTAATTCTGCGGGTATACAAAGACGAGTTTCTTCTTTTGGTCTAATTTATTCTAAACTAAGAAACTAGGGACTGACAACACAGGAAAGGTTTGTCTTATCCAGTCTACAGATAAACAAGACAATGCCTGAGTTAGCTCTCTATATAGATTTAGGCTTATCATGTTGACCTGGTTGTAATAATCTATATTTAACTACAAGTTAATAAAAATACATATGTTCATTTTAAAATAATCGCTGATTTTGCTTGCAACGCTCCCCCCCTTACTCTTAAACTCGTATTATTTTTCGACCAAGATTTTGCTGCACAATCACCATCCGCTGTCCCCCCTCCCCCCACCTATTTGTTCTCACGGGAGAACCCCTGCTACAAGCAGAAGCAGCTCTAAGCCTAACATGCTTTGTCCTTGCTAGGGCAGAAAGAAACCTTACCTAAACTGTTCAGAGGTTGAGGTGAGGGGGAAGGCAAGCGAGCACTGACCCACACACCTGAGTCGGGGCACCTGCAGCTGCCCAGTCCCTTCCCTGGACCCGAGGAACTTAAAACCCAAATCTGAAACTGGAATGAAATCCGAGTTTTAATGCCACCTTTCACTCACAGGTCTCTCTCTTTTTTTTTTTTTTCCAGTATCTTAAAACACTTAGCCTCACTACTTAATGAGTGCTTGTGGAAGGGAGAAAGTTTAAATTTAGGACCAATTAGCTTTGCTGACCACTGTGTAACTCTTTATTTTTTAAATTTTTATTTATTTATTTATTTTTTTCCACTGTGTAACTCTTAAATGAGCCATGATTCTTTAAGTAAATGGAGGGGAGAAATCTTAAAGACATTTTTTTCTTTTAAAGCTGTTAAAATAACATTGTTTAGAAGTCAACTTAATGACTCTCCTTACCTTCCACTGTTTCAGGATAAAGAGAAAAACATGAGGTTTGTGGTATCCACTGTTAAAACAGGACCAAACAATATGAAACTGTGTTCTCACATTAAGACATTCTGTCGGATGAGACGTTCGAAGTATTTCTCCAACTTTTGTGTGACCTGCAGAATTGGAGATGGCTTAGCCTCCCTAGAACTTCAAGTTTGTTTTACAAAGCTTTGAAAAGTAAAACAGATAATTTCATCTTCAGATAGAATAAAAAATTAATTTGAGTAGCAAAATAAGTAACTGCTTTTAAATGTACAGTAGTGTGTCCATTTTAAAAACAAAACCTAAACCTATGTTAGGAAAACTTTTCAAATAATGCTTTTTATTGAATTCTCCAGTAGTAGTTGAAATAAAAATCTACTCTAACTTCTACAAAAAGATCTATTTATACCACTTAATTTCCTCTTCTCTGATTCTACATTTCACTTTGCAACTTGCAGACCTTCATTTGGTTTCCCAGATGGGGAACCCAGCCCCCTCATAAATATTTCTGAGAAGTTGCTCAGAGTGGGACACACAAAACCATAGCCCCCTCTGGTGAGTATCGCTGTCACGGTCTGACTATGTTTTAATACTGTTACTCCAATTCACGTAACGAATCTTCCATGAGGATGGCAGGCTGAACTTGGTTAGCTAGCTTCTGATGAGGACTTCAGGGTGACCAGACCCTGGAAGAAAAGGTGATCAACTCTAGGGCAAAAAGGAGGAAAAAATTCCTTCACAGCTACAAATCTTCACAAGCCTTTCAACAGTCGTGGGGAAGAAACAACCCGGGAAAGCGAGTGGGGGGCAGGGAAAGTACACAGGAGCGCGGCCAAAGGGAATACTGCAAAATGCTTCTCCAGCCTTGTCAGAAAAACTTCCTGCCATGCCAGGAAGTGGATGCATCTGTGCCTATTTTCCAGGAAAGGGCCTATCTTGGTGCTTTGCTATCCCAAATTTCCTAAGCATGAAGATTAGTTAGTAGGGGAAGCAGGACTATGGTTTCCATAATCTGGTCAGGTTAAGTGGTCCTGCTGGCCTTTCCAGGGCACTCCCCACTCTCAATTTATGGAGAAGCCCCCCCCCGCCCCCGCAAGCTCAGAGAACCTATTTTCTTTGCCTGGAATGGTGAGCTGGCAGCTAAGGGGTCCGCTTCCTGGTTTTGAAGAGAAAACGCCAGGAAGCTGATGTTTCTAGGAACTGTTCCATTTTAGGGCCCTATTAACCTGTCTCTCCTAAGAAATCTCCTAATCTCTCCTGATTTGGTAAGCACCACACTATGAAGGTTTTCTCTCATTTCCCCCCTCTTCAGGTCTGTAAACTGACTTTTTGTCTATACCCACATCACCTCCTTCACTACTCACTCCAAAACTCCTCTTTCGGAGTGATGTGTTCTGTCAAATAGATTAAAATAAAATACATTATCTGTTTACAGGGAATATACAGATTAACAACTGGGGCCGCAGGTACAAAACACGGACACTGACGTTGTGGTCATACAAAATATATAGAAGCACTCAGCGTGAACAATTTTTGCCTTCTTTTTAGCATTTCCCCCACATTTTTTTTTTTCTTCTGTGGATCCTCTGGGGTTGGATCGAGCTTCCTCTGCAGTGTTTCTGAAATTCATCACATGACTGGAACATACTGACGGAATTCATTTTCTGTCCAAAGCAATGAGTGGTATACATGAAAGTTTTCCTCACATACAATATTAATAAAGTTTATTTACAGCGTAAGCTTTCTGATGCTAAGGGCTGCGATGGGATGGAAGGCTTTGCCATACGTATCGCATTCATGAGGTTCCTTTCTGGAATGAATTCTCTGACGTAAGTGAGATGTCAACTGTCACACACGTCAAACACGGCGAACTCTCTGTACAAATTTAGCACAGTCTCACTTTTATGCCTTTAATAAGATACTAAGTGTCTTACCTATCAAGATGTCTCAGAGATCTATATTCTCGGGCTGTCGCTTTGCCTGCCAGGCTGGAGCAGAAACAAATTCCCCACAGTCTGAAGAATTTCACTTCTCTTCCTGGCAGGTTTAATATAAGGTATATTCTGAAAACCCTTCAAAAACTTCATTAGGTCAACTAGCATGCTAATGGTTAACTGCGGAGTACTTCAACTGGGAACAGGCTTCAGCGGCTCACGCACTTCTGAATGTCCCGGCGCTAACGAGCCGTGGCCCTTCTGACCATGACCCAGTTACGCTTCGCACTGGGCAGCAACCGAAGCTCGCTGCCTCTCCAGAGCAGTCGGCGCTTTGCTCGGCGCCTGGGCTGAGGCGCCTCAGCGCTCTCAGGGCTTCCCGGGGGCAAGTCCCTCCTGACGAGCGCCGGCGGGTTTGTGTGAAGCCTCCGCGGCGGCTCACTTTTTGAAGCACACCTTAAAAACACTTCTTCCACCTTCAGTTACTAGAAAAAGCTATTAGGTATACTCCTCTGGCGGACTTCCTTGAAGTGTCCGCAGGCAACACTGATGGAACTGCTTCGAAGCTCCAGGAAGGTCGTGGTCGGTCCCAGTTACAAAGTTACAGAGGCTGAAGAATCGCTGCTGTGCAGAATTTTAGTTTGGTCTGGAGCCGAGGCCACAGCTGCCCCCACTCGCTGGTTCCCCATAAAGCCAGCCGTCTGGTGGGCTTGAGTCGTCGGTCAGCGAACAACTGGTGGAGGATGACAGTTTTGGTTGTTTCTTGAGGGATAAACTCAAACGCTACGTGAGGTTCTCCCGTTAGGCGGAGAGTCTTGGGGTCTGCTCTTAGTCTGTTTTAAGTTCCTCCAGGGCTGTCCACCATCATTTGCACACTCTCAAGAGCAGAGACCTCTCTACCCAAGTCCCCGAGGACTGCCTATGTCGCCCATGATACCTGGGTCTCCTGTGTGTGTATCTGAAAACCGTCTGTCATTAGCTTCTAGGCAGTGGATTGCTTCTTTCTGCTTGCAGAGCCTCTCCGCAGTCTTCAGGGATGAGAAACAGAAAAGACCCTGTGCAGTCCAACTATGATACGACCAACCCCATCTCAGCTTGTCGGTGAACTTCTCAGAGCCACAAACACGTTGGGCAATTGTCAGCTAACGGTATCAAATGCCTTTGCAAAGGTTCTGGAAAGTGTGGGGGGAAAACGCACTCTACACCTTTCCTTGTTCTGAAAAGCAACAAAAAAATCACACCTTTTCTACTGTATTATTTAGTTACAAATGGTTCGGAAAGTGCCTAAATGATCACGTTGTTCATCAGCTGACTGAAGAGAATTCTGGCTGAGATCTTCTGCCCCAGAAAGGTGTCAAGACCTGGCCTTAGTAAAAGTTCCTATTTTTCTGAGATGACGACCAGAGAGTCGTTTCTGACATTCTGTGGTATTTACTCACAGATCTGTGTTTAGAAGAGTCTATGCAGGCAGCTAGCCAGCGGCTTTCTTTCATATTCAGGATAAAAAGAGCGCCAGACCCTGGAGCCGTAGCATGCTCGGACTCCGAAGGTCCGCTTCACAAGCTGGGCGAGGCTGCCCTACTTCACGATTCACACAGGACTTCACCGTAAGCGTAGAAGTCCTGCTAGAAGTCAGGTGTAACGAGCGCCTCTTACGTGATCAGCACTGTGCCCAGTGCTGTCGGGATACAGAGGGATCCCTTGATGATCGAAGCATCTCTTGGGGGAGGGGGCGTGATGAAAACTTTCATACACGAAACAACAGGAGGATTAAAAGACAGTCTACAATCAATCAAGTGCTAACTTGTGGAGAAATGCATTTCGGAGTGCGATAGTGCTTTCGGGATTTCGAGAAGGGAGAGAAGGGTTTTGAATCATTGTTGCTATTTCAGTAGAATTTATCTCAGCGATGAGGATAGAGCCATCTACATTTGTTGCGATCCTTTGGAACTGTAGACTGGTGCACATACCCTCTTTCAGGAAGAGCTAGAAATCTTTGGTTTGATACCGATCAGCACAGTCCTAGATTTCTATAGCTTTGGCAGGCTACCAGTGATCATATATATAATTTATCGTATATATAATTAGTTTGAGCAGCATGTCCCAATGCAGTTTGTTTTAACGGTTCCTTATTTTTTGAGAAATAAGGTATAGCAAGATGTTGGCCAAGTAGGGCTTGTTCGTGGAAAGCAGCTTTAAAACCCCAGTATCGCTTTCACGGAGCCAATCTTTATCTTTCAATTCTATGTTGTGGTTGCCGAGTCCGAGAGCGCCTTAAAGGTATCCTCGTTACTGAAGAGCTTGATGTTTGACTGAATGTGTGCTTTTATCTTGTATGGAAATAGCGTGTGGATTCTCCATAGGACTAGCTTTTCCCTGCAGGGGCTGTGTGGAAGGATTACATGTCCACAGACGATGCAGAGGCGGAACACTGCTGATGGAACTACAAGGATCCGGAAGTGTGAGTTTTTTCCTTTTAATCTGTTGAGGCCCTCTTTTCCCCTCCGTGGCACACACGTCTCTGAAGCAATTTTGGAAACAAAAGGGGGAAATGGCTTGTTGACGAATTCTCCAACTCTCGCTTTACACACAGCTTTTCAGGAAGGCGCCGAACGCATCAAGGGAGGCGGGGCTGTACTCGGAGGCTCGCTCTCTGGTGTGGATCCTGTGGTGCAGAGTGAGGGTCGAGCTCCGGGTGAAGGCCTTGCCGCACTTAGTGCACTTATAGGGCTTTTCTCGGGTGTGAATTCTCCGATGCAAAATAAGGTATGAGTTTCGGTTGAAAGCTTTTCCGCATTCACTACATTCATAGGGTTTCTCCCCCGTGTGGATCCTCTGA
This sequence comes from Potos flavus, assembly GCA_028534135.1. Taxonomy (NCBI): domain Eukaryota; kingdom Metazoa; phylum Chordata; class Mammalia; order Carnivora; family Procyonidae; genus Potos; species Potos flavus. The sequence continues at coordinate 5,357,157 of CM052890.1, read as the reverse complement.
TGTTTAGTCAGGTCTGAGCTCTGGCTGAAGGCCTTCCCACACTCGTTACATTCATAGGGTTTCTCTCCAGAGTGGATCCGCTGATGGAGAATGAGATTCGAACTGTGACTGAAGGCCTTCCCACACTCGTTACATTCATGAGGTTTCTCTCCTGTGTGGATTCTCTGATGCAACACCAGGTTTGAGTTAAGACTGAAGGCTTTCCCACACTCACTACATTCATAGGGCTTTTCTCCAGTGTGGATTATTTTATGGCGAATAAGGCTTGAACTCCTCGTGAAGCATTTACCACATTCATCACATCTGTGGGACTTCGCTCCTGTTGGAGCTTCTTCAGGAGCGTTAAAGTTTGAACTCAGACTGAAACTTCTCCCCAAACCTTTACCCTTCTCCCTTGGACCTCTCTCTCCCGTGGTGGGTTTTTTTTCCTTGACTGTAGCTGGCCCCGAATCTTTTTTTTCTCTTCCAGTTTTTTCCTCAGGGTTTCTCTGCTGCCTTTCTACTGTTCTGCCCTGCTGTTCACGTTTTTCTCCAAAATCTTTCTGGAATCTTCCTGTTGTCTCTGCACGTGACGCTGAGTCTTCTGCGATTTCAGTCTTTGAGGTTGACTCCTCATTCTCACTCCTGTTTTCACAACCTGACACAATAGAAAATACAAATGGCACCATTTTCTTTTGAATATGTGGGTTAATCAACTGACACTGTTTTCCTGGAAGCTTCTACCTGCCTGCAAAATGACCTCGCAGTATTAATCAGGAATAAAATCGGAGAAAAACAGGGGGAATACGCTGTCCTCCGGAACAACAGGGAGCAGAGCTAGGGAAGGAGAGGGCGGGCTGAGTGGGAGGACAGCAGAGGGAGCACGGAGAGAGGATGGGAGTGCACACATGGCGGGGGGGGGGAGGGGGGTGAAGACCAGAGGGAGCAGAACCAGTTAGGGAAGGAAGGGATGAGGAAAGAAGTAACGGAAGAGGTCACAACTCACAGTTCTAGGATCTGAGCACCCAGTAATTAATATGAAAGAATAAACATTAAAAAAAATCATGTTCTGTTTCTAATATTAAGTTTGAGTTTGAACAAAGAGAATAGACAGGTCCCTCCTAGAAACGGTACGTGGTACTAGCCCACAAAGGAAGGCATATACATAGTTAATAAAGGAAAAGGGAATACTCCGATTCGGTGAGATTTTTAACAAGTCCACAGTGAGTGGACAGCACAGGAGCTCTGGCCTTGGCAGGTTAGTGGGGTCTGCGGACGCAGGAGTTTCTCTCCTCCAGCGAGAGCAGCACAGAGCTGCCGGTGCTCAATTATCAAGAGATGAGGGAGAGGAAGTTGATTGGGGCATTAGTAAACGTAACTAAAACCTCCACTGACAGACCACGGAGAATACCCGAGAACAGAAAAGAGACTGAAAACAATTCTGGATATGGCCCATGAAGGAGATGATGTAAAAACCCAAAATTTTATAAATGCAAAGCTGATCCTGTCATTTGGCAACCAGCACATTAAAACATTGGAATACATCTTTATTGTAGTCTGCTAGATTTGGTCTGTCATTATTTTTAAATTGAGAGTGAAAATGGTTCAATGAACATGCACTATTTTATAGCTGTTTACATCTATCTAAGAAAAAACCCAAATCATTGCAACTCAATTCTTTATTTAGCTGACTTTAAGAGCCCTTTCCAAGTGGGTCTGCACTACTCCCCAGAGGCCCCCGAATGCAACCACGGAAAGCTGAATAGTATCTAAGCCCTGACATTAGTGATGAAATCGCCAGAAATACCGAACCAATCGTAAGAGGAGGAAATCGGTCCACTTCTTTCGAATTCCAAGCCAAAGTCCTCGGTTATTGAGGTAATTCCCAGACTGTCTGTCTCCAACTAGTGTTTGCTTTTTGAAGTTATCACATGGTAGGTAATACCCAGCTCAGAAACACAGATCAGTTCTTTGGCTTAATTTTCAGAATCTGCTCCAAAGAGCAAGTACCAAGAAACCACCACTCAGTTAGGTCTATGGTTCAAAACAAAACCTGAGGCTTCTTTAGTAACATTCTTTCTTCAGTTCTCTTCACTCACCCTCCCTCTGCCCTCCCCAGGCAGAAGTCTCACCGTGGACGTCCCGTGACACAACTTACTTGAGACCTGCTTTGCAGTGCTGTCTTCCAGGGATTGAGGGAAGGGGACAAATGGGGGTGTTTGTCAATTGTGTCACCTTGTCTTAGCTGGTTGATGCCTCTGAGAGCTTGTTTTTGTTCTTACTACACGTCCAGGAGCAGACCTCTCTGTAGAAGATCACTGTTAGGTTTTGAAATGGGGAATCCCGTAAGGGGTGATCATTAAGGGAGGTCACAGGCACAAGTCCCGAGTTAACACAAAGCTGCTGTGGAGCAGTGCGCACGGGATGGAAGAAGACAAAGCCCATGGAAGGATTCGGTCCTAGGTCAGGCTTAGACTGATGATGATCAGGTCTCCCCTGGACCTCTGTAATAGGAAATACCGAGTCCATCCCCTTGACAGAGGCACCTACATTACAACCGATGGGGACTGGAGAAGAATCCTAGGTATCAGAGTGGTTGAAGAGGTGAGAACTCAGAACTTAAGAGTATTTCTGATTTCAAACAGCAAAAACTACCTAAAAGTAAAAAATCCACTTGGAATCAGGGAATCACGGTATCAGGCTTTGAGGGTTAAGCGAACACAAACGTGCTCCTTCTCTATCTGGCCTGAAGAAAAGGGGCTCAGTAGTCTCTCAATCCTTGTCAACTCTCAACTGAACACATCAGAGATCCCACAACTATTGAAAAAAAGATGACGCAAAACAATCTTAGACAATAATCCTGCATCAGTCTTACCCTGGGAAAACACGTTCCCATAATTCTCCTGCCTGTTGTCCCTATTGAGATTCCTCCGAGCCAGGTTCTGACATCCCCATTCCTCCAGGATGAGGGACACGGCCATGTCCTCGATCTTCACCATTGCCTGCAATAATATGAGATCCCCACACTCAGTTCTCCCAAAGCTCAGGGACAATCCCATCACCCAAACGGGAGTCAGGGACAGAGCTGACTGCAAACCTACAGGATGCTGGGAAAGAAAAGGCGATCGTGCCAGGCTCTGGTGGATGGGGAGAGTGGGACTGGGGCTACTCTGTGGGAAGGGGCATCAAGATGGCGTCCGGGGTAGAGAGAGCTAAAAGAGCTCCAGGAAGAGAGGCAGACACGAGGGTCTCAGGAAGGCAGAGGGGCCCACCGCTCACCTGGGAATCTGCCGTGAATAGTGCAGATGCCATCGCCTGGTCTCTGGGACTCCCCTCGTGATGAGGGGCAGGAACGTGGGTGGCAGGGAGAGCTGAGGGAGGAGAAAGGAGCTGTGAGTAAAACCAGCTCTGCCCTGGGCCTCCCCTCCAAGAAGGGCCCGGCGCACTCTCTTTCCTGCCCCAGCATGTTTGATGTTCAGTGTACAACTACAGAATAGGTAACCGCAGAGAGTCTAACGAAGAAAAAGTATGACCTCTGCTATTCCGAGTCACAAGGAATCATAAAAGCGTCCTTAAAATCACCTGGTCCAATCCCTTTAGTTTAAAGAGGGGGAAACCAAACACCGAGAAAGTCAATGACTTGCCTAATGTCACACAGCCAAGAAGAGCAGAGCCAGAATTACAACCCGGCTTCCTATTCTTCGTTACCTACGCAAGTGGGTAACTTCCGGTTCATGATTCAAGTCAGGCTCACCATTTAAGTTTCTCCAGCCCAAGGAACAGTACCGGAGCATCACAATCTCATTCAGTTGTGGAAAATATAACACGAGCGTTAACAATCTTTAGTAGTAATATCTTGAAACACAGGGCACAGAGGGGGGTCTTTTCTGGTCGTTTTTGGTCCTCCTACTTTTCTCCCTTACTTAGCCAGGTTTCTGACTAAACGTTATACAAGGTTCAAATGCCGATGAGACATTTACTAGTATGCAGAAGTGTGGGTCGACACTGATCTAATATAAGATGTCTACCAGACGATCACACAAACTGCAACGTGTAAGAACAGCCATACAAATTTGTAAACCACAAAATTAAAATCTTCCCTTTCCAAGTAGTATTAGATTTCGAAATGTTACTGGATAAACAGATGATGTTACTGAGCTGCAAAGACATAAGAGAAATGAATTTGAAACTGAATTACTAAACCTTGGAACTATTTCAGGCCATATAGCTATAAAACAAGCTAAGGCGAAATGCGCAGAAAGACCAAGTATCTAGCATTTTCACCTTCTGAGAATTAGGAAAGACTCTGGAAGAGGACCGCTGAGAGGGACTTAAGGATAAATGCCTATGCCTGAATTCCCTGCAGAGCTATTTACTGAGTATCAATGGTTTGAGCCCTGGTCTCTAAAACTGTTACTCTGGCAACAGGAAGCTCTAATCCGGCACTGAAAGCCACAAATACCCTCTTCAATTTTCTGATTTCCCCCTTGTGGAGCGTGGAGAGACCTCGCAAACCCTGTACAGGACACGAGCGGGACTGGATGGATAGCGGTGGATCAATCATCACAACGCACTGATTTATAGATTCCTCCAGAATGCACAGAAGAGAATGTTTTCTGAAGCTCTAATTCCCGCCTTAAGTGTCATCACAAATGAACACATTGGTTGAGGAACGTGCCTTTATGAACGCTTTTTGAACAACTGGACTTTTAATATGTTCGTGTTTTTACTGATATTCTATGTACCTACTTTAAACTGATTTTTATGTATGGCCCTGAAGTGATTTTTCTCATGTTCCTCAAACAAAAACAAAATATTGTTTCCCACTGTTTGGAATTTTTGAAAGCTAGACAAAGAGGTTATACAACATTTTTACAGATTTTAAATAAAATGAATTTTTAAAATGATCCTTTTCAAGGTAACTTGTGACATTAACCAGAGTGTTTCAAAACCCAGGCTGGAAATATATTACATCTTCCCAGCAATTTTGTGTAAAAAAAAAAAAAAAAATCTGCTGGACATTCAGAATGCTAACAACTCCAAGAATAATGTAATGTCCTCCCAAGTTCATGATGTACATTTCATTTACCTTCTCAGTAACACTAACTCTTGAGGTTGGTCTATAAATTAGATTTCCCCCATATTTAGTAAGAATGACAATAATGTGTAATGATAAGAAATAAGCATGTTTTTTTTTTTTTTAATTACAGGCCCTCAGCAACACAGAGAGGGCACCCCCACCCGAAGTTTGCTCTTCCCCACATGCAACCTTGCTCCTTACCGCGTGACTGTAAGAGGCGAGGTTTCCGAGATGAATGCTTGAAATGGGACTGGGTGGCCTCATGATGAAGGTCAAAGCTCGAGGACTCCTGCACTGTATCCAGAGGCACCATTCCCCTTGCGAGCATCTCAGGTCCATGAACCTGACCTGGGACCTGAGGACAAACAGGGCGGGCTTGTGGGTACATCACTTGTACAATAGGAATTTAAACAAACCAAAAGACGGTAGGCAGACCCGTGGACGCAGGAGGAGGCCAGCACACGTCAGCACCCAAGCAGAGCAGAAAGAGTCATCGCCCCAAGGACGACGAGTGCCAGCTCTCCACCGTAACTTGCCCTTTGCTCCAGGCTTAAAGCCCAGGCGCTACTTACACACAATTGCTTTCACCTCTTCTTACCTGCTGTCCCGATAAATCAAGCTCCAAATCTTCCAGAAGGGTCACGGCCTCCTCCCCACTGTCGGGACGGTACTCCTGCAGCCAGACTTGGAGCTCCTTGGGCAGGATGGAAAGGAACTGTTCCAGCACCAGCAGCTCTAGGATCTGCTCCTTGGTGTTGATCTCTGGCCGGAGCCACTGATGACAAAGTTCCTTCAGTCGACTCAGAGCCTCTCGAGGCCCAAAAGTGTTCTGGTAACAGAAGTGCCTGAACCGTTGGCGGAAAATCTCCGGGTCGGGAGGAGGCGTCTCCTGCAGGCTGGAATCCTGCCCCCACATGTGGTCTTCTTCATCTTCCTCTTCTACCTTCACTATCACGATCCCATCCTTCTCCTGGGCAGCCTGGGGGGACAGACCTGTGGCTTCCCTTGACTCCGCAGTCATCATTCAGGCTCAGGGGGCGGACTTGATCCAAATAGGGTCTGTGCTCTCCTTCCTGGCCTGGGAGATGTTTGCGGATATGTTTCGGTGCCGTTCCTGACACAGTAAACAAAATTATTAGTACCTTTATGAAAAGTGACCTGTGTCAGCACTTCGCACAAAGCTGCACATCGAGGCAGTGAAAACACCTCTGAATAGCAAAAGAAAAAGCCTCCAGACCACATGGTTTTCACCATCACTTTATATATTGAGGTTTGCAGAGGGGTTCCTGGCTGCCTCAGTCGGTAGAGCAAGTGACACTCCTGATCTTGGGGTTGTGAGTTCGAGCTCCACACTGGGTGCAGAGATTACTTAAAAATAAAATCTTAGAGGGGCGCCCGGGTGGCTCGGTCAGTTAAGCGTCTGAGTTAGGCTCAGGTCATGATCTCAGGGTCTTGGGATCGAGCCCTGCGCTGGGCTCCCAGCTCAGCAGGGAGTCTGCTTGGCCTTCTCCCTCTCCCTCTGCCCCTCCCCCTGCTTGGGCTGTCTCCGTGTCTCTCTCTCTCTCAGATAAAGAAAATCTTAAAAAAAGAAAAAAAAAAATGGTTTGCAGAGAGAAACCTCCACCAGGCCAATTCCAGCCTCGGGGTGTCTGCCTGAGTCCGAACACCTAACCTCCAGGGAGGCGGCAGGTTACGACCACCGGCACTTCCAGCACTCAGCACGGCGAGAGCCGAGCGTTAGCAGGGTGCCAGGCACCAGCCTTCCAGCAGAACTCGCATCATCTTATTTCCTCCCCCAGCGGCCCTGGCAAGGAGGCACAACCGCTAGTGCCATTTTACAGATGGCGTGTTGCGACTGCCATCAACACCCTCCCTCGGTTCGATGCTGACCGGTCCCACGTCACTGAGTGCGTCCTAAGGAAAAAGTGGGAGCCTCCCTCCCCCACACAGAGCTGCCCAAGTGCCCTTGTTTCACGTGCTCACTTTTAGGTACTGTGGTATTTCCCAGTTTATCTGAGACCAGTTATGTGGAATAACGGATTATTTTATCTAGCTTGAATGAATCCTGCCTTCATAAAAGAGATAAGCATGGGAGCTGGGCAAACTGGGCGAAGGGAGTCAAATGATAGACCTCCAGGTCTCAAATGGATAAGCCACAGGAATATAATGTACAAAGTGGTGATTAGAGTTAATAAATACTGTGTTGCATATCTGAAAGTTGCTAAGCGATCTTAAAAATTCTCATCAGAAGAAAAAACATTTTGGGTGCCTGGGTGGCTCAGTTGATTTAGCGTCTGCCTTTGGCTCAGGTCGTGATCCTGGAGTTCCAGAATCAAGCCCCACATCGGGCTCCCCGCTCTGTGGGGAGTCTGCTTTTCCCTCTCCCTCTGCTGATCCACCTGCATGTGCTCTCTCTCTCTCTCAAATAAATAAAATCTTAAATAAATAAAAATCTTTAATTAAAAAAAAGCAAAAAAAAAAAATTGTAATTATCGTGACAGATGTTAACTAGGATTTACTGTGGTGATCATTTTGCCCAAATACCAAATCATTATGTTGTATACCTGCAACTAACGTATTGTTATATGTCAATTACAGCTCAAAAGAAAAGAAAAAAAGACAAGCAGCCTAAACACTCCGGCAGAGAAACTACAATTTGAGGACATGCTAATGGTGCAAATACACATGAAGAAACAAATCGCACAGATGAAGCTTCTATCTACAGAAAGACTTTACTCACCCAGATTAGGAAGTAAAAACTAATGTCAATCTAAATCAAACAAGATGTCAACCAGCAAGTGACAAAGTAACTGCTTTAGAGAAAAAAAAAATGTGTTAGGAAAGACTATTATGAGAACAGTTGAATGCTGGGATACAGTCTCCACTGTTACATAACTTTAACTGCCAAAAATGATACTAAGTATCCTGGAAAAACCTCATCAACTATACATTTGAAAAACTTGTAAATTTTTACTGTTTAAAATCTTCCAAATGAAGAATTTCATTGATCTTAAAAATCTGTTTTTTAAAAACACAAAATACCTTTTGATTAGCTTTTTTTAAAGTAGTCTCTATGCCCAATGTAGGACTTGAACTCACGACCCGCAAGTTCATGCCCTACCAACTGAGCCAGCTGGGCACCCCACCTTTTGGTGAGTTTTTAAGAATAGGTGATTTAAAGGTATGGAAAATGGAAATGTACTAGCTGAATTTCAACAACCAAAATTTAGCACGGTGGACAGGACCGGTCACGAGTTACTAAGCACACTTGACAATGTGTTTCTTCCGCCTGAATTGACAAATCTTTGTGAGGTTATCTTTTTCAGTTCAACAGCACCAGACTCAAGCTTTAGAGACAGAGCATCCAACTGCTGTACCATCCAAAGCCAAAAATTTTATTTATTTATGTTTTTAAGATTTTATTTATTTGAGAGAGAGAATGAGCAGGGGGAGGGGCAGAGGGAGAGGGAGGCTCCCCGCTGAGCAGGGAGCCAGACATGGGGTTCCATCCCAGGACCCTGAGATCACCACCTGAGCCGAAGGCATATACTTAACCAAGGGAGCCACCCAGGCACCCCCCAAGTCAGGAATTTTAAAGAATTACTTATTTATTTGACACAGAAAGAGATCACAAATAGGCAGAGAGGCAGGCAGAGAGAGAGGGGGAAGCAGGCTCCCTGCTGAGCAGCAAGCCCGATGCGGGGCTCGATTCCAGGACCCTGAGATCATGACCCGAGCCGAAGGCAGAAGCTGTAACCCACTGAGCCACCCAGGCGCCCCTCAAGTCAGGAATTTTAAACTAGCAAGGCAGTTTTAATTACATGGCTCTCGTTAAAAAGATTATTAGTAATTTTGGTGGAAAGGGATCACGTGTATTTAGAGCACAAAAATTATTTTTCAATAGCACAATTTAATGTATTTTTTGTTTTATTATACAAAATGCTGGGATAAAAGTGCATTTTTATGAATAATTTTTACAGATAGGAATGTATGCCCCAAAACAGGTTTGGAGAGGACCGTTTTTTGTTTTGTTGTGTCTTGAACGGAACGCTTCATGAACGTGCATGTCATCCCTGTGCAGAACCCACGCTCATCTTCCCTGTGTCATTCCAGCTCTAGCGTATGTGCTGCCCAAGCGAGCACTGGAGAGGGCTGTTTCAGTGGCAAAAACTATGATTTTAATCTAACATTTACCACACAGATTAGTTTTTCTATCTTAACTTTTTTTGCCCTTAAAAAAAGTAAAGTCCTTATTAAAGTAGCAGATTGTGAGAACGATAAAAAACACTACCTCCAAAAAGGCTTTCCATATAAACTGAGAGAACATAGGAATGCAGTCATTTTTTTTCAATGATTTTTAAGCTGGTAAAGCCCAGGGCAAACCATCCTCCAGCCCTGCCCGCTGATTCCCTTCAGACTCGTTCTGCACCCACCCTCCTTGCTGCAGTAAATAGATGTTTTTCAACTTCAGAGCAGCTTTAGTAAAGTCCTTCCAGCTACAATCATTGAAATTCCTAAACATCTCTTCAGATCTACAATAGGCAGAGTGTCCTCCTAGACTGCGGGGAACACTAAGATGACTCCTATTTTTACACAAATAATTATAGTACAAAGCAGAATGTGCCAACCGTTCTAAGGAGGTTTCAACACCAGAGCTAGAGGAGCCAGGGAAATAACTGATGTGTCAACAAGGCAGCTTCTAGCAAGAGGCACCCCGGAGCTGGGGCATCAGAATGGCCAAGACCTCCCTGGGAACACTTCCTCCACCGGAAGAAGCGATGAGTGGGCAGGCCGAGAGATCACTCCTTAGGCTAGCTTCTTCCCAACTGGAGGCCGAATAATTCCTATGAGTTAGTTTCTCTAATTTCATTCTGCAAAGTCAAAAGAAAGACTACCTTTTCCTGCTATGCCTCCCACAATTACTTTCCACGACCCTAATTGAGGCTCCACATCTCCTGTCCAGACTGGTGACGGGATCCCCCGGTTTCCCCAGCTGCAATCTCTCCTCAGTTCAACACGAACAACAAACCGAGGTCAGTGCAGTATTGCCAAAGAATGCTTCTGGTCATTCCCTCTTTCCCCTCAATTAAAGTCCGTGAATCCTTGCTATCTACCAAATTCATGTTCCAATACACCCTAGTCTACTTTTCAGTCTGATCTCCCACTACTTTTCTTGGTAGTGAGCCCCCCCACGCACACACATTTCAGCCTATCTGGCCATTCATGTTCCCCACGCACGGGGTGTGATGTTCCCTCTTCACGCCTCTGCTATGCACAATTTCCCACCATAACAACTTTGTTGGTCAAATTTGTACTTACTCTTCAAAACGTAAAATCTCTCCTGACATTCCAAATTAAATAAGATACCTTCCTCTTTTGAACACCCTCAATCTTTCTTTGTTCCTATTTATGCCACATATATTCTCCTCATATTATTATTATTTGGGCTGCAGTTCCTATCACCTCCCAACTAAATTCTAAGCCCCTCAAAGACGGAAAGTCGTCTTTGTACTTACCTGCTAGAGATAGTTTAACTCTGTTAAACTGAGTAGAAGAAATAAGAACTACTCAAAATATCACCTCTCTCCCCGCCACTTATTTCCCTTTAGTGGCAATTAGTGATCAGATATTCTACTAATACCTTAGTCACTAAAACCCAGGATCTTACCTTCCTGGATTTCTCTCCTTGCATGGATTCAGTCTCCAAGCACCAGGGAGAGTGATCGAATTCCATCAGGTTCGGCTTCCTCTCTGCTTCCCTGCCTTCACTCCCCTCCCCGCTACTTCACGCCCTACCTTACTCTCAGATTATTCTTACAAAAACTCGATGGCCTTCCAGGCACCACCCCCCAGTACCTGGTCCTAGTTTCCCCTCACGCTTCACACTGTCCACCATCAATTTCTTCCCCTCTCCCATGTGAGCCTTTTCCAACCACAAAACAAATTTATCTCCTAAATAGGCCTTGGATTCTGATCGCTATCCTTTTCTCACAGCACAGTCAATGTCTGGAATTTCCTCTCCCAGTCTTCTCTGCCTTTTCAAATCCTCCTCATTCTTCAGAGCTTAGCTAAAATGCCACTCGCTCGCCCCTCATCGCTGTTCAAGAACATTCGCTCAGAGGCCTAACAGTAAGGGCAGGTGTTCACTGAGTGCCTTCCATGTAGGGGAGATGAAGTCTTTCCTGTAACAATCTTAGCAGGCAGTGGCTACAATTATCATCTCACTTTACACTGACAAAACTAAAGTTTACTGACATTGAATAACACACCAAGGTCATATAGCAATTAAATGGTAGAGCCAGGATTCGAAATTCCGTCTGTGGGACCCCTCAGTTCGAGCTCTAACCATCATACCGCGCTCGTTCTGTCCCAACACGTGCGCAAAGGAGGAGCTTCTGTGCACACACAGATTCTTTCTAAGAGGGGGGCCTATGAAGGTGCCTGTGAGGGATGGCGGCCCAGGAACGGGCCTCATCTGCCACGTGCTGTTTTCACGAGAGCGCGGTGTGGCTAAGGAGACACAGCGGGAGATACAGTAGGAATCATCTCCAATCTAACCAGGGGGGACCATCCAACAGGATAACTGAGCAGGACTGGTGCGGAAACTAGCCTAGCATCAGAAAACTCTTTTCTGAAAACTGTCTCGGCTACAGTAAGGAGGATAAAGGAAAGGAATCTTCATCTGTGTCCCACCTAGGCCAGAGTTTTAAAGAGTGGGATACTTTTTGGGGCAATTGGCTGGCTCAGTCAGTGGAGCATGCAACTCTTGATATCGGGATTGTGAGTTCGACCCCACAATGGGCGCAGAGCTTGCTTGGAAGAAAAAAAAAGAGTGGGATACTTCTTGAGTCAGTGGGACTCAAAAGGAGAGACTGAAGAGGAAGTGAGACCCAAAGGGACAGGGATGAGGGCACGGGCACATTTCCTCTCCCCCCAGTTGATAGGTCCTCGTCCCTATCCCTCAACATTTCTGCTCCTGCTCTGGGAAAGAGAAAAGTCCCAACAGCAGTGGAAGGGCTCGGATTTATTTTAGGTTTCTCAGATGATCTCAGCAAAACAAACAATCTTTCCTCCTCTCTCTAAACTTCTGGCCCAAATGCTCTCTGCCAAGCATCTGCCATGGAAGTTCTTATCTTTCTCTGTAACTTAATTTTTCATGCTTTCTTCCTCAACTGGACTACTGCTAAGGGCATGCTTCTTTGTTTCCTTTTTCTTTTTTTAAAGTAAGCTCTACTCTACGCTCAACGTGGGGCTCGAACCCACCAACCTGAGAACAAGAGTCACCCACTCCACCAACTGAGTCAGCCAGGCTCCCTAGGCTAGGCCTCTTTATACCTCTTAGACAACTTAGTACGATTCCTCGCAAACGTGTTTTTAAGAAATAATTGGCTGAATTTACGGTGTTACTACTTTTGTGCCCACTCATACAGCACTCAATACTGCCCTCAAATTAGCCCCAGGGGCTACCTGAAAGAGTTTCAGTAAGCTGAACCACCACTTACCAGCCGATAATTTTAGGCAGGTTAATCTCTCTCTGCATTTGTGCAATGGGGATAAAAATGTTATTTTCCTCACAGAGTTGTGAGGATTACATGAGTTAACATATATAAAGCACTTAAAACAGGATCCAGCATTTGGTAGGTAGGCACTAGAGAGGTGCTTTAATTTTTTCAATTAACAGTAAGAGAGGTAACTGCGCTTTACAATTTTAAGCCCGCTTAAAAGACTAAGCAACAGGAGAATTCCTGTAATAGTGAAAGCAGCACAGGTTGGAATACCTACATTCTGGTCTCCCGAAATAAGTTACACACCCCCAGGTGAGTTATTTAACCTCTCTGGCACTTAGTATCCTTATCTGTCACATGGGGGAGGGAAGCAGAAAACTACCTCTGGGGTCCCTCCGAGCTGAGAAACATTGACACCCTATCCGATTTAGATAAGATTATCCCCAGCAACTGGTTCTCACCCAGGATAAATAGCAACGATTTTCTTACAAAAAGGGCTTGGAGTTTCAAGCTCAATTTATTTCAAAGGCTGTTTTCTAAACAAGCCAGTATCTTTTCCAGGGCACAGTCTTGAAAGTTTAAACAAATTGCATCTCCCCTTCCCGATTTTGAACAGAGCTTTAAAAAAAAAAATTAAGATTTTATTTATTTGAGAGAGAGAGAATGCAAGAGAGCACAAGTAGGTGGAGCAACAGAGTGAGGGGGAGAAGCAGGCTCCCTACTGAGCAGGGAGCCCGACACAGGGCTTGATCCCAGGACCCTGGGATCATGACCTGAGCTGAAGGGCCGAAGGCAGACACTTAACTGACTGAGCCACCCAGGCATCCCCCAATTTTTTTTTTTTAATATGAAAAAGTTCCCTTTAAAAGCCACCTACCCCAAGAATACCGAGACTACTTCAGAACGAAATGGTAAAATTTACTATAACTACTCACCTGTATTTAAATGCAATATAAAGTTAAGAAAAAGATTAAATGTTTCGATCAAGTAAAGAATCAGTAAAAGACTATGTATATTGAGTAGCTAGTTTCCTGCTTACACTTTAACACTGGTGAAAACTGCCTGAAATAACTAACAGGCATCTTGTACGGTATTTCAGAGACAACACAAACTTGGAGATACATTCTGGGGCAAATCATCATTATGGTTCCCTATGTAATCTGAGTTATTTCTCCACATTTGGCCAGCATACATACCGTTGATCTGGTTACAATGAATTCTCCACAATTCCATTCAACAAGTATTTACTGACCGCCTCCAACCCGCCTAGCACTGGCCTGTACAATAAATGCTTTCTTTGGTCCCAGGCCATGTAACAGCCACTCTCTATAATGAAAGTATCTTATTGTGTGCTGGAGGCACTGCAGGAAAGGGAGGGGAGGGGCACCGTGTCAGGCTAAACTGTAGCTGTATTTTTCAACGACACTGACCAAATACTTCCAAAGTTGGAAGGGTCTTTGAGAAAATCGAGTTCAATTTATTCAAAGATGACAAAACTGAGAGCTGGATAAGAGTACTGTATCATCCAAGGTCACTCAGGCAATCAGTCTGCTAGTGGCCTGGTGCAATTTCCACAAAGTCCCTTCACTCTTCACTCACTCCAAGACAAGCAAAGTAATCCAGAACTGGAAAAAAAAAAAATCCACCTAATCTTAGGGACAGATCATTTTTGAAGGGCTTCAAAATATTCCGCAAAGCGTAAAGAGAGTGGGATGTATAAAATCCGAATTAAGTCTTTATCCACTCTAAGCTTCAAATACTCTTTAATCACCGCTTGGGGGGTGAGGTGAGAAGCAGGTGATTTGGAAACACGTAAGCGGCACCTCGAAACGTGTCCATTGCTCAGCCTTCCGCATTTTTCACCTCGAGGTCTTGAAGGACCCCGAAAAAAAAAAAAACCCAACAACAACAACAAAAAAACCCCAAAACCCTCTCACTGGAATCCAAGCAAATGGCGACGAAGGGAGGGCAGTAACATCAGACAGGGGTCGGCTCGCTCGCGAAGCCGGTTCTCAGAAACGTCAAGTGACAATGACGACACTGCGGGCGAGGGGCCCGGAAGGGGCCCGCAGACGGTTTTTCCCCAGGTCTCCGTGCACCCCTGGCCACTAGACCCTCGCCCCCTCCGCGCCTGGGCCCGGGGGACGGGTTGGGACGTCTCCCGGGGACGGCGCTTCCAACCGCCGGGCCTGGGGACCGACAGGGGCTTGGGCTCTCTCCACACTCCGCCCGGGCTGCCTGGAAGGGACCCCGGGGCCGCAGCTGCAAAGCCCACCCTCACGCACAAACCCTGCGGCGCCGCCCGCCCTCCCCAGAGGCCGGCCCCAAGTCTCACCGTGAGCCCCGGGAGAGGCCTGGGGGCGCTGGGCGAGAAAGGGGAGCTGACTCTGGGGCTCAGGCCGGCCGAAGGGCGCTGCACACGGACCTAGGCCCTCCCGACGCCTCGACACAGACACAATGAGTCACAAAGGCCGGAAGTGTGTCAGCGCCTCGCCTTCCGGGACTGCGCTGCGCTTCCGGGTTCTCTCTAGGAGCGCGGGAGGATTCTGCATCTCGGTTCCCCAATCGCTGGACCCAGCTCCTGCCCTTGGGGCTCGGCACAAGCTTCCAGCCTCGAGGTTCCCCCGCCGGGCTTGTGCGCCGGGAGTTAACGCGGGGGACCGACGCGAGGCGCGGTTAAGACAAACAGGCTGCCCGCTCACACAGCAGTCCATATGATAATTCGATTTCTCCTGTGCTTTCCATCCAGTAATTATAGTTATTATCAAGCAATAATAATTCTTAGTAATTGCATGTCTGTGGCAGAGCAATTGAAACAAGGGCGTGTCACAGAGGAAGATCAAAATGAAGCCAGGGGTGGCTGGTTTCACAAAACTGCCGTGCTAGCTTCTCTCTGGCCCCGGACATGTCGGCCAATGGAGTGTGTGGTATTTTCAAATATTTTGGCCTGTGGAGATAGGACGTATTTCCACAACCACCGTAGCGCTATGTATATATATACATACAGCACGTGTTTTGCCCATGTGGCATATGCTATTACAGCAGTTTGAAAGGAGTTTACTCTGAAAACTTTTGCCCTCCGGGTGCTTTCACAACCTACCGCAACCCTGGCTTTCACTCTTACCTGAGAAACTCAACCTTGCTCCACTTTCTGTGCAAGGGTGACCGGGCTTTAATGGCTGGATCTTTGCTCTATGTTCCAAATCAAGTTCACAAGAGGGACCGAACTTAGTAGTGGATGCATGACTCCTATTGCTTGGGAGAGGTCACTTTAAAAAAAAAAATACTTGAAAACTAAAAAGCAATTACAGTACCATTAAATGAAAATTGCAAAGTGGAGAAACAAAGTCACTCTTAATCCCTCCCCCGTCACCAATCTGTGATGGCTTTCACTTATCCCTTTTCTCTCTGCTTTCATATATATATATATATATGTCATATCTTTTTTATTTATTATTTTTTTTAAAAGATTTTATTTATTTATTTGACACAGAGAACACAAGCAGGGGGAAGAGCAGAGGGAGAGAGAGAGGCAGGCTCCCCGCTGAGCAGGGAGCCTGATGCGGGGCTGGATAC
>CM052890.1:5284177-5340917 GCA_028534135.1 Potos flavus | reverse complement strand
GAATAAATAAATAATCTTTCATGGCAGACTTATGAAGAAATGGACTTGCAAAAGGGAATTCTAATGGAGAGAGATCCATTCCAGAAAGATTTAAGAAGATGTCTTGTTAGCATTTGATGACTAGAGGTGGGGGGATGGAGAAGAAGAAGATTTGGCTGGGGGGACTGGATAATGATGCCTTTCACAAGAGAAGGGACTATAAGAAGGGCAGATATTATATGAATAAAGTTTAGCCAAAAGGATGGAATGGGAATAAAGAGATTTAGAAATATATATGCACACACACTTAGTCTTATAATTTCAGGCAAGGAAGTCACGTAACACTATTTTGCATCTGTTTTTGTGTAATTGGGATACCACGGATGTCGTGGCCTATCATGAAAGGATATTTATGTACGATCAGTTAGAGGTGAATGAGCATGCTTTGGAAATTAAAGGAGAGAAAAAAATATTTGTATTACATTACATATATGTATATAATTTTATTTTTGAAAATTCTGATTACAGATAATGGTCACATAATTATTTTAAGTTTTTTTATTTACTTATGAGAGAGAGTGAGCTCGAGCAGGGGGGAGGAACAGAGGGAGAGGGAGAAGCAGACTCCCTGCTGAGCGGGGAGCCCAATGCAGGACTCGATCCCAGGACTCTGAGATCATGACCTGAGCCAAAGGCAGACAGTTAACCGATTGAGCCACCCAGGCGTCCCTCATGGTCACATTATTGATGAGACTGCTAATATGTTACTTATAGTCCTCCACAAAAGCTAACTTTAGTAATAATTACTTGGCTTTAAAATAAAATCTTTTTTATTAAGTAATCTCTATGCCCAACGTGGGGCTTGAACTCACAACGGCAAGATCAAGAGGTGCACACCCTGCCAACTAAGCCAGCCAGGCGCCCCTCATCCATGCTATTTAAAAACAGGTAATAGCATAGCAGTGACATTTCACATTTTGCTTCACAGAATGGATAACTGTCCTTTTATTTATTTATTTATTTATTGATAATTGTCATTTTAATAGCTATGTAGTATTCCATCAAGCAGCCGTACCATTAATTGTATCAGAATTCCTCTATTTCAAGGGGCTGCTCCAAGGTCCGTGGTGTTGCCACTTTTCCTTCTGCCCTGAAGTACCATGGCCTGCCGCTGTCTTGTCTGGGCTCCCCGGCTTGGAACAGCCTCTGCTTCAGCTTCCAGACCTGTGAAAAGGCCACGACACAGACAACTGTTGTGCACAATAGATTTAATCCCTTGGCTTCTGAATAAATGAGGGCGACAATTAACAGTGCAGCCTGGAATCAACTCCAGGTGAATATTTAACATTTTCAGCCATCTCGGCCATCAGGAATTTATCGTGGGGCCAGCTCTCCAGTGCTTATCCCCACTTGAAGTCCTCTGCTTTGTTCAGAACCTTCCTCACATCCCCTTTCTTCTAGGATCCTAACAATTTCTTGGCGTTTTTATTCCATTGAGCGTTGACTACTCTTTATGTATGTCCCAGTCCGTCCCCCAAACCCCTAAATGCACAGGTGCTTCTGATAAATGCTACTCAAATATTGATTTGCACTGTGGGGATGCAGGTGTCACTGAGAGAAACCTTCCAGAAGCACCTGTCATGTCAGGTGTGTGTGAAGAGGGGAGGGGTGGAGACAGGTCGGTGAGTAAGACAAAAACCTTCCTCCTTCCCAAAGATATGGAAAACATTTTCCAGAAATTGCACAGAATTGAGATGTAGAGGATGTAAAGGAGACCTGGGCTGTCTCTTGGGTCTTGTGTCCCCTTTTAAGAACAAGGAAAATCTCATAATTCGGCCCCCATCCCCATTTCCAGCAGGCTTTCATGACTCTTCAGCTTAAAAAGCATGACGTACCCAGGCCAAGAACCATCAGAGCATAGGGGATCGGATTACGATGATTGGCTAAGACTTAGGAAGATTCACGACCTGGGACAGAGAATCGGTGAGCTGGGTAGAAGGGGAGAACCTGAGCAAAAGCAGCCAGCAGGAAAAAAAAAAAAAAAAAAAAGGAGAGCTGAGCTCCTTGGGGCAGAAGGGGCAGAGGTTTGTATCCTGACCGACAGGTTCTGCCCCCCTGGACAAGAAACTGAAACACCTAGGACGCCCTCCTCTGAGATACTACCAACTCCATGGGATGACTCCAGAAACCGGTGAAGTCCTCTTCAGTGTCACCAGGTACCAGGCACAGTGTACTTATTCCAAGCGTAAAAATTAGAGTAAAAAAGAGCTGAGTTCAAGTCTCAACTCCACCATCAACAGGTATTGTGTTTGGGGCTTTTTTTTTTTTTTTTTTTAAAGATTTTATTTATTTATTTGACAGAGAGAGAGATCACAAGTAGGCAGAGAGGCAGGCAGAGAGAGAGGGGGAAGCAGGCTCCCCGCTGAGCAGAGAGCCCGATGCGGGGCTTGATCCCAGGACCCTGAGATCATGACCTGAGCCGAAGGCAGAGGCTTTAACCCACTGAGCCATCCAGGTGCCCCTGGAGCTTTTTAAAAATTTTTTTAAGATTTATGTACTTATATTATTATTATTTTTTTAGAGAGAGAGAACTCAAGCAAAGGGAGGAGCAGAGGAAGAGGGAGAGAGAGAATCTCAAGCAGACTCCCTGCTGAGCAGGGAGCCTGACACAGGGCTCGATGGCACTACCCTGAGATCAAACCAAGAGCCCGGCACTCCACTGATTCAGCCACCCAGGCGCCCCATGTTTGGGGCTTTTTAATAACCTCTCTCCCCAGGCTTTCAGTTTTTTCATCTGTAAAACGATGACAGTTAATAACTGATAATTACAATATTTGATAATTATTGATAATAACTGGTAGCTGATAATGATGACACCAACCTCACAATGTCTCTATGGGAGTTAAATGACTGAATGTGTATAAACTTCACAGCAAAGCACTTGGCACATGGTGGACACTCAACGTTACTTATCACGATTATTGTTATTTGTATCATAATCTTGGATAGAAGAGGAAATAATGGCACTGACATCGGGATGGGGGAAAAGAGACAATAACCAAAGAAGACACTTTGGTGGTGGCATTACAGGAAAAGCAAGACATCTGTGTGCATGATCATTAAAAACATCTCAGATTATTTCCTAAGGACAGATTCCAAGAAATGAGATTGCTGGCCCCACACATAGTCAGAGGGTCTACATGAAATCGTGCTGGTGACCCCAAGGTTCGACACCTACTGGCCAACAGCTCTGCTAGTGAGATCAGGGGACATCCACACAAGAGTTTTGAAAGAACTCAAAGTATCACTAGATGTAATGATTGACTACTACACAAAGAAACACTGTACTTTAGGCCTGGCAGTTTGCCCAGAACAAATAAAAGTTTCGGAAGGGCACTCCAGGAACTGCGGGCTCTTTCTTGGGAAAACTGGTGGGGTTAATACTGAAGGGACGCATCCCCTAACGTTGCTGCTGATCCCAGACACTAGGGCTCCTTGGAGTATTTTCTCAAGTGTCTAGTGATTTCCTGTTGTGAGCTCCTCAGCGTCCTCCCTGTGGGAGCCAAGTGGGTGCTGGGTTTATAGTGAGAATCTGTTTGACTCAGTCTTGTACCCAGAAACATGAATACGTTGGGGTCACTATAAACTAAATTTAGCTAGAGGGATGGATGCCTGGCTGGCTCACTGATGGAGCATGCAGCTCTTTGATCTCAGGGTTGTGAGTTCGAGCCCCATGTTGGGTATGTAGATTACTTAAAAATAAACTCTTTGTAAAAAAAATTTTATTTATTTGAGAGAGAGCACGAGCAGGGGGAGGGACAGAGGGAGAGGGAGGGGTATGAGCTGATTTGCCGAGGAGCGTGAAGCCTGACACGGGGCTCGATCCCAGGACCCTGAGATCATGACCAGAGGTGAAGTCAGACGCTTAACCGATTGAGCCACCCAGATGCCCCTAAAAAATAAGCTCTTAAAAAAAATGTAGCTAGAGATTTTTTTGGTCACTCAGTGTGATTTTAGGCACCAAACCTTTGTCAGGGTGGCCTTGTGCTTAGGAATTTTCCAAGACCCAAATAGTCACCTATTCCCATGGTCTTCTTTGGTGTGGGTTTTACTGTTATTCACCTTTCAGGTGTTGTCCTTTGAGATTCCTAGCTTTAGGCAGAGGGCTCAGTCCCTGGCTTTGTCTCCTATCCCCCTTACATGTGGCCTATTAAAACCCATTCTGGGCACCAGAGATGAGCAGACGCTCCAGGGAAAAGTCTCTCCGGGGATGTGCTTATCCCTCTGGATTACGGCTTTCTTGTCATTCTGGCCTTCAAGGAAATCCCTTACTTCCCCACCAGCTCATTCATGAGTAAGTAGAAGAGGCTTTTTGCATGGAACTCATCATTTTTCAGCGTGCTATATGGGGAGGGTTTCTCTGCTCATCTTGGCTGCCATATGGCCAGAAGTGGAAGTCTAGGAGGATATATATTTAAGACTTGCGAGTCTGAAAAATTATAGCTGGCATGGCTGGGTTAAAACAGGCTTGATCATTACCTTGGAACACTAGAATGAAGACGTTCAAGCAGAGTACAAAGGACAAATACCAGGAGGCAAATCATAAGAGAGTCTTAATCACAAGAAACAAACTGAGGGTTGCTGGAGGGGAGAGGGGTGGAGGGATGGGGTAACTGGGTGATGGACATTACGGAGGGCATGCGATGTCATGAGCACTGGGTGTTATATAAGACTGATGAATCACTGACCTCTACCTCTGAAACCAGTAATACATTATATATTAATTAACTGACTTAAACAAACAAAACAAAACTAAAAGCAAAGGACAGATACCTGGAGATACTGCTTTATAGAGAAGATAGCGCGTTTATGGATTTTATTCCAGGGGGACGAGCCCTAAATGGGTGCTTGCTGATTGGATGGAAGGCAGGTAAGGGCAGAGTCGGATGGACTTTTTAGTTGGTTGAATTACCGGACCGAAATTACATTAGCAAACTCACAGCAACTTTGAATGTACCCTCCAGAGCCAGCTACTACTGGGTTCTCTCCCACTTCCTGTTCGACAGGATCCTTTTATATGTGCTTTATGCAAACTGTTTCCTGTTTTATCAATGTTAAGTATGGGAATGTTGGTGACAGAAAGTTAGATTTGTACATGACCCTGAGCCAACAGTGTTAACTTGTACGTCAAAGGAGGAAACGCCAACCCTTGTCCCTACACCCATGCCCCCAAAAAAGGAATGGGTGGGTTAAAATGTAATAGGGCCAAATGTTCTGCATGCACATGGAAAAGTCTATAATACATCCCTGTGGCCACCATCCAAGATAGAACATCAGTCTGGTAAAAATAAGTAGGAAAGGACTGGATGTGTAAGATGGGGCTTTTTGACAGCAATAGCGGTGAGCGAGGCCCGGGGCTCCTCACGGGCTGTAAACTCAGAGTGAGCCAAGAGTGTGGTTCAATGCAGTTGAACAAATCTTGGGCTCCACGGACAGCAGCACAGAGTCCAAACATGAAGCGAGAGGCATGCCTTCCTCTGCAAAGACCAGGACACCTGGGCACAGGGCTTTGCCTTCTGGGCACCCGGACAAGCCAGAGTGCAGGGAGAAGGAGATTAGCAACCCAGGGGAGGAGCCCTGGAAGCCTGTCCTCTAGGGTTCTGCAAGAAGAGCAAGGTCAGCTTAGGTTGAAGTGAGAGCCCGGGAGGGAGACGGTGTCAGTCGGCCGGGGCTATCATGACAAGGTACCATCACCAAGCAGCTTCAGCAGGGGATACATACATACATCAGTAAATTAGGTTATTGCCATGTCTTGGTTATTGTAAATAATGTTGCAATGAACATGGGGGAGCAGATATGTTTTGGAGTTAGTTTTAAATTTGAAACATAGGGGTTCTGATTCTTAGGCTTAGAAGAGTGGTTGGACTGCAATAAGGTGACCCAGAGGGAGGGGGAAGTCCAGTCCAGCTCGGTTCTGCTCAGCTGGGACCACTGGTGATTCTCCCGCAGAGGAGCTGCCCCCTCGTTGACAGGCCCATTCACATCAGGGAAGGATGCAAGGGGACCCAGCTGATCAGTGGGTCCCAGCAGAGGGTCACTCTAGAAGGTCACTGTAGGGTTCAGATGGTGTTGGTTCTAATCTTATCTGTACTGTGTTCTCTTAGGCTAGTTATGTGACCTCTTGGAGCCTCAGTTTCTCTGCAGAACCGGGGTTAGAACAGCGTCTACGCCATCAGGATGTGGTGAGGCTCTAGTGGAACTGATCCATGTCAAGCCACAGGCAGAGTGCGTGCCACGCGGTGAACTAGGTGGCGGGCAGTGCCACTCTTATCATGATTATAGTTTTGGACTCACCTGGGACACAAGACGAGTTGAGGGCTCTGGACTGTTGAGTGACCCCTGGGCTTAGGCTGCGCGTGGAGGCCCATCCACCAGCCCTTTCTGCCTGTATGTCAGCGACAGGCAGCCCCTGTCCGCCGCACATGGAGGTGGCAGGAATGTAGGAGAGCTCGCTACGACTCCAGTGGCTCTGGCCGGCAGCCAACCAGGACAGGGTGGCCTTGCTCACCCTTTAAGAACCAAAGTAAAGAAGACACTGATACCACTGGGCCACATTCCCAGGTCTGGCCTTTCATTTGCCCAAGTCGTATGGACAGTCTGCATGACCCTCTTTGAAATTTGGGGACTCAACCTGAGGACATAATACTAAGGCTTCTCCGATCATCAGAGTGTCAATCACAGGCAAACTGAGAGTCATTTATAACAGTGCCTCCCCCTGGGGGCGCCTGGGTGACTCAGTGGGTTAAGTGTCTGCCTTTGGCTCAGGTCATGATCCCAGGGTTATGGGATCAAGCCCCACATCGGCCTCCAGGCTCAGTGGGGAGTCTGCTTCTCCTTCTCCCTCTGACCACCCGCACTCCTGTACCTGTCTCCGCTCTCTTTCTCTAAATAAATAAATAAACAAATAAATAAATAATCTTAAAAAAAAAATAACAGGGCCTCCCCCAAATTGCTTTTGGTATAGGGCAAATGGCAGAGGAGAGAGACACATTGCATAGGGATGCATCTCAGAGTCGGGCCAGAGCCTGGAGAGCAGCTGAACCAACCCCAGAGCTTCCTCTGACTTCAGAGCGGTCTGTAAAGGGACAGGATGCTCACCGTTGCAGGAGCTTGCAGGGTAAAGAAGCACACTGTGGAAATACCGACTCCTCCAGGCAGCATGGGGTGGCCAGCCATGGAGTGAACCGCCATTCTCGGCCACGTGATCCCTAAAGCTTCTGGTTCCGGGAGTCACAGCCTGATTTTAACAATCGATGACAGGCATTGAATGTCAAGAAAGAATAAGGAAGGACACAGGAGAGGGCTAGTTAGAATTTCTGGAGGAAGCGAAGTAAGGACTTTGCATTAGGAAGAATACTTGAAAGCTTATAAATAGCATTTTATCGGGAAAGTAATGAAAGGCAGGTCGGTTGGAGGAACGATGGCAGGCTGAGTTAGATGCATTGAATGCAAAGACAAAAAGAAAACCGACCAGGCTTGGTCGTTTCTGCAGAGATGAGCGGAGATCCGGTGGGGCGGAGGAGGAGCTAACTTCAGAACGGGACTCCGTGTGATGTATGTGCATGTTTACGTATGCAAATGTATTCTGCAAGCTGCAAAACTCAGGAACATATTACTCGTTCTAGAAAGGTGGCCACTGAAGGATAGATTGGCAAAAAGAGAGGAGGGCCAGCTGGGACAGTGGGAAAGGAGGACCCAGGCTGGTGGCCGAGTCAGGTGCGGGGGGTGGGCTAAGGGTGGCGAGGACAGAGCTGAGGAGTACTAGTCAGTCACACAGGTCACAGCAATTTGGCTTGAGCTGGACTTAAGGGACAGAGATGAAGAGAGAAAGGGAGGAGGCTGGCGTGACGCCCACGTGGGCGGTTTGGTGTGTGGGGTTATCAAAGGGAGGATAAAGGGCTGGGAAGAAGTGGCGAGGATGGTAGGGGGGACCCAGATAGTGGCTTCAGGGAGACACGCGCAGGTTTGAACGCAGGGAGCCACAGCCCAAGAGGTGATGGGGGAAGGAACGTGGAGGCAAGTTTCAAGGATTCTGTAACTCGCATGCTCGACCCCGTGAGTTCGCAGTACGGTGTGGATGTTCCACTCAGTCACACGGTTGGTCCCCAGGCTCTCTATCCATCTGGCACCCAGGGAACGCCCCATTGGGGTACCCCGGGACAGACGCCTGGTCCTTGCAAGGTGCCCTTGAGGCTCATTGCCATGGCTTCCGCCATGTCCCCGGGATGCAGTGCTCTCTCCCGGGAGCCACCTGCTGTGAGCCGGTTACAGGTTGGAAGATTTCTGTACATCTCAATTTATAGCCAAGTGAGGAGGTGGGGGGGGGGGTCCATGAAAAAAGAGCGTGCAAACTGTAGTCACTGGCCTCCTGGGTGTGTGGTTTTGTGCAAGCAACTTGACCTCTCAAAGTGTCCACTCCTTCTCTGTAGAATAGGGGTGATTTTGGCCATAGCTACCCACTCTGCTGTCTTAAGGATCATGGTGGATATGACGATGCTTTATAAATTATTTTTTAAATTCATTTTTTAAAGTAATCTCTACACCCAACGTGGGGCTCAAACTCTCGATTAAGATTAAGAGTTGCAGTCTCTACTGACTGAGCCCAGCCAGGCACCCCTGGCAATGCTTTTTAAACCACAAAGTACCTTACAGGTGGCAAACATCACCATTCTTTAAGTGCTGAACACTGCCTTTCTCCCAACCTTGCAAAATGCAAGTGGGGGAAAGACCCTGGACAATTTGTCTGGTGTGGGTCTGGATTAAAGGCAAAACAAAAAACAAAACAAAACAAAACAAAAAAAACAAAAACAAACCCAGTACTGTTTTTACAATTTTTTCCCCCAAATCGTCCACATTCACACTCAAAGAAGAGACACCCGTCTCTTCAGAAAGCCTGTTGTCAGGGGGCTGCCTCCCCGTTGGCCCTGGAACAGGGCCAGTGCCTGACCTGCAAATGCTCCCCGCCCCCCAAAAGGCTCCGCTAGAGAAGAGCCAGATGGCCACCACCGCCTCCCTCCCTGCGCAAACATCTCTCACCCGGCAGAATAAACAGGCCTCCCCGGGTAAGAGGAGCCTCCATGCTGCTTCTGTGGAGCCAGAAACAAGGAAGCTGAGCCAGGGGCTCTGCACTGGGGCTCCGTCTTCAATCCGGGTCCCCAAGCAGCAGAGTCATCTGTCTTGGCTCCTTCTCTGTGTAAACAGGGCTGGCAGCCCATGGGGTTTGAGGACAGCCAGGCCCTGCTCGCCCTCCTCCCCATGCAAACACATTACAAAGAATCTTTGTAACTGTCCAGCAGAGCGGCCCAGCCCAGAGGAAGGGAGCCCACACCTGGGAGGGGGTGAAGAGAGAAGGGGGTCCTGGGGGGTGGCAAGGGGTAGTGGCCGAGGGGTGGTGCCCAGCAACACCCCCAAACTGTATGATGTGGGGGCGTCAGCTTTGCTGTGTCTAACCACCCGAGAACGGATCTGTCACCTGCAGCAGAAAGCGGGGGGGGGGGGGGTGCTGAGAGAAAGGGAGGTAAGGAGCCACAGTTCCAACACCTTTTAAAAAAAAAGGACTACGCCCTGGGCGCCTGGGTGGGGCTAAGCCCTCCAGCCCAGGATAGAAGAAAGAATATTAGTTGGAAGGTTGAGAAAACAAATTATATTCCTGCCTCCACCCCCTAATGAGCTGTGTGCCCTTTGGATGGTGCCTTAACCTCTCTGAGATTCCTTGTCTGGATAAATTAGAATTATACTCTTTGCCATTTGTTGAGCCCCCTAGATGTGACAGGGACTTGAGGTATGTTAATTTATTAATCCACACTGCTACCCAGTGAGGTCGGAGTGGTTATTCCTGACTTTCGAGATAAAGAAAGTGAGACTCAGCGAGCAGAACAGACTTGCACGGAAAAACACACCAAGTGGCAGAAGGAGCTCTTCTCTGCAACTAGGAAAGGTGGGAAATCTTTCCTTGATGTGAAAGTCGAGACTAGACAGGTACCGGCCCACTTAGAACGGTCTTTATTGCTGGAACCAGAGGCTCTGACTCAGATAAGCCCGTGGCCTGGGAGTCCGCGCTCTGGCTGCAAGCCCCCACCTTTCCCAAAGATCTCCTCCCCCGGTCCGCATTTATCACCTTGGTTAAAATCCAGGGAAAGAGAACAATCAACAACTTGTTCCACCCCGGGGAGAACTTGGCAGCAGGTCTCGGAGTGCCTGTAACCACGGCTTCCATTCCAAGGCAATTCATAAACGTCTAAATTTCCATGGCCCGTCTTGGAGGCTGCGTGGGGGAGGGAGAAAACCTGTAACCCTTATACCTACCGACAAAAATGAGCGCTGGGAGGCTCTGCTAAGGGGAAGAGGTTCAGAGGATTCTTTTTTTTTTTTTTTTAAGACTTATTTATTTGAGAGAGAGAGCACAAGCGGGAGGGAGAGAGAATATCAAGCATACTCCATGCCAAGTACGGAGTCCGATGGGGGTCTTGATCTCACGACCTGGAGATGATGACCTGAGCCAAAACCAAGAGTCAGATCCCTAACTGACTGAGCCCCCCAGGTGCCCCTAGGTTCAGAGGATTTTGACGATAATCTCTGAACGGTGATATTCCAGGAGGGGGGTCCTTAAACTCCTGCCACTGAACCAAAAGCAGCTCACCACTTGTTTCTGTAGTCAGAGAGCTAAGACTTCTATGTTTTTAAATTGTTGAAAAAAGGGGCACTTGGGGGGCTCAGTCGGCTCAGGTCATGATCCCGGGGTCCTGGGATCGAGCCCCGAGGCGTCAGGCACTCTGCTCAGTGGGGACCCTCTTCTCCCTCTCCCTTTGCCTCTCCACCCTGCTGGAGCTCTCTTTGTCTCTCTCTCTCAGACGAACACAAAAAACATCTTTAAAAAAAGTGTTGAAAAACAATAAAAAGAATTGTGACATGTGAAAATTATATTAAATTCAAATTTCAGTGTCCATAAATAAAATGATTGTGGAATGCAGCCACCCTCTGTCATTTACAGAGGGTCTGTGGTTGCTTCTGCTCTACGGTGGCAGAGTTGGGTAGTTGTGACATCAACCATGTGGCCCGAAAAGCCTAAAATATTTACCATCTGGCCCTTTCCAAAAAAGTTTGCCGTCTTCTGTTCTAGGAAGAAGCATGTGCTTAGGGGGAGGGTGTCACCATCCTGGAGGCAGATATTTATTGAATCCCTAGTTTTCGGGGTAGCACCCACCCCTCTGCTGGGCCTGGTGTCCCCCGGGGCCAGCGGGGTCTGGTTGGTAGCCTGAGGGGCGTGGCTTCTCAGACCCACCATCCCTTGGTTCTGCTCTCCCTGGTCCCCCCCTTCAAAGGTCAAGCTCCTCCCCCCAATCCAGAGTGCTGGCATCCAGCCAGGCTTGGGCTCCTGGGGAGGGAGACCGGATGGTTTTCTCTCCCTGGAGAGACTGACCAAGAGACAAGATTAAGACACTGACAGTTGGGAGTCAAGTTCCCACCAGATCCTGTAAGGGAAGCGCATAGGGGGACAAAGCCTGGTCACGCGCAGAGCCTCGCAGGGAGCTTCCCCGAGTCCCATGCTGACATGTCTGAACGGACAGCCCAGACGTTGGAGGAAAGCCCTTATTTTAAGGCTGGGTGTGGTGAGGGCCCCGTTTGGGGCTGATCAAGGAAGATAGGACACCATGTGACAGTGCCGTCCAGCGTGTTTTACTGGGTGGAGCGTACATAGGATTGCATGAAAGGGGCCTTGCAGACACAGCGGCAGCATGGGGTGGGGGGTGGGGCGGGGAGTAGGGCAAAAGAATACAAAGAAGAGAGGGGACTAGGAGAGAGGGCCTGCCTGTGACGTCGCTCAGCAGCACAGTGGGGGCTTCCGGGTCAGGGGGTCCTAAGAGCGGCCCTGGCTTGGGAGCTTTTCTAGCCCTGGGGCTGGTCTTCTCTAGAGCTAACTGATGTTCGGTGCCGTTTGCAAAGCAGGCAGGCTCTACACGACTAAAAATACACTTGGACGGCTCTATTTAAGCCAGTAGGATGTGTAAGAATTTGGGTTTAGCGCAGGTGGGCTTTGGGCCTGCCTGGAGGTAAACAACCCAGGGGCCGCCTTTAGCCCGCTTCTCTATCAGCAGGCCACAGCAAGGGAAAGACCAGGAAACCAACCATGACAGACGCAGGAGCAGAAGGAAACATTTAAACCAAACCTCTGCAGTTAATGTCCACAGAGAAAGGAGAAGAAATTGCATGATGCTCTATAAAAGGAACATTCAGAAAACAGAAGGGGTATCTTGGAAATAATATTAGTGCAAAGATGAACACTTAGGAGAGAAGGTGAAGGAAATATGCCAGCAAATAGAATGAAAAGGCCAAGAGGTTGGAAATAGGAGTGAAAAACATATGAAAAGTGGAGAAGTCAACCCAGGAGCTCCCACAGCTGACTTTTAGAAATTTTGGAAAGAGAATGGAGGAAGCGAAGTGGGGGGAAATCCTCAATAAAAGAATTTAGGAAAATGTCAGAGAAATCCAGAACATTTACAGCCCACCTCATGCTCAGTAAAAATGAATTTAGGGGCGGTGCCCAGGTGGCTCAGTTAGTTAGTCTTCTGCCTCCGGCTCAGGTCAAAATCCCACATTGGGCTCAGCAGGGAGTCTGCTTCTCCCTCTCCCTCTGCTCCTCCCCCCTTTGGTGCTCTCTCTTGCTCGCTCGCTTGCTCTCTCTCAACTAAATAAATAACATCTTTTCAATAAATGGATTTGGGAAGGAAAGAAATAACACCTACTCATCGACGCGAAATTCACTCTCCAAAAGTTTCCAGAAACAAAAAAAGAGGTCTCATATAGAGGACTAAGAATCAGAATGCTCCCGGATTTCTTAATGGCAACACTGGAAGTTAGAAGACAAAATTCCAAGGAAAAAAAATGTCCAAACTAGAATTTTATACCCAAACTGGAAAAGGGTGATGAGGGCAAAGGTCTCAAAATATGATATGCAAGGTCTCAAAATATTTACTCAGCAGGCACTGTCTCAGGAAGTTTATGGAAGGATGTGTGTCACCCAAAGAAAGTGTACTCGGGAGAGATACGGGCTCCAGCAGCAGGAGACCCAACATGGGGTGGGGCTGGGGCTGATGTTGGGTCTAGGGCTCCCTGAGTGCTGCTGACAGAGACAGATGTCCTGAGGTGACAGGTGTGAGGGAGCTGGGATGGCAGCCTGGCCATTTGGGAGCAGGAAGAAAGAGCTCTAGGATTTTTCTTTTTCCCTTTCTCCCTCCTCCTCCTCCCCCCCACCCTGCCATCCCCTTCTCATCCTCCTTTTTTTTTCTTTAAAGATTTCCTTCCTTTTTTTTTTTTTTTTTAAGATTTATTTATTTATTTGAGGCAGGGAGAGGGGCAGGGGGAGAGGGAGAGAGAGAATCTTAAGCAGACTCCAAGCCCAGCGTGAAACCCAACAAGGGGCTCGATCTCACGACTCTGAGATCACGACCTGAGCCAACATCAAGAGTCGGACACTCAACCAACTGAGCTACCCAGCTGCCCCGAAAAGATTTTATTTTTTGAGTAATCTCTACACCCAACGTGGGGCTTGAACTTAACAACCCTAAGATCAAAAGTCACGCACTCTGCCGACCAAGCCAGCTGGGCACCCCAAAAGAGTGCCAGGATTTTTCTAAAGAGTAAAATACATAGCTGTGCTCAGGTTATAGATCAAATTGTTCTCAAAACCTAAAAAAGAGGGGCGCCTGGGTGGCTCAGCCATTAAGTGCCTGCATTTGGCTCAGGTCATGATCCCAGGGTTGACAGAGAGAGTGGGAGCACAAGCAGGGAGAGAGACAGGCAGAGGGAGAGGGAGAAGCAGACTCCCTGCTGAGCAGGGAGCCTGATGCGGGGCTCGATCCCAAGACCCTGGGATCGTGACCCGAGCCAAAGGCAGACGCCTAACCAACTGAGCCACCCAGGCGCCCCCCCCCCCCCGCCTTTTTTTAAACAGGAGAAAATAAAATTTAATAGGCATACGTTTGGGGAATCTGCACAGACAGGAAATTCTAGACAGTGAGCCAACATGAAGCTTATATAAACTAAGGAAAAAGGTAAGGGCCTGAGCACAAAGGGGAGAAAAGTCAACATCAAGAAGGTGAAAGGAGATGTTTGGCAAAAATTAGACGACTCTATTGTGCATGTTGATAAAGAGTGGGGACTCTGTTAATACTCCTCTGCCTGTTGAAGGCTCTCCTTTCCAATGTAATTTTAGACAGTCATGGGAGAGGCAGAGCACCTTCCTTTTAATTCAAAATAATCTTTTTTTTTTTTTTTTTTTTACGTTGGCTCCACACCCAGTGAGAAGCCCAATGCGGGGCTTGAACTCAAGACACTGAGATCGGGACCTGGATTGAGATCAAGAGTCCGATGCTTAACCGACTGAGCCACCCTGGTGCCCCTTAACTCGAAATAATCTTTATGCCAAAGTGGCACATTTTGGGCGTCTCCTCCTGCACCCTCCACTCCCCTTGCCTGCAACTTTCCTGGAAGTTTCACATGTTACAAGTTGAGCTGGTAAATAGCTGGTCTCATCCAGCCAGTCTTAGTCTCGACAGGTCAGTTTCGTTAAACGCATTTTAAGAGGTGGTGGTCATTCAGCAAATTTGAAAAAGCAATCAGGTCCTTCAGGTTTTCCATGTCATTTGTCATTTGCGTATCTACTTGGTAAGAGGAAGAAGACAGAGCTTCCTGGATATTCTGTCGTCTCTGGCTGTCTCCGAATGCGAGCTCATACTACCCTTTATCTAAAATACCTTAATTTTCCCCTTCTACATTATGTAGCAAAAATCCCCCAAATGCACACAGCTCACGGGCTCTCCGGACAGGCTGAGGCTTGCTCTAAAAGGCACACGCAGGTCTGGGAGACTTGCTGCGCCTCTCAGCCAGCCTCCGGAGGCCTGATGAGTCCTGTCATCCCCTCCGCTGGTGGTTGAGCATCTGAAAGACAGCTCTTGTCTTCATTCTGGGTAGAGAGGAAAATAAGAGCCTCTATCTGGAGAAGGATTTTAGCGAAAAGAGCCCAAGCCTTGAGCCTGAGCTGGCTTGACTCGCTGGCCGGGCTGTTTGCCCCTCTGTTTCCTCATTAAGGTTCTGGGCATGATAATGCCAACCTCCCAGGGTTGTTCTGGGTTCTAAAAGTGATCCCGTCATGGATACAAAGTATGGAGTAGCTTTCCAGGTTCCCAGCAGGTGCTTGACACTTTGTGGCTGTTAGGTGTGTTACTGCTACACAGTTTCCACGGGGCTTTCCTCTGTCCTATCTCACTGATCCCTCAAGTATTATGTCCTATTTAAAAACAGACAAACCGACGGGATTGCTCCTTTGGGGCACAGCATGACTGGGCAATGTTCTAACACAGACAGAGGCCTTGGGAAGGGAACTTTCTTGAAAGAGCAATCATCCGCCAGCGGTTTTTACCTCCAGTCCCTTGACAGCGGCAGAACTCTGTGGTTGAGAACGGACTGCGATTCCAGACCTGCTCCCAGAAAGAGGGCGTTTTAATGTTCCAGGTGGGGCCAGCGGGATAAGTGATGACAGGGCACAGAGTGGATTCACGAAATAATGGTTTTATAACCATTGCCCAAAAGGAAATTGGAAAACAAGTGCATATGAGTCACTTCGGTCTTGTAAATACATTGACTACATAAACGGGGTCAGAAATACCAGGAGAGTTTGCAATAAGGTTTGAGAAATAAGCACTAAGTCCCAAGCAAAGGACAGAGTTTGTTTGTTTTACTTTTAAAGAGGCTCAGTGTTCCTCTTTGAACATTACAAGGTAAATATTTGTGTCAAACCATGTGTTTAAAATGGCGGGCGTATGGAAAGGGTTGTGCCAAGGATTGAATTTTAAACAAATTCAGACTTCTTGAGTCACTAGAAATAACTTTTAAAAGCCTGAGAGACTATTGTAATATGTGACATGAAAGCAGGATTCATGTTTAACTGAGCAAATTATCTGAGTATATGAGGCTTCAGTTTACATTTTCTTTGAAAAGAAACATACAGAGAACCTAAGAAAGTTATGTAGGTAGGGTCATTTCATGTTGGGCAAAGAACCCACGATGTCCCTGAGGACCTCACTGTGTAAAGGCTGTGTGTCATATTGACGGAGGCAGGAAAAATGAGTTAAATCATGTCCCCACAGGAAAGCGTCATAAATTTTAGCAAGATTTCCATGCAGAGTGATTAAAAGTGTTATTTCTCAAAACATTAGCGAGAAGCCAATAAATGTGGGTTGGGTGCAGAAAAAAATTATGTCCAACGGTGAAGTATTACAAGAGTAAAATACTAACATGTAAATGGTTATTTAAAATAAATGACTGCAGTGCTTGTAGCCCCCATGTCATTTCACGTAGGTATTTGTGGTCTTCTCTCTTCCTAATACCCTTGTAGCTCTGGATAATCGTTGGTCAAGTCGGCCATGATTAGTGTTGTATTGAAATTCACAAACGGGGAAACGTGTGTGAGATGGAAGAGGGCAGTACCTTTCCTAAGGTAAAGGCAGGTGATGGAAAATGTCCCTATGGTAGGGACACAAAGAGGGAGTTTGTGCGCCTGTGTGCGAGGCTGCCTGATAGGGCACAAGGGAATAGTGAGCAGTGACGGGCAGGAAACGGTGGCGCTGAGGACAGGGTTTCCCTGAGGTGGTGACAAAGAGGTGCCAGATTAGCTGTATCCTGCTTAGCTCTTGCTTCCTGGTCAGAGCCTTCAGGGGTAGTGGATGGGGAGGTGGAGGTGGGGCTGGAGCGGGGGAGGGTGGGAGAGGAGGAGGCAGGTGCGTCTGGCTGCTGTCCTCACATTTGTCGTTTAGGCGCTAGTAAACGCCTCGAGGACTCCCTGTACTGTGTATACTTCAATCTCATCCACCCACCCCACTTCTCTCCCACACGTTTTCCCAGTTTCTGATCACTGCGCATCTCTGCTCTAGAAGCAAAAATTATTATCCATCATACCCACTCCTGAGCAATTAAGAAAAAAAAAAGTAGCTTGAGACGTTATGAAAGGACCAGAAGAAAGGGAAGAGCCGACGGTCTGCTTAGCTAGAATATGTTCCTGGGGGTGTGATTAGCACACAGGGAGAACGGTGTTAGTAAAACGGGAAGTCCTATTGTTTCGAGTGAAAGTTTTCTCAGCATGTTAAGGTCTTGTGCTGCTAGGCAACAGCACCCGGAAGCAAAGCACAGGAGGAAAGCTGGATTCAGCAAGCCGTGGGCAACGTGAGGATAGCACACACCCTTCTTCCCTCCTGGTAGCTCAGGTAGCTACATGCTTTATTTTGGAAAGGCTTATTGCACGGTTGGCCCGAATCTCCGTGTATGTGCCTGTGTCTCCCTAACTCAAAGGCCTCAACCTCTCCTCTCAGCCTATCCTTCAAGCTATCTGCTCCTTTTAGATTACACACCTTTTTTCTTTTTAATATTAAGTAGGCTCCGTGCCCAGCGTGGGGCTTGAACTCACCACCCCAAGATCAAGAGTTGCCACTGACTAAGCCAGGCAGGCACTCCTTACCTGCTCTTTTTTTTTTTTTAAAGATTTTATTTAATTATTTTAGTGGGGGGAGGAGCAGAGGGAGAGGAAGAGAGAATCTCAAGCCAACTCTTCACTGAGCACACGGAGCCCAACTTGGGGCTCGATCCCACAACTGAGATCATGACCTGAGCCGAAATCAAGAGTCAGACGCTTAACCAACTGAACCACCCAGGCCCCCAGCTCCTTTTATTTTAAATGATCTTCCCAGTTCTACTGGGATATAATTGACATATTGTATTAGTTTAAGGTGTAGGACGTAATGATTTGATATATGTATATATTGCAAAATAGTCATCTCAATAAGTTAACATTCACCACCATACCTAGTTACAAATATTTTTTTCTTGTGATGAGAACTTTTAAGATTGACTCTCTCAGCAACTTTCAAATATACAATACAGTATTGCTAACTATAGGCACCATACTGAACATCACACTCTCAGAAATTACCTTATAACGGGAAGTTTGTACCTTTTGACCACCTTTACTCATTTTCCTCAACCCCCAAGCCTCTGGCGATCACCAATGTTCTGTTTCTAGTTCTTTTTTAAGATTTTACATATAAGTAAGATCATAAATATCTGTCTTCCTGTGTGTGACTTATTTCACTTAACATATCGACTCAAGGTCCAGCTGTATTGTTGCAAACAGGATTTCCTTCTGAATAATATTCCATCACATATATGTGTATATATATCTCAGATTTTCTTCATCCATTTATCTACAGATGGACACTAGTTTGTTTCCATGTGTTGGTTATTATAAATAATGCTGTGATGAACACATGGGTATAGATATCTTTTCGAGACAGAGATTTCATTTCCTTTAGATAAACACCCAGAAGTAGGATTGCTAGATCATATAGTAAAAATAGGTATCTATTCAGCCATGTCCACAATAGCCAAACTAAGGAAAGATCTGAGATGTCCACCGATGAATGAATGGATAAGGAAGGTGTGGTTTATATATATACAAGGGAATAGTATTCAGCCATCAGAAAGGATGAAATCTTACCATTTACATCAAGATGGATGGAACTGGAGGGTATGATGCTGAGCGAAATAACTCAATCAGAGAAAGACAATTATCACATGGTTTCACTCATATGAGGAATATAAGAAACAGTGCGGAGCATCATGGGGAAGAGAGGGAAAAACAGAATGGGAAGAAATCAGAGAGGGAGACAAACCACAAGAGACTTTTAACTATGGGAAAGAAACAGGGTTGCTGGAGGGAAGGTTGCTGGGGGGAATGGGGTAACTGGGTGACGGGCATTAAAGAGGGCATGTGACATGATGAGCACTGGGTGTTATATGAAACTGATGAATTATTGAACTCTACATCTGAAACTAATGATGTTTTATATATTGGCTAATTGAATTTAAGTAAAAAATTAAAAAATAGGTAGCTATTTTAAATTTTTTGAGAAACCTCCATACTTCTCCATTCTTCATAGTGGGGGCACCAGTTTACACTCCCACCAACAGTGCATGAAGCTTCCCTTTTCTCCACATCCTCACCAGCTTCTGTTAGGTCTTATCTTTTTGAGGATAGCCATTCTAACAGGTGTGAGGTGATACTTCATTGAGGTTTTGATTTGCATTTCCTAATGATTAGTGCTGTTGAGCATCTTTTCATGTACCTGTTGGCCATTTGTAGGGGTTTATTCTTCTATTTTTTAATAGTTTTTTTTTTTAAGTGATGTCTACACCCAACGTGGGGTTTGAACTCATGACCCTGAGATCAAGATGCAAGTCACATGCTCTACCGACTGAGCCAGCCAGGCCCGCCCTTTACTTATCATTTTTTTTTTTTTTTTTTAAAGATTTTATTTATTTATTTTTCAGAGAGAGAGATCATAAGTAGGCAGAGAGGCAGGCAGAGAGAGAGAGGGGAAGCAGGCTCCCTGCTGAGCAGAGAGCCCGATGCGGGACTCGATCCCAGGACCCTAGGATCATGACCTGAGCCGAAGGCAGCTGCTTAACCAACTGAGCCACCCAGGCGTCCCTACTTATCATTTTTTAAAAAAGATTTATTTATTGAGAGAGAGACAGCCAGCGCGTGTGCGCTCGAATTGGGGGGGTGGGGCAGAGGGAGAGAATCTTTCAAGCAGATTCCCCTCACCCCAACCCCCCAAGTGAGGAGCTGGACATGTGGCTTGATCCCCCAACCCATGAGATCATGACCTAGCCCAAACCAGGATTTGGACTCTTAACCAAATGAGCAATCCAGGTGCCCTTCCTTTTATTTTTTAAATATAAAATCCTGTACACTGTAGTATTCCTTTATTTATTAGGAATTCAATGTATTTTTAAACTGTGCCAACATTTTATTTTGAAGTAGGCTCCACACCCAACATGGGGCTTGACCTCAAGACCCTGAGATCAAGAATCACACGCTTGGGGGCGCCTAGGTAGCTCAGTGGGTTGAAGACTCTGCCTTCGGCTCAGGTCATGATCTCAGGGTCCTGGGATGGAGCCCAGCATCAGGCTCTCTGCTCAGCAGGGAGCCAGCTTTCCCCTCTCTCTTTGCCTGCCTCTCTACCTACTTGTGATCTCTCTGTGTCAAATAAATAAATAAAATAAATCTTAAAAAAAAAACAAAAGAATCACGCGCTTGGGGTGCCTGGGTGTCTCAGTGGGTTAAAGACTCTGCCTTCAGCTCAGGTCATAATCTCAGGGTCCTGGGATTGAGCCCCGCATTGGGCTCTCTGCTCAGTGGGGAGCCTGCTTCCCCCTCTCTCTCTGCCTGCCTCTCTGCCTACTTGTGATCTCTCTCTGTCAAATAAATAAAAAAAAGAAAAAAGAAAAAAAGAATCACACGCTCTACCAACTGAGCCAGCCAGGTGCCTCTGTGCCAACATGTTAAATTAGGACTGTTACTGTTTTTCCTGAAGTTCTGGTTACAAAAATATGTGTGCTTTTTTTTTTTTTTTTAAGATTTATTTATTTATTTTAGAGAGAACATGAGGGGGAGGGGGCAGAAGGAGAGGGAGAAGCTTAAGCAGATGCCATGCTGAGTGCACAGTCCAACGTGGGGCTCAATCTCAGGAACCTGAGATAATGACCTGAGCTGAAACTAAGAGTCGGATGCTTAACCAACTGTGTAACCTAGGCACCCCCGAAATATACAGTTTTGAGGAGTCTCCCCAACTCTATTAGCCTTGGTCTTATTTTGAGTGATTTTGAGGGGACATGAAGATTTGCAGATTATCAAGTTCTTA
This sequence comes from Potos flavus, assembly GCA_028534135.1. NCBI lineage: Eukaryota > Metazoa > Chordata > Mammalia > Carnivora > Procyonidae > Potos > Potos flavus. Next base: position 5,320,125 of record CM052890.1, on the reverse strand, counting down.
GCAATGCATAGATCACAATACAGCAGAAAGGTCTGTATACAAGCCTGAAGAAAAAGAATATACTTGATTTCAAGCCTGAAAAATAAATGAAAGGAAAAAGTATACACAAAGAAACAAAAATCTTAAAAAGCGAACAGAAACAGAAAGACACCAAGACACAGACCTGTACCCCTGAAACAAATAATACATTATATGTTAATAATAATGATAAAAAAAAGAAAAGCACCAAGAAAAGTGCCAGATGTCTGGGCTGATACGAGAAAAGAATGAGTGACATCACTTCAAATCAAGTGCAGAAAGATATGGGACGGTCGGATCCTATCCTATCCTATCTGATCCTATCCTAGGAGGACCTTGAGTACCTGCCACACATTTGAGGCAGGTGCTTATACCTATTACCTCATTCACTGGTCCCAATTAAATACTACTATTATTATCCCTCTTTTAGAAACAAGGAACTTGAGAGAAAGATTAAGAAAATTGCCCAAGGTCACACAACTTGTTAAATGGCATTCAGATACCGTTTTTTTTGCCATACTACCTCTAGAAAACAAAACCAGGTGTTTTTTTGTTTTTTTAAGAGTCTCGGCTATTTCCAGCAGAAGGGTTTTAACAATCTCCAGGGCGGGGCCTTGTGGTCATGCACATTCTTTAATCTCCACAACCCAGCACAGAATAAACATCCAGGACGGTGTTGAAATATTTACCCCTTTCTTGGCAGCTCCCCCCACCTTTTCACCTTTGTGCTTTTGCTCCAGCTCTCTCACTGGAATGTTCCAGGCGGGTAGGCATTTCCACAGCTCCCAGTCCTAGCCCTCCTTGCACTAGCAGCCACCTCGCCAAGTTTCCCCGTCCGGATCCCCGGCCGCAGGGGCTCTACCCGCACCTCCGCGCCAGTTCTCGCGTGCACCTCACACCGTGTCTGCAACAAACCCGTCCGTTCCCTCGCTAGTGTGCCCAGGCTGGGACAGACAAGAACCTAGTGAGTCCTCAGTGCTCCTCCTCCTAGCCCAGTGCTCGGGGTGCTAAGTGTGCCCTGAACAATGAAAACGCAAAGTCGAGGGATCCAGAGCCCGTTTCGCAGTTCAACAACCGTTTCATTTTCAAAAGGCTCCTCCATGCGCAGCAACACGGATTAGGGAGGGAGCGGGTTCGGCCTGAATCCTGCAGCCGGGCAGAACGAGGGGTCAAACCGTGGACCCCGCCCCCACCGCACCCCTAGTCTTTGAAGGTTCCTTTGTGCCGGCCGGAGGCACAACCGGATGGCGAGGCCGGAATGCGGGGACCGATAGAGACGCGGCCCGCACAGGGCCGGGCCTTCTCGGGGGTTCCTCTAGGTGAGGCCGAGCCGGGCGCAGCGCGTCCGGGGAACCACACCCCCGGCCTCGGCCCCGGGGGGTGGGGAGCGCGGAGCCACGCGTCAGCAGGAACCCCGGGGCCGAAGTTCAGTGCACTGACACCCCCGGGGCCGCCGTCACCCGCAGACACACAAAGGCCGGAAGTGCGCCCGCGTCGGCCTGTCGAGGCGCCCTCTCTAGGACCCGGGAGGCCTCGTCTCTCGGTGGTTCCCCGGGCTCGCTGGACGCCCGGGACCGGACCGCGCCAGACCCCCGGACGGTACTCCCAGGGGGGCATGTACCCCACCCCCGGGGCAGCAAAATGAGTCGAAAGGAAAAAAATGGAGATCGAATCCAGGAACTCACTTGTGGGAGAGAATGTCCACTTCACATTTATCCAGGCCAAAGTTTCAGCTGAAGGGGTTAGAGCACGGTGTATTATTTATCTTGCTGGCTTCCCCCAGAGGAGGAGCAAACGAGGCCTGAAGAAACTTCGCTCCTGCTCAGGGTCTCCCAGTGACAGTTGAGTCAGAACCCAGGACTTGTGCCCTGGCGGCCTGGGCCCTTGCCACTGCCTGGGGCTGCCTCTCATCCGAAATGAACACTATGAAAATTAAAACCTACTGTTCAAAATGGCAGGAAACATCTAACAGTTTCAAAATGGACCAAATGGGGGGGGGGGTGAAGCCCCACAAAAATTAAAAAGATTAAAAACAAAACACCAAAACCGACCAAATGCAGTGTGCAAGAATTCAGAGAAGAACATCTCATACCCATTAGGATGGTTACTAGCAAAAAAAAAAAAAAAAAAAACCCCAAATAGCAAGTGGAGAAGTTGGAACCCTTGTGCATGGCTGGTGGGGAGGGAAAAACTGTGCAGCCACTGTGGAAAACAGTATGGCAGCTCCTCAAAAGATCCAAAACAAAGTTACCATGGGATCCCGCAATTCCACTGCTGGGTTTACGCCCCAGAGAATTTAAACCAAGGGCATGAAGAGATATTGTACACCCATGTTCACAGCAACATGATTTATAGTAGCCCCAAAGTAGAAGCAACCCAGTGTCTATTGACCAATGGATAAACAAACTGTGGTCTATACATACAATGGAGTATTACATGGCCTTAAAAAGGAAGGAAATTCTGACCCTGGTCCTACTGTGGTAATCATTTTGCGATATATAATTGTATCGAACCACACTGTACACCTTGAACTTATACTATGTTATAGGTCAATCATACCTCAATGGAGGTAGGGGGATCTACCTGTTCTCTTAAAAAAAATCAAACAAATGGGGTGCCTGACTGGCTCAGTCAGTAGAGCATGCAACTCTTGATCTCAGAGTCGTGAGTTCAAGTCCCATGCCAGGTGTAGAGCCTACTTAAAAAAAAAAATCACATTGGAGGAAAACCCAATGAGCCACTCAAACATTCCTGAAAATAATAAATGTGGCCAAAGGCACACAGGCATTTATCAGGACTTCTTACACATCTGAGAATTTTACATTGCTCAGAAATCCTAGCATACGGGGAGGAGGGGATGCTTCCAGTTATAACTCAAGCCTAAAGAAACATTAGAAAAGCTACACTGGAGAAGGTTCAAGACTTCATTTGTGGGGGGAGCACCTGGGTGGTTCAGTTGGCTAAGCGTCAGACTCTTGGTTTCAGCTCAGGTCACAATCTCCGGGTGCTGGGATGGAGCCCCTTGTGGGGCTCTGCACTCAGTGTGGTGTCTGCTCGGGATTCTCTCTCCCTCTCCATCTGCCCCTCCCACTCATGCTCGCGCACGCGTGCTCTCTCTCTCTCTCTCAAATAAATAAACCTTAAAAGAAAAGGACTTCATTTGGCTTTAAACAATTTACAGCAGAGGAAAATGGTCATCCAAATATGTGAGAAATCCTTGCCTCCTACCTCAGCTCTCGCCACAGTAGAACTAGAAATGCAGCTTTGTGAAAAATCATTGCATTCTGTTTGATCAGCGGGGGTTTGGATTTGGCAACGTTCTGCCTTAAGTATCTTCTTTGTCTTAAGATTCTAGTCCTACTTTTTCCAATAGGGCAGGCATTAGCCCCCACATATGGCTACTGAACACTTGACATGTGTCTAATCACAATTGAGATGTCCTTTGATGTAAAATACACACTGGATTTCAAAGACTTCATATGAAAAAAAGGAAGGTAAATGTAAGATATATCAATAACATTTACAATGAATAATTCAAATTTTTAATTAATTTTAAATTGCAAAGTATATAACTGAATAGCTTAAAAATAATTTTAAAATGTATATGTGGAAGTGATATTTTGGACATACCAGGTTAAATAAAATATAGCATTAAAGTTAATTCCACCTGTTTCTTCCTGCTTGTCAAAATGTGGCTACCAGAAAATTTAACGTTTCATATGTGCGTGCATTATATTTACATCAGAAAGCACTATTTCAGTTCTTTCTCTCCTGATGTGCTAATCAGACTGAGGACAACAACAACAGCAAAACTGCAAGCTTGTCGATGGCTGACATTTTATTTTATTTTAAAGATTTATTTATTTGAGGGGTGCCTGGGTGGCTCAGTGGATTAAGCCTCTGCCTTCGGCTCAGGTCATGATCTCAGGGTCCTGGGATCGAGCCCCACATCAGGCTCATCAGGGAGCCTGCTTCCCCCGCCCCCCACGACCCGCCTGCCTCTCTGCCTACTTGTGATCTCTTTCTCTCTGTCAAATAAATAAATAAAATCTTAAAAAAAAAAAGATTTATTTATTTGAGAGAGAGAGCGAGAGCACATGCAAGTGGGGGAGGGGCAGAGAGAGAGAGAGAGAGAGAGAATCCCAAGCAAACTCCCTGCTGAGTGTGGAGCCTGAAGCAGGGCTTGATTCCAGGATCCTGAGATCATGCCTGGAGCCCATCGACCCCGCTTGCGCGCTCTCAAATAAATAAATAAATAAAATGTTTAAAAAACAGCTATAACAAAACCCAAGAGCATAAATAAGTTGCCTAGAGCGGTCACATAGGAACTGGAAGATCCAGGAGCAGCTCTGGAGCTGACTAACTCCCGGCCTATGTGTCCTTTTAGCTGCACAAAGCGACTTCAGACAGATTTGTGGTAACCAAAGCCGAGAAGCCTTGTTTGGAAACCTGAATGCCAGCTTTATTACTTTTTAGGCAAAGCTATTCCCAGGTAGAGAACGAAGATGGAGAACTTCCCTTGCTTTCAGTAAGAAGATCTACTCAGAAAAGCAAACTCAACCCAGAAATTTCCCTTCGTTACAAATGGACATTAGAGACCAAGGAAGTGGCTGATTTAAAGGTTTAGTTCAGATCAGCGTATGTGAGAAGTAGATCCCTCTGTCACATTCTTGCCCACGTGCTGCGACTGTTGTCTCAAAAGCCTGGCCTATTGATAAAACTATCTGAGTCCAACGGTCAGTTCTGGATGAATCCAAGCCCTGCTGTCCCTTAGCATGATGTCCTCAAGGTTCATCCGTGTTGTACCATGTGTTAGAATTTCCTACCTTTCTTTTTTAAAGATTTTATTTATTTATATGGGAGAAAGAGAGAGAGTGTGAGAGAGCACAAACAGCAGCAGAGGCAGAGGGAAAGGGACAAGCAGACTCTCCTCTGAGCAGGGAGCCCGATACCGGGCTCCATTCCAGGACCCTGAGATCATGACCTGAGCTGAAGACGCTTAACAGATGGAGCCACCCAGGTGCCCCTGAAACTTCCTACTTTTTAAAGGTTGAATAATATTCCATTGTACAGCTAGACCACATTGTTTACCTAGTCACTGTTCTATGGAAACACTTGGATTGTTTCCACTTTTCTTGACCTTTAAAGAAGGAAATGACATGATCTTACCTGTGTTGTCAGGGCGTCAAGGATGATAGGAAAGTCGGGAGACTGGGGAGGACTGCACATTATCCAAGGGAGGCACAGTCAGACAGGAGCGATCTGGGTGGAGAAAAGGACGAGAGTGAGAGCGTATTTCGGTTTTGGTGACATCTAGGCTGTCTGGGATGAAAGGGAGGGGACATGAATGAAAAGTCTTAGTTTGGATGGTTAGGAGGGTAAAGATGCCCTCAACTGAGATGGAGAAATCAGGAGGAGGGGGAGGGGGGAGGAGGAAGAAAGGAGGGGAAGAGGGGAAATTGTTCTGGTTTCCGCTAGGGATGGGGTGGAGGGGGAAGATCATGCTGGTATTTAAATTCGCGATTCTGAGGGGTCTCTGGATATTGAGGTGGAAATGCTGGGGGGCAGATGTGAAAACGAAGTGAGATGACCCCCTAATTATAAAAAGGATCAGCAAACATAGTTGAAGAGCAACGCCAACCAGGGTTCCCGACAGCCCTACACGTTCTTAAAGCTGCTGGAAGAACCTCCCCCAATCCGTTAGCGTGGTACATAGTGCCCTCTCGTGGCAATACTGTGCAATTGCAGTTGAGCTTACCACCTAGATTGGAAATGTCTTTCTGAATCCTGATAGGGGGCAGTTCTGCAGCTTAGCTTGAGAAGGAAATCTGACACTGACTCGCCCAATGTGTTTTAAGATCCTCAAGTAAGGATTGGGTGCTCAAGGGTCCAGGGAAGCCGACTGCTCCCTCAGCAGGTGTTGTGAGCCTAGGAGGCACCTGCGGGACAGCATGGCTGAGAGAAGGCAAGGCAAAATTAATGGGGCATAGTGAAGTGAGAACAGTGTGTATACTGAAATTATTTTGGGGTCACCCTAATGCTCCCACATTTCCTTTCAACCATTAATGTACAGCTATTAATATTTAATTTTCCAGCCAGGCAGCTTTAGTTTAAGGAAATTGTCTGCCTGGGCAGTCCCTAAGCAACATTACTACCTGGGAAGCATGTTGCTTTTGCTTTGGGCTTCTTTCTTCTTCTTTTTAAAAAAAAACTTATTTATTTGTTTATTTAAAGGAGGCTTCACACCCAACGTGGGGCTCAAACCCACGACCCTGACATCAAGAGCTGCCATGCTCCACTGACTGATCAACCTCAAGGAAGACATCTAGTCATTTCTGGGTACTTTACTTGTATTCCTTTTCAAGAGATTGTGGTTGGGTTTCCTTTTTTCTTTAATATTTCCCAACTATTTGTTGTTGGTATATAGGCGATCTATTGATCTTGTGTATTTGCTTGTCGCCCACATTTCTGAACTCTTTGACTTATTTCAGGGAATTGGCCATTGATTTTCTTCAGTTTTCTAGGTAGGAAGGCATAGTGTCTGCTAATAAGTGTTAATTCATTTCATGATTGTTAGTGTTTGAACTTCTCACTTCCTCTTGTGTTAAGGAATTAACTTAGGAGTTCCAGAAAAATATTGAACAATTGTGGAAATAGGGATTCTGGTTTTATTCCTGACATTAACGGGAATGTGCTAATGTTTCATTAATGCCTCAAGAGAGGCAATTGCTTTTTTTTTTTAAAAACATTATACCATATTTTTTTCAAATGTAACAGAAACTGTTGGCTGCTTACCCCCGAATAATCTCCCTCCTTTTTCTGTGCTAAGAAATGCGCTCTGATTTTTGACAAGAATTGACAGAAAACTCTTAATCTCATGAAAGGGGCCCAGCCTGTGGCATGTATTCAGAAATTGGCTTTGGGCAGTGAGATGTAAAGGGAAGTCGGCAGGAGTGGGTGGGTATGTCTTCCTAGGAAGGTTTCTCTCCGTGAGCAAAGGCAGAACTCTAGGGGAAAGAGGATTTGGTCATTATCTCAGGGCCACGCTTCCTGGCTGAGCTGAATTTGGGAGGACGCCGTCCAGACACCTGCTGCAGTTATTTTTGTGACCAGTAGGGGGCGACCAAAACCCATGGCCCATAGTTGAGAAAAATCCCTCTTGGTTGAGACATCTGCAGTCAAGTATGCTATTCCTTGCAGCTGAGGGTCATTCCTAAATGCCACATTGGTTAAGGAAGCCTCCTTCTGTCACTAGTTTACTGTTTTTGCCTGAAGTTGGCACTAGGATGTGAAGTTCAAAGCCAAACGCAAGCCCTTGAACCGGAGCAGGTGAGAGCGAGGAGTATCGGGTCAGGTCTGAAGAAGGAAACAAATAAACTCTGGGGCAGCCACGGGCAGGAGGAGCAGGGCCAAGGGGGCTTCACGGGAGCGTTCAGTTGGCTCTTTTCCTCCCTCTGCCGGCTCTTAGTTTAGCAATGAATGATAGCAGTTATTCACCTCCCAGGTAGAAAGCATTTCTGCTTCCCGGGGCTCTGCTATTGTCGGGGATATAAATCTAGTCACCTTGGCTTTCTGGGTTCCAGGGGTGCGCGTACATTTCCTGGCACCAGGCAGGAGGAGACCCCGCCCAGGTGAGCACGACCAGCCTGCGCCTTTGCCTTTCCACCACGAGGGGGCGCGCGGGCCACGCTGAAGCTGCGTCCGGAGGGCGAGGGAGGAGGGTCTGGAAGGAGGAGCTCATCCGAGAGTGTGCAGGCAGGGTGGGGCCAGGTAGGGGGAGGATGCCAACGTGGGGCGAAACTGGGACCTTAGCTTGCAGCTCAGGCGAGTGGGAGAGAAGACAGGTCTGAGCTGTAAGAGCGAGGAAGGACGCAGAAAGGAATAGCACAGATTGGTTTGGAGGCTGGTTCTGGGGGGAGCTACACTGGGAACCAGAGCAGGGACTGGGAGTGTTCTCCTATTCTGGGTAGGTCATCTTGAAAATGTTTCCTCAGATGAGAAGCAGGAAGCTTCCAGGTGCAGTACGGATCAGGTAGACGGAGAGCCACCCAGGGAGCTGAGGCTGGGGGCTGGGTGAGACAGCCTGCAAGGAGGGGACTGCGAGCAATGACTCAGATCCAGGACCTGGGATTTGAATACCCCATCGGCAAACTCAGGGCTCATCGGGTGCATCTGCAGTCCTGTAGGCTTGATGTCCAGAATGTGTCCTGAACTCTGGCTGCCTTCACAGCTGCTACCATTCCAGTCCATTCCAGCGTGAGTCCTTCCCTGGGACTTGTTTCTGGTCTCCGTTTCCATCTTTGTGTCACCATTGTCCCTTCCTCACATAGCAGCCAAAGCGATGTTTTAAAACCCTAAAGTGGGGTGCCTGGGTGGCTCAGTGGTTAAGCCTCTGACCTCGGCTCAGGTCATGATCTCAGCGTCCAGGGATTGAGTCCTTGCTTAGTGGGGGAGCATGCTTCTCCCTCTCCCTGCTCCTGCTCTCTCTCGCTCTCAAATAAATAAACAAGATCTTAAAACAAACAAACTAAAGCAAATCCTATCGCCATCTTGGTTAGAACTTACCGGGTGAGGCCATTTGCAGTAGAAACTCCTTCCCAAGGCGAACGATGCCTTCCTTGCACGATCTGATTGCTACCTGCCTTTTCAAAATCCTCTGACTCTCCTCCTGATTATGATGCTCCCGCCCACTGGTCCTTATTCTGCCTTTCAAACACCGCGATTGTTCCTGCCCTAGGGACTTGGCATTTGCTGTGCCCTCTGCCCCAAATGCTCTTTCCCCAGGTATTTCCATCGTTGTTTCTTTTCCTTTCACTTGGAAAGGAACAAAAAAGAGAATGGTCTGGGATGCTGAGATAGTGTGGTCATTGGCTTTACTCCTTTGTCTTTCTGGAAATCTTCCCTGATATTTCTGAGAGACATCACAGCATGGACGACTCTAGGTCGGAATTAGTGATCATGGTGGTGGTCACGGGAGGAGGTAAGATGTGGGCTGAACCTTGATGGAGGGTATTGTTTCCTTTTTTTTTTTTTTTTGAGGGTATTGTTTCAATAAGCAGAATTGGGGTAAAGTCCATGCAGGAAGGGGAGGTACCCACTTGTTCTGCTTGGTCTTTAGTGTTTATTAGAGTACGAAGCAGAAAATAAATGCTCAATATAGAATTCTTGAGTGAAAACACCAATAAATGAGCAAAGGAAATGGAGAACTCTAAATGTGTCTGTTTATCAAGTTCTAGTGACAAGCCAGGTTGGAAAAGCAGCGTTCTGCCAAACTGGAGAGGACTTCAACAGTCACTACGGTTAAGTCCCTTATCCTGTTGCCCTCTCCTGCCTAAATCTGAGCCCTCCATCCTTACAGTCTAGCTGGTGAACTGTCTCCAGAGGAATCTTCGAGAGAGATGAGGTAGTATTAAGTGACTGAGGAATGGCCAAGCAGACAGTTGTGGCAATGAGGTCCTCCCGGGGTCGGGCATCTTCAAAGAGCACTTGAACTTGGTCCTGCCTGCTGGAGAATCTGTTGCTGGTTCTCTGTTGGGCGGGCAGGAGGTGCTCGTGGAAGGATCCACATTTGCTCCTCTAGGCCCCTCATCCTCCCTGGTGTGCCCAGCGATGCCCACAGCCCGGCCCCAGCCTCACTCGGGTCCCTTGTCAGGCCCCTGTGGCCCTCCCCTCAGCCTCTCACACTGACTGGTCAGGAACAATCTTTTCACCTCTTCTTGGCAGCTGTCTTGGCCTTCACTTCCTCCTCTGAAATCTGGATCCCTCCAGGAAGCTTCTCTGGGTGTCTGAGTGGCTCTGTGTCCCTCTCCCTTTCCCCCACAGCTGGCCAGGACTGGGGTCTCCAGAGGCTTCATAGAAAGGTCAGGTGTGGGAGCCCTGCTGTGTCTTTTGGGGTTTTTAAACCTGTGGATGGTGGTGGGTAACTGGGTTAAAACAAAAACAAAAACACACTCAGGGAGTCCAAGAACATCTGATCCCCGTCTTCCTGGGACTGCGTCCTGGAGGGAGGAAACGTCTCAGATGAGCTACGGTCTGGGGAGCTCCAAGGCCCAAAGGTGTGGGGCAGGTCGAGCAGCTGGAATGGAGGGCCGCGTCTCACAGGGAGGAGGCAGGTCTGGGCCACTGAGGCACAGAAGAGGCATGGGTTTGTATTAAAGAGGGTCTACCACCTCCCAACAGAGGGGACGTCCACAGTGGGCTCTTGAACAAGGCCCGAGGGCCCGGGTGGTCCACGCCACGCTACAGAGGACCCCCCCCCCCCGCCCCAGGGCAGGATGCTTTGAGTCGCTACCAAGAATTTCAGATGAATCGAAGGCTTAGGAGCACAAGATGAAGAGTAATATCTACTTCCATTTTTAAATCATGTCAGTTTAAAAATATCTTTCTACATTGGGTGCTAGGCAAGGGGATTACTGTTGATTTGATTCGACAGATTAGATCATGGGGTTTTGCAAGACAGTTAAGCCGTGAGTCAGCTCCGTGGCTGGCATTCGAATCTTCCAGTTTCCAAGTCGCCGAGTCGACCACCTGACCCCTGGCCTCACTGGTGATGCAGCAGTGACGCCTAGAGCTCGTCGCTCCCGCCCTGCAGGAGGGGTGGCTACTGGCCCTGGGTGCCCCCGGAGCCTTCAGCCCTCGCTCCCGGCCCCAGCACGGTGAGGGGCTGGGCCAGGCTGCTGTGCTTCGCGCGGCAGGAGTAGGAGTCCGGGGCTCTGTCCTGCGGGGAAACTGCTATCACCACCCAGGACTGGTAAGTGCTGTTTCCGCTGGGAAGCACGTCTCCCCCCGACTCAGTCTCCTGCGTACTGTTCCCCTGAATCCAGTGCAGCTCAATTTCTCGTGGGTAGAAGCCATCGGCCCGGCACTTGAGGGTCTGAGTTTCTCCCGGGGTCCCGTGGCTGGTGACGGACACGGAGGGGGGATCTGTGGAGGGACAGAGCGTGGATAGCGAGGGCCTGCCCTCAATGGCTCCCTGCTCCCTCCCGCTCTCGGGGCGTCAGTGATGAGCAGAACTCCAAGCTCTGTGTCTGCCTCCCAAGGAACCTTTATGAAGATCAGGGAAGGCCCAGGGTTCCCAGGAGCCTCCCCGTTGGATCGTGGAATGACCGCCACCCTCAGGCTCCCCTGTCCCTCCACCATATATTGAGATCTGATGGCAAGAAACTGTGTCTACCCCCCCATACATTTTTCTATTTATTCCCAAACTTCTGAGTGAGCTTTGGGGCTCCCTCCTCCCCCAGCCGCAGCTCTATGCCTTAGTTCCGCCTGCAGCTCTATCCATGAGACTCGTCCCTGCTCTGTCCCACAGGACCCTCGTTCTCACTGCTTCCCAAACCCAAGTCTCGGCTTGCGACAACCAGACTGTGACAGGCAGGCATTTTCCACACCTGCCTTCATCCACGGCTCAGCCGGGAGGTCTCGTCCTAGAGACACCACCGTGGGATTGGCCGGAGATGCTCCCCGGGCTCCCAGCCTGAGATCACCTTGGTCTTTCTCAGCTCGGCGCGGGGGAGCAGGACAGAGGAAGCCGGGGTACCTTGCCGGTCCAGGTAGGTCTTGCCGTACTGTAGGTACCTCCGCAGCATCGCCGGGCACTCCTCTTCCAAGTAGGCCCTGGCCCGCAGCACGTACTCCTTTTCCGCCTCCCACTTCTGCTTGGTGTCCACAGCGGCTGGGTCCTGGGGGACCCAGGCTGGGATTTCTTTGTCGAACTCGATGAAGTTCCTTCCGTCATAGGCGTACCTCCAGAACGCTCCGCTGCTTTCGTTATTCCGGAGCTCGCAGCCAAACAGTCCCTGAAAGGTGTGAGACCCTGCGCCCTCCCCGGGCCCCCCGGGGAAGTTAGTCAGCCCGGCCTCCGCTCCGTTTTAATAACTTCAACTCCTACACAGTTTGCAGAAACAACAGGAAGCAAGGCCTTGGAGATCTAAGCACATGGTCCCTTTATTTTGGCGCATGGGTTAGGAACCAGTCATGGAGCAGAAGAGGGAAAGGTGCCTGGGCTCGGTGTTTTAGGCCCGTCTGGGCTGAAATGCATCCTTCCTGGCGGGGAGAGTCAGGGAGACCAGACCACCATGTTCCTGGCCCCCTCGTTCCCACGTCATCTCATTTAGTGAACTGCGAATACCGTGGGGGTTCTTAGGAACCTGACAGAACCACACTGAAATGCCATCTCCAAGTTAAACAGAAATTATTCGGAGTTTTATACAGATTGCCAAATCTCTCCTTTTTTTCCCCTCCATTCTAAGTAGAGCTGATGTCACCGCTTGAGTAAACTCTTTCCTGGGGTTTGCTATCCTCATTTTGAATCTCTGAGCCCCCTCTCTGCCCAGTGAGCCACAAGTCTTGGAACCTGGCCTCCTCTGGGAGGGGGACACAACCGCTGTGGACCCGATGCTGATTAGCGCTGGGGGCCCAGCCTCTGATCTCAAGCTCCCGGGGCTCAAACCGCAGATCTCTCTGCACCCCGACCTGGCTTGAACTTGAGCGTTTAACCTCCCCACGCTTTGGGCTTCTCGGCTTACAAACAGCGGCGGCCACCGTGCTGCTTCAGAGGGCTGCTGTGTTACCAGGGTCAGTACCCGTGCCTGGCACACAGTATGCGCTCGGGAAATGCTAATTATTCTCTCGCACCCTCCGTTCCTCTCTTTACCGTCTTTACTCGTGATTACTTGCTTCCACGTTTTTAGTCCAGCCAACCAGCTGTCTGCTGGGGTCCTTCTCGGGCCCCTGGGCCGCCCTCTCTCCTATTCTGATGCACAGTGAGGGCCATTTTCCTTACCAGGGCTTCCCATTTATTACCCTTCAGATTTGTGCATGACTCTGGCCTCCTTTAGGAAATTTTCAGATTCCACGTAGTTTCTTAGGCATTTTTGTGCTCAGAAGCCCATCTTTCGACACTCACCCTATGATGATTTAGTGTCAGCAGTTCACCAGCCCGTGACTGGCTGACTTGGGAGACTGGCGGTGGGGGTGGGGGGGTCCCGGCTCCCCGTCTTCCTCCTACCACAGGTCCACAAGCCCTCCCGAGTCTGGTCCTTATGGACAGGAGGGTCTTTAGGACTCATGTAACTCTAACAGTGTGTGGCTTTGAGGTCAGGCCCTACTGAGCTCCCAGGATGGGCCATGGTTTGTGGGAGGTATTTTCTCTCAATCATTCAACATATTTCATTGGAGCAGGTTATTCGTGGCTGTCCCAGATGATGGGACGATCAGGGAGATCAGGATCGATGACATTCTAGCCTTCGTGGAATTTGCAGAGGTAAGTTTTATGGAATCTCTTGGAGGTTCCAATTTTGTGGGTTCAGACCAGATTAAGAACATGTTCACTGTCAAACGGCTAGTGACTGGCTGGGAACCCAGCCACGCGGACCCAGATCTACCTGACCCCAGGCTTAGCTCGCTCCCTCCCTGACATCCCTGGGCAGGGGAGCCTGATGCCTTCTAAAGTAGGATCAGCCTCACACAGGTCAGGCTGTGCAGCAGAGAGGTCATGCGTGTCCCCACCCCCAAGGATGGGGACGGGATGGCGGAGGAGGAGAGCAGATGTGCTGTGGGGTGGGGGGGTGAAAGCAGAGTGCCTGTGATTTTCTACCCTGGTCTCCGTTATTTCCATCCTGCTGACCCTTTTCCACTCACCCCTGCAGGGCTGCCTGTTGAGCTAAGACCCTCTGCCCCAGCAGTCCACGGTCCACTGACCTTCTTTGTCCTTGTAGTAGTCCATGATGTCCTTCAGGGTCACCATGAAGACGTCCTCCCTGGCCTTCTGAAGTTCACTCTCCTTCTCCCAGTCCTCTATTCCTTCCATCTGGCTCCACGGGTACCGGGGTATGGCCTTCCTGTCTTCACTGTCATAGTGAAAGAAATCCTGGTCGTTGAGGTAGGCCGTGGCCTGGAAGCTGGGGAAGCCGTCCCTGGGCTTGGACAGCCCGGTGTAGAAGAAGCTCAGGGAGTAAGGCCCTGAAAAAGAGGAGAAGACTTTGAGGTGTGGGGTCCGTGCAGGGGAGGCCCAATGCGGGGCAGCAGAGGGCCAGGAAGGGGGCCGCGGCCACTGGGCCCCTCTGGAGGCTCACTCAAGTGAAAAGGGCCCTACGTCTATCCTGGGGATGGTACTTCAGACACCATTCTGTGTCTTTGCTCCGTTGTGTTTTCTTGACACATAAGAAGATAATATTTCTCAGCCTCCTTGTACGTATGATGGGATCATGCTGTTGAGTTCTGGGGATGTGAGTGGGAGCGATGTCTTTCTTCTGGTCTGAGGCCCTATGAACGCATTTGTTCATTCTTTCATTCATTCATTCATTCATTTATTTATTTTTAAAGATTTTATTTATATATTTGACTGAGCACAAGCAGAGAGGCAGCAGAGGAAGAAGGAGAAACAGGCTCCCTGCTGAGCAGAGAGCCCAACACGGGGCTCGATCCCAGGACCCTGGTATCATGACCTGAGCTGAAGGCAGACGCTTAACCGAGTGAGCCACCCAGGCACCCCTATCTTTCTTTTATTTATGTGATGACTGTGGAGACCTCAGGATGAAGACAGGAGTCCCAAGATGCAAATAGCCCAGATTTCTGAGTCACCCCAGAGAAGACAGGAAAGTTGCCTTATCTGTATTCACTTTACATGAGCAAGAAATAAACATTTGTTGGCTTATGCCACTAAAAACTTTGTGACTGGAGCATAACCTAATCTAAGACATAGAGTTCGAATGTTTAGGAAGAATTTACCAGAAAACTCAGGAGATGACCTAGAATGGATTGGCACAGGGTAAGACCAGGATCTGGATCTCAGAATTCCCAGGGTTGTACCTTGCATTTTGGCAGGGGCTTGGAGAGGAGGGAACATTTCCAATAATTAATTCATGATATAACTCACATTGGGGTTAATAATGTTGGAGGTCATATGGCAGATTCCTAGTTCAAGTACTGAAATTATTCTTGCTAACTAGTTTCTAAATGTGATTAACTTTAGACCTTGTTTAAAGCAGATTACCCTTTACAGTGGGTGGGCCTCATCTAATCAGTTGAAGGCCACAAGAACGAAGCCCAGTGCCCCAAAGAAGAAGGAATTCTGCCTCCAGACTGCCTTTGGACTCAAGATGGCAACACTGACTCTTCTCCGTGTCTCCAGCCCACAGATTTCTTTCTTTTTTTTTTTTTTTCAGCCCACAGATTTCAATTGTGCCAGCCAGTTCCTTAAAATCAATCTCTTTCTCTGTATATACATCCTCTTCGTTCTGTTTCTCTGGAGAACGCTGACTAATACAGATTTTGGTATAGGATGCGATTAATATTTTAAAATAAAACATATATTCTCATAGTTTTTAAATGTAACGAATTTCAAACATGCACAGTTTACCTTCCATTTCTTCCTCCTGAAATTTGTGGCCAAGAAACAGCCTCATTTTCCTATTCTAATGTTGACTCTGGTGCTTCCCAGATTCAGCTGACTTCCTTCCTCCTAACTTGCCTTCATGGCTAACAGTAGCATTGTGGTCTGATAGTGGGGGTGGGGAGGGGGGAATGACAGATTTCCTTCCACAATCCTCCAGTTAACCTGCCTTCACATCTGCTCCTTAGGGTTGTTCCCTCTTTCTCTGTGAATCAAACAGATTCATCCAGCCACTGGAAGAAAGGAAGGAACAGGAAGTTCTACCTGTGTGGCTCCTGCACTGTCCTGGCTGTGTGACCCTGGCCAGGTCACTTCACCTCTCTGGTCTCCGTTCTGCTCATTTGTAAGCTAAGGGTTTTAGCTTCTGGTTCTCTAAGGCCTCATTTAGCAGGAGTCCAGAGGCTCCCTCAATGCTTCTCGAAGTTTGGGAGCTGACTTAGGTGACAGCCTGGGACACTTATTCCCACAGTATCCCTGGGAATCCCCGCTGCACCAGAGGCCCTTCTCCAGCCCCTCTGTCCCCCAGGGCCACCCTGGCTTCCTTACTCACCAGCCTGGGTTTCCTGAGGCACTGCAGGCCCCAGAAGGAGTAGCAGGGACAGCAGGACAGACGCCATTGTGCCCATGGTGCCTGACTGGAAGGTTCTGGACTGCTCTGGTGGTGGAGCTCGGAACAGACTACTTGGAAATAAAGCCAGGTGTAGTTATGGGAATGGTCGGGCTGGGAAAGGAGACTAAACAGCCAATGAGCCTGCAGGACAGGCTCCTCCTCTGACCGTGACAGAGAAGGGTACACAAGCCACCCTGGGCAGAGGTGGCCCTCAGCCAGTTCACGGACGGTGTGCAAACTGAGAGCCAAGATGGCTGGCTGCAGGCTGGGACTTGGCGTGTCCCCCGGGTGACAGAATGCGGTGGACGAGGGAGGAGGGGAGGGGGGCTGTTAAGTGGCAGATACCTGGGGTGTGTGTTGCCTTCCAATGGGGGGACTGGGGTGTTGTCAGACCCCTCTGGAAAAGCTCTGCACATGGCCAGAGCCCGGGCTTGGGCAGACCCCAGCTAGGGTGGGACCCCCTCTCTCTCACACCCAGCACACTGGAGTTCTGCACGGAGAACATTCACATCTCTGGCTCCCTCTCTTCCTTTTCCTTCTTTCTTTCTTTTTTAAAAAAGATTTATTTATTTATTTAAGAGAGAGGGAGAGTGTGCACACAGTGTTTCCCTCCCCCTGCCCACCCCAACCCGTCTCTCCTGCAGCGCTGGGGTAGGATCTCACATTCCAGTCTGCCTTAGCCTGGCCCATTCCTGTGGACTTTGGGTTTCCTTATTGATCTGAAATTCTTCTCCGGTCATGTGATTTTTCACATTTGTTCAAGGGGCCAGAAGTTGCTTTGAAATATCACTGGCTGGATTGTTTGCTTCTGAGTTATTTGGTTATTCTTCCATGACCAAGTGTCAAAGACAGTATTTTCATATATTGTGCACCCAATTCGGCTACAAAAAACTAGGAAGGAGAGGAGCAACGGTCCATGGGGCTTAACCAGGCCAGTTTCTCCCTGGGGAGCTCAAGATAAGGACAGAGTCTGAACTTAGGCACCTTCCTTGAGGCTCAGGAGTGAGCCATCAGTGTCCTTCCCTGTTCTTATTCTCGTCCTGAATGCAGAGCTTTTGATAATTATTTTTAGTGGGTTAAGCAGGATTCTGAGGAACACCATTCCATACTTCAAAGCCCTCTTTCTCTTCCACTGGGTCTTCGACATGCTATGTCCCCTCTTCTCAAGGTTCCTTGGCCCTTCTCTTCCTCATTACTGGTGAGTAGAACACAGGGAGCACTGAACATCTGGTCTCGGTAGTAGGTGATCCCTCTGAGCATGTCAGGGCTTTCCTCCTCCAGGCAGGCCTCAGCACTTGACTGGGATGTTCTCTGATTCCCACCTCTGATTGGTGTCCAGGGCTGCAGGGTCCAAGGGCACGTGGGCTGGGATTTCTTTGTTGCATTTGATGAATCTGTCCATTGTGGTGGGCATATCTCTAGAACACTACCCTGCTTTTTTTTCTTTGTTTTTACTCTATAGCTTTCAGTTCAACATTCCCCAGAAGGTGCAAGACCCTGAATGTAGCTCCCTCCTCCTCCCCCACACAGCCAGCTAGTCTGGCCTCATTTCCTGCTTTGTTTACGGCATCGTTTCCATCTCTGTTGTGTTTCTTAACATTTTTTATTAATGATTTTATCCTATTAAGCTATAAAAGCAGTTGATGGTTGAGTCAATTTTTTTGTTTAAAATAAATTTCTGGGGGCGCCTGGGTGGCTCAGTTGGTGGAGCATGTGACTCTTAATGTCAGGGTTTTAAGTTTGAGCCCCACATTGGATGCAGAGATTACTTAGAAAAAAGTCTTTAAAAAAATGTTTTCCGCATTGTTACTTCCAATTACAGGATCTCTCTGAGGTTCCTCCCTTTTTCTGTCAACCATTTCCAGTGAAAATTCATTACTTAAGACTTTTTCTTTCTTTTTCATTTTTTTCTTTCTTTCATTTTTTCTTTCATTTTTTCTTTCTTTCTTTCTTTCTTTCTTTCTTTCTCTCTTTCTTTCGCTCTCTCTCTCTCACTCTCTCTCTCTCTAGCAAGGGAGTAAGGAGGGGCAGACTGTGTTTCTTGTTGATCATTGGGGTTCTGGTATTTCCTTCCTGCTAACTCCCGATTCCATGCCTACTAGGGATTGCCCCTTGAGCTTGTGGAAACAGCATAGCACTCAGTCTGCTGGCATTCTCTGTCCTTGGAATAGTCCATGATGTCTTTTTTAAAGATGTCCTTCCTAGGGTCTTATGAACTTGGCTTTCTTCCCGTCCTCCATCCCCACCACCTGGTGCTAGGGCCCCAGGGGCTTTCTGCCTTTATAATCATGGAGAAAGAAGGGCTGATCATTGGGGGGTGGGGGTGGGGGAGGGCAGTGGCCTAAAACTTGGGGAAGACTTCACTAGACCTGGAAAATCTTGTGTGAAGGAAGTCACAGTGTAAGGACCTGCCAAAGTGGAGAAGACTTTGAGGTGTGGGTCAACTGTGAGTCCCACTGTGGGGCAGCAGAAGGTCAAGAAGGAAAAACTTGGTCTTTGGAATCAATAGCTATTCATGGCCTCTGGTCTCCAGGCTTTCCTTCCTGTCAGCCTCCCAGCATTGCATATTTGCATGGGCAAGAGCTTATCTTTATGTGGCACAAAGTTCAGGAAGGAGAATTTTCTAGAAATGCTGGTAATGAGCCAGATTGGATTCAGCATGGACTAACAAGGAGGCCGCCTCTATATCACCAGTTCTTTGAGTAAACTTGTTGCTAAGTTGAATTCTTGCCATATTGGTGAGAAATGCATTTGTTGACTATTTGTAAATATTACAGATTTTTAATCTTAAGAAATTATTTGTTTATATTTTTGTTTCCTCCAGATTTTCACGTGATCATGGGCGCAGGACTGGCTTAGCTCTCTTCTCTCCAGGTGGGCAGTATTCCAGGCTCAGGGTTGCTGTATTCAGTGTTCTGGGCAGATGTTTTCCTTCTTGTTCTGACGCTTTCCATCTCTGACCCCTCCTCAACCCTTGTCCCTGGTTATCTCTTACTCTCCTCAAAACCAGATAGGTACGTCCAGCTGTGGAAACGGAGGGAGGGAGAGAAGAAAGGTTTCTCCCATCACAGTGGATACAGAGAAGCCAGGCCTCCACACTTCTTTCTAGTCCCTACCCTTGGGGGATCCCTGCGCGCTGCTGCTCCAGGTCAAGGCACAGGCCATGAACATATGGTCGGGGGAGGAGGCTGGTCTCATTTGGTGGGAAGAGGAGAGACAAAGAGCGCACTGTTTGGCGGAATAAAGGAGTGGGATGAGAGCTCTCTTTACCCTCAGGGGCTTCTTTCCTGGCACCAATCCTCAGAAACTTATTGTGAAAGAGAAGTTTGTCTGGGTGCTTTAGGGTCTTATCAGAAGCTTAGAAATAACTAGGCAAAAACCCCCTCTCCCCAACGCCTGGCACCAAACTTAGTCTCCTCCCCTGATACCCACACTGACCCGGGCACTGAGGACATTTATAAATGGAGCCATTGAGGAATCTGGAGAAATTCATCCAACTCTGAAAAGTGTCCCTATTCCTTGGGCTCTGTGCACCTCCCCACTTTCCACCCCCACTTCAGACATTTAGACAAGGACTTTGGTCACTCTGGCTGGACCATCTGCATAGCCCAGAATGCGGGGTCATAGTTCTTGGTTTCCAAGGAGATGATCACATGCTGTGAGCAAAGATGTACTAACGCCACCTAACTCGGTGCTAAGATAGGTGCTAAAGCCACCTAACTCGGTGGCTCCTCTTTGAGAAGCTGTGTGGCAGAGGGGGAAGAGTCTGACCCTAGAGCCACCCTTAGCTCCCATCCTGCCTCTTCCAGAGCAGAAGTAAATGAAATAGAGATCAGAAACACAAGAGAAAAGATCAGTGAAACTAAGAGCTGTTTTTTTGAAAAGATAAGTCAAATGAACAAAACGTTAGCTAGGCTTACCAAGAAAAAAAGAGAGGACTCAAAATTACAAATGAAAGAGGAGATATTACAACTGATACCACAAAAATACAAAGGAGCACAAGAGACTATTATGAATAATTATATAGCAACATATTGGACAACCTAGGAGAAATGGATAAATTCCTAGAAACATACAACCTACCAAATCTGAATCATGAATAGAAAATCTGAACAGCAGATCAGTGGTAAGTAAGGAAATTGAATTAGTGACTGAAAAAAACCCCAATATTAAAGTCTAGGACCAGATGGCTTCACAGGTGAATTTTACCAAAAATGAAAAAAATTAATGCCAGTCCTTCTCACACTCTTCCAAAAAATAGAAAAGGAGGAAATACTTCCAAACTCATTTTACAAGGTTAGCATTACCTTGATAGCAAAACCAGATAAGGATATTACAAGAAAAGAAACTATAGACCAATATTCCTAATGAATATAAATGCAAAAATTCTCAACAAAATACTAGCAAACCAAATTCAACAGCAAATTAAAAGGATTATACACTATGACCAAATGGGATTTATCCCTGGGATGCAAGGTTGGTGCAATATATACAAACCAAAAAATGTGATACAATTGCATTAATAGAATGAAAGACAAAAATCATACGATCATCTTAATAGATACAGAAAAAGCATTTGACAAAATTCAATGTCCTTTCATGACAAAAACTCTCAACAAATTGGGTACAGAAGGAGCACATCTCAACATAATAAAGGCCATATATGATAAACCCTTGGCTAACATCATACTCAACAGTGATAGGATTGAATGCTTTCCCTCTAAGACTGGAAACAAGAAAAAGATGCCCTTATCACCACTCCTATTCAGCACAGTAGTGGAAATCCCAGTCAGAGCAATTAGGCAAGAAAAAGAAATAAAAGGTATCCAAATGGAAAGGTAGAAGTAAAACTTTCTATTTGCTGATGACACGATCTTGTGTATAGAAAAGCCTAAAGACTCCACCAAAAACCTGTTAGAACTAATCGACGAGTTCAGTAAAGTTACAGGATACACAATCAACATACAAAAATTAGTTGTGTTTCTATATACTAAGAATGAACCAGATGAAAAAGAAATAAACAGTTCCATTTATTATAGCATAAAAAACAGTAAGATACTTCTCCATAGTAACCTACGTAGTAACCTACAGCCATTTATGCAAAGAAGCCATGCAACAGGGAAGGGGGATACTGAAATCTTCTGAGGACAGTTGGATACATGATTTGACTTGACACTGACAAGCCTGAGGACACTCCATCATAATGCATATGGAGGTCTGGCAATAAGTGGAGCCCTGGTCCAGTTCTCTTATAGTCACTGACTCTACAGATCCATACGGTAGTCATTTTCCATGTTCCATAATGTATAATTAGAATGGATAAGCTTAGTGTGTGGCTAAATCTGACATAGGTTCCTTGACCAATGGAGTAATACTATTATGGTTGACCCTTTGAAACTACATTGTTTGGGTTTGAACTGTGTGGGTCCACTTATACGAATATTTTTTTTCTTTTCTTTTTTTTTATTGCAGTATTTATTTTTTTAAATTTAAATTCAATTAATTAACAAAAAATGTATTAGTAGTTTCAGAGGTAGAGGTCAGTGATTCATCAGTCTTATATAATACCCAGGGCTCATTACATCACATGCCTTCCTTAATGTCCATCACCCAGTTACCTCATCCCCCCACAGAACCAGAACATTTTTCCATTTCTTTGCCTCTATGATTAGGAATCTTTTATGGTTTGTCTCCCTCTCTGATTTCATCTTGTTTTATTTTTTCTTCTCTTCCCCTTATGATCCTCTGTTTTGTTGCTTAAATTCCACATGAGTGAGAGCCTATGACAATTGTCTTTCTCTGATTAACTTATTTTGCTTAGCATAATACTCCAGTTCCATCCACGTTGTTGCAGATGGCAAGATTTCATTTTCTGATGGCTGAGTAGTATTCCATTGTGTATATACACCACATCTTCTTCATCCATTCATCTGTTGATGGACATCTAGGTTCTTTCCATAGTTTGGCTATTGTGGACACTATTGGTATAAACACTGGGGTACAGGTGCCTCTTCAGATCACTACATTTGTATTTTTGGGGTAAATATCCAGTAGTGCAATTGCTGGGTCATAGGGTAGCACTATTTTCAACTTTTTGAGGACACTACATACTGTTTTCCAGAGTGGCTGCACCAGTTTCCATTCCCACCAACAGTGTAAGAGTGTCTCCCTTTCTCCACATCCTCGCCAACATCTGTCATTTCCTGACTTGCTAATTTTAGCCACTAGATTGGTGTGAGGTGGTATCTCATTGTAGTTTTGATTTGTATTTCCCTGATGCCGAGGGATGTTGAGCATTTTATCATGTGTCTGTTGGCCATTTTGATGTCTTCTTCAGAAAAATGTCTGCTCGTGTCTTCTGCCCATTTCTTGATTGGATTATTTGTTCTTTGGGTATTGAGTTTGATAAGTTCTTTATAGATTTTGGATACTAGCCCTTTATCTGATAAGACATTTGCAAATATCTTCTATTCTGTTGGTTGTCTTTTGGTTTTGTCAACTATTTCCTTTGCTGTGCAAAAGCTTCCCCCCCCCCCACTTTTATTTTTTCAGTTCATGTACCACACCCAGCGCTCCATGCAATATGTGCCCTCCTCAATACCCATTAAAAGCTTTTTATCTTGATGAAGTCCCAATAGTTCATTTTGGCCTTTGTTTCCCTTGCCTTTGGAGATGTGTCTAGCGAGAAGTTGCTCTGGCCGAGGTCAGAGAGGTTTCTTCCTTTGTTCTTCTCTACGATTTTGACGATTTTGATTCTTGTCTCACATTTAGGTCTTTCATCCCTTTTGAGTTTATCTTTGTGTATGGTATAAGAAAATGGTCCAGTTTCATTCTTCTGCTTGTGGCTGTCCAATTTTCCCAACACCATTTGTTGAAAAGACTGTCGTTTTTCCATTGGGTATTCTTTCTTGCTTTGTCGACAATTAGTTGACCATAGAGTTGAGGGTCCATCTATTCTGTTCCATGGATCTATGTGCCTGTTTTTGTGCCAGCCCTGTACTGTCTTGATGATTACAGCTTGTAATAGAGCTTGAAGTCCAGAATTGTGATGCCACCAGCTTTGGTTTTCTTTTCCAACACTCCTTTGGCTATTTGGGGTCTTTTCATACAAATTTTAGGATTATTTGTTCCAGTTCTGTGAAAAAAGTTGATGGAATTTGATAGGGATTCCATTGAATGTGTAGATTGCTCTAGGTAGCATAGACATTTTCCCAATATTTATTCTTCCAACCCATGAGCATGGAATGTTTTTCTATTTCTTTGTGTCTTCCTCAATTTATTTCATGAGTCTTCTATAGTTTTCTGAGTACAGACCCTTTGCCTCTTTGGTTGGGTTTATTCCTAAGTATCTTACGGGTTTTTGTGCAATTGTAAATGGGATCGACTCCTTAATTTCTGTTTATTCTGTCTCATTGTCAGTGTATAGAAATACAACTGATTTCTGTGCATTAATTTTTATATCCTGCCATGTTGCTGAATTCCTGTATGAGTTCTAGCAATTCGGGGGTGGAGTCTTTTGGGTTTTCCACATAGAGTATCATGCTATCTGTGAAGAGTGGCAGTTCGACATCTTCTTTGCCAATCTGGATGTCTTTTATTTCTTTTTGTTGTCTGATTATTGAGGCTAGGACTTCTAGTACTATGTTGAACAACAGTGGTGAGAGTGGGCATCCCTGCCATGTTCCTGAACGTAGGGAAAAAGCTCTCAGTCTTTCTCCATTAATGATACTCGCTGTGGGCTTTTCATAGATGGCTTTTATGATATTGAGGTATGTAGCTTCTATCCCTACATTGTGAAGAGTTTTAATCAAGAAAGGATGCTGTACTTTGTCAAATGGGTTTTCTGCATGTATTGAGAGGATCATATGTTCTTGTCCTTTCTTTTATTAATGTAGTATATCACCTTGATTGATTTGCAAATGTTGAACCACCCCCGCAGCCCAGAGCCCACTTGGTTGTGGTGAATAACCCCATCAATGTACTGCTGGATCCTATTGGTTAATATTTTGGTAAGGATTTTTGCATCTGTATTCATTGGGGATATTGGTCTGTAGTTCTCCTTTTTGGTGGGGGTGTTTGGTTTTGGGATAAAGGTAATGCTGGCCTCATAGAAAGAGCTTGGAAGTTTTCTTTCCAGTTCTACTTTTTGAAACAGCTTCAGAAGAATAGGTATTAATTCCTCTTTAAATGTTTGGTAGAATTTCCCTGGGAAGCCATCCAGTCCTGGACTCTGGTTTGTTGGGAGTATTTGATTACTGCTTCAATTTCCTTGCTGGTTATGGGCCTGTTCAGGTTTTCCATTTCTTCCTGTTTCAGTTTTGGTAATTTATACTTTCTAGGAATGCATCCATTTCTTCCAGATTGCCTCATTTGTTGGCATACAGTTGCTCATAATATATCTTATAATTGTTTGTATTTCTTCAGTGTTGGTTGTGATCTTTTCTCTTTCATTCATGATTTTATTTATTTGGGTCCTTTCTCTTTTCTTTTTGATAAGTCTGGCCAGGGTAAGTTTATCAATCTTATTAATTCTTTTAATGAACCAGTTCCTAGTTTTGTTGATGTGTTCTACTGTTCTTTCAGTTTCTATTTCATTGATTTCTGATCTAATCTTTATTTTTTCTCTTCTCCTGCTGGGTTTAGGCTTTATTTGTTTTTCTTTCTCCAGCTCCTTTAGGTATAAGGTTAGGTTGTGTATTTGAGACCTTTCCTGTTTCTTAAGAAAGGCTCGTATTGCTATATACTTCCCTCTTAGGCCTGCCTTTGCTGTGTCCCAAATGCTTTGAACAGTTGTGTTTTAATTTTCATTTGTTTCCATGAATTTTTAAAATTATTCTTTAATTTCCTGATTGACCCATTTATTCTTTAGTAGGATGTCTTTAGCCTTATATGAAGATTATTTCAATAAATATATTGGAAACATTTTGGGGAAATTTGAAACAATTTGAAAAATTTTAGTCACAGATGAACCACACAGCCTAGAAATATTGAAAAAATTAAGTAAAAGCTATATCATATATGTAACAATCTATTTTATCACTTACTACCATAAAAAATCATGAATCTATTTTATTATTTTTTTAAGATTTTTTTTTTAAGTAATCTCTACTCCCAACATGGGGCTTGAACTCACAACCCTGAGATCAAGAGTCGTATACTCCATCGAGTGAGCCAGTTAGGTGCCCCCACAAATCTTATTTTAAAAAGTTAAAATTTATCAAAACTTATGCACACACTTGCAGACTGTACATGGTGCTATTTGCAGTCAAGAGAAATGAAAACACATGTAAAGATGCGGTCAAATCCTAACTGCATAAAATTAGCTGTAGTACATATTTTACTGTCATGATTTCATAACCACTTCCTGTTGCTACTGCTGTGAGCTCA
Organism: Potos flavus; assembly: GCA_028534135.1. Taxonomy (NCBI): domain Eukaryota; kingdom Metazoa; phylum Chordata; class Mammalia; order Carnivora; family Procyonidae; genus Potos; species Potos flavus. The sequence continues at coordinate 5,294,719 of CM052890.1, read as the reverse complement.
AGTGTGAGCATCCGTTTAAAACATCAGAAGCTAATCACGTCCCAGAGAGCGGTTCCTCTCTCCAGTAAACTGCGTATTGCAATAAAAATGATCTCTTGCAGTTCTATTACTGGTTAAGTTTTTGGAGAGTCAAAAGTTATACATGGATTTTCAACGGCACAGGGGTCAGTGTCCCTAACCTCTGCATTGTTCAGGGGTCAAATGTGGGTTGCAAAGGCCAAATGGACCCTCCTCCCCGCAAACTCACACTTGGCCAAGATAGTAAATGGAAAACAATATTACATTGTAAGAGAAATAGCAGAAACCAGTGGCATCTTCAAATAATTGCAAAATGCATGGGGGTGGTCTCTATCATATTTTCACTGAATTCATTAGTCTGGGCCCTCAATAATGGATAATGGAATGGATAATGGCAGACAGCGGTGGACCACTGAAGGATTAAACAAGTAGGAGGCCTAATTTTTAACCATTGGGTCAGCTGTAGTAGATTTAGCAGAGCAAAATAACAGCTTTTGTTATGTGGTAAGTAGCTATTCATCTGATTAGTATACATACTGATTCAATGTTAGAAATATGTGTAAAATCCTTATCATAACTAGCACTGAATAATGTATAGAATTGTCAAATCACTATATCATACGCTTGAAACTAATATTAACACTGTATGTTAACTCTCCTGGAATTAAAATTTTACATCTATATATCTATATATCTATATGTATCAAGGATATATAAATATATTATGTTTAAAATCATTATTATTGATTTGTATTTCAAAATGTTCAAATTTCTTTTTCCTTTTTAAGATTTTATTTATTTATTTGACAGAGAGAGAGAGCACAAGCAGGGGGAGCAGCAGGTGGAGGGAGAGGGAGAAGCAGGCTCCCCGCTGAGCAAGGACCACCCCCCCTGCCCCCGGCCCCAGACATGGTGCTCAATCCCAATCCCAGGACCCTGGGATCACAACCTGAGCTGAGGACAGATGTTTAATCAACTGAGCCACCCAGGCACCCCCAAAAAGTTAAAATTTCAACATAAATTCATCTGGCTATTTTACAAATTTTTTTTTTTTTTTTTTTTTTTTAGGTAGGCTCCACACCCAGTGTGGGGTTTGAACTCACAACCCTAAGATCATGACCTGAGCTGAAACCAAGAGTCAGATGCTTAGCCGACTGTGCCACCCAGGCTCCCCATGAGGAAATTTCTTACCAAATTCACTATTTGCTGAAAGTCCCTCTTGCTACAGTCAACTCTATTACCTTAATTTCTTTATTAGAACAGACAGCTTTGAAATTTTACTCCACCTCAGGGAATTCCAGCTGCTAAACAGTGTGAAATTGAGACGTATCTTTTTCCTGTCTCTTTTTCCCTTTTCTGGTCATGATGCTGGTTTTTAAAAAAAAATTTTTTTTTTGCTTTTATTTAAATTACAGTTAACATACAACATTATGTTAGTTTCAGGTGTACAATATAGTGATTCAACACTTCTACACGATACCTGGTGTCTAATCCCACAGACAAGGGCGCTCCTTCATCCCCATTACCTATTTCCCCCATCTCCCCACCTCCTCCCCTCTGGTAACCATCAGTTTGTTCTCTATAATTAAGTACAATGCTAGCTAGGTTCTTGATCTCTACTTATTTCTACATCAGTAGTGTGTCTTCATTTTATATTTATTTATTTATTTATTTATTTATTTATTTATTTATTTATTTATTATATTAGTCACCATACAGTACATCATTAGTTTGTGATGTAGTGTTCCACGTGTCTTCATTTTAAATGTAAAAGTTTATCCCTATTTTTATTGATTGATTGATTTTATTTTTAGGTAATCCCTACACTCAAGGTGGGGTTCAAACTCACAACCCCAAGATCATGCTCCATCGACTGAGCTAGTCAGGCATCTCCCTACTTATTTATTTTTTTAAACTAGTAAAATAATTTAACTATATTATAATTAAAAGAAAAAAGTACTTCAATTTAATTACGACTGTAATTTACATAGGTATCACTGTAACTCATGCTGTCTGCATAAAATATTTAATAAATGCATTGTAATGTTACATTGGTAAGTAGGCAATTAAATCATTGAACTGAATCAATCTATTGGCATTGACCAGATCAGTAATAGGTTTATGTGAATTACCAGGAACAATGCGCATGCTTGAGCTTCATACTTGCTTTACAATGTAACAATAATATCTTATGCAATGCATGGCTGAAGGCAATGTTGTCCTATTGAAACAACAAAGTTGTCAGGACGCAGGGGCTCATTCAGTTAGATGTCTGATTCTTGACCATGGCTTGGGTCATGCATGCCCTCAGGGTCCTGAGATTGAGCCCCTTGGCAGGCCCCGTTCAGTGGGGCATCTGCTTGAGATTTCTCTCTCTCCCTCTCCCCCTCCCCCTGCTTGCTCTCTCTCTCTCTCAAACAAATAAATAAATCTTAAAAAAAAAACAACCCAAAGTTGTATTTAACAGAAAAATATTTTATGGGGTTTCAGTTTTAATTTTTAATTTTTTTTTTTAAAAAGATTTTATTTATTTAATTGACAAAGAGAGATAGTGAGAGAGGGAACACAAGCAGGGGGGTTGGGAGAGGGAGAAGCAGGCTTCCCGTTGAGCAGGAAGCCCGATGCAGGGCTCGATCCCAGGACCCTGGGATCGTGACCTGAGCCGAAGGCAGACGGTTAACGACTAAGCCACCCAGGTGCTCCTCAGTTTTTAAATTTAAATAAAAATTAATTAAATTTAGATGAATTTAAAAATCGATTTCTTTAATTGTCCCAGCCACATTTCAGATGCTCAATAGCCCCATGTGGCTTATGGTTACCATATTGGATAGTATAGATGTAGAGCAAAATGCAAGATTAATCTAGTGATCTTATAGAGGACACTATACTCAGTAATCAAAGGAAAGCATTATTTTCCAGCATAAATATGGAGCATTTAAGAAAACTGAGCACATGTTAGATCACAGAGTAATAAAATTAAAGGGCTGGAACTACAGAAATTATGTTCTTTCAGACCATGATGCAATTAACATAAAGAAGATAAGCAGAAAACTCCCATACATTTAGAAATTTAAAAATGTACTTCTAAACATTCCATGCAATTGAGACAAAATAATGATGGAAAATTAAAAAAAAAAATTTAAGCTGAATGATAAAAATTCTACACATCAAAGCTATCATATCTGGATAAAGGACACACTACTGAAGAAAAGAATTGGAAGATTTGACTGTGTGAAGAACATTTGTTACTGAAAGCCTCCATGACAAGAGTGAAAAATCAAATCACTAACTGGGAGAAGATATTTGCAAAATATATAACTGACCCAAAAATAACATATACAAAATAGAAAACCTCCTACAAATCCTTAAGAAAAAAAAAAGCAACCCAATAAAAATTTGGGCAAAAGTCAAGAACGGGTATTGTATTGGTTTCTGATCACTGCTGTAACAAATTGCCACAGACTTAGTGGCTTACAACAATACAAATACATTCTCTTACAGTTCTGGAGGTCAGAAGTCTAAAATCAAGGTTTTGGCTGCATTTCTTGTGAAAGCTTTAGGAAGAAGTGGTTTTCTTGCCTTTCCTATCCATTTGCATTCTTTGGCTTATGGCCCCTTCCACATATCACTCCAGACTCTTGCCTCTGTCCTCACATCTTCTACTTTGTACCCTTTGATATTCTGCCTCCTTCTTATAAAGAATCCTGTGATGTCATCAGGCCCACTCAGACATTCCACGAGTGTCCCCATCTCAGGATCCTTAACTTAATCACATCTGCAGAGTCCCATTTCCGACATAAGGCAACATTCACAGGTTCCGGGAATTACGATGTGGGTATCTTGGGAAGCATTATGTAGTCTACTATAGGCATTTTATGGAAAAGACATAAACCCACTAGATAGGAGAAGGCAGTTAAATAATACCTTTAAAGTTCTGAAAGAAAATAACTATCGATCAATAATTCTCTAGCCAACTAAATAACAGTTCAAGATTGAGGATAAAATGAAAGCACTCTAAGACCAAAGAGGATGAAAAGAGTTTACCCCCAACAGTTCCCCAGTAGAAAAACTACAGAAGGTTGTGTTTCCAGAAGAAGGAAATTTGGCACACCAGTGTTCACAGCAGCCTTATTCACAATCACCAAGAGGTGAAAGCAATCCAGATTCCATCAGTGGATGAATGAACGAACAGAATTTGGTATATACACACATACACACAATGAATATTAGTTGAGAAGATGTTGGTCCATGAAGGAGAGGTTGCCAGTGATGATGCCCAAGTTTTCGGTTGGGATCCAGGGTGGATGGTGAAGTTAGTCAGTGAGGTGTAGAACATGTAAGCAGAAGATTTTAATTTTCTTGAGGGTACGAAATTACAATGGGTTTACAATTAGAAGCTCTTTCAAAGGTGCTGATTTGAATAATGGGGAAGCTAGCCCCATGTAGTGCTTAAGGGTTTGCCATCTGTAGCCACGGTGCCTATTAGAATCCCAACTTTTCCAACACACTAGGTGGTCAACCTTGAATAAGTTACATCACCTCTCTCCTCCGTAAAAGAGGATAACAGATTTACATCATGAGGTCGTCATGGGGGATAAGTAAATTAGTAGCCATCTATCACTTAGAATATTCATCATTTACTTATTATTTATTTATTTATTTCATCATCATTTACTTATTAAGTACTGAATAAATGTTAGTGTAACAGGGTTTAAATTGGAAAACTTGGGATCTCGAGATAAAATGTTTCAGAAAATACAACATGTATGATATTCTGAAGTGATTTGCTAGTCTGAGATGAACTATTTCAAGGGAAAGAAAAGCCCCAAATAAATAAATAACAGTTATGTCATTCTGAAGCCCTGTGCCCACATCTGAGTTGTAAACTGTGGCAGAGTTGTTGGAAAATTAGAGAGAGGATATCTTTGGAAAGAGACACACTGTTAGTTCTCCTCAAGGGCGAGGGGTGAGGGTGCCGCCTCCTGCATCTCAAGCCTAGAGAGGGGGACTCGAACATGTTCATTGACTCCCGCCTGAAAAATCAAAAAGGCAAGAGATAGGCTCTCTGGCAGATGAACGGAAGGAGATGTGGCTGCGTTGGAATCGGCCTGTGCGCTCAGAGTTTTTTGGCCCTAAGGATGCATGCATATATCATGTGGGCCAGAGGTGAACACAAAGACGCCAACTTACGTCTTGCTTAATGGAATCCCTTGGAGGAGTGAACAGGCTCCAAGGGTTAAAAAAAAAAATCCATCTGGCCAACTGTCAAGAAGATTGAATCACGTAAAATGTGAAGACTATCAAGCTGGACTTAAACTTCTCCGTAACAATGTTAAATGCTAGAAGATGGTGGAACGACGCCCCAAAGGCCCACAGGGGCAGCACCCGGAACTGAGGGGCCCTCCAGCTCTCCTCCTTGAAGAGGGCAGCAAGGTTGGCTCCAGTCAAGGGTTACTCCCTCACCCACCGCCTGCTAACCCAGCCTTGCCCCTTCCTTCCTCCGGAGGGGCTCCAGCGATGGGGACAGGAACGGGTGTCACAGTTCTCGCTGGGCCTGGTGGAGAGGGGCTGGGGTCCCTGAGCTGCTGAGGGACATGGAGCAGATGCCCACCATGCTGAGGGGGAGCCTGTGCTATCTCTCCCAGCCAAGAACACACACACACACACACACACACACACACACACACACGCACACACATGCACATTCTTTTGTGGGTAAACTTATGCTTTGGATACTTTGCCCGGGAGAGTGGGGGGCTTCATAGAGATTTAAAGTTCTAGAAATTCTATTTGTTGTTGCCTGTGAGCATGGCCCCTTCCCCCCACATGCTGAGGCCACTGCTCTCCTTTCAGATGACTTCCAAAACCCCTGTTTCAGCGCACCTAGAAGAGGCAGCCCTCACCCCCAACGAGAGGGTTATTCTCCAGAGCCCCTTCTTCACTAGCAGGGCTGCCTGCTCCTCCGGCTGCCATTCTCTTACCCTTCACTAAGGCTGCCAGGAATGAAGAGGGGAGGGGGAAGATGTGGGTGGGGGCGGGAGGCAGGGCCTGGGGGAGAGCTGGGACCCTGCTGGCCTGAGGACTCTGCCCTGCCTCTTTCCCCTGCTGTTGGTGCTCCTGCTCGGTGCTGCCAGGTGAGTGCTGGGCAGACAGCAGCTGGGCTGGCGCAGGGCCCTGGGGGGAGCGAGGCTGGGGGCTGCCTGTGTGCTAGACTGGGTTTCTCTAACTCGAATGCATATGCCAGGGACCGGTGGGGGAGGGGCGGTATTACTACCATTCAGATTTGATTTGCTAAGCCGGGGATGCAGCCTGAGATTCTGCATTCCTGGTAATGCCAGTGCATCCGGGGATCACATTTTGGGTAAAAGAATCTGGAACGTTTTCCAGGCCAGATGGGGAGACATGGGAGTAGTGAGCCGGGTCCAGCACTGCCCTCGGGGGGACATCCCTTCCTTGTGCCTTACTTGGCTGAGAGGGCTTCTGACACCAATGGAATCCTGAAATTCTTCTCCCAAAGAATAGAGATGCTTAGAAAAATTCTTAGCAAAATCATGATGGAATTAAAAAAAAAAATCTATTTACATATTTGAAAATCCCCACATACTCTGAGCTTTCCACCCTCCCCCAAATCTTGAGTTCATGGGTATTGCTTCATCAACTAAAATCTTGACAGGGTTCAGATCCTGCCAACTCCTTCCCAAAAGATTTATTTTCAAACCATTTTTCCACTCCTGAAACAGAGTGGTGTCCCTTGAGCAGAGCTTTGAAAAGAAGCTGGGCCCTCGGCTCGCTGGTCCGGCTCTAGCCTGGGGGCTCTGGCCCCGGGGGCCAAGCTGCAGATGTGTTTGTGGGAGGCCATGTGGGTCTCAGAGAATGAAAGCAGAGGGCTGGGGACGGCTGGAACAGATAGAGGGGACCACAGGCTCCCAAGAAAGCAGGGGATGAAGGACGAGGAAGGCCTGTGTTTAGGCCCTGGATTTTTAAGGAAAAAACCTTTGGTCTGAAGACTTTGGGAGATGGAGCACGATTTTGTGTGAACCTTCCAGGAGGTCCCGGGATCTGTGCTGTTTTGGTGGCGACAGTCACAAGGCTGAGGATCAGAAGGGGGCTCAGAATTCGATATGGGAGCTTTGAACCAAGTCCTTCAGTCCTGCTTTTTCCTCACTCCCTCCCAAATCTCCAAAGCTCTGTGGCGACTTCTGGAGACCCGAGTTCAGTTCCCAGAGCCTCTCAGAGGACGTTAGGTGTCTGGCTGTGAGTCTGGGGTGGGCACAGGACAGAGAAGAACCAGAGATAGGGCCTCCAAGAATGACTCAAAATCCTGGGGCGCCTGGGAGGCTCAGATGCCTGAGCGTCTGCCTTTGGCTTAGGTCATGATCCCAGGGTTCTGGGATCGAGCCCGCATTGGGCTCCCTGCTCAGGGTTTGGGGGGGAGCATCTGTTTCTCCCTCTCCCTCTGTCCTTCTGCCTCCCCCGCTTGTGCTCTCTCTCTTAAATAAATAAAATCTTAAAAAAAAAAAAAAAGGAATTACTCAAACTCCCAACATCAGAATATGCCAAGCCTGCTCTGTGTTAGATCCCAGGTTTTCTGGGAACGTGCTGGAAATGTGTTTAAGGCATGCTGGGCCTGCACTCTGAAATGTGGTGAGGCTGAGAGCCAGACTTGAGAATTTACCAAGTAAGTCTTTAGTCTGGCAACACTCTAGGAGAACCAGGGCAGAAGCCCCCAGCGCCTGGGGCTGCCTCCCCTAAGTGCAAGGGCCCCCGCAGACTCATGACGCAGGGAGGGGCTGCAGGCTTCCTCACAGACGGGGCTTGTGGAGGGAGGATGTGCAAGCAGCCTGGAAACAGGCCGATCATCTTGTCCCACCAAATGCAAACCCTCTGCGATGCTCCACTACGGAAGTCTTGCTTTGCAGAACTGGAGCGGCGATGGGCCAGTGTCCTCCTAAGGCGGCGGTTCTCGATCGGAGTGAATCGGACCCCAGGGGACATTCAGCAGTGTCTGGAGACATCTGGGGGTTGGAGGGGAGAAGTGTGCCACTGGCATCTAGTGGACCGAGGCCAGGAATGCTGCCAAACGTCTCACTACGCATCCGGACAAAATGCTCAGGGCCCAGATCTCACTGGTGCTGAGGCTGAGACCCACGGCCGGCGTTGGAAGCCGGCCTTCCTTCTGGTCCTCTGTGGAACTCAGAATCTCTCCAAACAAAACCTAGTTAAACATTTATGGAGAAACTGCTCTCTTTCCCAGGCACGTCACCGAGTGTTTTCTCATCCAATAAATAAGCTAGTGATTTTCCTTTATTGTGGTCTTGATTTTCAAATTAGGAAACTGATTTTCCGTATCTATTGACTTTTTCTTATTTTCAATGATTCCTTTTCTTCCTCTGAATTCCCTTAGAATAACCCGGTGTGTGGGCCAGCACCACAGTCTGATTTGCCTTCAAAGTGGATTTTCCTTGTGCTACTGGTGATCTTTCTCCTCTGTTTGTAGTGGGTTTAAACACTTAAAGATCCATCTATTCTTGTTTTCGAGGAGTCTGTGGAATGAGAGGGGGATAAATCTCTATCTTCAATCTGCCATCTTTAATCGTAAGGCCAATTTTGCCTCTTTCTAAGGACTGAAAATAGATTTCTTCTAAAAATTTTAACCCAATTTTATGAAGAAGAATCTTCAGTGGTCTGATATACTTCTGATTTTTCATAGTCCATGATGGAGGTAGAAACACAGGACTGAGAGGCAGGTAGGAGAGGCTCAAACTCTGACTGGTAGTGGCTCCAAACATGGTTTCTCACGGTGGTGGATGGTGGCATGGTTCTCTGGTCAATTAAGCCCCTTTTAACAGTCTCCTCAGAAGCAACTCGATCCATCCCTTCCTACTGCACAGAAGTGACCATTCTGCCTAAGCTTCAGCATAATGGCTTGTCCTTATCTATACAGGTGACCCTTGAACAACATGGATTTGAACCCTGCTGGTCCACTTATATGCGGATTTTTTTTTTTTTTTTTTTTAAAGTAATCTCTAGCCCAATGTGGGGCTCAAACTCACCAGGGCAGCCGTGGGCCCTGGGCTCCTCCCCGCCGGGCACGGACCCCCCTCCAGGCAGCTTCTTGGAGGTGGGCGCATTCACGGGTGGCTGCAGCTGTCGATGGCCACAGGCTGGTGGCGCACCTCCAGGCAGATGGGGTGGCCGTCCCTGCCTGAGGGGCCACCTGGCAGCTGCCTCTGTTGAGCGGAGGTCCCCAGGCTGTGGAACATCACTGTCCTGGGGCGAGGCTGGTCGCTGCAGCTGCCCCCATCCCTGTCCTCCCGCCTACACATGGGTTTTTTTCAATATACATATGTTACTGTGAATGTATTTTCTCTTCCTTAGGATTTTCTCCGTAACATTTCCTTTTTTGTAGCTAACTTCTGTAAGAGTGCAGCATATAGTATCCATAACATAAAAAACGTGCGTGAATTGACTTTATGTTGTCGATAAGGCTTTTGCTCAACAGAAGGCTTAAGTAGCTAAGTTTTGGGGAGGAGCCAAAGGTTATAGGCGGATTTTTGACTGTGGAGGGGTCAGTGTCCCTAACCCCCATGCTGTTCAATGGCCAACTGCCGTTTATAACACGAGGCCGATTTCAATGGCCTTGCGCATCTTTCTGGGTGTTTTAATCAGGAAGCTGATACGAGGCAAAAATAGGCATGTCTTATTTGCTGCTGTGTCCAAAAGTCAGAAATTCAGGTTATTATGACTGGAGTCGAGAGGGAGACCGATGCCTAAGCAAGTGCAGAGAGGAAACAAGGGTGGATAAGTCCTTGATGAAGTGGAGGGGCCCAAGGACGCAGGTCTGGAAGGGAGCGTGGCCTTGGGCAAGCGCAGAGCTGCTTCTCTCTCCAAGATGCTACAGAAGGAAGCGGCCCAAGAGGGGGGCTGCTTGGTTCCCCATCAAAGAGTCTCTATTTTCCGTGTGGAATAAAAGGTTTGCAGGGTCTTCTGAGACTGAGGGGATCCAGCGTGTAAGAGTTTGGGCCGAACAGGGACGGTGGGAAACAGCGTCTGGGCACGGAGGAGGACTCTGTGTTGTGACGAGCCCGGGCTTGCAGCCGGGATGCTCTTCTGTCCCGAGGAGTGAAGGATTTCTAAGTCTGTTCCTGACCAGGGTCACCTCTCGCCACATGGGAGAGATGAGCCCAAGGAATGTGTACAAAGCAGGGTGGAATTTCAAATTTTTATCCAGTCAGCTCTGGCTTTGGCCCCACACCTCATTCCATTCACTGAGTAGATTCTGCTGGATTTTCCTTAAAACGTTCTCCTTTTCCACGGCTGGTTGGGTCTAGAGAACACCAGACTCAGGAGGGCCTTGACATACTGTTCGCTTGATCCACAGCGAGCCCTCTACCCTAACTACATCTCAGTCTCACCATTGTGCCAGGAGCGGAGCAGCTGAGGCTTGGCGCCAGAGAAAAGCAGAGGGCACAAGAACGCTCGGTCCCCCGGGGTCAGCCCTGACTGTGTCAGGTGCCACTGACA
>CM052890.1:5255924-5283677 GCA_028534135.1 Potos flavus | reverse complement strand
CCGAGACGCCTCCGGGGCGGGAAGCCCCAGGCTGCTCTGGGCCTACGTGGCACAGCTGGGGGTGCGGCTGGTCCTGGAGGGGGCAGCCTTGGGGGTGCAGTACCATCTGTACGGGTTCAAGGTGCCCAGCTCCTTTGCCTGCCGTCGGGAGCCTTGCCTCGGTAGTATAACCTGTTACCTGTCCCGCCCCTTTGAGAAGACCATCTTCCTAAAGACCATGTTTGGGCTCAGCGGGCTCTGTCTCTTGTTTACTCTTTCGGAGCTTGTGCTCCTGGGCCTGGGGAGATGGTGGAAGACCTGGAAGCACCAATCTCCTCCTTCTAACTACCCCCCAACTTCAGAGAGCACCAAAAAACACAAGGAACCGACTGAGAGCTTCCCGGCGGTGGGAGCCAAACAGCCGTTCCGAGAAGCAGGTGAGAAGGGCACTGATGTCCCTCCTTCTTCCTGCTTCTGAGGTCTCTGTCCTCATGATCTCCCACGGCAGGTCCCTCTACCTCTGGGAGGCACCCCTCCCGCATGTTACAAAGAAGAAAACCAGGTTCTAGGCAGAAGTCTTCCGACCCCTGCTCCCAGCCCATCTCCCAACCCCCCATCCCCTCCAATGAACCAGGACCAGGCGCTCAGTCAGTCTACCTCCTGCCTTTCCACCTAGGCCTCTTCCTACTTAGAAAAAGTCTCAGCTCCCGCTTGATTCTCTACTTTGCAGAGTTATGAAGCCACCTGCCTCGCCTCCGAAGGGAACCCTCCGATTGGATCTTCTTCCGCACATCCAGTGAGCAGGGATTTACTTCTGTGACAAAGTTGAGGCTGTCGAAGCATCTCCAAGGGCCACGGCGGGCCACGCTGCCTGAAGCGCTTCCTGGGAGAACTTCCGCTCCTGCCTTCCCTCCGGAATCTTCTGGTGTCAGCGGCACAGTTTTCACGGGCTTGGTTCCAGAGTCAGCCAGAAGCCTCCATAAAACTGTGCTTCTCTCCTGTCCTGCACAATAAATACCCGCTGCTGTTGGCATTCCTGTTGGTCACCACCACCTTCCTGTCGCGGTGACTCTATTTACCTCTCCCCTGTGGTTCCATGTTCTCGGCTCCCCTCAGCTTCCAACTCCTGTAACCTCTGGATGTCCCCAGGCCCACAGTGTTTGTCATATTCAGACTGGCCTTCCTTGCATCTCTAGCCCAGCGTCCTTTAACATTCAGATCTGATTTATTCAAACACCCAGCCACATCCTGTGGGCAGATTACTGTGAACTCGGAGGCCTAAAAGGACTTGGGGCCACTGCCAGCTCTGACCTCTGCTCAATTCTTGCTCTCCACTTGGTGCACAGCAGCTTGCGCTGCTGTCTTCAGCCCAGCGGCAACTCACACGAAGAGCCAAATTCCTACTTTTAAAACTCAGACCCCTCATTTCCACCCAGAAAAGACAGGAGTGTTTTGCTCCTGGTTCCGGGGTAACAGGAAGGGAGTATGATTGCATCGCAGTATGATTCGGCAGATAATTTAAAGCTAAATATCAAGCTTCTCTTTTCTTGAGTCTCTCTGTCCCATCTGCCTGAGGGTATTCTAGCCCCCCACCTTTCTGCAGAAACAGCTTTCCCCTCAGTTCTTCTGTGCCCTCAAATTCTCAACAAAGAGCAACTACCTGTTTTGTTTTCTCCTTCTGAACCCCAAATTATCCCAGGGTAAATAAGGCAGGCTTGTTCCTAAAGAAAGACATTTGGTCCCTCAAGGGACCATCAACTAGAAAATTAATTTTTCTTTCTGCTACGAAAGTGTTTTTATAAAGAATCCCTCATCTACTGTAACCAGAGTTCAGCCAAGTGACCAAGGACAGAAAAAAAAAAAAAAAGCAAATGTCGTCATTTGGAATTCTCTCTTGATAATCCTTTTTAAACAACTTTATCGAGATATAGTTCACATATCACATAATTCTCCCACTTAAAGCATACAACTCAATGGCTTTTAGTATAATCACAGGGTTGTGCATTTATTAATACAATTTTAGGACATTTTCATCAACTCAAAAAGAAACCCTACAACCCTTAGTTTTTACCCCCAAACTTGCATGTACCCCAAAGATAAGCAACCGCTGACATACTTTCTCTCTCTCTCTATATATATTTCTCTCTACATGGATTTTCCTATTCTGGACCTTTCATATAAATGGAATAAATCAGTCAATATGTTGGTCTTTGTGACTGGCTTCTTTCACTTAGCATGTTTTTGAAGTTCATCTATGTTGTAGCACGTATCAGTATTTCATTCCTGTTTATGGTTTAATGATTTCATTGTATGGCTTACCACACATTTTGGTCCATTTTTCAGCTGATGGATATTTGAACTGTTTCTACTTGTTGGCTATTACAAATTATGCTACGAACATTCATATACTAGTTTTTGTGTGGATATATGTTTTCCACTCTCTTGGGTAAATACCTAGGAGTGGAATTGCTGGCGTATATAGTAACTCTTTTTAACTGTTTTCCACAGCAGCTGTACTATTTACATTCCCAGCAGCAATGTATAAATGGGTTCCAATTTTTTTTTTTTTTTAAAGATTTTATTTATTTATTTGAGAGAGAGACAGTGAAAGAGGGAGCATGAGAGGGGAGAAGTTAAGAGGGAGAAGCAGACTCCCCGTGGAGCTGGGAGCCCGATGCGGGACTCGCTCCCAGGACTCTGGGATCATGACCTGAGCCGAAGGCAGTCGCTTAACCAACTGAGCCACCCAGGCGCCCTAAATGGGTTCCAATTTATCCCCATCCTTGTCAACACTTGGTTATCTCCTTCCTACCCTCCTTTTCTTTTTTTCTTTTATTTTCTTTTTTCTCTCTCACTCTCTTTCTTTCTTTCTTCCTTTCTTTTTTTTTTAAATTGTAATCATCTAGGGGGATAAAGTGGTATCTCATTGTGGTATGATTCGCATTTCCCTATTCCTGATATTCCTGATGTTGAATATCTTTTCATGTGCTTATTGACTCTTGGTATATTTCCTTTGGAGAAATGTCTATTCAGATCCTTTGGCCATTTTTTAATTGGGTTGTTTGTACCTTTGTTGCTGAGTTTTTTTTTTTTTTTAAAGATTTTATTTACTTATTTAACATAGAGAGATCGCAAGTAGACAGAGAGGCAGGCAGGGGAGGGGGGGAAGCAGGCTCCCCACCGAGCAGAGAGCCCGATGCGGGGCCCAATCCCAGGACCCTGAGATCATGACCTGAAGGCAGAGGCCCAATCCACTGAGCCACCCAGGCGCCCCTGTTACTGAGTTCTTTACATATTCTGTATACTAGGTCTTTATCTGATATAGGATTTTCCTTCACCCATTCAGTGGGCTGTCTTTCACTTCACTGATTGTGTCCTTCGAGGCACAAGTTTTTCATTTTGAGGAAATTCAATTTATCAATTTTTCTTTTGCTGCTTGTGATTTTGGTGTTGTATTTAAGAAACTGATACCTAATCCTTGGCAGTGAAGATTGACACCTATGTTTCCTTCTAAGAGTTTTAGTTTCAGCTTTACATTTAGGTCTGATTGATCTTCTGTTAATTCTTACATATGGTATAAGGGTTCAATTTCATTCTTTTGCATGTGGATATCTAGTTGTCCCAACACCATTTTATGAAAAGCCCATTTTTCTTCCATGATTTTTGGCATCCATGTTGCAAATCCATTGCTTGTCAATGTATAGCACTATTTCTGGACTCTCAATTCTATTCCATTGATCTATATGTTTATCCTTATCCCAGTACCACATGTTTTCATTGTTGTAGCTTTGTTATAAGGTTTGACATTGGGAAGGGTGAATCCTCTTAGTTTGTTCTTCTTTCTCAAGGTTGTTCAGCTATTTGGGGTCTCCTGACCCCATATGAATAAAATTGTGACTTAGTAGTCCTCAATATTTTCAGTAAAGACGGAAGTTCATCTCTGGAGTATAGTGGGATGGAAGCCATAAGGACCTTAAGGTGTCTTAGGACGTTATGTTTGCCACTCAATAATAGGCAGACATACTGACGCATACACGCTTACATCACATTCACAGCAAAAATTAGCAACTGATGAGAGCACTTCTTCCTGGTTGGTCCATATTAAGACTCAGATTCCTTCCCAATATGGCATTCCAATTTTCAAAGAAAATGCATTTATTAGTTGTATAAACATCTAAAAAAGTAGATATTCTGTCGGACTTTTGTCAAAACCCTGAACACAGAGATCACATGAAGCCCCTTTTCAAGTCACTTAATCGGACATTTAGAAACATTTAGAAACTACTTACTGAGCATAGTATGGGAAAGGCAGTATCTGATATTGGGAAACAAGAAGAATTTAAAAATTTCATTCATAAGAAAAGGAATAAAGAGAGAATGAAATAAAAAATCCAAGGACGGGAAACAGATAATTCCCTGAAATAGGCAAGCATTTTGTTTGCTGAAAGTCTCAATGGATGTTTCTTGAGATAGCAAAATGGTTGTTGTTCAAGTTGGGTACCGAAACGGATGCATCCACACTTCCCAATCTTAACCACTCCACTTAAAAAAACAAAACAAAACTGATTTTCCTTTCCACCCACTCTCTGGTCCCATCAGATTATTCACAATGTCCTCCTTATGACACTTACAGCTCCACTCTCCAGGCTGTGTTCTGGTCTCGACCTCCTCAGGTAGGAGGGTCGGGAATTGCTCCAGCAGCTCAGCTGCAGCTACAAGACCTGCTCCTTTCTAGCATCTTCGATAAAGAGGCACTCAGCGGATCACCCCGAGTTGGCTTAGAGTATCCCGTACCCACAGATCTCCCGAGAGCTGAACCACCTAAGACACTGGTGGGAAGTCTCCTAGCTGGGTAAGATCATCTAACCCTAGATTCTTTACCCTGACTTAACTGTCAGAAGCCTTATCTGCGCTGGATGAGTGTGTCCCATGCTCTAGGAATGAGCTTCTTTTACTTGGTGTTTGTCTCCTGGGCTTGGAAAGAAAGAGAGAAATCAAGGTGGCAGGGTGAACAGCCCTCTCCCCACTAGCTCGTGGGGGCTAAACACTCCCTTTCCTACTCGCCTCTCCGAACACCGGCTCTTCAGTTCACCCAGCTCCTCCAATACCAGAATATATGGGCTTCGCGGGGGCAGTAGAAAATCCGGCCTTTCCAAGAACTCAACTAGCTCTTGGGGTTGGAGACCGAGAACGAAGGCCGGAGGCCTTGGGGTCCGAAGAACGAATGAAAAGAACGGACTTGTGGGAGAGCAAGCTTAACGGGCCCAGCGCCTTCCTTGTCCCCCACTCCAGGCCCAGCTGCACAGCTCCCCCTGGTCCTCCTGGCCCTCCAGGCCCTGGGGCCGCGGCACGCCCAGAACGCCCGCCCGGGCTGCGGCTCGCCGAGGACGCCAGAACTTAAGTCGCCCCGAGGCGCAAGCGAACGCGGACCTCACCTCTCCCGCGTGAACGGTAGTCCAGCCTCACGAGCGCCTGCCCACTTGGCTCCTCCAGCTGCGGACCGCGACGGCTCCTCGTGTCCGCTCTAGGCGTCCCGGAGCAAGCTCCGCATCTCTATCGTTGGCCCGAGGCACTGCGCGCGTCCCGTCGTGCCCCGCGGCCAGGACCCGGCCTCCTCGGCGCGCCCTCGCGTCGCGGAAGTCCTTCGGCGGCCGGGTTCGCGCTCAGGCCCCGCGGCGCGCGCACGAGGGAGAGCCGCCTCCCAGCCGGCGCGCGCCCGGGCTGGGTCCCAAGTCCCCGGGGGAGACGCCGCGCTTTCCGCTGCCCGCCGCCCGCCGGAAGCCGGCCGCGCCCGCGCCTCTCCCCGACGCCAACCCCGACCCGACCCCGACCCCGACGCAGAGAAGCGGCATGGAAGCCGAGGACCTGCAGGAGGACCTGACCTGCTCCATCTGCCTGGACTATTTCGAGGACCCAGTGTCCATCGAGTGCGGCCACAACTTCTGCCGCGGCTGCCTGCACCGCAGCTGGGCGCCAGGCGGTGGCTCGTTCCCCTGCCCCGAGTGCCGGCAGCCGTCGCCGCTCTCCGCGCTGCGGCCCAACTGGGCCCTGGCCCGGCTGACCGAGAGGACGCGGCGCCGGCGCGAGGGCCCCGTGCCCCCCGGCCAGTGCAGCCGCCACCGGGAAGCGCTGCGGCTCTTCTGCGAGGATGACCAGCGGCCCGTGTGCTTGGTGTGCAGGGAGTCCCAGGATCACCAGGCGCACACCATGGCGCCCATCGACGAGGCCTTCTCCAGCTACCGGGTGAGCGGGCCGTAGCCGGGCTGCAGCTCTTCTCGGGAAGGCTTACTTGACCTCATTCTCATCAAAGTACCCACGAGGTGGCTGCTGTTCTCCTTGAAAGTACACCTCCCCGCCCCCAGGTGCAAAGAAGTTAAGCATCACACAGATCTCAGAGCTGGGCTTAAAACTGGGATGGAGAGGGGTCTGCATAGAATTTTGAAGGTATGGGCCCCTGGGAGCCCCTAGTTAAGACAGTCATACCGAGAGGGCGTATACCCGTGCTGTCTGATAGAAACAGGATGCGAGCCACGTATGTAATTAAACTTTCCTAGTGGTACAAAGAAACGTGTGATGCTAATTTTAATACTGTATTTTATTGAATGCAATTATCATTCAACAATAATCGCTATGAAAAGTTATCAGTGAGATATTTTACTTTTGTTTTTCATAATAGGCCTTTGAAATCTGTGTTTACATGTACAGCACGTGTCACGTGCTGTACCATCCACATTTTGGGTGCTCACCTGGCTAATGGGTGCTGTATTGGACAGGTGTGTAACTACAGGTGTAACAGACAACTGATGATTTGGGAAAAGCCAGGCATGGAGTGATGAGGCTGGGTTTGTTACCAGCTTCTTTCATCACTTGGGGAAAATCACTTAATGTTTGAATTTGGAGATTATCTGTCCTGCCTATTTTATGGGTTGAGTTTCAGTTGCATAAATCAGTTTTATCATTCTCTGCTTCAGCTACACTGTCTTCTAGCTTTTGTTTCAAGCCTGTTCTCTTTCTCTACCCCCACCTTCCATCCTTTACATCTTTTTAGCTTTTAGCTTGAAGACCTTCCTTGATCATCCTTTCCTGAGTAGTCCTACCCCCTTCTATGGTGTAACTCCAGTGGTCTCCAACAGAATTGGTTTCTAGTAAGTACTGGTTGAATACATGAGTTTAATGATACAAGTTAAAGTGTTTTGTAAACTATAAAATGCTGTACAGTTTTATCAATTTATTACAAACAGGAGATATGCAAAGTGGCACTACAAAGTATATATCCACTCAGTACCTTAGTACTGTCCGCCAGGCATTGTTCTAGGATCTGGACATAAATAGATAAGAAAGACATAGGCCTTGTCTTGTAGGGCACACGAGCATGCAGACCAAAAATTTCAGTGTGTGAGTGAATTATCCAAGTTTGTACGGAGTACATAGCAGGTCTGAAGTTCGTCAGTGAGGAGCAAGAAATGGTTTCAGGGAGCTGAATGTGAACTCCCTCTTGAAGGGTGAGTACAATAGGTAGGGAGGGGATATTCAGGCCAAGGGAACAGCATATTCCGCAGTGTGGTGGCTTGGAATGGCATGTGATAAATGTAAGCGGACTAAAAATTGCTCAACACTTTTGGAGTGTAGAGGGAGGAAGGGCGCTGGGAATTCGGGTTGAAGAACTGCTTGGTGTTGCCCTCCTGCCACCTCGTGGCCATTTCTGTTATTGCAGGGAACGAGTTTTCTAATGTCCCCAGAATTCCCATTTTTATTCAGGGGCCCTATTTGGGGGCCCTATTCAGATTCTAACTGTGGCAGGATTCCAAAAGACTTAGGTAGAGTCTTGAAATAGAACTGACGATACAGGATATTTCATGCATACTGGAATTGTTAAGGGCTTTTAAAAAATTGAAAAATTCTATTTAAAAGATGATTATTTTTTTTAATTTTTACGTAAAAGTGAAAACTTTGAAAGAAATCTTGGTCTCACTCAAAACAACTCTCTGATTACAGGCCTCCCATATACATCAGATTTGACAGTGATCACAAAGTAGCAGTTATATCATTGATAAAGGAATAAAATTATTTGAAATAGCTTCCCAAGTAGCAGGATTATACACCTATTTAAGTTAACAATTAAGGGTAATAAATAGATTACATGTTAGACGACACTGTATTAGAAAGAAAACAACACAGGTGATTTTGTGATGTACAACCTAATTTCATCCACCCCAACATTTTAATATGCAGTTTCCAAGCTAACATGAAAATTGGAAAAATTTTTATAACACCAGTAGACCCTCATCTAGATTCTGCTATTAGCATTTTACTCTATTTATCACCTACCTTTCCATCTTTTCTCTACGTCCATCAATTCTTATTTCCTTTTGAGGCATTTAAAGTTAATTGCAGACTTCCTCCTATACTTTTGCATGCATACATCAATCACAGTTAACATGTTTGTGGTATTTTTTAAGTAACATTTAATACAATTAAGTATGCACATCTTTAGTGCACATTTGCTGAGCTTTGACAAATGCATACACCTGGGCACCCGAGTCCTTCTCAAGGTAAGCAACATTACCGGGGCTCCTGAGGGGCTCAGTTGGTGGAGCACTTGTCTCTTGATCTTGGAGTTGCAAGTTCAAGCCCGGCACTGGGTATGGAGATTACTTAAAAATAAAATCTTAAAAAAAAAAAAAAAAGAACAGCATCGTTACCCCCAGAAGCTCTGCCGCCCTGTTTCTCAGTTAATCTCTGCTCCCTCCCCCCAACCGACCACTGTTCTAATTTTTTTCCACTGAAGATGAGTTTTGCCTGTTCTGGAACTTCCCATAAGTGCAATCATATACTCTGTACTCCTCTCTACAGGCTCCTTTTGCTCAGCGTATTTTGAGATTCACCCATTTTGTGCGCATCAGTAGGCCGTTTCTTTTTACTGCTGTGTTGTATTCCGTTCTGTGACCATAGCGCAGTTTACCCATCTTTCTATCACTGCGTACCTGGGCTGTGTTCAGTTTTTGACTCTTAGGAATAGAACCGATGTATTCTCATACAGGTCTTTTTGTGGACGCACATCTAGGAGTAGAACCACTGGGCCTGGGATTGATGTGTGTTCAGTGTGATGCCAGGCCTTCCCCCAGAGCGGCTGTTGCCCTTACGCGGCCACCGGCGCCCTGTGAGAGCCCTAGGTGCACCACAGCCTCGCCAGCTTTGGAGCTGTCACTCTTTTCAGGGACCTCGGTTTGTTTAGCCATTGTCCTTTGTAAATGATCAGAAGAAAAGTGATACCTACCAGTTTTCATTCTTCTCCTAGGGAAGAATAAAAAAAACTTTGTCATGCTTATTTCTGAGGTCTGTTCATTTCTTTTTCTTTTAGCTTTTTATTTTGACATACATTCCCACTTCGGAAAGCTGCTCTAGGCCACTCTGCGGCATTTGACAGTCTTCACCAGTTTTTATGTACATTGTCTCTTGCTTTGGTGTAGAAGAAGCCATCCTTCCCTGATTTTTCACTGGCCACCACTCAGCTTAGCCTCTTGGCAGGATTTCCATCCTTCGTACCCCCCTTAAATGCAGTTGTTCCCAGTTCCAGCCTGGATCCCCTTCTTGATAGACTCTTACTGGGGGATTTTACTCCCACCCTGCCTTCACCTGCTGCAGGTGCTCTAACCCCCCAGTGTGCTTCTGCAGCTCAGATCTTTTTTTTTAAAAAGATTTTATTTATTTGAGAGAGAGAGACAGCGCATGAGGGTAGGGGGAGAGGCAGAGGGAGAGGGAGAAGCAGACTTCTCTGAGCGGGGAGCCTGACGTGGGCTCAATCCCAGGATCTTGAGATCATGACCTCAGCCCAAGGCAGACGCTTAACCAACTGAGCCACCCCGGTGCCCCTTAGATCTCTTTCTTGACCCTTAGCTGCTAACTGTACCCACTGGGATATCCCCCACACAGCTCAAACTCAATTTATTCAAGTCAAATATAATTTCCCATCTTCCGTTTACATACTACTCATTTCTCTATATTTCCTAATTTGGTAAATAGCTCACAGTCCTTCTAGTTGTCGAGCCAGAACCCAAGGGCTAAATCTGGACTCCCTCCTGCAGACATTTGGTTACCAGGTCCTGTTGGTTTTCCTTTTTTTAAATTTTTTTTTAAAGATTTTATTTATTTATTTGAGAGAGAGTGAGAGCATGATGGGGGTGGGGGGCGGGCAGCCCAGCAAGAAGCAGACTCCCCGCTGAGCAGGGAGCCCAGTGCAGGGCTCCATCCCTATCCCGGGACTCTAGGATCATGACCTGAGCTGAAGGCAGACACCAAACCCACTGAACCACCCAGGCGCCCACCTGCTGGTTTCCCTCTCGTGTGTGTACCTCTAACGTGCCTGCTTCTGTCTGAGGTCATGTCTGACCTGCTACTAGGTGCTGCCCCTCCACAGCCCACATTGTTAATGCTGATTGACTCCTTTTATTTTTTTAATAGGTCATTCAGGTATGTATGTATGCATTTATAAAGATTTTATTTATTTATTTGTCAGAGAGAGACAGAGAAGGCTCAAGCAGGGGGAGCAGCAGGCAGAGGGAGAAGCAGGCTCCCCAGTGAGCAACGAGCCTGATGTGGGACTCGATCCCAGGACCCTGGGATAATGACCTGAGCCAAAGGTAGATGCTTACCTGACTGAGCCACCCAGGTGCCCCATCATTCAGGTTTTTAAATTACAAAATGGTACATGCCTTTTGTAGAAAATAAAACAAAACAGAAATTTATAAAATTTTTAGTCCCCCTTGCCCCAATTTCCAAGACATTTCTATTCCCCAGAAATAACCAGTGTTACTAATACTTAGATATATATTCTTCCAGATTTTTCTTCTGTTTAAATACAAACACACACCCGGGGGCACCTGGGTGGCTCAGTTGGTTGAGTGTTGAGCTCTTGATTTCATTTCAAGTCATGGTCTCGGGGTGTTGGGATTGAGCCTGGTGGAGAGCTCCATGCTCAGCGGGGCGTCTGCCCGCTGTTCTTATGCCCCTCTCACTGCTCATGCATTCCCACTCTCTCTCTCTCAAATAATCTTAAAAAAAAACTTAAAAAAAAATACACACACACATATGTATTTATTCTTTTCAAAGCAGAATTATACAATACTATTGTCTAAGAGCTTAGTTTTTTTTACTTAATAACGTCAGTATATCGAGAGCTACCTGAGATTTGTATAGAGTAGCAATACACCATAATTTATTTAATAATTCTCCTTTGATAGATAATGAATCATGCTGAATGAACAGTACTATACATAGTATTTTTGCCAGTGTTTCATTGCATAGATTATTGGGAGTAGGATTATGCACATTTTAAATGGTTTTCAGTCCTTTCAGTTGACCTTCAGAAAGATGGCACCTTTCTTTTGTTTGTGTTTTGTCTTTTTTTTGCATAAGAATTTATTTATTAATTTTTTAAATTACTAATGATGTACTAGATGTTAGCTAACTGAACTGAAGATGGCACTTTTTACAAAAATCTCTTAGCATTGCAATGTTAGAGGCCTCCCTTGCCAATATTAGGTATTTATTAATCCTTTAATCATTTTCATTTTTTGCCAACCTAATAGGCAGACTCCATATAGTGTTATGAAGATTTCAGACTGGAATACTTTTTATGCCTAGGTCTGTAACTGTCTTGAACATTTTCTCAATCTCATTCCCTGTTTGGATTAGGTGGCTTTTAGCTCTTGAACAAGCAGGATGCTGGGGGAGAGGATTTCTCTGATATGTGTTTCTGCCGTAGGAGAAGCTTCTTAAGACTCAGTGCAGTCTGAAGGACAAGATGAAGAAAGCCATGTATTTTCAGGACATCGAAGTGAAGAACGCTACCGAGTGGAAGGTAACAGCAGAAGCCGTTGAGGCAGTTCTTGCTTGGTGGTGTTGGGAAGAGTTGTCAGGCTCCTTGCAGAGGAGGTGACAGCACAGGAAGTGTCTCTACTGACCTGTGGTGTTGGGGGATGGGAGTTTCACATACTTTATCCCCATGTCTCTAAGGTAGTGCCTCTCTCCTTCCCACTTTTTCCTAAATATATCCCTAGGTTGTTGCTGGTTTGGGTCCACAGCATCGTGGAAAGTAAATGGGCTTTGCTTTCAGAGAGACTAGTTTAGTTGGGAGGCACGATGCACATGCCTGCACATCTAAAGGTTTAACAAAACTAAACTGTAGGTGTTGTGGAGGCTAAACTAAATATTAAATGTGAAAGTGTATTTTAGTTTAGAAAGCATACAAACAGGGCATTGCCATCAGTGGTAGAGACTCCTACGTTACGAAGAATGAACTAATACTCTACAGGCTAGTACAGAGATGTCAGGTCACAGAACTAGATTAGCAGAAATCTGGGGCGGGGGTGCTGGGCAGGAGCTTCCTGGGGGAGGAGGTCAGGATGGAAGCCCCACGGGCTGTTGGGGAGTCGCATGCACGGGCCGGGCAGAGCAAGGGCTGAGCACGTCTCTTGTGGCTCTAGGAGAAGATGAAGAATCAGCGAGTGAGACTGAGCGCGGAGTTTGCAAAGCTGCACCTCTTTCTGGCGGAAGAAGAGCAGCTGTTTCTTCAGAGACTGAACAAAGAAGAAGAAGAGACGAAGAAGCAGCAGAATGAGAACACATTAAAGCTCCATCAGAAGATCACTTCCTTGAAGCAGCTCATCCTAGAGGTCAGGGAGAAGAGCGAGAGCTCCACCCTGGAGCTGCTGCAGGTGAGGCTGGCGGGGAGGGGTCCTTAGCAGCGCTCCCTGAGCTCTGCTGGTCCTCAGAGCAACGGGTCTTTCCTCGTGAGTGGGTTTCAGAGAAGGAATGTTTTCTCTCTGTTGGTAATTATGTTACTACTGTCATTAAAGAATCAAAGATTCATCTTTCAAAGGAAATGAATGTGAAAGTCAGGTATGCTGAGCTCAGGTATTGTGAGATACCTAGGTTCACTCGGGCTAACGGTTTGCCTAGGATCTGAAGCGCATCTAAGACTTTTCCATTCATCTTATTTGCACATTTATAATTCTTTGTTAAAGTAGTAAAACAAAGCACACCTAAAAATCACAAAGTAGATAACTGTATCAACAGCTTTTAAGATAAATTTATCTTTTTTACTAATTTCTTTATTATTATTTTTTAAAGATTTTATTTGTTTATTAGGGAGCACAAGCAGACAGAGCGGCAGGCAGAGGGAGAGGAAAAAGCCGGCTCCCCACTGAGCAGGAAGCCTGACACGGGGCTGGATCTCAGCACCCTGGGATCATGACCTGAGCTGAAGGCAGACGCTTAATGACTGAGCCACCCTGGTGCCCCGATAATGTACATATCTTATAATTCACCCATTTGAAGTGTACTTTTTTATAACTAAATAAGTGATTTTACCACATTGTGGAAACCTTACCAAAGTCCAGTTTTGGAGCATTTCCATCACCCCAATAAGATCACTTGGTTCTTGTTTATAGTTAATCTCTGTTGCTGCTTCCAGCCTCAGACAATCTACTTTCTGACATAAATTTCTTTTCTAAGTATATCTATAAACAGAGTCATACAGTGTGTGATCTTTTGTGTATGGAATCTCTCACTTATAATGTTTCTGAGGTTCATTCATGTTGTAGCATTCATTAGTATTGTATTTATATTCCTTTTTTTATTCCCGAATAGTATTTCATTATAAAATATGTCACATTTTGTTTATTAGTTTACAAACTGATGGACATTTGGGTTATTTCCACCTTTTTGGCTATTATGAATTATGCTGATGTGAACAGTCGCGTGTCCTTTTTTGTCTGGCCACTTTCATTTTTCTTGGGTGGAATTGGAGCAGAATTGCTGGGCTGTATCGTATATTTAATTTGTTAGAAACTGCCAAACTGTTTTCCAAAGAGGCGGAACCATTTTGTATTCTCACCACATTCTCACCAACACTTGTTACTGTCTGTGGGTGAAAGACAATAGATGGAGAAGTAGGCAAAAAGCCAGGAGAGAGTTAGTGTCGTAGTGCCAGAGGAGAAAGAGTAGGGTTTCAAGAAAGGGATTGGTTACCATTGTCCAACGGTGCAGAGGGGTCATGTGAAGAAAAAGACACCGTGTGTTCAGTCCACTGGCTTTGGCAGCATGAGATCATACGTGACATTAACAACTGACAGAAAAACACCTGCTCACAAAGTTGAGTACCAGATCTTGGGAGGAGGGGATGTAACTTGCTTGTATTTTTCTTCTCTTCACAGAATCCAAAAGATGTATTGACCAGGTATGAGCTGCTGCTTTTTCATGGGGGCCCCAGAAAATGGTCTGGGCACACCTGAGAGTCGGTGGAGGAGGAATTCCACCACTCACTTTTGCAAGGGGGAATGGGCGAGCGGTGGTCTGAGCTTTGGGCTTGGAACCTTCAGTGGGAGTTGAGGGCCTTGGCTGCCCAAGTTGTCTCCTAAGAAGAGCAGCCTTCTCTACTTTCCTTAGGAGTGAGAACCAGGATGTGAACTATTCCCCTGAAGTTCTAACGGTGAAGACTGTGTGCCAGATACCAATGATGAAGGAAATGCTGAAGCGATTCCAAGGTAAGTAAGGTTGGATCTCCCAGAAATCTTTAATGTAAGAGAATAAGCGCTGAGAAGAGTCTAGAAAGGAAAGAGGAAACAACAAGCAGCTAGCAGGAGGGTCAGGAAAAATGATGATAACTAGAATACATGGGTATATGCTTCATTCAAGAAGCATTCTTCATGTACTTAAGAATACTTAATGTACACCATGTGTTATAAGGTGCTAGTGATAAAGAAAAAGACCTATTTCTAAGAATTTAAGTAAACTGGAGAGACAGACTCCTATCATTTACTGTAACATAGCGGGATCTACTGTTTATCATGGTATGAGTAGGACACTATGGAAGGTCAGAGAAAGAGCTCTGTTGGGGGTGAAGTGGGGAAGTTTTCACGCAGAGGTGACATTGTTCTGGGATTTAAGGGATGACTAGGAGTTTGCCAAGTGGAAAATGAGGGTATACTCATGTAAGCAGAGGGAGCAGCATGAGCTCAGCTGCGGAGAAAATGGAGGGGTGGGCATCCAAAGCGACTAAACCGTAAGTTATGTTGTGGGGAAAGGCAGGAGCTGAGGTTGAGATGGTGAGTATTGGAAAGTCTGAAGATAAACTTACTGGATCTCCAGGGAGGCGCCAAGGCATGTAGGTGTTGTAAACGCAACACAGGCAGTTCTCTCGCACACATCCCTGATGAAGAGCTGTGCGGTGGTGGCTGTCTGCTAAGATGAAGTAATGGGGACTAGATTTACTCTTCAGTCTGAAACTTAGCCAACTAAAAAAACTAAAATAAAACACAGTACATGAAGTAACCGTTTTCCCAACCCTGGATGTCAGGCAGTACAGGGCAAGGAAATGTGAAACAAATGAGGCGAGCTCTGTGATGGCTCCAGCCTCCAGCCTGACGGGCTTCCAGGCCATCGCAGGGGGTGGGGAGGGTCGTGGAGGTGGAGCCTCGTTGAGGAATGAGCTGAGTCCAGGGAGGACAAAGCAGTGAGGGCTTGCAGAGGACTGGACAGAGTACTGGCGAGGAGAGAGCCATCCAGAGGGCGATGATCTACAGAGGTGCCCCCTCAGTATTTAGCAGAGTACTGACCAGCAGATGCTTGTGAAAAACTACGTTAGGCTGAGGAAGGACATTTCCAAAATGATAAGAAGGAACAGTTCCTGGTGCTCCCCCAGGGCCCAAACAGTGCCTGTTCCTAGCAGCCAGACTAGAAAACTCTGAATTCCTGGGAAAATCTTGCCTCATTAGTGGACCCACCTTATAAATCATGAACACCAGTTCCAAAAGGATCAAATTATTTCCAAGTAACTGCATCCTAGGACAGAGCTCAAGAAGATTTAAAAAAATCAGGACCTAATGTCTGACATCCAGTCACAATGTCTGACATCCAGTCAAAGATTACCAGGCATGCAAAAACGTAGGAAAGCATGACATATAATGAGAATAATCGATTGAAACTGACCCAGGATTGACCCAGGATTGACCCAGATGTTAGAATAAGCACAGAAGGACTTTAATACAACTATCCTATAAGAGTATTTGGAGATGTCGAAGATCTAAGAAAAGTCCTGGATCAAACCTCTGGAGGTAAAACTACAGTGACTGAGAGGAATACACTGGTTGGGATTAACAGATGATTAGATGTTGCAGAAAAAAAAGATTATTAAATTTGAAGATGCAGCAGTGGAAGCTATAAAATGAAAGACACAGGAAAAGACCTTAAAACATGAAAAGAGCCTTGATGAGCTGGGGGACAATCTCATGCAGTCTTATGTGTGGTAAGTGGGATCCTTGAGGAGATGAGTAGGATGGGGATGAGACTGGAAAAATATCTGAAGGAATAATGGCCCCAGGGCACCAGGATGGCTTATTCGGCTAAATAGTTGCCTTCAGCTCAGGTCATGATCTCAGGGTCCTGGGATCAAGCCCCATGTCTGGCTCCCTCCTCAGTGAGGAGTCTGCTTTTCTCTCTGCTCTTCCCTGCCCCACTCATTTTCTCTCTCTTTCTCAAATAAATAAAATATTTTTTTTCAAATAAATAAAATCTCAAAAAAAAAAGTCCCCAAATTTTCCAGATTTGGTGAAGACCATAAGTCCACAGATTAAATAAGGTCAACAAGTCCTAAGCACAAGAAATATGAGGGGAACTATACCAAAATCAGGATAAAGAGAACATTTTTGATGCACGAAGAGAAAAAGGACATGTTACTTAAAATGGAAAAAAAAGATAATGTCCCATTTCTCTGAATTTAACAAATATATAAGAAATAAATCTCTATTCTACATGAACTCTTAACAAAAAAACTAAAGAGGGAACAATGCCCAATTCAGTTTACATGGCCTGCATTATCATGATACCCAAGTCAAACAAAGACATTACAAGAGAAAAGGGCTATCGATCAGTGTCCTTCATGGACACAGAAGAATTCTGAATATAATTTTAGCAAATTGGACCTAACAACATATTTATAGATAATGCATCAAACCAAATGAGTTTTTTCCTAGAAAAGCAGGGTTGATTTAACATTTGAAAAATCAGTGTAATTTACCACATTAGCAAACTAGAAAAAGGAAAACTATACGATCACTTCAGTAGATGCAGAAAAAGCATTTGTCAAAACCTAACATCCATTCCCAATTTAAAAAATGCTGGGTGTTATATGCAAAGAGTGAATCATTGAACACTACATCAGAAACTAATGATATGTTGGCTAATTGAACATAATAAAAAGAAATATGGCTCGATAAACTAGAGAGACCTGGAGAGTCTGGGAGGAAGACGACTAAGAGGCAGGGAGGTTGGGAAGGAAGTCAGAGAGACCGTTAAAGTGGGGGATGCTAGAGGTCTGAGTGAAGATGGTGGCAGTGGGACGGAGAAGAGGCAAAGAACCTGAATGGTACTTCAGAGGTGGAATTGATAGGACTTGGTGACGAATAACCCATCCAGGGTCAGAGGGAAAGAGGGGTCAGATAGCCTTAAGATTTCAAGGTGTGAATGTTTGGGTAGAGGTAGTGCTCTTGCAGCTCAGAGAACACAGAGGACAAGAAGATGTCTGCATGGGAAGGGGTAGGAGTCCCAAGAGGATGGAAGGGGACTTAGGATAGTGAGTTGCCCTTTGAGTGATCTGTCAGGGGCCTGTGGAGATGCCCAGTGAATAACTGGAACCAGGGAAGAGAAAACTCGTTAACAGTGCCACCTCTGTGTCCCAGTGCAAAGCACCATCCAGTCAGCCATCTTGGTCTGGTCCTGATTCACCAAGTCAGAATCTGGTAACTCTTCTCCCAATTTGATGCTGATTGTGAAGACTCGGGGCCATGAACTAATGGACTCCCTGTTTTTAGGTCTTAGTCGTTTGGAGTAGAAGGGAAATGAAGATCTCATGGTGCTAAGGCTGCACTGTGGCCTGCCAGGCCCAGCCGAGGATCAGTTGAGAGGCAGTGGGGAGTCTCAGCCCTAACAGTTCTTGTTCGGAGATGCATGGAACTGAAGCCGGGAAAGAGGGGCGTTTCTGGAGGAGGGTTGGTGGTAAGCTGTCACATTATAAATCGCCACTCTCATTTTCTCTGCAGTAGCTGTAAGTGTAGCTGAAGACACGGCTCATCCCAAGCTTGTCTTCTCCCAGGACGGGAGATACGTGAAAAATGGAGCATCAGCCAGTTCTTGGCCATTGTTTTCTTCAGCATGGAGCTACGTTAGTGGATGGAGGAATTCTCAGAAGAATGCACAGTTTGTGGGAAGATTTCAGCACTTACCCTGTGTTTTGGGAAAAAATGTTTTCACTTCAGGGAAGCATTACTGGGAAGTTGAGAACCGAGATAGCCTGGAGATTGCTGTGGGGGTGTGCCGGGAGGACGTCATGGGGCTTGCTGATGCTTCAGAAATGTGCCCCCATGTGGGCGTCTGGGCTATCTCTTGGGGTTCCGCTGGCTACAGGCCCCTGACAAGCTCTCCTGGAAGTCCTACCAAGCAGGAGCCTGCTCTTCACCGGGTGGGCGTTTTTCTAGATTCTGGGGCCGGGGACATTTCCTTCTACAGCGCTGTGGATGGCACGCATCTACACACCTTCTCTTGTCCCCTCGTCTCCCGCCTCCGGCCATTTTTTTGGTTGAGTCCATTAGCATCTTTAGTCATCCCGGCAGTGACAGGTGGGAAATGAGGCTGTTCTTCCCCTGCCCAAGAGTCTCCCCCTGTACCCCAGCCAGGGACAGGCACCCCTCAGCCCTCTTCTCTCACTTCCTATATATTGGTCCAGGTGGCACATCCGTCCCGCCCATTCAGATTTCAGTTTCATGTTCTGTTCCACTCCCTGTGCGTGCCGTGCGCGCACCGGCGTGGCAGACTGTTGGTTGCCTTCCCAGCAGCCACTTGCTCCACTTCCCACCTCCTCTTCTCGTTCTTCCTGACGGAACTGTTGGGGGAGCACCCTCCCTGGGCTTCAGGAGAGGCAGCCCCACGTGAGGCAGTGCCGGCCAGTGAGCTGGGGTGAGACATTTTCTAAGGTGATTCTGGGGAAAGATTCTGTAGCTTTAAAAAGGTGTTTGAGGAGACACAGCTCCCCTTGTGATGTTAGCAGCTGTCTTGGAGCTGAGGAGAGCACAGTGACAGTGGAGAGGAAGAAACTGGTCTTCGCTGGTATTGTTGGGCTGTTGGAATTTCCTTAATCTGAAACTTCTCATTATGGGAGATGATTGCTCCCCTTATTGTATAAGGCAATTCAGGTTGCCTTTTGGTATAGGATTGTCTCACTTTCCCTGAAACTGGACTACTTTGTAGACTCTGTTTCTGTTCAGTCATGTAATTCCTCTTCTCTCCAGGAAGTACTTATACCTCTCACTTTCCTAGATCAGAAAGTTGAGGAAATCTTCCCTTACTCTGCCTGCGCAGTTACTCCTCTTCGCCTGACCATGTCTGTGCCTTCAGGTGTTCATTTTGTCACCCATCTGTCAGATTCTTACACTGTTTATGCGAGGAATTAACGTCACACCTTAAGTGGTGGGAGACACTTACTAAGTACTCAGACGGTGCTGCCGGCCTCTTTGGTAACGCTCTCCTGCGACTCCTGCAGAAGCTTGGTGGGACAGGGAAATTAAAATCCTCTTCCTACAAGTAAAAAAACAGAACTTTGGAGTAACTCAGTAATGTTTAGCTGGCAGATGGGAGTGTTGGGATTAAATCCAGATCTGTCTGAGGTAAAAGCCTGTGCTCTTTTCTATGTTTATTTGTAAGCATTTTTTGAATGCTGATTGTCGGTCAGCATCACCTTTTTACACGTTTTTATCCGTGTATATGCACTTTCTCTGATTTTACCTTCTTTGGTTTATAAGCTCTCAGTGGATTGTAACAGGTACTGGGTGGTTTTTTTAAAATTAATGACTGGGGTGCCTAGGTGGCTCAGTCATTAAGCGTCTGCCTTTGGCTCAGGTTGTGATCCCGGGGTCCTGGGATCGAGTCCTGCATCAGGCTCCGTGCTCGGCAGGAAGCCTGCTTCTCCCTCTCCCACGCCCCCTGCTTGTGTTCCCTCGCTGTCTCTCTCTCTCTCTTTCTCTCTGAAATAAATAAAGTCTTTAAAAAAAATAAAAATAATGATTGTTTCTCTCTGGTTGTAAAAGTCAGGCACTTATAACAGAAAATTTGGAACATAAAAAAGTGTGAAGAAGCTGAAAGTTATTGATAATCTCACCACTTCTAACATTGTAGTGGGTTTCCTCCCAGACTTTCAGGAAACTTTCTGGTAGTGATTTAACCAGGTTTCTCACAAAAATTCCAGCGCCCTCCCTGACCCTTCCTCCTCTCCTGTGTCCTTGCCCATCCTGGTTTATCTTCTTCTTCAGCCTCAGCAACCCCCTCATTCAGTGATTTCTGCTGAATTCTCCTTAACTTTCCAAGGTACTTGCTGTTAGGAGTTGAATTGTGTCCTCCAAAAAGATATGATGAAGTCCTACCTGTGACTATGACCTTATTTGGCAATTAAGATAAGGTCATTAGGCTGGGCACTAATCCAATATGACGGGCACCCTGATAATCAGAGGGCAGTCTGTGGGTGTGCACAGAAATGCCTTGTGAAGACACAGAAGGAAGATGGCTGTGGGAGAGACTGGGATTAGGTTGCCATGAACCAAAGAATACCGAGGCTGCCAGAAGTTGGAAAATACAAGGAAGAACCCTTCCCTAGAAGCTTCCGAAGGAGCATGGCCCTGCCAACATCTTGATTTTTAGATTTTTAGCCTCTAGGACTGTGAGACAATAAACTTCTGTCATGTCAAGCCACCTCGTTTGTGGTTTGTTACGGAGCCTTAGGAAAATAGTATACTTGCCATTCAGGAATTCTTCCCGTATCTGGCTTGCTCATTTCCAGTCCTTGGGAAACTCATCACTACTTTTCTTCCCCCATCCTCCTCTGGGGCTGTTGAGCTAGGTTGACTGGTTCTATTACAAAGTCTCGCTCTCTGACTTCAGGTGGGCTCTTTGAGCTGCTGGGTGAACAAGCTTTTTATTTTTTCATCCCTAGACTTCCTTTTACATCTCTGGTGGCAGTGATTCCAAACCATTTCCTGCTTTCTCAAGGCTTCATGAGCCCACCTTCATACTACTGTGGGGAGGCGAACTTTACTTCTACCAGTCTTAGGTTTTCAGCTGGGGCTCTAACAAAAAGATTGATAAGAGAAAAAGTTTATTAACACATGCAGCACACACCAAGCAGGAAAAAACCTAAAATGAAGAGTAACTCAAAGTGGAGGCTTAGAATGTACCCTGGGGCAAATAATACATTATATGTTAATAAAAAAAAGATAAAAAAAGTGGAGGCTTAGAATTCTTAGAATTCTGGCTTACATAATATCTTTAACAAAGAACCATACACTTGTGGAGAAAAGACAGGATAAGGGAAAAACAGTCTTAGCCTGCAAAGGGTGGCAGACTGTGAGGTAAATGCATGTGAGGAAACTAATGGACTAAATGTTTGTTTGCAGATTCCTTGTTGGTGTGGTCTCCAGTAAAAGAATTTATATCCTGCCGTTTGGCAGGAAAGGAGGAGCTTTTTCTGGGTTTGCTGCTCTTAATTGCCTTTACCTCAAAATGATTTTTATGCCAAAGAGACATATTTTGGGCTGACACATTCTGGTTTCCTTCGTTATTATTAAAGAATTTGCATCTTTTACTGAGAAAAATATTCTCTTGCTCTACCCATTTTATCAACTTTTTTTTTTTCCTGCCTCTTGGGTGTCTTGATATTGGCACTTCTCAGGTATGGGATGGGAGACAGGTATCATATTTACTAAAAATGGAATAAACTCTTGTGATGCTTCTGATGTACAAACAAGATTGAGAATGTTCTTGTAATAGTTTTCAATGTTATCTAGGGATGTTGCTGAGTCTTTACTATGTTAATACATTATGACTTACACAGGCTTTCTCAAGCTTATTTCACCACAGAAACTAGCTCAGGGAACAGCAACTGAAACTTCCCAGAAGACAGTTTGGGAATGACTATTTATCCTACGCTTTCTCCAGATGATCTTGAGTATCTCAGATTTCAACCTGTACTTGCACTGTATAAAATTGGTGGATACATTCTGTGACCATGGATAGGCTCTGCTAAAATCTTTTCCCCTGGAGACTAGGCTTTCGTGATATAGAGCATCCTGGGCACATTTTTCAATGATTTCTATTACTCCTCCTGCCAGAGCCAGGAGGGGACCTTTCTCAACTTTTCATTCTGAGAATTTGGTGGGATTCCTGGAGGTAAACCCATGAATATATGCTCTCCATCCCTTCAACACTGTAGCTCCCAGAAGTTTCTCACCCTTAAGCTAGCCCACACTCAATATCCAGCAATTCATCAAAATTACTATTTAAATATTCCTACAAGTTTTTGGCTCTGGTGGATTTTGCTTGAGGTAAGGAGATCTCAACTTTGACTCTCCGGATTTGCCGGTTTATCCAGATCTTGGGGTTGCAGTTTGCCACGCAACCTCAGTTCTCTGGTGGGTCCAAGAAAAGCCATTGATTTTCAGTTTTCTCATCTTTTTCTTGTAAGGATGTGAGTTAATGATTTCCAAATTTTTTACATGTAGAAACTGAAGCTGCAAGTCTATCAGAATAGGCTTCTTATAGACCTCTGTAATGGTTGTGCCCACTTCACTAAGAGGTGCCTAGACAACCGGTAAAACATTTCTGGGTGCGTCTGTGAAGGTGTTTCCAGGAGAGATTAAAATTTGAACCGATAGACTGAGTAAAAAAGATTGTTTTCACGGAAGTGGGTAGACATCATCCAATCAATTGAGAGCCCGAATAGAACAAAAAGGCCGCAGAAGGGCAAGTTTGTCCTCTAATTGAGCTGGGACATCCATCTTCTGCCCTGGGACACTGGTACTCCTGGTTCTTGGGCCTTCAGACTTGGACTGGGGCTTAAACCATTGCCACCCGATTTTTGAGCCTTTGGACCCCAGTTGGAACTTACATCATAAGTTCCCCCTAGTTTCAGGTCTTTGGACTCAGACTGAATTACACCACCAGCTTCCCTGGTTCTCCAGCTTTCAGACAAACTGGAACTTCTTGGCCTCCATGATCATGTGAGCCAATGGCCATTGATCCCTCCATCCTATTGGTTCTGTTTTCCTGGATAACCATTCCCTTTTTTCCCCCCTTTAAATCATCTAGTCTTTCTGTTCTTAACTGTTAAGCTGTTTACCTTTGAAGTTATCATTTCTGGGGTACATGCACCCTGATGTTTATAGCAGCATTATCAACAATAGGCAAACTATGGAGAGAGCCCGAATGTCCATCGACTGACGAATGGATAAAGAAGATGTGTGGGATGTGGAGTGTGTGTGTGTGTATCTATGTATTATGAATATTATTCAGCCATCAAAAAAAATGAAATCTTGCCATTTGCAACAATGTGGATGGAACTAGAGAGTATAATGCTAAGTGAAATAAGTCAGAGAAAGACAAATACCATATGATCTCACTCATGCAAAATTTAAGAAAGAAAGCAGCTGAACCTATGGGAAGGGGGTAGAGAAAAAAAGGAGAGGGAAACAAGCCATAAGTGACTCTTAATGATAGAGAACAAACTCAGGGTTGATGGAGGAGGTTGGGTGGGGGATGGGCTAGATGGGTGATGGGTATCAAAGAGGGCACTTGCTGTGATGAGAAAAAAGAAAAAAGTTATTGTTTCTTTCCAACCTGGGCCTAGCAGAATGGCTCCCTCAAAGAAGGGTGGTGAGAAGAAGGGCTGTTCTGTCATCAACAAGGTAGAGAATACACCATCAACATTCACAAGCATCCATGGAGTAGGTTTCAAGAAGCGTGCCCCTTGGGCACTCAAAGAAATCTGGGAATTTGCCATGAAGGAGATGGGAACTCAAGATGTGCCCATTGACACCAGGCTCAGCAAAAGGTGTCTGGGCCAAAGGAATAACGAATGTTCCATGCCATATCCTTGTGTGGTTGTCCAAAAAATATAGTGAGGTTGAATATTCACCAAACAAGCTCTATATGTTGTTTACCTATGTACCTGTCGCCACTTTCAAAAATCTACAGTTAATGTGGATGAAAACTAACCACTGATTGTCAAATAAAGCTATAAAACTGAAAAAAAAGTTACTGCTTGATAGAGTCGGACAAAAATATATTGTTTTGCTAGTTTTTTTATTCCATTTTTTCTAAGTTTCTTTTTTCCTTTTTCTGCCTCCTCTCATTTTATTATGTATTTAAAAAATAAAATTCATTTTATTTCCTCTACTTATTATTTATACTTCTTTTAAAAAGGTTTTTAGTCATTGTCATGGGGTTTTACAGTGTACATTTTTGAAAAATCTGAATCTACCCTCAAGGAACAGGTCACTTAATGTGTGGTGAAAGACTTTATAATAGTAGGCCTTGTTTTCCAGTTCTTGTGCCATTGTTATCATACATTTCATGTCTATATAGGCAATAAACACCCAATGCATTACTTTTAATGCTTTAAACACTTACTTGCTTTAAACATCTTCTGGTATGTTGAAAGAGTAAGGGGGTATGAACTGACCAAAAAAAAAAAAATGTGGAAAGCAGATACAATGAAGAAACCCAGGTAACTGAAGACTCATAAGAGATTTTGGAAAAATGACTTATTAACTATAGACTACATTCCTGGAGCCAAGAGAGAATCTCAGGGAAGAGAGAAAATCACAAATTCTCTGGAGTCTGGATATTGACAGTTTACCCTTCAGTTCTTCATGATTTGGCCTCTTTTCAGGACTAAAAGAAAATGCAGAAGATAGATAATTCTGAAATAGAAAAGATTTCCAGGGTCAAAGGGATAAGGCTTCTTTGAAAAACTTGAAGGTACAGTTTATCTGCCTTTCCTCAGTTTTACCATTATCAGTGTCATAGTGTAGACATACGGAATGCCTGTTGACAGATCCTCCCATTTTCGGGTTCTCATTTAGCATGATGTAAATTTTCAGGTCTTATTTCTTTAACCATTGTAAAAATCTCTGGCTTTAAGTTGAACTGTTTAGTCCATTTATACTTAATGAAGTTATTGATATAGTTGAGTTTCAATCTATCAACTTGCTTGTTTTAAATTTCCCCTTTTTCTTCTCTATTACTTTTTGTGCCTTCTTTTGAGCTAATAAAATATTTAAAATTTTTATTTTATTTCATCTTTTGGATCTCCTTAGAGCTATACTTCTATTAAAAAAATAAAAGGTTTTAAATTTAACATTTTGGTCAATTGTTCTTCAACAAGGGTGCAAAGAATACAGAATGGGGAAATTATAGGCTCTTCAACAAGTGGTTTTTGGGAAATTAGACCCTTACACAAAAAAACTTAAAATGGTTTAAAGAATTAAATGTAAGATCTGAAACCGTAAAACCCCTAGAAGAAAACAGAGAAAAATCTTGATATTGGCCTTCACAATGATTTCTTAGTTATGACACCAAAAGCACAGGCAGCAAAAGCAAAAATAAACAAATGGGGTTACATCAGACTAAAATGTTGCACAGCAAAGCAAATAATCAAAAATGAAAAGGCAACCTATGGAATGGGAGAAAATACTTGCAAACCATGATCTGATAAAGGGTTAATAACCAAAATATATAAGAAATTTCTACAACTCAATACCAAAAATCAGATAACTCTATTAAAAAAGGGCAATGGGTCTGGGTAGACATTTTTCCAAAGCAGACATACAAATGGCCAACAGGTACAGGGAAAAAGTGCTTAAACGACTAATCATCAGAGAAATGCAAATCAAAACTGCAATGAGATATACTGCCTTATATTTATTTGGATGACTATAATCAAGGAAGAAAAAGATTATGGGAAACAGTATGGAGGTTTCCCAAAAAATTAAAAATAGAACTACCATATGAGCTAGAAATCCCACTTCTAGCTATATATCCCAAAGACTTGAAAACAGTATCTCAGATATCTGCATTCCCATGTTTATTGCAGCATTAATCACAACAGCCAAATCATGGAAGCAAACCTAATGTCCATCAGATCATGGATATCATGATGAGTGGGTAAAGAAACTGTGATATGTACATACAATGAAATATTACTTCCCTTTTAAAAAGTTTTTTTTTTTTTTTTAAGAGAGAGAGAGAATCCTAAGCAGGCTCCAAGCCCAGTGCAGAGCCTGACATGGGGCTTGATCCCATGACCCTGAGGTCATAACCTCAGCTGAAATGAAGAGTTGGACACCTAACTGACTGAGCCACCCAGGTGCCCCATGGTCCTGCCATTTTTGACAACCTGGATGACTCTGGAGGACTTAGCTGAGTGAAAGAAGTCAGACATGAAAGGACAAATGCTACATGATATCACATACATTTAAGGAATCTAAAGTAGTCAAACTCATAGAAGCAGAGATTAGAGTGGTTGTTGCAAAGGACAGGGTAGCGGGAGAAATGGGGAAGTATTAGTTAAAGGGTATAACGTTTCAGTTATAAAAGAGGAATAAGTCCTAGAGATGTGCTGTATAGCATAGATCTTAAAGTTAAAAATACTGTATTGTATACCTAACATTTTGCTAAGAGTGAGATCTTATGCTGGGTTCTTATCACAAAAAATAATAAGGAAGGCAAGAGGAAATTTTGGAGGTGATGGGTATGTTTATGGCATCGATTATAGTGATGGTTTCATGTATGTACATTTATCTCTAAACTCATCAAGTTTGATTCATTAAATACATACAGCTTTTTGTATGTCTTACCTCAATAAAGTGGTTTGAACATAACAAAATACTACTTATTTCTCTTCTGATTTTTCCTTTGATATGCATTAGAGTTATGCTATTTAGTTAATATTTGAGGTTTTTCTGGAAACATTTGGTTTCTAATTGTGATCTGAAAAAATACTTGGTATGACTTAAATTCTTTAAAAATTTACTGATGCTTTTATTATGGCCCAGAATATCATCTGTCTTAATAAATGTTCTGTATGCACTTGAAAGATGTGTATTACTCTTTTGTTGAATGGGGTATTCTACAAGTGTCAGTCAGGTCTATTTAGCTCATAGTGTTTTTATTATTTCCTCAAATACTTTTTCTATCCCTTCTCTCTCTGCTCTTTCAGGACTCCAATTGTATGTATACTAGGCTGTTTAAGGTTGTTAAGCTCACAGATGCTCTGTTCATTGATTTTTAGACTTTTTTCTGTCTTGTTTCATTTCGAATAGTTTTTATTGCTATGTCTTCATACACCAGTATTTTCTTTTGCAATGTCCAATTTGCTGCTGATTACTCTGAATTGTTTTTCATTATAGACGTTGTAGTTTTCATTACTAGAACCGTGTGTGTGTGTGTGTGTGTGTGTGTGTTTTCTTGTCTCTACTAAAATGCCTAATCTTTCCTTTAGCATTTTGAACAGATAGAATACAGTTGTAATAAGTGCAAGGTCTTTGCTAGTTCTGTCTGATTTAAACAACATAATTGGTAAGATACTTCAAATTGGTATATTGAGTATCAGTTCTGTGTTGGTTTCAAGTTACAGATTTTTCTATTTATTATGGGTAATATTTTCCTGTTTCTTTGCATGCTTGTTAATTTTTCATTGGATGCTAGATATTGTGAACTTTACCTTGTTGTGTCCTGGATATTTTTGTATTCCTACAAATATTCTTTTGATTTTTAACATCTTAATTTTATTTTTTTCAGTGTTCCAAGATTCATTGTTTATGCACCACACCCAGTGCTCCATGCAGTATGTAATACCCACCATGAGGCTCACCCACCTCCCCACCCCCTCCCTTC
>CM052890.1:5210895-5255424 GCA_028534135.1 Potos flavus | reverse complement strand
TCTCCCATTCCGTGGGTTGCCTGTTTGTTTTGTTGACTGTTTCCTTTGCTGTGCAGAAGCTTTTTATCTTGATGAAGTCCCAAAAGTTCATTTTCACTTTTGTTTCCTTTGCCTTTGGAGACATGTCCTTTTTTTTTTTTTTTTTTTTTTTAAGATTTTATTTATTTATTTGACAGAGAGAGATCACAAGTAGGCAGAGAGGCAGGCAGAGAGAGAAGGGGAAGCAGGCTCCCCGCTGAACAGAGAGCTCAATGCGGGGCTCCATCCCAGGACCCTGAGATCATGACCTGAGCCGAAGGCAGAGGCTTTAACCCACTGAGCCACCCAGGTGCCCCTGGAGACATGTCTTGAAAGAAGTTGCTGTGGCTGATGTCGAAGAGGTTACTGCCTATGTTCTCCTCTAGGATTTTGATAGATTCCTGCCTCAGGTTGAGGTCTTTCAACCATTTCGAGTTTATCTTTATGTATGGTGTGAGAGAATGGTCAAGTTTCATTCTTCTATATATAGCTGTCCAATTTTCCCAGCACCATTTATTGAAGAGACTGTCTTTTTTCCACTGGATATTTTTTCCTGCTTTGTCAAAGATTATTTGACCATAGAGTTGAGGGTCCATATCTCGACTCTCTACTCTGTTCCATTGGTCTATGTGTCTGTTTTTCCTACAAATATTCTTGAACTTTATTCTGAAATGCAGTTAGGGTATTGGGAATTGAATCCTTTTGGGTCTTGCTTTTTAGGATTTGTTAGGCAGAACCATAGCAGGGTGTAGTCTATGTCTAATTATTCCTCAAGACCCTTCGGCATATTACACCAATACTTTGAAACTGGTTTTCTGGTTTGGTGGTGGGAACAGGCACTATTCCTGGTCTGGCCCAGGTCCAAGTACTGTTCCAAACTTTAGGTAGTTGCATCAAGCACAAATGCTGGTCAGTACTCTGCCAAATACCAAGGGAAAGCTCCTGCACATCTCTGGGTTTTACTCTCTGTGCAGTTTTTCTTTCTTTAGCATACTCTGCTCTACAAATTCCAATAAGCTTGGAATTTTCAGACTATCAACTCTTATTTTCTCAACTAAGGGAGTTAGTTTGGTTCCACCTGGTTTCTTCCAGCACTGAAGCCTAAAACTCTCAAGGCAGGGGTCACTGTCCTTTTTAATTTTTTAAAAAAGATTTTATTTATTTATTTTTGAGAGAGAGAGTGAGCGCGAGTGGGGGAGGGAGGGGCAGAGGGAGAAGCAGACTTTCCATTGAGCAGCAAACCCGATGTGGGACTTGATTCCAGGACCCTGGAATCATAACCCGAGCCAAAGGCAGACGCTTAACTGACTGAGCCACCCAGGCACCCTCACTGTCCTTTTAAAAAAATCTGATGTCCATTGTCTTAAATTGTGGTTTCAAACATTTTGTGCAGTTTTCTTTTTAGTTATTTCAGGCAGAAGGGAAAATCTCACCCATGTCACTCCATCTTCAGAAGCAGAAGTCCCTACAAGTATGTTTTAAGCAATTAGGAAAGGATTTTTTCTTATGCTTGAACCATCTCTTTCCCTCTTGTTCTGATTCTGTTTTCACTAGACAACAGGTTTTATGTAACTGGATTTCTTGAGGACCTTAGTACTTGTCATATTCTAATTAAATTATATAACTTGATGTGTAATAAACATTATTATAAAGTAATGCAGCTGTATGAGCAGAGAAATTCAAACAGATATGTTAAATTTCTGGCTTTTTTCCTAACCACTCTTGGTAATGTGGTTATATAAAATTATTTGTGGCCATAAAACTCAAATTCTGTTTTAGGTACTGAGAATACATCAATGAAGGAAACAGACAAATCACTGTCCTCATAGAGCTCACACTCATTATTCTCATAGATAATGACAGCTTACAGTTACATAGCATTCATCATGTAACAGGCACCATGATACTATTAGATGTGTTTTAGACGTTTAACTTACTGAATTCTCATAAAACTCTGTGAAGTATAGATTATTTTTATCATCATTTTTCAAGAGGAAATAAGAACAGTTGCTGAAGTAACTTGCCTGAGACCACATAGCCAGTAAGCAGTAGAACTGGGATTTGAACTCAGGATCTCTGGCCATTTAATCCTATGCTTAATTACTGCACCACACAGGTTCTCTCAGGAGACTGAAGAAAGCTATCTTCTTATATTGGTTAAGTATTTCTCTTTTCTTTAGTCTTGATTTATGTCTTTGTCTCCCTAATCTTTCTTAGACCAAGAGGTGGATTAAAGTTTTCTTCCTCCAGTAACTCTCTGTATCTCCTTGTAGTTCCTATAATTTTCTTTATTAAGTGTTGTTGCTCACATTTCATAACTGCTGTATTTTCATTATAGATTGCACCCATTTTTACAGTCTTTACAGATTAAAATTTCGATGTTATATACACTTCAGACAATACCCTCTAACATTACAGTGTTTTCTTTGTCTTTCATGCCTTTGGAATTGAATTCTAATTTCTCAGATGGTAAGATCAGAATCCTTAGTTTTTAAAATCCTTAGTTTTTAAATTTTTCATTTAGCTCAGCCCCTACTTTTATTTTTAGCTTTATGAACTACTTTTTTTAGAGTTAAAATAAAAAAAAATACTGTGTAGAGTTCAATTTTGCTTTATGACCTAATTTGAAAATCCTTTTGTGTGAATAACTGGGGAAGTCGGTTTACATTTATTAATAGCCCAGCTATCTTTGTCTGTAAGTAAGTCACATTGTATTCATATGTTTTCTGCTCTCATTTTTTAAATCTTTACACATATATCTACTTTTTTGTTTTAAATAGTTCTTAAATTTAAGAAAGTTGTATATTTTTGTCCTAGTAGTTTCTCTCATTAATAATTTTACATGATACCCTTAAACCTCTGTTTTAAAAAGCAGTTTTATTAGTCTTCTATCATGAGAGTCCCTTATGCTCAAATTCCACATTAAATAAATCATCAGGTTATGTTAATGGTATCCTCCTAAAATACCATGAAATTATTCCCTGCTACAATCTTAGTCCGAAGCACTATTGTTTCTCCTTGAAATAGAACAACAGCCTCATAAATGGCCACTCTGCCTCTGTCCTTATCCCTTATGCATCATCTAGTGTGAACTTTAAAACATGTAAGTTTTATCTTGTTACTCCCTTGTTTAGAAGCTTTCTAAAAACTCTGAATAAAATCTTCTAGGTATTGCTTTTTCTCTTTTTGGACTCATGCTTACTTCCCTGATGTCATTTCCTACCTCTCTCCTCACTGTATCTCCTGTCACTTTGGCTTCCTTTCAGCTCCTCAAGTACGCCATGAATTTTCTCAACTCATGGATTTTACAAGTCTTTGCTTTTACCTGGACCTCTTTTTGCTTTTGATTACCTCATTAGCCCTTACCCTGATTCAGAGATCTTAGCTTAGGGGCCACTTCTTTATTTTTTTAAAAAGATTTATGTATTTGAGAAAGAGAGAGAGTGAGTGTGCATGTGTGAGGGGAAGGGCAGAGGGAGAGCGGGAATCTCAAGCAAACTCCCTGCTGAGTGTGAGCCCCACACAGGACTGGATCTCACGACCCATGATATCATGACCTATAGCTGAAATCACAAGTTGGACACTTAACCGACTGAGCCACCTAGGTGACCCAATGCCACTTCTTTAAAGAGGCTTTCCCTTATGACCCAGTGTAATATAGTGGTCTCCCTGGTTTACTCTAGCATAGTGAATTCTTCTTTATCACACTTTAGTAGGGAGCATGCACTGTTTTGTTCTTTATGGACTCTTTCCCTACTTCTGTTAAAGTCACACCTTCACAACTATAGTTTCTTTGTGATATCACTTTGATCCAGAACCATGTGATTCTGGTGGTTCCATTACCACCCTACTTCTCCAACTCCTGCAAGAGATGGGCACCTGTCCCAGGCAAGTCCATTATTTTACTTTAGGCTCTGGCATACAGTGATTGCTCCAAGGTGTGGCCACCAGGCTGAACCATTGAACAGATTTTCCCCTGGAGTTTTCTGAATTGGAGGTAGTAGAACATTGGATGTGAAGCCAAAAGTATGGCATCAGAGCTTCCAGCTGTATGTATACCCTCTATATAAAAATGCCTGAGCGAGTATCAACACAGAGACCCAAGCCAAGATGAACGATGGGAAAAGAAGACACATTATTCATGTTACTGAATCTAACTGATTCTGAGATCAGTTCTAGCCCATTCATTGCTATGATTCCATGCCCTTCCCTTAAGATAGTAAAAATTTTGTTTTATGTCACTTGAGTATTGTCACAAGGATATCGATTAGTGCAAACTCTTAGTCCAACATGATATATTTGTTTATTTGCTTTATCTGTAAGTCCCATGGGGGAACGGACTATGCTTGCATGTTAATCTACCCAATTCAGCGTTTGGGACACAGCACAGCAGATGCCCATCAAATATTTTTCAAATAAATTGATGAATTAGATAAATAGCACAGCTGCCTTAATTAGAGAGAGATTACATTCTCGTGAGTGAGAGCACCAGGTAAAAGTATTAGACAGTAGGTTTTTAAAAAAATTTTATTTTTAAGTAATCTCTACACCCAATGTAGCGCTCAGACTTACAACCCTGAGATCAAGAGTTGCATGTTCTACTGACTGAGCCAGCCAGATGCTTCAAAGGTAGGTTTTGAAGAAAGTAATTATACACTGAATCTACTCAAAGAATAAACAACAAGCTAAGCTCAGACACTAAAATGTCTGAGTTAAGATAGAGAAACAAAGAATAGCTCAACATATCCCTATAATGAAGAGGAAGAGCAGGGTATGAGAATGAGATGGTAGTAAATAAAAAGAAGATGTACAGATATGTCATTTTCTTTTTTAACTTCTGTATCTGAAATCTCTTCACATATTAATGTAGTCTGTAAAATTGGAGTTTGGCCCACACTCAGGGTGGGAAATACTAGTGGTAACTGCTTGCCTCGGTTCCTTGACTTCTTTTCTATGATATGGCACATGGGGAAATCTTCTAAAATGTGTTGTGGACAAATAGGGACTAGATTTTTCTGACTGGGCTCTCAAAAGTGTTGGGTGGAAAGGGGCTAGAGAGATCTGGGTTTTAAGATGAAAAACAAGCCAAGACTCTAAGGATTATTTGACTCCATGGTTAATTGGCCCTTGGAGAAGATATTCCTATGTTATCTTCAGACTTATACTCCTCAAAATAGCTCATTCCCCTGACCCCTACAAGTAAACTTCAAGCAAAGCCCTTTGGGAATGCTTATCTCGGTGCATAGGGCAAGTCTAATTGGCATCTTGAGTAATGGTTTCCACAAGAGATTCACGATGTGTCCTCTGGGTTGGGATCCCTGATGCCATATATTTAGTGTCCTCAGTTTGCCTCAGCTGACATCATAGGTCCTCTGGGTTAGGGGGATGTTCTATTTCTCACAGATGGTGCTCCTGTGTCCTCAAGATTGGTTCATGTCAGGTCCAGTTTATCCTTATTCTAACCCCTATGATTCCTGCTGAGGAATCATTCATGCAGTTAAGAAGGGGCTTATTCTAAAATTGCCTGTGCTAGAAAAATTCTTATTTTATTAATCAGGAAACAAGGTATAAAGCTAAGAAGAGACTGCCTTGAGTGATTAAAAATAGGAGAAAATCCAAAACAGATTTTCTTTTGACTCTGGACTCACTGATGATTAAACTAGTATTCAATGTAGCTTCTTAATCAGGTCACATTAATGCAAATTCTTATTGTCCAAGCTTTCATTGTCATTTTGGGATGAGCAGTGGCTCAGATATATGTTTAGAGGCAGAGGAAGCATATGCATGATTCAAAGGCCCAAATGGTAGAGGTTAAAGACGTTTAGTTACTTAATCTGTCCTGATGTGTACTACTGGAGTTCAAAATCTGAGCACAGATTGCAAGAGCATTACAGAATTAGTTACTGTTGTTCCTGGTGATACTCTGTCACTAGGATAATTAGTGTCAACAATGGTGACCGTGTAGAAAAATGTCTTCCATGCCATTCCACCAGTTAATGGAGATTTTCCGAATTAGATGAGGAAGTCTGATGAGCACCTCAGGAAAGACCTGTTTGAGTGATCAGTAGCCAGGGTGTGAGTCAGTGTGGACCTATTCGTCCCTCTCCATTCCACTTCTATACTTGTTCTGCCCACAAGTCTCTACAGAGGGAATTCCAGGTAAGGTAATGCTGGGGCTTGAGGTGTCTAGGAAACTTTTATTAGAAGCTAGGGCATCCTCTGGCATTGTCAGCTTATTTCCTCATCTCTTTAGTCATGCTGTGACTGAATTCACCCTGTGATATTCAGTCAGTCCATGAAGAAAGTTGCCAGAGAAGGCAGAAGAAAAAGTCATGCAAGGGCTGCAAATCAGAATGGGAAATTATCGGGAAAATTGCCTAAGAGAGGAAGAGAGATATGAATCAGGTGATGTTTGAAAAGCTTACACTATGGAGCCTTACAGAGAAAGATGGAAATGGAGGAAGGAAGGAGATAGGGGAGAGTATGGATACCTAAGTAAAAATGAAATATGTGGATCTTTTGACTGGGTTGGAGTGATTGGAGGAAGCATGGAGA
This sequence comes from Potos flavus, assembly GCA_028534135.1. Classification (NCBI taxonomy): domain Eukaryota; kingdom Metazoa; phylum Chordata; class Mammalia; order Carnivora; family Procyonidae; genus Potos; species Potos flavus. The sequence continues at coordinate 5,248,851 of CM052890.1, read as the reverse complement.
AAGTTGGGCTCTTAGTCCCCAAGAGGCTAAGTTTGAAATAACAATATGAGGTGGTGGCCAAAAAGATAATCCTAGGCTGCATTAATATGGAGAGAGAGAATAATAAATGAGACCTCTTTCTTACTGGTCAAATTATACTCTGAAGAATACATTGAGTTCTGAGTTATCTGCTTTAAAATTTAAGTAGATAATCTGGAATGCACGAAAATCTAGGGAAATGTTTGGGGAAAAGACATTAGAGGGATGGTGTAGATATTCTGGGGATCAATTTGGACTATTATTCTTTTGAGTTAGGCTTCACCATGGAGACCAAGCTATCATTATGATCAGTATTCACGTAAGAATTAGATAAAGGGCTGACTGGAAAATCTGGCAGATTAAATGTTATAATCCTAGTTTTATCAGTCTGATTTAAAGGCTCTCAGGTCTACCCAGGACATATCTCTTTTTGTGTTCAGGTACATAAATATGGTGGCTTTGTTATGTGTCCACTTGGCACCTATACACAACTCTTTAAACCATACTTGATTTCCAAATAAAGGCAATACCAAGTTACTCCTTCACCTAACATGATAAACCTATCCCGTGTACAACCAAAAACATATTAACCTTTTCCTAAGAAGAGGATATAAAACACACCAAGTATTTCTCCATAAGAGGATATAAAATCCTCTTTTTATCTTTATATGAAATTCACTCTACTATCTCATTTATACTCCCTTTTATAGCCTATAATTTAAATGCTGAGATATGAAGTTAACTATAAATATATCTGATGTTAGAAAAAGGGATGACCGAGGGGAAGAAAACCAAAACATATGAGGAATATACATATGCAAAATGTTCATATCAAAATAAGGAAGATTTGCCTATAACTATGACACTTTTTGTTTCTGCACCTGCTCTCATGGTCATGGCAGATGTTTATAACTATCTTCTTTTACTTCCCATTCTATATTCCCTTTGTCCACAGTTGGTCATGCTTCCTTGTATGTGGAATGACCCAAACCTTCATTCCTGAAGGATCTGGGCCACTAGCAGAATTGGGTTGTTGTAGTTTTCCACTGACTTTTATTATAGAGAGGCACCCTAGAAAATATCCTACATTCCTGACATGCTCCTCTTTATCCCCATGATGTAGGAGCAACTCAGTTTCTCCTTACTAGTCAGGATCAATCACACCCAACCCGTAGAATAACCTCCTTTGCTTGTTGATTCAGTGATATGAGGAGCCCAAAGTGTCAGGGTGACAATCTCAACACTCAGTAAAAGGGATCATTGTTGTGTTACTTGATGGAAGAATCTCTCCCTTTGGAACTAAGACCTCTAAACCAGCAAAGGCTAAAAGTGCAGGGACAGGAAGCAAAAATTTTGCTGGTGGATCGTAGTTATAGGTGTTATAGTGAAAAGACTCACTCCCATTTCCACTGCTTGATTCCTGGTCCTGTGAACCCTTGTGATGGGAGAAACAGCACAAGCTGGATGCAGATTTAAAGCATATAGCACATCCTGGAAGACATTGGCAATGGGAGGTGTTGCCAACTAGCTGTTGCTGTGACTGAGTCTTCAAAAGGCTGTTCTACTGTCCTACTGTTTTATCAAGCCAGTTTTTTCAGGATGATAGAGAATGTGGTAAGACTATTAGATTCCATGAGCATGGGCCCAATCCATATGGGCCATGGGCCCACTTCATTTGTTGTGAAATGAGTTCCTTTGTCAGAAGCAATGCTTCTTGGAATACCATTACGCTGAACAAAGCATTCTCTAGGTCCAAGATGGTAGCTGTGACAGTAGCACTGTAGGGAAGGAAGGCAAAACCATATCTGAAGTGTCCATTCCAGTAAGAACAAAGTACTGTCCCTCCTACAATGGAAGCAGTCCAACATAATCAATCTGCCACCAAGGAGTTGGCTGATCCCCCTGGTGAATGCTGCCATATCAGGGACTCTGCGTTGGTCTGTTGTCGGCTGACTGGGCACCCAGCAGTGGCTCTCGCTAGACTGGTCTTGGTGAGTGGAGGTCCATGTTGCTGAGCTCACGTGTAGCCTCCATCCCTGCTGCTCTTGTGAGTCCACTGCTTGAGTCCATTGGCATGAACAGGAGTGACTGAAAGAATGCTAAATGATGTCCACAGAATGGGTTGGCACTTAGATAGGATGACTTCTGTGTAATGGGTATTGTTATTATGAATATTAAATTTTATACAAATACTTATATGAATATTATATTGTATATGAATAGTATACGAATGTACTGCATATTTTTGGTTGTATGTAGGATAGTTATGTTAGGCAGAAGGATGACTTTGTTGTGTTCATTGGCTTAAGGAGAAATGTATGAATGTCAAATCAACAGGGTATGGGCTCTGGTGGTCTTGTAATGTGTCAGTGTGGCTAGGCAAACTACATTTCTCAGAATTCCCATTTTTGTGCATTTATGGAGAAACCATACCACCAATTTCAGAGGCAACAAGAACATGGGTTTCAGTCTGCCTTTGTGGGGTTATGATAGCTCATGCTTGTGGGTTCCAGCCTGCCTTTGGTCTAACACACTTTATATCTGTTTTCCCTTCTTTACCACTTGTCTTATGGACTTCAAGTTCCACTATCAGACACAAAGATGAGAGCCTTATACAGACTGCTTAACCGGCTTTCACAATTGTGTAAGGCCAAATTTCTGAACAATCCATTAAGTGTACATGTATATACATTTATGCTTATAAAATTATATATATATACACATATATACTTATAAAATAGTATATATCTAAGATCTATAAAATTAGTGTATGTATATATATATATATATATATATATATATTTTTTTTTTTTTTTTTTTCTTCCTCAATGAGGAGAGACTCTTGTTTTGAAGTTTGGTACTTATAAAATACAGATATTCTGGAAGTTCAGGGTTATCATGTTTGTGCAGAGAGGTTTGAATTTCTTTTTTTTTAAAAGTTATTTCAATAATTAGAGCTGTTGAAGAATCAGAAATAGAAAAAAATCTCTTCACAAATTCTTTGGTAGATCAAAAGGTGCTTACTGTCAGGTGTGCCGAACCCCAGTATTTCTGATATCACACTTCATCTCTGCTTCCTCTTTCCCCAGAGACTGAGAGAGGGGAGATGTGGCAGAGAAATCAGACCTCTCTGGCAGACTTCATCCTTGAAGGCCTCTTTGATGACTCTCTCATCCACCTTTTCCTTTTCTCCTTAACCATAGTGGTCTTCCTTATTGCAGTGAGTGGCAACTCGCTCACTATTCTCCTCATCTATGCTGATGCCCAGCTTCATACACCCATGTACTTCCTGATCAGCCAGCTCTCTCTCATGGATCTGATGCATGTCTCCACAACCATCCCGAAGATGGCTACCAACTACCTCTCTGGCAAGAAGACCATCTCCTTTGTGGGCTGTGCTACCCAGCACTTCCTCTATTTGTCTTTGGGTGGTGCTGAGTGTATTCTCTTAGCTCTCATGTCCTATGACCGCTATGTTGCCATTTGTCATCCACTTCGTTATACTGTTCTCATGAACAGAAAGGTGGGACTGATGATGGCTGTCATGTCGTGGTTGGGAGCATCTATAAACTCTCTAATTCACACAATGATCTTGATGCACTTCCCTTTCTGTGGGTCTCGAAAAATCCACCACTTCTACTGTGAGTTTCCAGCTGTTGTGAAGTTGGTGTGTGGGGACATCACTGTTTATGAGACCATAGTGTACATCAGCTGCATCATACTTCTCCTCCTCCCCGTTGTCCTGGTTTCTACATCCTACGCCTTTATCCTTCACAGTGTCATTCAGATGCGTTCAGCTGGGAGTAAGAGAAATGCCTTTGCTACTTGTAGCTCTCACTTCATTGTGGTTTCCTTCTGGTTTGGTGCCTCCATCTTCTCATACATGAGGCCCAGGTCCCAGCACACTCCATTGCAAGACAAAGTTGGTTCTGTGTTCTATAACATCATTACTCCCACGCTGAATCCTTTGATTTATACTCTCCGGAATAAGGATGTAGCTAAGGCTCTGAGAAGAGTGCTGGGGAGAGTTATTCTCACTCAGACACAGCAATTGCCATTGCCCCGAGTATAAGAGTGGAATGGGATAAACTCCCTAAGTTGATCTGCATAAACCTCTAAGACTTTTTAAGAGTTCAGATCCCTGATGACTACTGCAAAAATAAAGTGGCTAACACATAATTCCAGTATTCTAACTTGCTCTCAGGCATCTAAGTACTGTAGAATATTATCTTAGTCCATTTGGGCTGCTATCACAAAAATACCATAGACTAGGGGCTTCAACAACAAACATTTTATTTTCTCACAATTCTGGAGGCTGAGAAGTCCAAGATCAACCTTTAAAATTGCTAGACACTCTCTCATTTCCTTTTGATTTCTTTAAAAATGTAACCTTGCCAAAACATGCTTCCCTAAGTGAAGTAAGTCAGATAGAGAAAGACAAATACCATATGATTTCAGTCATATGTGGAATTTAAGAAACAAAACAGATGAACATATGAGAAGGGGAAAATAAAGAGAAGGAAACAAATCATAAAAGACTCTTAATGATAGAGAACAAACTCAGGGTTGATGGAGGGAGGGAGGTGGGGGATGGGCTAGATGGGCAATGGGGATTAAGGGGTGCACTTGTTGTGATAAGCACCATGTGTTGTATGTAAGTGATGAATCACTGAATTCTACTCCTGAAACCAATATTGTACTGTATGCTAACTAGAATTTAAATAAAAATTTGGAAAAAAGGAAAAAAAAATAAAACAGCACTCTGCATCTTCTGTTCCCTGCTTCTATTTTATAATACTACTTTGCATGATGTTGTGCATTATATTAATTTATTTTTTAAAGATATTTTTTATTTATTTGACAGAGAGAGAGAACAGAAGCAGGGGGAACAGCAGAGGGTGAGGGAGAAGCAGGCTCCCTGCTGAGCAAGGAGCCCAACGAGAGGCTCCATCCCAAGACCCTTGATTCCAGGACCCTGGGATCATGACTTGAGCCAAAGGCACATGCTTAATTACTGAGCCACCCAGGCACCCCATATCGATTATCTTACTAGAATGTGAGCTCCCAAGGGCAAGGACTTTACTTTGCTTACTTTTGTCTCACCAGACCCAAGGAAAGAGCCTGACATGAAATAAGTACTAAGTAGCTATTTGTTGCACAGAGCAATAAACAAAAGGAACCTAGATTGTTTACTATCCCACATGACATTAATGATATTTAACTCAGAAAGGGGAAGAGATTATAAAATTGAGTAATACAGTAGATGGCTTGGCTGACATCCTTGGTCTCAGACAGCCGGATGTTAATTCCACACAAATACAGAGAGGCCTGACATCTCAGTGAACTTTTCTGGGGTCTAATGGTCTGAGGGATTCCAAAGTGAAGACAAATTTCTATATCTCGCTTCCCTATTAGTTAAAAAAAAGTCATAAAGCCCTAGGACCATCTTTAGAAGAATAAGACTTTAAGTTTGAAAGCCAAGTTATACCCCTTTTCACAAGAAAGTATTTTCTTTTTGAGAAATAGTTTTTGGTTTTTTTTTTTTTTTTTGGCATTCTATAAAATGAGCCGCCAGTTGGGTGTCTAATAATACCTAGGAATGAAACAAGAAAGTGAAAGATTTGTATACTGAAAAGGCAACCTATGGAATGAAAGAAGGTATTTATAAGCCATAAGTCTGATAAGGGGTTAATATCCAGAGCATATAAAGAATGACAACAACACAACAACAATAAAATAAGCAGATTTAAAAATAAGCAAAGGGATTGAATAGAAATTTCTCCAAATAAGTTATACAAGTGGCCAACAAGCACATGAAAAGATGCTGATCATCACTAATCATTAGGGATATGATTAGGAAAAAATCAACTCAAACTGGATTAAAGACTTGGAAGTAAAACCTGAAACCATAAAGTTACTAGAAGAAAACGTAGGGGGTAGTCTCCTTGACGTCAGTATTGGCAATGAGTTTTTGGATTTGATACCAAAGCCAAGGCAATAAAAGTAAAGACAAACAAGTGGGACTATATCAAACCATAAAACTTCTGACAAAGAAAATTATTAACAAAATGAAAAGGCAACCTACAGAATGGGAGAAAATATTTGGAAATCATATATCTGTTAAGGGGTTAGTACCCAAAATGTATAAGGAACTCATCCAACTCAATAGCCACAAAAAAAAAAAAAAAATCTGATTTAAAAATGGACAGAGGAACTAAACAGTTTCCAAAGGAGACATGCAAATGGCCAAAAGGTAAATGAAAATGTGCTCAACATCCTTAAGCATCAAGGAAATGCAAATCAAAACCACAATGAGATACTCCATCATACCTGTTTGAATGGCAATTGCCAAAAAGACAAGAGATAAGTGCTGGCAAGGATGTGGAGAAAAGCAGTACAGGGAACAACTATGTGCTGTTGGTGGGAGTGTTTCAGCTACTACTGAAAACAGTATGGAGGTTCCTCAAAAAACTAAAAATAGAACTACAATATAGTCCAGCAATTCTAGTTCTGGGTATATATCCAAAGGAAGTGAAATCACTATCACAAATAGATAGATGCACCCCGTGTTCATTGCAGCATTATTTATAATTGCCAAGACATGGAAACGACCTAAATGTTCACCTATGGATTGATTAATGGATAAAGAAAATGTACACACACATACACACACACAATGGAATATTATTCAGCCATAAAAAGAAGGAAATCCTGCCATTTGCAGCAACACAGGTGGACCTGGAGGTCTATTCATTATGGAGATTGGTGTGAAGATACTTAACACTACTGAACTGAACACTTAAAAATAGTTAAGATAGTAAACCTTGTTATGTGTATTTCATCATAATTTTTAAAAATTATATAAAAATTAAGTTAAATTGAATAGAGAACACTTTCATCATTAATGAAATATTCATTTGGATTTAAAAAAGGTATGATCCCAAAACCTACCACAACATAAATTTTAATGGAAAAAATACCAGAAACATTTCCACTAAAGCCAAGAACAATACAAAGCCCACAATTATTACTACTACTATACTACTACTATTAAGCATTATATAATTAGGAGGATAAAACTTAAGCGGAAGCATTTTATTTATATTAATTTTTTTTGGATTTTTTTATTCTGTTATGTTAGTCACCATACAGTACATCATTAGTTTTCATTTGTTTGTTTTTTATTTTATTTTTTTTATTAACATATAATGTATTATTTGCCTCAGGGTACATGTCTGTGAATCATCAGGCTTACACATTTCACAGCACTTACCATAGCACATACCCTCCCCAATGTAATAACCCAGACATCATTAGTTTTTGATGTAGTGTTCCATGATTCATTGTTTACATATATTATATTAATTTTTATACCTTACGTGTCCAAGAGAATCAACTTACAATTAACTGGAACGAGTAAGCTCAAGAAATGTATAGAAACAATACATTACTTAACAACCCAAATAACCAGTCAGGAAATATAACAAAACATTAATAAATAAAATGAAAATGAAAATGGAGATAAAGTGTACACCCAAGTGGGAAACTTTATTGCAAAGGGGTCAGCTCTTCCACAACTTAATCTTTAAATTCAAAATGATTGTAATCCAATCTCTTAGAATGTATTATGGAGTTTGCCAAGACAATACAAAAGAAAAAATCTGTAAGAATAAGCACAAACTAACTGAAAAAGAGCAACAATGAAGAGCTGGTGCTATCAGCTGTCAGAACATGCTATGAAATCCAGAAAATTAATGTAGCGTGGTATTTATTCAGGGGAAGAATCAACGAAAGAATAGTGAATCCAGAACACAGATTTATATATAGGAATTTAGTTTATAATAACCAGGACATTTCAAATCAGGGGGAAAATGATGTTAGAACATTTAGGTATCCGTGGCAAGGCGTGCAGAGAGAATGCCCAATTACTGCTTAATTTTCAGCCTTTCTAAATATTTTATGAAATCCATGATGTAGAGCCTTCGAATATTTATGTTCTGCTAGAATTTTTTTTAAAAAAGATTTTATTTATTCACTTATTTTGGAGAGAGTGTGAATGCAACTGGGGGGAAGGGGTAGAAGGAGAGGGAGAATCTCGCAGGGACTTCATGCTGAATACAGAGCCCCCATGTTGGGCTCGATCTCACAACCCCGAGATCATGACATGAGCCCAAATCAAGAGTCAGCTGCTTAACTGACTGAGCTACCCAGGTGCCCCTCCTCTAGAGTTGGTTTTACCGCTTAATCCTAGCAAGGTATTCTTATCTGGCTTTGTGAGAATATTCCAGGACTTTGAGACAAAGATGGATCCTAGTAACCCAGCACTGGAAGCCAAGATAGAAAAGATCTCTACAGCTGCCATTACCTTCCCTTAGGTGCTATTATACACAGGCACTAGAGAACACCAACAGGCTGAATGTCAGGAATTTGGCTTCAATGAAAGTGTCAGGCAGGCTCCTGGCCAAGAAATCCAAGGTGAAGCTTGCAAGGGCCAGGGAACTCAAATATCCTAAGGAAAGGTAGGACATGACAGACCTCTTACTGCACACACTGTTAAGGAAGATAGGCTCAGAATGTGCATCTATGTCAACTAAAGCTGGAGGGGTTCCCAACCAGACTACACAGAAAGGCACTTGAATCAGTGAGCAGATGAGGATGACAGAATTAGGTGCTCTTAATAACCATGGTCTCAGTTTTCTCCCTGATGTTGTGATCTTAAGCCAGAACTACAGTGATGGTTTTTTGCCAAAATGGTGGAAACAGCCACAGTGAATAGGACTCCAAATGTCATTTGTTGGAGGATGCAGGTGGAAGTGTTGGGATGACCAATGAAGGGTAAGGAACAAAGAAAGCACAGGATGGGGGAGATGAACAGGATGTAGCTGAGAGCTTGGTTATTAGCTTAGACATGGGAGTTTCCCTATATTTCACCAAAATCTCAAGAAGCACAGCTGTAAGGACAGATTAAGGGCTACACAGGCAAGCACCATCTCCAAAGATCCTCATAGCCCAAGAAAGTCACAACCTTTGAGAGGCAATGATCTCGACCACTATTTGCGTATTGATTGTTTGGACACTTCATACATTGCTTCATATCTGGCAATAAACACAAAGGGCCATTATCTTGAATTCAGTTAATCTCATGAGCTCCCCAAATACTCACATTTGGCCAAACTGCTATCATTAGACACCAAATAAAGGAATGTTACAGAGAGAAAATTTTCAAGTTAATGATGTCTACTTTTTCTTGGCATATCAAGGGCCAAGCAGCCAGGATCACCTCTTTTGTTCATCCTCCATATGCAAGGAGGCAAGTTTTTTCCTACAAACAAAAATTACACCTAACCATATCACTTAAATGTAGGTAGAGTAGGACATATCCTGGATTCAGTCACTTAAAAGCAAACATTTATCAATAACCTGCAGTAACACAGATAATATCCCAAGTTCTGCAGATAGAGATGACAAGACAAAAACTTTCACTTAAGAAGCTTCAAATTTACATTATTTCTGCTATTTAAGTAATTGCAAACTTACCTCCTATTTATCATAACTTCCACTAATTTGTTCAGATTTGAATAACTTCTATTTTAACAAAATAACGCCCTAATGAGTCACCCTGTTTTCTATCTTGAATATTTGTCATCTCTCATCCATTCAATCGCACCTATTAATGTTTCTTTCATATTACTTTTTTGCTTAAAATCCCACAATCATTCCTCTTCGGCTAGAGCAGCGACTCTCAAACATTAAGTGAGCATTAGAACCATCTGGAGGGCTCGTTAAAGCAGTTTGCTAGAACTTACCACCAAAGTTTCTGATTCAGAAACTTGAGATTTACATTTCTTTTTCTTATTAAAGATTGTATTTATTTATTTGAGAGAGAGTAAATGAGAGCATGAGTAGAGGAAGGGAAGAGAGAGAGAGAGAGAGAGAGAGAGAAGCAGGCTCCCTGGTGAGCAGGGAACCTGATGTACAGCTGGATCCCAGGACCCTGGGAATATGACCTGAGCCAAAAGGCAGACAGATGCCTAATTGATCCACCCAGGCACCCCTGAAATTTACATCTTTAATAAATTCCCAAGTGATGCTGATGCTATTGGTATAGGTTTGAGAGCCACTGTTCTAGATAGAATCTAAACTGCTAGCAGAGCATACAAGGTTCACTATTATCCAGGTTCTGCCTACTTCCCCTGTAGCGTCTTTTTTTGAGGTGGTAAGGTAGAGAGGACAAAGAAGCTAAATTGAATATACACCAGCCATATTCCAGGCACTCTTCTTGATACAGCATATATTTCACATCTCACACAATCTCGTGAGGCAGGTAGACAGTACCAATCCATTTTGCAGAAGGAAATAATTGAGGCTTGCAGCGCTCAAGTAACTCACCTAAGATCTTGGAGGTCGTGAGGCAGGGCTAAGATCCAGGCCGACTCGAGACCAGGGGGCTGGACTAGGGTGAAGCAAATGAGACACCTGGGGGGAAAATTTAAGGAAGAACTCACTTTCAGGTGACACCTGTGGCCTTGCAGGACCTAGAGAGTGAATGCCTCCCTAAATTCTGTATCCCAATGGTAACACTGAGCGAAACCATAGAACAAATATCACAATCGGAATATTGATACTGATATTCATTCATTGCTGAGGCTTTCTTTTTCTTTGCTAAGGCTTTCTATTTTTTTTTTTTTTTTTTGTCTCAAGTGTGTCCATAATTGCTAATTGGAGCATTTTTATCATTGGAGCATTTTAATGATAATTCTGACATCTCTGTGATTTCACAAGTTAACTCTTTTTTATTCAGTTTGAGATTTTCCTGGCGCTTGTTATGATGAATGATTTTTGATGGAAACCAGAATATTTTGAGTATTGTGATGAGGCTCTGGATTTTGTTTCAACCTTCTGTTTTATCTGGCTTCCTCTGACATTGCTGTGGCTGGGAAAGGCTGGGGGAGACTGTCTTGTTACCACCAGGGTGGGTAGAAGTCCAAGTTTTCCACTTAGCCTCTGTTGACACATGATGAGGGGAGATCTCCTCACTTCTGGGTAGGGGTAGGTGTTCTGATTCCCCACAAGGCCTCCACTGATTCCTCTTGGTTGGAAGGAGTAGGAGTGCCTCCTTACTTCTGCCCATGTGGCCCCCACCATACTGTGGGGGAAGGGGTGGCATCCTGTAACTATGGGCCATGATGAAAACCCTGATTCTCCACCTGGCCTCCTTTAAGACCATACCAGTAGGGAGCAGGAAGGGCACCTCATCATGGGCAAGTGGGGGTGGAAGTCCAGGCATCTCATTTTGCAGAAGGGGGCCTGGTTACTGCTCAATGCTGATGAATATCCTGCCTTCCCACTTGACCTTCTCTGATACCACCCTGGCTAGGGATGTGGGGTGGAGAGTGGGGTGCCTTCTAACCTGAAGAAGGTGCAAGTGTAGACTTCACACTTGGCCCTTCCTGGTGGGAATGGGCCATAGTATTTCTGTGATGTTTGCCTGGAGTAGTTACTCTCTTAAAAGTTTCTGTCTTGTCAGGGTGTCCTTTTCCTGATCCTTTGGCTAGACAGAGCAGGCTTTTGTTGGGGCTTTTTAATGTTGTAAATGTCCATTGGCCTCTCTGGTTGTTGGTTCCTTCAGGTTCAAGTCTAGGATATATGAAGCAAAAGAAAACCCAGGAAATCCACCACATATGTGGTTCTGCAAGTCTGCCTTCTTCTTTCCACATTTCTGAAACCTCTTAGTTTGGTTGTATACATATGCCCTGCTGTTTAGTTGTACTTAGACGGAGATAGAGGGAAATATATGTTTATTCCATCTTCCCAGGGGTGGAAGTCCACTAAGGAAGCACTAAGGTTTATGTTCATTCTGAGCATGAGAAACCTCACGAAAATCTATTGTTTCATTTTTTGTTTCCACTAACCTCTTAAGTAATATTGTTCCTTGAGATATATTTTTTTCTTTTTGAGAGAGAGTGAGCAGGAAGGGAGGGGCAGAAAGAGAATCCCAAGTAGACTCCACACCCTCCGGGAGCACCACATGGGGCCCAATCTCATGAACCTGAGATTATGACCTGATCCGAGACCAAGAGTTGGATACTTAACCAACTGAGCCCCAGAAAAAAATTAAAACTGGGCTATGGAAGAAAAAAACAGAAAAATGTGGTTGATAGTGTTATTGAAATTTGGTCTCAGAAGATTTCATTAATTAGTCTCCAACCTTTTACCATGGGTCCAAATGTGAGTGCTCAGCAGAGTAAAGAAGTCAAGAACAATATGTTCTTTCATTTAATCCAGGTATATATCTATTTGTAAGTTTGTATTTTGACTATATAATCACCATGCACTTGTCCTTAAAGTTACCCAGAATTATATAACAATTGTTACTATCTGAATGGAATATTTTATTATTTTATCTACTTGGTTATTAATATAAAAAGAAAAATCATATTTCTGTATACATATCTCATATCTAGGAGATTTTACTTTATCTTAGAAAAATTTTATTTAAATTCAATTTAGTTAACATATAGTGGATTATTCGTTTCAGGGGTAAAATTTAGTGATTCATTAGTTGCATACAACACCCAGTGCTCATTACATTAGGTGCCTTCCTTAATGCCCATCATCCAATTACCCCATCCTTCCACTCTCCTCCCCTCCAGCAAACCCTCAGTTTGTTTCCTATGATTAAGAGTCTTTTATGGTTTGTCTCCCTCTCTGTTTTTGTCTTATTTTTTTCTTCCCTTCCCCTATGTTTTACTTTGCAATTTATACTGTTTCAATTGATTTTTTGGAGCATTTTCAGTATAAAATGATATATTTTAATCTCTTGGGTCTTCCTTTTCCATTAATATGATCCTTTTTGCTTCGTGAATTCTCGTACGGCTCAAAACTTCAGAACAACATTAAATAACAGGAATGAAAGTGGACATCTTGTTTCGTCTACAAATTTAATTGCTGGAGGGTGTTTCTAGTTTTCCATTGCCTGTTGGCAATTCCAAATGTTAGCTATGGTGTGAAAAGTCTTCAGTACCATCCAGTCTATTGTGACTTTTCACCATCCCATCCTAGACTTGCTGTTTCCTAGCCACTTTTTCTAGACTTTTTTTTTTTTTTTGCAGATTCCTGAATATTGCGGGGGGGGAGGGGCAGGTGGGAATATGCCGTTTTAATTATTTCTGACAAGGAATTTTTTTCTCCCTTTATTCAGCTGATATAATCCTGTTCATCTTTCAGAACTCAAACAAAACGAAACTTCATCCTTTGTGGAAAATTCCCTGATATTCTAAAGTAAGGTTAGATTACCCCCTACTCCCCACGTCTTTGTACTTACGGCTCATGCTCCTTGGATCACTCATCATGTTCATCTCCTCTTCCTGCCTCTGAACCGGCAGAGCACAGGCATGGTCAAACATGCACATTGCACAGTGGCTGGCTCATAGCAGTGATAGAAGATACTTTTAATTATGAAATTTATCTCTGAACATGTACTTTGTGTCATGAATGGTGCTAGGCACTTGGGAAATCAAGCTTATGCAACCTTCAATGTGGTCAGGGTTTGGTTGAAAGAATCACATATGATTAAACCAAGATACTCACAATACCATGTATCAAGTTCCATGGAAGAAACAAACAGAACATTCTGGGATGGCCCATAAAAATATCTCCTGGAGGAGGTAATGTTAATGGTCAAATAGATGAGTATGAATAAATCAGGTCAAAGAGAAAAGTATCTTTTCATCGGGAGGATTATTAACTTCCATAGTGAAATTACTGAATAAATGAAAAGAACAACTTTGAGATTCCAGTTCTATTCTAGATCCTTCCAACTTTGGGGGACAAGTGGGGATATAAATGAAAGGACAAGAAGAGAAATCCCTCCAGGTCTGTACCTATGTCATTGGCAATCTCCTCTTCAGTCAAAGCAGTAGGCAACCTTTTCCTGTTGTGGAATTTGCCTGGATCTATGGTGACAGCTCTTGCTTGCTGCACACAGAGTGAGTAGTCTGAAGAAACCAGAGGAAAGTCTTGTTAGAAACTGCAAATATAATCTAGTCCTGTGTAACCAGAGCACTTCAGGGAAAATCAACAAGTTTTATTTTTTTATTTTATTTTATTTTTTATTCTAGTGGAATTTCTTTAATCCAGACTTTTAAGTCAAATTCTTAGGTTTGAACATCTCTACTCTGGAGTTTCTGGACGAGAGGATGTTTTTGAAGAGTCTTAGGAGAAAATGGGCCACGTAAAGCCAACCTGAGACTCTGTTAATTCTAATTAAAAGTGAGGAGCGGCCACATCCTAATAAGTGAGGACAGCTAATTAGCAGGTCAGAAAAGACAATTAAAATCTATCCGAACAAACCCACAGTGAGGTATTCTGTTGGGTGGGCTAACCACACTCTGATGATCTCTTACTAAGTATGGTCAGGAGTTTCTATTCCAATGAACAGGGAGGTCAGAGGGCTTGGTAAGTTCCCCATGGGCACGCTTTACGCTTTAACATTCTTCCTTTTTTAAATTTGATTCATTTAATTAACATATAATATATTATTAGTTTCAAAGGTAGAGGTCAGTGATTCATCAGTCTTATATAATACCCAGTGCTCATTGCATCACGTGCCCTCCTTATTCAAGGTTGTGCCCCTTCCTGGGGTGGACAGTGTTCATGAAAAGATTCAAGTAAGACTATAAAAGCCTGGCCATATCAGCTCAACTCAAGACAATTCTGAAGGGACATTCTAGTTCTAGAGCTCCCTGTGGTGTTGGTCCAAACTATCATTAGTTGTGCATCACAGCTCAACTTACTCTTCTGTCCACTCTTGGTTTTTCCTCTTCACTTCTAATGTACTTTAAGTAAACATCTGCATGATAAACCCTGTCTTGGGAGTTTGCTTTCTATGAAACTCAATATGTAATGTTTGGCATTAGGGGGTAATCAAAAAAACAAAACCCCCAAACAAAAACAAACAAAAAAATGAAAACGGCCATTAATATGGGGTTTCAAAATGAGATCATTCTCTACTTTCAGATGGCAAGAAGACCCCATCATTAGTGGTGAACATAGATAATCTCTGGCACAAGTTGGAGATCCAATTTTTAAACCTTCAATCAGTGACAAAGTGTGATGGTAAAATGATGGAAGGGGATTCTCGGGCTTATGTGAAATATTAGACATTTGGAAAACATGAGAAATAGTAACTATGAGGACAATGGAATTGGTAACTAGATTGATGGTGTGGAAAAAAAAATAATGAAAAGGTGAGAGTAATTTGTCGGCAATTGTAAAATAAGTATGAAAGTCAAAAGGTCTACAAGGTAGTAGAAATGAACCACATTTTGAAAAATTAGGGGGAGAAAAACAGGAAGACCAAGACCAAGAGAGGGTCATAGAATGAAAAAAATACTAGACAAATACCTAGAAAGGAATGGAAAGGTAGACAAGGTGCAATAACAGATAAAATATCAAAATTTTAAATAAAGATATGTTCACTAGATTAACTTTATGTTAGTAATTCACTCCAAAAAAAAAAAAAGAAAAGGGAAAAATAAGAAAACTAGAGAATAATTGCAGGAATTCAATCATCTCACCACAGGGGTTTCCAAACAACTGGAAACACTGAAGAAATAACTTAACAAAAACTTCCCCAGGACTGAAGAGCAACAGTCTCCAAAGTGAAAGGCCATTAGAGTGCACTGCCCAATACATAGCCCCTGGACACATGTGACTAGTTATGCCAAATATAAATTTATTAAAAATAGATGAAGTCAGAAATGCAGTTCCTCAGCTACACTGGCCACATTTCAAGTGTGCAAGAGCCTCATGTGGCTGGAGGCAACCATACTGGACAACACAGATAGAGAATATTTGCATCACTGCGGAAAAGTCTCTTGGACAGCTCTGCTCAGAATGATGGATGAAAGCAGATCTGTGAAGGCAAACTACCATGAACTTTCAGAACACCAGGGACAAAAAGAAGAACTCAAATGCTTGCAGAGAGAGTGAGGGGATCGAGACACAGTTCCCATACAAGGAATCAGAAATCAGAAGGGCACTAATCTTCTCAACAGTGATACTAGAGACAAGTCTCTATGTCTTCAAGTTCACAGAGAAAATTCTAGCCCACCTAGAAGTCTATGCTCAAATCATTCACCAGATATGAGGATAGAGCAGAAATATACTTAAACATGCACATTCTTTTTTTTTTTTTTTTAAGATTTTATTTATTTATTTGACAGAGAGAGATCACAAGTAGGCAAAGAGCCGGGCGGGGCGGGGGGAGGGGGAAGCAGGCTGCCTGCTGAGCAGAGAGCCCGACAGGGACCTCGATCCCAGGACCCTGAGATCACGACCTGAGCCGAAGGCAGAGGCTTTAACCCACTGAGCCACCCAGGCGCCCCGGGAATCTTCTTTTTAAAAAAGATTTTATTTATTTGACAGAGAGAGAGAGAGGGAGGGAGCGCACAAGTAGGCAGAGAGGCAGGGAGAGGGAGAGGGAGAAGCAGGCTCCCTGCTGAGCAGAGAGCCAAATCAGAGCTGAATCATGACCAGAGCCGAAGGCAGACACTTAACCTACTGAGCCACCCAGGCACCCCTGCTTGGAAATATTCCTTAAAGTCCCCATCTCAAGGTAGACTAAGCAGAGACAGTTGGTTCCAATAACTATAGCCATTAACCCTGGAAATGAATGAGGGAGAAGTTCCCATATCTATCTGGAGGTGGAACAGCCAGAAGGTCAGTATCTCTGGAGGCTGCTGGTTAGCCTGGTTAGCAGCCAAAGACGTTCTGCAAGAGACTCTTAGGTCAGGGTCCTGATTTAGGGCCAGGACACTGAGCAAGACACGTATGGGACTTGTGATCATTGGGAGGAGTTCCAGCAAAGGTGGTCAAGCTGGAAAATAGTATCTTAAGAGAGAGTTCCATGGAAGGGCCATATGTTTTCATCTGGGAGTTTGTCCGGAGGCCAGGAAACATTAAAAAGATAAGTTTTTCCTCAGGCCTTGGGGGGTCAGATTGTTCCAGCCTTTAAGAACACAGCCTAAGGGTGAGTCCAAAGGAGGAGACAGGTTCCCACAGTGGGAAAGACCAGCTGCTGATTCCCAAGAGGTGTACCACCAAAGGGTGGGAGTCGGGGCTGGGATTCAGGATTTCAGTCAGGGCGACCTGCTGACCTGAAAAAGGACAGGACCCATAGGAGGCGGCAGACTGTTCTGGTGGCGTCCCACCACTGAGTGGGTCACAGCAACTGGCCTGGCACTTCCTGTGGGGACGTCCCCTGGCAACAGAGAGCCACACACCAGTTTGGCCAGACCCGCTGGGAAAAAAGAGCTGGAGGACTCACCGCTCGCAGGAGCGGGAATGGCTTTGCCTACAGATCAAGACGGCGGCGGGACGCGTAGGAAGAGAGGAAAGGAGCCCCGGCCAAAAAAAGCTAGGCGGCCGCGAGTCGCCAGCGTGAGGAAAGGGTCCCAGCTGAACCTGTAACGTGTGTGGATTTGCCCTGGGCCAGCGGCCAATTGCGCAGGAAGCTGGGAACACACCTCCCAGGCGGACTGAGAAAGCAGAGGCAAGGGATCCTTCGCCCTCCCAGCTGCGGGCAGTCTGACCTGGTGGCTCTCAGACCTTCAGACCACACGGGAGGGCCGCCCTAGCCGCAGACCTTCAGTTGTCTGAGAAGTACTAGGGTTAGACTGCGGAAGGGCCGCAAAGAGAAAGGAGAGGGAGGCAAGGGTCTCCCCGAAGGGCAGAAGAGGAAATCCCTCACCCTTCTGGGCAGAGGCATCGGGCTGGTTCTCCCTGGGGCTTCGGAGCCTGAGGAGTCACCTCCACCAGAAGTCACCAGTCCCCGGAGTACTAGAGCGGGTCCACCGAGGGAAAGTCCTGAGAAATTCCTGGAGAATCCAGGGAACAGTCCCGACTGGCAAAGGCTCTTCATCAGGGGCCACCAAATGTATGTGTGTGTGTGTGTGTGGGGGGGGCAGGCTCCCCGTGTGGGGCCACCAAATGTGGTGTCTAAATGGGGTGCCTGTCCCTTCGGATGGGGCCCCCCAAATGTGGGGCAACAATCGTGAAGAAGCTGGTGGCACAGTCTGTAAAAGAATTCACTTGAGGCAGAACAAAGGAGATAGAAATTCATTGGATACACCGCAAGGATGCAGCTAGTGGGGACTGTTTGGGGAAGATGAGGTATGGTGACAAAGGGCATTTTCTCTTTTTTTGGGAACTGTGCCTGGTTGTAAGTAGCCCATTGGTAGGTTTGAGACTATGGATATTTTGAGATGGGTCACCCGATGGGCTTGTCTGTATTCAGCCAGGGGGTCGCTGTGGGCTCTTTCTACAATCCCTCACTCAAGCCTGTTTGCCTAAAAGTGGCTTCTATGGTATGCATTTTTCAGGAGAAAAGGAGGAGCTGGGAAGGCTGTTATAAACTGGAGTCCACTGGTGTAACCCAGGAGTTAGAAGTATGGTGGCTTCTCATTGGCGGAGCTCTTGTGAGGCAGAAGGGGTGCTGGTGACAAGGAGAGTCCTTCTTCCTCCAGCTGGGATAGTAAGGTAGAACAAGGTCCAAGTCTCTGTGAGGTCAAGTCCATCTCTTCCTGTTGGGTCGGCCTGGTAGGGCGTGAGGGCGCTCCCTGCTGACACCTCCCCACTCCAACTCAGTGAGGTTCCCATTATTCTCTCTTGACGAAGGCACTTCTAGAAGGGGGATGTTTATATTGTTCTTTGGAAAATTCCTAAAGAACATCAGCCGAAACATCCATACCTTCCTGGTTAAACCTCCATGAAAGATGTATGGAATTACTTTCTCAAATGGCAGATTGCAACTGGACTTGCCTAGGCTGGAGCCCAAATGTCCAAATTAACATGGCTTCCTGAGGACTGAGGATAATAATGCTATGAAAGTAATAGCTGACATTGACTATGTGCTCACTGCATGCTCCGTGGCCTGTGTCCTAAACATGTCACACATATCATCTAGTTTCGTCATCAGGTCAGATAGGCACTGGCGTTATCTCTGTATTTTAACGATCTGAGGCACCACGTCCTGAGAAGTGAGGTATTAGGTAATTTGTTCAAGGTCGCATGTCTGTAGCGGAGGGTGGCCCAAGTCCTGTGGGCCCGGCTATGCAAAGGGGGCACCTTTCCCTCATTTACCCAAAGCCACTGGCTGGTCTAGACTTAGCCCTGTACTGAGCTGGCATTCAAACCCCAGGAGCTCCAGCCTCAGAGCTCCCCATTTCTCAATCACTGTGTGGTGCTGCATCATTGTATTAAGTTATACAAGTCAGACTAAGGCAAGGGACAGGGAGAGCCGTGAAGGCCCAATGTGCTTTTGTGACCCACTTCTCCCAAAAATAATCACCAGCTTCCAGAAGGGTCTCTTCCAAGAACCATGTTCCTGATCTATCTCAGAGTAAATTGCTAACCTGATATTTCATAATCCCCTGTAATTCCTACAAAGACATTCTCCACCAAAGTGAGGAAGTGAACACTGACACATTACTGCAAGTAACCATCAGAGCCGGTTTCTCTATTGTCCCCAGAATGTCCTTTATAGCAGAAGGACCCTGCTCGGGCACTCATTTTACACGTCACCCCTCTTTAGTCTCCTTACTTCAGTCTGGAACACTTCCTTAGTTTGTCTCTGACTTTTATTAAAAAATAGAATTCTAGAAAGTCAAGTTGAAGATCTAATTGAGTTTATTAAGTGATTCATGAATCAGCACCATCCCAACTAGCAGGTACACAGCTGCTTCCAGGAGGTGTACAAAATACAGGGTTTGGAAGGAAGGAAGGTGGGGCAAGAAGTGCACAGGGGAAAAAGAAAGGATTGTTTCAGGCCAGGACACTTTCTTTCTGGGGGATGGACTTGCAGGGTTTCTATCCTGCAGATGACTCACTAGTACCCATCAGGAAATTTCAGATGGATGGTTAAAAGGTCACCTTCCTGGGATAGGTTGAAACTGTCTTTAGTCTTGGTTTGCTGTGAGGGGGGGTTGGGGGACAAGTGGTTCCAATCTGGGCTTGTTCTTTCTTTTTTTATCACTTTCAAGACCTTGACTTTATTGAAGATAACACACCAGTTACAGATTGAGTAGATATTCCTTTATTTGGTTTTGTCTGATTTTTTGAGGATTTCTTGCAGGTTTGCCTCCCTGACAAGAATATGCCAGAGGTGATGTTGAGATCTTCTTACCCTGTCCCATTGGGCAATGGGCCATCACTTCTTCCTGTTCCTGATGACCTTCACTCCTTTGCCAAGTCTCTGCTCTGTGAGTTGCTCTTTCCTCAGTAATTCATGGGTGTTTGAGTGGTAGTACTTTGAAACTGTGTGAGTTTTCTCCTCAGTTGGAATTTATCCCTGTATTTATCTACACCTGTGTATACTTGCGTATTCCTATTTTATTCAATGAGTCATATTCCTTCATATTGTCAGTTATCATGAAATTGTGCCTGATGGGTCACTGAAGCCCCACAGGCTGGCTGAGTCCCGTGGATGTGTCCCCATCACTGTGGAGCACAAGATGCTCCAGGCTCATCAAGTGCTCTCCCAGCCTGGAAATCAGCCATTTCTCTGAAAAGCCCTAGTTCCTTTAAGAGGAAAATGACATTTATAAGCCAAGATCTGGTCACAAGGTATGCTCATTGCTCTTACAATGTCACTGTTTCTAAGAACTGTCTGTAGAGAGAGGTAGAGAAAATATTTTTGTTTGTTTGTTTTTTACACACAGAGAGACAAACACACACACATTTCAATTGCTCTCTATCAATTTATCGTCTATCTGTAGAAAAGCATGACTTTACATTGACAAACTTCCAGTCTCTCAATATATAGGCTTCATTTGCCTTTTTCCCTTTTCAAATAAGTGACCCCCTTCTCCAACAGTGAGAAACTCCTGAAACCATTTAGCTTTAATATATTTACTTATTTGATCAATCCCCCTTTATGTAACTAACCCTCACTCCATCCCTTAACACTCATCCCTTGACTCTCACCGTGCTACTTACTTGGGTTATCCACCCTGTAGTTAGGCTTTGGGGGCTGTCACCAGAGCAACCCTCTGTGTGGGCACCCTTCTCACCTAGCTTAGGCTCCCACACCCAAGGCTGCTTCTCCATGTGGACACCTTCCCCACCCTACTCAGTCTCTAACTTGGAGTCACTGTGACTCCCTTCTCTGTCCCTGATCCCCAATGTGAGGCTGCCCACCTGGCTGTGCCCCACCTACTGGCTCTAGGACTGAATTATCCAGGAAGGAAGGCAAAAGAAGAGACAAGGAGAGGAGATAGATGGAGCTGGAGAGGAGGAGAGAAATAGGAAGAATCCTGTGCAGCTTCTGATACCAGCTGAAATGGACAAATGCTTTTAGCCTTTCTGTCCAATGATCTGGCCAATCAGCCATCTCTGATTTGATGTTCATTGTGTCAGGACAGTTGGGAGATGAGGCTGGAACACAAGGAGAAAGCATGTTCCCTGCCTACCAGAACAACAGGTCAGATGAGATGAAACCATTAAATCAAAACTAATCATATGACCCTGCAACTGCACTACCAAGTATTTACCCCAAAGACACAGATGTAGTGAAAAGAAGGGCCACATGTACCCCAATGTTCATAGCAGCAATGGCCACAGTTGCCAAACTGTGGAAAGA
This sequence comes from Potos flavus, assembly GCA_028534135.1. NCBI lineage: Eukaryota > Metazoa > Chordata > Mammalia > Carnivora > Procyonidae > Potos > Potos flavus. Next base: position 5,227,193 of record CM052890.1, on the reverse strand, counting down.
GCCAAGATGCCCTTCAACAGACAAATGGATAAAGAAGATATGGTCCATATATACAATGGAATATTAGGCCTCCAACAGAAAGGATGAATACCCAACTTTTGTATCAACATGGACGCGACTGGAAGAGATTATGCTGAGTGAAATAAGTCAAGCAGAGAGAGTCAATTATCATATGGTTTCACTTACTTGTGGAGCATAAGGAAAAACATGGAGGACATTGGGAGAAGGAAAGGAAGGGTGAATTGGGGGAAATCGGAGGGGGAGACGAAACATGAGAGACTGTGGACTCTGAGAAACAAACTGAGGGTTTTGGAGGGGAGGGGAGTGGGTGTTGGGTAAGCCTGGTGGTGGGTATTGAGGAGGGCACGTATTGCATGGAGCACTGGGTGTGGTGCATGAACAATGAATCTTGGAACACTGAAAAATAAAATTAAATTAAAAAAACTAATCATATAATACTAAGTGCCTCACTCAAGTGTTATTAAAAAAAAAACTTGTCCTCTAAAACCTGAGGAATTAAACTATGAATAAACTTCCTGAGCCATGGGCAAAGTCACAGTGGATTAACTCTCACCTACCCCTAATATATTACTTTGGAAATCTGAACAAGCCCCATCTACCCAGTGACTGTGATGGACAAAACTATTTAGTCATTGGCTCTCATTCATCAGTTCCTCAGATTCTCCATTAATGTGCACAAAGGCATCGGTTAGCATTTTTGTAAAGAGATATTATTGATGGGTTCAGTATAATATTTAATGTAGAATATTCAAAATAAGACGTGATATAAATGTCACTACCACATTCACCAGAATAATTCTTGTTTCCATTAAAGTATGTTGATAAAATTGTTGAGAAAGTTTTATTCTTGGTCATTGCTCAGCGGAATAGATGGTACTAACTGGGGGTAGTTTGTGTGAACCAGACAGGCTGAGTCTACATCTTTGGACTTATTAGTCACTTCCTTTACTCTCCACAATGTATAATGCTCCACACAGACACCAAAAAAGCTAAATGAATGTACAGAATCCCTAGTCATCCATCACGGGCAGTACATGAAGGCCATCTTCGTTTCTGGGTTTTACTCACAAAGGAAATTGAAGTCTCTGATGATCTGGGATACAGCTTTTTTTTTTTTTTTTAAGATTTTATTTATTTATTTGACAAAGAGAGACAGAGCAAGAGGGGGAACACAAGCAGGGGGAGTGGGAGAAGGAGAAGCAGGCTTCCCACCGAGCAGGGAGCCCCATGCGGGGCTCAATCCCAGGACCCTGGGATCTTGACCTGAGCCGAAGGCAGATGCTTAATGACTGAGCCACCCAGGCGCCCCTGGGATACAGCTTTTTTTTTTTTTAAATTTTATTTTTTCAGTGTTCCAAGATTCATTGTTCATGCACCACACCCAGTGCTCCATGCAATACGTGCCCTCCTCAATACCCACCACCAGGCTTACCCAACACCCACTCCCCTCCCCTCCAAAACCCTCAGTTTGTTTCTTAGAGTCCACAGTCTCTCAGAGCTTTTTTTTTTTTAATTTAATTTAATTTTTTCAGTGTGCTCATAGCTTTTTGAAGAACAAAGGGGAAGTCCTTTGGGAAAGTCAGGCTCCACTCACACTCCCATCTCTTGGCTCAACCTTGAGAACAACGGGTTTTTCTGGTTGAATTAACCCTTGAGCACTTAATTTCAGGGGGATCTGCAACAGTTAAACCAAGATTTGAGAATCAGGAATGAAGCCCTGCCAATGACAGATGCAAAGCAGGCAAGACACATGAAAGACGATAATGTATTACAAACATAGAAATATTCTGTTTAGCGTCATCTATCTCTGCTTCTTTAAAATTACCCTGTAAGCTGTCAAGACTGGAGCATGGAAGCACTCATCCATCAGTCATTCAACAGAATATCTATTGAGTACTTACTGTGTACCAGGCTGGGGAAAAACTCATGTTGGCTTGTGTTCTGTTTTTGTTTTTTGTTTTTAAGATTTTATTTATTTATTTGTCAGAGAGAGAGATCACAAGTAGGTAGAGAGGCAGGCAGAGAGAGAGGGGGGGAAGCAGGCTCCCCGCTGAGCAGAGAGCCCGATGCAGGACTCGATCCCAGGACCCTAGGATCATGACCTGAGCCAAAAGCAGCTGCTTAACCAACTGAGCCACCCAGGCGTCCTTTGTGTTCTGTTTTGATTTAAATTTTAAGTACATAAGGAATAGCATGGAGGACATTAAGAGAAGGGAAAAATGAAGTGGGGGAAATCGGAGAGGGAGACGAACCATGAGAGACTATGGACTCTGAGAAACAAACTGAGGGTTTTAGAGGGGTGGGGGGATGGGTTAGTCTGGTGATGGGTATTAAGGAGGGCACGTATTGCATGTAGCACTGGGTGTTATACACAAACAATGAATCACGGAACAGCACATCAAAAACTAATGAAGTACTGTATGGTGACTAACATAACATAATAAATAAATAAATATTAAGTAAAAAGGATTAGTGTTTAAAATTTAAAACAGTTTCTTAGCCATTATGGCAAACAATTTTGAAAAGTGATAGAGTAAAATTGTGTATGTTGAAGTTTGCAAGGTCATCCTGAGTGGGTATTATGTATTTTATTAATATGGCCATCTCCCCTGCTAAAGATCATTTCACCTCTCCCAGTGGAACCATCCATTCATGATGGCAGATTGGGATAGAAAGGAAGAATAGCTAGACTGAAGCGGGGCTTGCAGAAGGTGGGGCCAAGTAGCCAGGATGGCCTGGACCCTGGGAGTCCTTCACATCTGGCAGACATGCTTCACATCACTGATTCTCAACCTTGCTTGCACTTTTAAAACCACACTCTGGATGAATTATGTTAGAATTTCTGAGATAGGGACACCTGGGTGGCTCAATTGGTCAAGCATGTGCCTTTGGCTCAGGTCATGATCTCGGAGTCCTGGGATGGAGCCCTGCTTCGGGCTCCCGGCTCAGTGGGGAGTCTGCTTTTCCCTTCTACCCTTCTTCCCCCTGCTTGTGCTCTCTCTCTCTTTCTCTCAAATAAATAAATAAAATCTTAAAAAAAATTTCTGAGATGACCTGGGCATCAGGATTTTGAACAAACCCACTGATTCCAGTGTATAACCAGGGGTTGAGAACCATAATCTCGAGACTGCCTGTAAGCTGTCGCGGAGAAGAGCATCATTCAAAAGTCATGTCGCAGTATCACTGCATGTCATGATTGTATACATGTTCCCTTCCTTTCAGTGGACTTGAAAGAAATTTAATACTTTGCTGAAGTTCATAGATCTGTGTATAATGATGTCACATGAACCGCACTGACTAGATGACCCTTATGGTTGGGTGGTCATAAACCACAGACATGACACTCAGGAGCTGAAGGACCCTTAAAAGGTCACAAATGCTCCAAATTTGGGGCAATAGGACAAATTATTAAGGATAAATGAGCCCTCTCTCTCTCACAGACACAGACACAGATACACACACACACCCATTCAATATCTCTTGGTTTAAAAAAAAACAATAAAACACTAGTTATGCAGAAAGTAATCTCTCTGACCTGTGTTTCTTTACAAGGTTTGAAGGAGAAGTTCTGCAGGACTCTGACAAGGGCAAGTTTCATGTTCATGATCGCAAACCTCATCCCAATGCAGTTTCGGGGTCCAGTTCCAAAAGGCAGGTATGTATAAGAATTTATGCTGTCCTTGTTCTTCTTACTGAACCTGGTTCCGCAATACACATTGGAAACAAGTTAGTGAAACATAAAATCCACAAGAGCTACATATTCAGGGTTCTCAACCGGGAGTACATAGGAAACTTTGATGGGCTGGTTACTGAAGTCCTGCTATACTTATTCTGCTGTGACAATTATAAGCTACAGGTCGTTGGGCACCCCTTCCCCTATGGGAGCATTCGGTCTTGTTGAAGAGATGAGATGAATGCTTTTGAAACAAGCTTTATCTTAAACACTGGGATTATATTCAGGGTGGTGAGTAGTTCATACTCTGAAAGGTGAGCAGGATATGAGTCTGACTGAAGGAAAGGTAGGATCCTGCCTCCACTGACTTACATTGGTCACGTACCCATGGACGAAGGCAGCAGGAGAAATACTTCCCATGATTTACACGGTTAATTTTCCCTTCCCTTCCCTTCTCTCCCCACTAGCACCCCCCAACCACCTCCACAGAACAGTAAGTCAGATGATTTACATAGGCACATGACGCTACTCCACTATATTCATACTCATGGTTATGTATAACCAGTATAATCACTGAATTCTTCTCTATCTGTTCCACGGGGCTATAAATTCCTTGAAGGTTAGACTTACATTTTATTCAAAACTCATTTCTCAATATTTATATTAAGGAAAAATGTGGATTTGGGGAAAGTAATAATGACATTCTCAGTAGGTATTTTTAAAAACTCCATATATTGTGAAGAACATACTGGAATGTTTACAGATGATGAGCCTTAAAATTATATGGGAATCAAATGAGGAATTGCGATGGTGTGTGGATAGGGCAGTTGACATGGGTTAGTGGTTGTTGGGCAGGTGATGGGCACATATAGATACATTAGAAGTATTTCTTAGACTTGTATCTACAGCATATGGTTGTGCATGTGTTAAAAATTCTCCATAATAGGTATTTTTAACACGTGGGTCTTGAACTGCCTGGCAGGGTCCCTAACACACATATGTAAGCACTTCCTCTCATGACTGAATGAATCACGAAGAAGTACTGGAAGTGGTCTCTGGTTTCTGTTCAAGCAGGTATAGGACCAGGGGCTGCTGAGCTTGTGAGAACCACCAGGGCTTCTGGTCCAGAAAACAGATGACTTGGTCAATTCTGACTTCTTTCAGGAAGTACTATGTATAGACGTGATTTTAGCACTAGGGACACCATGCAACAGGACAAGAGCTCTGCCATCAGGGAGCTTAGAGTCAGGGGCTAAAAGTCTAGATCCCTAAAAACTTCACTCCAAATTTTGCCACCAATAAAATAAACAGGAAAGCACCAACTTTTGCAGAATTCAGACTGTGCCCAAAGCCAGACTCTGTTCTGAATTCCCAGAAGAGAAAGCTCAAGATGCCTTCAAGGAGGATGTTTCAGACAGCTAGAGAGCAGACTCTTCAGATGACTTTGCTTTGGATGAACCCCAGATAACAACAAAGGTGGGAGCTGGCACAGGACTGCAGCCACAGACAGCACACAGGTGTGTGCGCCGATGCCCTCATGAGGCTGTTCCTCCTGTGGATGAGAACTCTCAGGTCCATAGCCTTTGCTCTCCCACTGTGGCTAGCAGAACAGTGGCTAAGGTTCACAATCATGGAATGGGGGAAGTAGAGGTGAATTCAAAGAGCTAAAGGGGACCAAAAAACTTAAAGGAAAAGAAAAGGTCTATTTCCTTCAATAAGATGGTGGTTAAGTAAATTATGAGATATGCGTATAATCACAAACAAATATAGTATGTTGTTATAGTTTAATGTAACATTAAGTAAGTCATTCAGAAAATATAATGCCATTATAATTTTTAGTAGTCAATATGTGTATAGAAAAATGTCCACAAGGACATATGTATCATTATTGATAATCTTGATGTATTGTGACTGAAGATGACTTTAATATTCTTTTTTAGGATCTACAGTTTATAAAATTTTGACAATAATAATCATTTTGCAATAAGAAAATTACTTCTAAAAATAAAAATATGTACGAATAAATAATTATACAACCACACGATTGTCATCTATACTAAGAAAATATCACCAATATCCTCCAAGATGAGGGTGGGTTCCCTGTACCTTTCAGGATGGAACTCCTCAGGCTCTGGCCAGAAATCCTGGTCTCGGTGAAGAGAAAAGGTCGGCACTATCACCAACGTCCCTTTGGGAATGAACACACCACTGATTTCCACATCTTTCTTACAGACCCTCTCAAGTCTCCCAGCGATTGGGTATAATCTGAGACTTTCATTCAATACCATGTCCAGATACTCCATCTGTGCAAGGGCATCATAAGTGGGCAGTGTCTGGAAGGAAAGAAACAGATTTTCACAAATTAAGATTTGGGATCAATTTCAACTCAGTCTATGCACTACTACCGAAGTGTTACAAAGAAGTCCCTAAAAATCATTTGTTTTGGTAACGGGCATTTGTGGGCATTTTAATGTCTACCATGTCCTTTGACCTGCTCAATGGCCCACTGACTTATATGCAGTAGTAACAATTAGAAGAGACTGCTAGGACAATCCTCTAAACAGGGCCTGACATCCTTCCCACAATCAAGTAGTGGTTTTTCTTCCTCATATGAACAAAAGAGACTAATATACTATGACTCTTAATCTTAAGTGAAATATGTTGAAGTCACTGTTTCCTTTCAAAACAGGGGCCTCACATCTGTACCATGGAAGGAGAATGTGCAACAGAAAATATCCCTATCTATATAAACTCTTTTAGTTGAAATATCTTGCTTCCTAGCCCTTCAATTATATAGAATATTTGGAAAGAAACTATATTATGTAAAATATAAATAATTTGGCGGTGCCACTGGTTCCTTTCAACTCAAAATAGGGCAAAGAAGGGTGAGATTGGAGGCCACCAACCGAGGGAACACAATTTCAGTTTTAGGGAATATTGTGAAGGGGATCAGACTCCTACTCTCAGTCCCACCCTCTGTTGCTGGAAAGGTCTCCTCATTGTTGGTCTGGGGTTTCCAAATAAGCCACTCCAGCCCCAGGGGCCAGGTTTCTTCATAAATTGGGAGCTCCAGTTTCGGCAGAGGTCAGAAAACAGTGTGGGCAATATTGACCTATCATTTGATGTTATATTTAAGAGCCAACATTGTACAGGTTAAGAGTTCAGTAAGGATCCTGGCACCTTGGCTCCTTGCTTGGCTTCTTCACCACTAGTTATGTATTAGTCTGAGAATGTTATGTTGTCTCTCTGTAGCTCAGTTTCCTGACTTATTACATGGAGGTAATTAGAATTGCCACTTCATAAGGTATGTGGCAGAGACACACTCTGCTCACTCAACACCCAGGTAGACCCCCACATTTCCTAGCCCATTTGACCTTAGGGGAAACCACTTTGCAAATGCGCTGTAAACTGAGGAGACGTATGTCAGTTCAAGGCCAAATATTGGAAAAACAAGTGAGCAACACTCTAGTTTCTTGTTACAAAGTTAAGTCCCTAAGTTCCAGATAATGCAGGTAAAGAAAGTGGAACCTCTTTACCCTGTATACCCAAGTAACTGTGTGGAGCAGAAACTCATTCCCATCCTCTACTTATACCCATGTTGGACATGCACATGTGGGTTAGAAGTAAACTTTTGCTATGAAAACCCACTAGATTTGAGGGCTAATCTTACTGGTTACTGAGACATAACCAAGTCTATCTTGACTCCCTCTTCCAGTATGACCTGCTCACCTTATTGGGGAAAGTTGCATCAATCTCCTTCTGCAGTTTCTGTTGGACATCAGGGTGAGTGGCCAACTCATACATAAGGAGGGAAAGAGAAGTACTAGTGGTCTCATAGCCAGCAAAAATAAAGATAATAGATTGGGCCACAAGCTCCAGATCAGACAGAGCTAAAAGGAGAGGAAAGACATTTTAGCTAAAGCAGGTGAATATAAAACATCACAGATTAAATGATGACAAATGCATTTGAAACCCCCAAATCCCTGGTGGAAAATGTAAAAGCAATTCAGAATCAAACTGGCAGTGGTTTCACTCTAATGTCTATCTTGTAGAGCCAGAAAGAGGCAAAAGTTGTCTTGATCTGATATTCCAAAGGTTCATACTATTCTTGGACATCTGTTACTGGTTATGCCACCCTCTTCACCAACACTGGTGAGTAAATTTTAGGAGATGGTATTTCTGTCTAACATACACAGAGTTATCAGTATTGTCTTTTGGAGAATCGTAAAAGTACTTCTGCCCTAAGTAACATGGGCTAGCATCCTCTCCCAGGAAAAATATAATTTCTTCCAGCTAAAATACAGCTTAATTTTTTTGAGAGTATGCAATGCTAAGGCTAATTATCAGGAAAATCGAATGATCTTTCATCTAAACATTATTTGTAGGAATTTAAGTGGACAATATTGGGCTACAGATAAACTCTTGCTATCAAAGTGTGGTCCAGGGACCAGCAGCAGCTGCAGCACCTGAGATCTTATTAGAAACACAGAATCTCAAACCTTACCCTAGAATTATGAAATAAAAATCTGAGCTTCCTGAGATGTGGTGATTTGTGTGTACAACCTAGCTTGAGAAGCATGGATTATACCTTTGAGAGGTTTCAGGTAAGAGAAGACCTGGGGCAATTCTTCACATGGATGATTTCAGATATGTATAGAAACTATGACATAGACAAAACGCTAGAAGAGTGGTGAATGATATTAGTCTAATCAACTGCATGACAGCAAAAAAAACCAATGATAAATAAAAGGACATTGGCCAGCATGAATTATAGACAAACAGAATCCAGTGAGTGGAATTAGCAATGCTAATTCAATCATGGCCTGAAGGTCACCTTCCTTAGTAATAGGCCCCACTCTGAATATAAGTTGGCCTCCCTTTTGACTTTCTTTTAGTAGAAACTAAGCATGGTCATGCTCTAATCTATTTGATCAGAACTGGATTAGATAATACTTAAAGCACTGAAATTAACATGGTACTTGTCACAGACATGAAATTCACAACTAAAAATAATACAAAATGAGTGTAAGAAAGGTCTACAGAATTCTGATTTCCCAGCCATACTTTCTGTGATGCTGCTGTGGACAAATTCATCTATCAGAGTCTTTCCCCCGACTACCATGAACCCCATGCTAATCAAATTTTGTAGCTCCTGCTGTCTGGTATGGTAGCCACTTACCAGATGTGTCTATTTATATTTAAATGTTAACTAATTACATTTAAAACAATATACAATATAGTTATTCAGTGACACTAGCCACATGTCAAGTGTTCAATTAACCACATGTGTGTAGTGGTTCTGTACTGAACTGGGCATATACAGAATATTTTTTTTTAAAGATTTTTATTTATTTATTTGACAGAAGGAGATCACAAGTAGGCAGAGAGGCAGGCAGAGAGAGAGGGGGGAAGCAGGCTCCCCGCTGAGCAGAGAGCCCGATGTGGGGTTCGATCCCAGGACTCTGAGATCATGACCCGAGCCGAAGGCAGAGGCTTAACCCACTGAGCCACCCAGGCGCCCTAGAATATTTTCTTTATCACAGAAAATAGTAGAACTAGATAGATGGATAGACAGATAGATAGATAGATGATAGATAGATAGATAGATAGATAGATAGATAGATAGAAGTAGATGTATACATATGTATACATATATTTTAGTGGTGTGATGGAGTAAGCCCATCCTTATTCTCTAAAATGAATTGTTAAATATTCAGGAATTTTGGGAAATGGTTGTCAAACCATATTTAGCCTGAAATTAACCATGATGGGAATATTTCTGTCATAGAAGCAAACTATAAATCAAGGCTCGTTTTTTCTTTCAGACACAGAGACCATAATTACATCACTGATGATGGATAGATATAGAAATGTTTATGTTTAGCTGTGCTGTGTAAATATATTTGATATTCTTAATTTAGCCCACTGAGATGAAATAGAAGCAAAGAAACTTTATAGCAGTGAGCACTCCTAGATCCCAGATTTTGGTTCCTAAATACCATTTCTCACTAAAAGGAAACAAAGCTTCTGGAGAAATGGCTGATTCTGGGGTTCATCAGGGGAAACCGAAGAGAAACTGGAATGTTTCACACTAGAATGCAAGCAAATGCTTGGAAAATAATATGGGAAAATAAATAGAATACTCTGTACTGTAATGGTGGATAGACCATTATACCTTTGCCAAAACTCATGGAATGTACAACACCAAGGGTGAACTGTAATGTAAATTATGGATTTTGAGTGGTACTAATGTGTCATTGTAGGGACATTGATTGTAATAAATGTACCACATGGTGAAGGAATGCTGTGTGTAGGTGGGGCAGGGGGACTATGGGAAATCTCTGTGTCTTTCACTAACTTTTGCAATGAACCTAAAACTGCTATAAAAAATAAAGTCTCTTGAAAACATAAAAAAAAAAAGAGGAAGAAAAAAAAAATAACAGGGAGCCCACTTGAAAGGGCTTCCAGAAGACAAATTTGAGATAATTGAGGATCTAAATAAATAATGATGTAAGAGACTAAGCTAGTAATATATGAAATCATACTGACATAAATAGATTAATTGCAGAGAGAGAATGAAAAGCTCCCTAACAATGGACAATCACTTATCAAAGTGGAAGAATTGATGAGATTAGAAAGTCACCATTTTGGAGCCATCGGTAATAGTGTAAACCAGTAATAATCGTTTCAGTCAAATTCCATCCATGGACAATAAAAGTAGTAGGTGAATGTTTGAAGAGAAACATAGCATTTACACAGTTGAAAAGGCATCTTGCACCAGTTCTTAATTACAAAATGAAAAGCAAAACTTAACAGTACATTAAGCAAGTGAATACAATTTTAACCAAGTGTTCCAGGTCACCAACACTGGGGTCGTGTGCCTTCTGAGGTGATAAAGCCTTGATGTGAATTTCCAGTTTCAAATTCACTGGGTCTGAATTAGGCCAGAGAATTGACATGGGAAATAAGCTCCCCAGAGGTTCTGATGTAGGTGATCCATGAACCACTGACTCCCTTGTCTATAGTTGCCCTTAAGGCTTTGAACAAACTTATTGCTGGGTGCTTCTGGAAGGTGCTTCTACTACCATTTGTACCTGAATATGTGTCTTTCTTCAATTTGCAGAAATTCCATCAGCTAAAAATCTTCCTCCACATCTCAGAACCACCCCCTGCATCAGAAACTCCCCATCACTGGCTCTCTGCAGCTCTCATTACTTACCTTTGTGGGTATTCATTTCTTTGGAATTCTGGGAGTTAATCATCAGTTGGAGTAAATCCACTCGGTGCTACAAGCAGAAAGAATAATTTCAACAACAAAACATCACCGTGGAAGTCAGAAATAAATTAGGGATGCAGGACTTAACTTTTTTCCTGAAAATATGGTCCCTTTAAGTCCGGAAGTCTGACTTGTCAGTGGCAAAAACATCCAGCTACAAATCTTGCAGCAGGATGTTTTCTTGACAGGAATCCAGCTTTTGTGTCCCACTGCTTTTTGGTTCTTTCTTACTTGATCCTAAGTTTCTCTGGATTTTAAACACAGCTTTCTGGCCAAAGTGTTGCATATTCCCTCTCCTGTCATGCCTGCTAACTCAGGGGAAAGTCTCGGACTTCAGTCCTTTTTTTCTCCAGCCTTAATTCTTTTTTTCCCCCCAAATACTTTTATTTTATTTTTTCAGTGTTACAAGATTCATTGTTCATGTACCACACCCAGTGCTCCATGCAATACGTGCCCTCTTCAATACTTGCCACCAGGCTCGCCCCGCCCCCCACCCCCTCCCTTCCAAAACCTTCAGTTTGTTGCTCAGAGTCCACAGTCTCTCACAGTTCATCTCCCCTTCTGATTTTCCCCAATTCACCCTTCCTTTCCTTCTCACAATGTCCTCCACGTTTTTCCTTATGCTCCCCACGTGAGACCATATGATAATTGACTTTCTCTGCTTGACTTATTTCTTAATGAATGGCCACATAGACCAATTCCCTGATCTCTGCAGAGTTCATGGGCAGCTTCTGTGTCAGCATCTTCCAATGCCCCACCCTCCCAGAATTCTGCACAATTTTCAGTGACATTCTGGGGTACCCAGCCCTGTCTCCCTGTCCTACACACATCCTTGTGCTGGTTGCCAGGCCTCAGGAAGGTGAAGCTAGCTCAGCTTGCAGCCTTAGTGCCCAGAGAAGACTCCTGCCCACTCCAGACTATGACAGGCTCAAATTTAACACAGACTATACTCCACCAAATGCCTCATAGGACCTTCCCCTGGAGAATGTGTAAAATAAGAGGCTTAGAATTGAAGGGATTCTTTGCCAATCTAACATCTGGGAAATTGTACTAACAGAAAAATGATTTTTACACAGTAATTTTTACGCTTTGATAATTTATTGAAGAGAAATCTCATGCAGGGACATATTAGGTTCCATGCTTATTATTAAATTTTAAACATTGAATCTTGGACTCATTTTCTTATCTCCTTTCATGAACTCCACCTTCTTCATTCTCTCTAAAATGTTAGAAGTCTCCTGCTCTAAACCCTACAGTTCTCTACATACTGTAAAAACATACATAGAAGTGTACACATGAGATGTATACAACTAAATAAAAGATCAAATGTGAACACACACATGTAATCGCCACCATATTTACCTTTTGCTTATTTTGTAGGCGACTCTCCTTTATCCTTTGTATAGATTTTGTGAAAAAATCACAAACTTTTTTGGGAAATAACCAGATATTTAATATTTCATAAACCGGGGTAAGGAATGGAAAGAGTACTGTAAGGAAAAAGAACAATGGAAATCACAGTGAAAATGCAAAATTTACCCAGAGCAATTATAATTTGGACTATAACTAGAAAAGTAAAAGACACCAGGAGCCACTGAAACTGGGAGTCATTCCCTCTATCACCTTTACTTGAAATTTCAAGCCAATGGCTGAGCCAGGGCAAGTCACAAGTAGGGGCCACCGCTAGAGCAGTGAGATCAGTGTCCCCATCCACATCTTTGAGTAACCAAAGCAACAGGATTACATTCCTGCATCTCTTAGCCTTTTAATTTTGGACTAGAGTCTCTCTGGATATACCAGACCATAAGATGTTACTTTAATTATCATGTATTTAAGAAGGTATTGTCAGGATGCAAATAATACATAGCATGTCCTTCAACCAAAATGGAATAAAATTAGAAATTGAGAATACAAACAACATTGGATTTCACAAATATGTGTAAATTAAACATTACAGTGCTATATAGACAGTGGCCAAAGAAGAAATCAAAAGGGCACTTAGGACTTACTTAGAGATTACAAAAATGAAGAAACCATATACAAAAGCTCATGGGATATAGAAAAAGTAGTGACTAGAAAGAAATTTATCATTATACACGTCTACATTTTTAAAATTATTTATTTATTATGTTATGTTAGTCACCATACAGTACTTAATCAGTTTTTGATGTAGTGTTCCATGATTCATTGTTTGCATATAACACCCAGTGTTCCAAGCAATACGTGCCCTCCTTAATACCCATCACCGGGTTAACCCATCCCCACAACCCCCTCTCCTCTAAAACCCTCAGCTTGTTGCCCGGAGTCCATAGTCTCTCGTGGTTCATCTCCCCCTCCGATTTCCCGCCCCCTTCATTTTCCCCTTCCTTTTCCTAATGTCTTCCATGCTATTCCTTATGTTCCACAAATAAGTGAAACCATATGATAATTGTCTTTCTCTGTTTGATTTATTTCACTTAGCACAATCTCTTCCAATTTCATCTATGTTGATGCCAATGGTGGGTATTCATCCTTTCTGATGGCTGAGTAATATTCCATTGTATATATGGACCACATCTTCTTTATCCATTCATCTGTTGAAGGGCATCTCGGCTCCTTCCACTATTGGCTATTGTGGGCATTACTGCTATGAACATCGGGGTGCATATGCCCCTTCTTTTCACTACATCCGTATTTTTGGAGTAAATACCCAGTAGTACAATTACTGGGTCATAAGGCAGCTCTATTTTTAACTTTTTTTCTCCCCCAAATACTTTTATTTTTTCAGTGTTACAAGATTCATTGTTCATGTACCACACCTAGTGCTTCATGCAATACGTGCCCTCCTCAATACACCACCAGGCTCACCCATCCTTCCACCCCTTTCCCCTCCAAAACCCTCAGTTTGTTTCTCAGAGTATACAGTCTCTCATGGTTTGTCTCCCTCTCCGATTTCCCCCAATTCATCCTTCCTTTCCTTCTCCCAATGTCCTCCATGTTTTTTCTTATGTTCTGCACTTAAGTGAAACCATATGATAATTGACGCTCTCTGCTTGACTTATTTCACTCAACATATGGAATTGTAAGGGACCCAGAATAGTCAAAACAATCTTGAAAAAAAAAAGATAAAGTTGTAGACTTCAGACTTCCGGTTTCAAAACTTAACATGAAGCTATAATAATCAAGACAATGTGGTACAAGCATAAGGATAGACATGTAGATCAATGGAATTGAATTTAGAGTCCAAAATGATACCCGTGTGTTCATGGCCAACTGATTTTGCTAAGGTTTCGTTCTCTTTTCTTTTCTTTCTTTCTTTCTTTCTTTCTTTTTTTCTTTCTTTCTTTCTTTCTTTCTTTCTTTCTTTCTTTCTTTCTTTCTTTCTTTCTTTCTTTTGTATTTACATATGCTTTATTCTTTTTTTTTTAATTTTACTTTATTTGCTAAGGTTTCTAAGACCATTCAATGAAGAAAAAATAGTCTTTTCAGTCACTAGTGCTGGGACAAGAGGACAGTCCCATGCAAAAAAAAAAAAAAAAGTGAAGTTAGACTCTTATCTAATACAACATATAAAAATAAATTCAAAATGGATCGAAGACCCAAATCTAAAAGTCAAAACTTTTTAACCCTTAGGAGAAAACCAGGGTTAAATTTTGATGATCCCAGATTTCTCAGTGAATTCTAAGATCTGATACCAAAAGCACAGAAATAAAAGGAAAAATACATACATTGTACATCATCAACATTAAAATTTTTGTTGATGAACACTGAGACCATAAAAATTGAATTCTGTATTTTAAAGGGGGGAATTATATGTTATGTGGAGGTATATCTCAGTACAATTGTTGTAGAAAAGTAGAAGGGTTGGGACACCTGGGTGGCTCAGTCTGGTTAAGTGGCTGCCTTCGGCTCAGGTCATGATCCCAGGGTCCTAGGATAGAGTCCTGCATTGGGCCCCTTGTTCAGCGGGGAGCCCACTTCTCCCCTGCCTGCTCTGCCTGCCACTCCCCTTGCTTGCACTCTCTCTCTGACAAATAAATAAAATCTTAAAAAAAAAAAAAAAAGTAAATTTGAAAAAAAAAAAAGAAAAGTGGAAGGGAGGAAGTCAGAGAGAAAGGAAGCAAGGGAAGAAAAAGGAAGGAGGAGAAAAAGAAGAAACACTAGTGTACATACCTATGGAGAATAAAAATGGATCAGGGAAATTAAATTTTAAGATCTTCTTGGCATTTTCCACAAAGGGATCTTGTGGGTTGTTGAGAGAATCAATGTTCACTCCAAATGATGTGCTAGTAATCACATCCATGCTGTAGGCCCCAAAGATGCTGTGAGAGAAACAAAGACATGGATAATTAAGATCAGCACCTCTTTAATATCCTTATCCAACACATGCAGCAAGAAGTGCATGTAGACCCCATGCTCGGGCAAGACAAGAGTTACACTTTCAGAACCACCATCTGAAGAGTCTATATGCTATCACATTCACTCATGTGGTGTTCATGAGGTGCCAGTGATACAGCTGGCCTTGGCTGGGGTGATGCGCACACTAGGGCAAGTTAGACATACCTCTGAGTTCAAGAAGCTCAGTCATGGAGGGATAGAGACACAAAGTCTGACAAATTACAGTAATATCTTTTGAGTATGGGCAATAGAAGGTGGAAAAGCACTGTGTCTGAGCAGGACAAATGGTGGAATAATTAACCCTTTCTCAGGGAGTCAAGAAAGGTGAAACTGATCTGGATCGTCTCTCACCACAGTATCTATGCTCAGAGCTTATTCCTCAACAGTACATTACAGAACACCAGCACCATATTCTGTGCTGCCAGAAACATCATCCCTTCTTCTCTACACCCCTACTAAGGCTTCTTCATGAAAGACCCACTCTTTCTCAACAACAGAAATCTAGCTTGCCCTGAGGGCATACTCATTTCTGGAAAATGTAAGAACAAAGAATGTTCCTAGTTAAAACATATATATCATAGGTCATATGGCCTAGTTTTCCCAGGACAGTTGCAATGTATATCTGTTCATCCTGCACAATTAAAATATATCCAATTTAGGCAAAAAAAAAATCTATCTATCTATGATCCATATATACAATGGAATATTATGCCTCCATCAGAAAGGATGAATACCCAACTTTTGTTTCAACATGGACGGGACTGGAAGAGATTATGCTGAGTGAAATAAGTCAAGCAGAGAGAGTCAGTTATCATATGGTTTCACTTACATGTGGCGCATAAGGAAAAACATAGAGGACATTGTGAGAAGGAAAGGAAGGGTGAATTGGGGGAAATCGGAGGGGGAGATGAAACATGACAGACTGTGGACTCTGAGCAACAAACTGAGGGT